>CM053987.1:14607578-15807578 GCA_028641955.1 Protonibea diacanthus
CTGTAGAACAAGAGCCACCAAGTTTCTCTGTGTCTGACTCCCCCCCCCCCACCCACCCCACCCACCACCCACCCCATCTCCTCCATTCTCTTTACAGCTCCTTTTCCCTCCTCCAGGCTCTAATGGTGCAGCTAATTGCTCAGGTTGTTTGGTTGCGAGGAATGGAGGAGTGTGTGCGCACAAAGCTGTTCCCTTCGCCTGATCTCCAAGAGGTGGAACCTTCATTTTCCAAGTCCTCCGCCTGTGTCTATTTTTATGTTGATGTGTGTATGTGTGTGTGTGTCCGTGTGTGTGTGTTTAATTTTTCCACACAGAGACAAGAGAAGAATTCAAGTATACGCTCTGCTGTTGATTGAGTTTCTGTATAATATATTGCGCTGGATTGCATTCACGATATACGTTTTGTTAAAATAGTACGTTTTTGAAATTTGAATGAAAAATTAGACCCCCATTGAATTATGGCTTGCAAGACAGAAATTAGGACATAGTTTTTCACATTGTGTCAGTTGCACTAAATACTTATCAGCTGAGTAGAGTTAAAATTAGTTTATTTTCTTATTGGAATTAAAACGCTTCTTCAGCTTCTGTGCCACTGCAAGGCAGGGTAATAATTACTGTCCTTTAAAAGGGCTGTTAATATTTTCTTATCAACAGTACCACTACATCATAATGAAACAGTCCTTTTAAATAATACTTTTGTTGTGAAGCAGCAGCATATTCTTGTAATGCAGTTGACGAAGGAGGGGGGGGGGAGAAAAAAATACCCTGAAGTGAATTGAACTGTGAATTCTCCTGCACGGACTGTGTGTAGAGAGGCAGGAAGTGTGTGCCTTTTGATTTGGAGTATAAAAGTAAATAATATTTGTACATCTAACACATACTCGAAGTGAATGAGCAGCCCCTGAATGTGTTTCTATGAGCAAGTGGAGAGCTCTACAGACTTTAAAGCCGGAGCCCAATTAAGCCTCGCCTCATCGGGAGAGGGAGAGGAGCTGAAAGCTGAATACATAAGATAATGCAGCCGCAGTAAAGCAGCCAGCTCGCTCAGTGTAAAATTAGAGAGGGAAGAAAAAATCTTGATAAAGAGAGAAGAAAAAGCAGGCACAGACAGTAGGGGGAAGAAGAGGAAAAGAAGTTCCTTTGGGCCAATTTCCTTTGAAACTGGTTAACCAAATACAGCTATTCATATTCAACACAATTAATAGTGTCTCTTTCTTGTTCAGACGGCACATCATAACGGGCAGAGGGGAAGAGAGAGAAGAGGATTTCTTTCTCCATCCAAATTGTAGCCAATTTAAGGACAAAGCGCTACCCTCTAGTTCCCCAGAATAGGAGTCGCACGCATAAAAGAAGACTGACATCCAAATCTCATTCAAGGACGCAATTTCCAAATGCTAATCATAATCTGCAGATGTTGGCCACTGATACATCCGTTTATTTATTTATTTTGGAAGCATGTCTGTGCCCATTTGGACAGCCTGTGAAATTTGAAACAAAGAGGGAAAATCCCTTCTTTTTGAGGCATGTTGAACAGTGTGCGAGAGCAGCCACAGCATGGACATCTGCACCATCTTCTGATGGTGTGTGGTGAGCAAACGCGCGCGCACACACACACACACACACACACAAAAACTAGTCACAGTAAGGCACATGCAGGGAGGGAAACTCGTAGACACACTCGCATACACACCCATCTCCTTCTTTTTTTTTTTTTTACTTCTCTTGCTCTCTCTTTCTCTCCGGGTTGTTTTAGAGTACCTCAGATGTGTCATCAGACATTGGTTTCCATCTGAACCTGAGGGAAAAAAGAAATACTTGACAGAAAGGTATGTAAAAAGAGGACACTCTGAATTTTTGACATTCTTTGCACAGCTGCTTCAAAATGAGTAGGATGGAGAGGCAAGGAAAAGGAACTCCAAGACGCGTTTTTGTTTATTTGCTGCCTTTTCTCCCTTTCCTCTTTCAGGGAGATGGAGGCTAGCACAAGGCCACAACTCACTCATCCTTGTATAGAGGGACTCAGTGCAGGGCCGTGAAAGAGAATTCGGCATGGCTAAATTAATTCTGCTATCTGTTCCATTCAGCCAAACTCAAAAAGGATAACCCCTGTTTTTCCATTTAGATACCAAATGCAAGGTGAGACTCGGCTCAACTTGTCAGTTAGGTGGCATTAAATATGCTGCTTCCTTTGATAAGTAAATAGATACAGTTGTAACTGCAGCTGCTAACTAGTAATTAGATTTATTCAACTCGGGGCTTGTGTTGAATTTGTTGTGTTGACATTGTGTTTGTTGACGTGCGCTTCTACTTTTAAATTGCCCCGGCTCACCATTCTTTTTTTCTCGTCCCCTTGTTTGCTTATGTGGAATCTTGCTTTATATCTTTTTGCAAAATATACTGATAAGTGTCCTTGATAAATAATGCATTAGAGAGCATCCATTTTTATTGCTACTTACTATCATTCAGCCATATTCTATTGACATTCCAATTTAAATATGAATGTACAGTACAGATAAATGTGCACATACACACAATACACATAAATACTTCAAGAGTGTTCTGAGAACATGGTGACCTCTAGTTATGACTGCAGGCATGCAGCCCTCCATCAACACTGATGGACTACCTCCCTTTATGTAATAATTAATATTCATACTTCTCTACATGTGATCTATCCTTGGAGGGCTGCTGATGTTATGGAGCCCATTCTGACTCAGTGGGGTTAATACTTGACGACAAAAGCCATTGATTGAGGTGGCACTAGAGAGATGAGTATTCTGTTGCTATTTGTAATATTTCTTCATGGTGGCTTGGAGGTGCTGTATAGACGCTTGTTTCCTTTGAAGACTCTGTCTCTGGACGTTTCCAGAGCTACTGTTGGCTCCTGGCTCTCTTTGTTGACTTTGTCCTGCCTCTCTCCCAATAAACAATCCTCCCAGCTGATAGCATGCCAGGTTCTGTTTGAAACAATCAGTACTCATGCCCCTCTCAAGCATGCCAGGCCAATCAAAAGGCAGGGGAAGACAAACCGAGCTGTGCAGCTGTCCTCCGAACAAAATGAAGCACTTCCGGGGGCCAGTGAGGAGGACCGGGGCACTGGGTGCACCCTAAATGGACCATTGTACTCTCCCAGAAAAAAACTTTCAGGATCACACAGCATCCAATTGTGGGCCAAGTGACACTCCTCCACACCCACCCACCACCCGTACCTACAAATCACACATTTACCTTCAACCCCCCCCCCCCACAACCACACACACACACACACACAAAACTTCTTTCATTCGCTCCCTCCCTCTCCTGGTCGCCGAGACTTGGTTGTATTCTTCAGGGAGGAAGAAAAGACTCCCCTCCCTACAAATGGATGGAATGGCTTCAGTATCCCCACCCACCCTTTCTCCAGTCAGCAGCAGACTCTGTGAGGCAGACTCACATGTCCAGCCGCCAAAACACTCAACATGCCACAGCAGTCTGACTGGGTGCTGAAAGCGGGTCTGCATTTTAATATTCAGTGCACCAATTCATTAACATTCTATTCGAGCCTACCATAGAGACTGGAGAGGCTCTGACCCTGCAGTTCCCCGATCAAGGTCAGTAACTAAGAAAATAAAATCTGAATTGCATCCTGGAACACAATTGGATCCTCCAGCCCTGCCATATCCCTGCTTAAGAAAATAAAATTACACCCCCCCACACACACCACCACCACCCCAAAATGATTAACACATTCACTGTGTTCTCAATAGGGGCACTTTGAAATGAAAAGACTGTGCTTCAAAAGCAAAAATTATTATTTTGATCTTACAAAATGAAAGGCAAATTCATCTTCAGGACAAGCATTTGCAAAGTACTTCTGTCATCGCAGTGACCCTTGTAAATTATGGATTTGTTAAAGTCTGATGATTTCTATTTAGGCTTTATCACGTCCGTGCACACACGTACACATGCGTGCGGGGGGGGTTTGGAAAGGCACTCACAAAAGCTCCATGGGTTTTGTAGTTCACCCCAGCAGCTTTACAACCCATGCCAACTATGCAGCGCTGTGTCTGTAAAAGGTCACTCTTACTATTTACATCCCTGCACATATGGAGACACACACACGTAGAGTCAAGGGAATAAATCTAGCCGACCAGTCGATTATGTGATTGGGTGCTGTGACAAAGGGTGAGCATGTTGCTAACACGTTCCCTGTCAGTGAAGGGGCTATATGTGGGCAGACACAAAGCCTCATTAAAATACATACAGAGCTGGTGCTGCTCCGGTGGGTGGGAAAGATGCTCCATCAAGATGTCGTTACAACAAGGCTATCTCCACCCACTGGCATGTATCTCCCTAACACTGTCCTCCCCCATGCCTGGACAGCACAATGGCAAGCTCCTTTATAGCCAGTGTGGGCCATTCCCTCCATTCCCCGCGAGGTCAGGGCCTAATCCTCGGGGAGTTCTCACATTGTGTTTTAGCGAACTGGGGTCAAACTGTTTGAAATGAGGGGGTTTAGTTAAACATCTATTAGGCAGGCCCAGTGTGTTTGGGTGCGCTTGATTTATGTGCAAAGCTGTTGTGTTCAGCTGCGAGGATACTCAGCAGCGTATGGGGCTGCATGTTCCACAAGTCCTGTATGTGTCACCATGAACAAAAAAATCCCACAGCATACGTCGCTTTAAATAATGCACATTGACCCAGAGCTCACCTCAACACATGTCCACCTACACATACGACGTGTCATCCATAAGGATTGCGTGAATGTGTTGCAGAATAGCTCGTGTCTGTCATCTTCTTTGCCATTGAAAGGCGCTGTGCCCGGGCAAAAAAAAAGGGGAGGGGGGAATTAAAGAATAAAAGTTGAAAGTGTAGCTGTGTTGTCAGCAGTGCCGTGTAGGCCAACTGCCCTGTTAGTGAGGCTGACATTCAAAGAGAGTTGGGATGCCGACAACAATCCCACAACCCCCTGCTGCGAGAAGACATTTCGCATGGTGGCCGAGTGCTTTGATACAGCTCTTGTGATCCTCGCTGGTGTGGCTTTGAGAAAGCACACACACACACATAACACAGAGCCCAGACCATCACCATTACACACCATTTGAACACAGTGCTTTTTATATATTCCAGAATTTCCCATTATTATTGTCATGAAGCCACCCTCTTTCAGCTGGGCCTTAAACGCATGTTTGTATGGAAATTTGGCACGCACTTTGTTGCCATCATCATACTAATATGTGGTTTCATCTCTTGTGTCCATTTCTGAAATAGTTTTTTTTTTTTTTTTTTAAAGTGTTACACAGCAACTATACAGGTACAAGTATTTCCGGAGAAAAGGCTACTTCATTGATAGCACCCTCTTGTCACAACCAAAGAGAATAATTAAAATACGCACTGTCCTCATGCTACCCATTAATAGCAAGGCTGTCTGTATAATAGCGAAATGTGACTGCAAGCAATAAGCAATAATGCAGGTTAGTGAATATACAATCCACTTTCAAGACTAAAGGCAAACAAGCTCCACTAATTACCGAGGCACTATGCAGTCATTTTCTGAGCAAGGGTTACTGAATGGTCGCCTATTACTTCACTCTCCCTGCACCAAATGCTTAAGATAATGACCAGTTACTAATTGGTGCTTATACCTTATATCAGTTCGTGCAGAATATAATTGCAGCTATTATGGTACTAAATAATCATTGGAATTAGCATCTTTTAGCTAAAAACGTGCTAAATAGAAGTATGGAACATTTTCCAGGAAGAGGTCTCAGTGTCCATGCACCACCAGTTGATTCGTCATTAACTAGAGGGTTCAGGGCAGAGGAAATGCCTTTCCAATCATATTGTGGCGTCAGTGCATCTTCTGCACCAGCTAATGGAGGGACTGATGTAGCACGTTCACATCTGCGTGCAGTCTTTGCGGGTTTGTGTGTGTGTGTGTTTGCCTTCTTCGGTAACATATCGGGTATGTTTATGTGCGTAATGCGTGCATGTGCCTTGGTTCATGTGGCTGTTTTTGCGCGTGCTTGCCATGAAGTGCACAAGCGAAGGGAGGGAGGTCTATATTCTATGCAGATCACGCTCCCCATGCTTCAGCAGCTCCTCCTTTGTGTTGGCCCTTCCGTCAGCTGTTGACTTCCTAAGTGTCTCAGACAGCCATGTTTCTGTCTGCGCCTCTGTCCACTGCCTTGTCCCGCTCACATTTCTGAAGTCCACTGACTGCTAATGGCCGTGTCCAGACAAAGAGCCCACTCTGTGGCCACTCTGCCAGGCCAAGCCGGGGACAACCAGGAGGGGGGCGGGCGGAGGGGGGTCCGGGGAGGAGGAGACACCGGGAGGGATGGGTTTGGGGGAAAAGGGAGGGCTGAAGCTGGGAAGAGCACCCGGCACTGCCTGCCTCTCTACACTCATGTCACGCTTGTGTGACAACCACTCCTCTGTGCTTGTTTGAACTGTCCTTCCCAATTAGCACTAATAAGTCACTCTGTAAGGATGAGCAAGCATAGTGTGCCCAATCACCCCACGTTCACATACGCATAAACAGATTTGTACACAAAACACAAACGCACACGTCCCCCCACCCCCCAAGCTTAGCAGCCTATGCAAATCCCAGGAGCACAACCCCGCTAATAGACAGAGAAAGCCCAAAACGCATCTCGTTCCCAGCAAACAAGTGCCAGTAAAGAGGCA
Organism: Protonibea diacanthus; assembly: GCA_028641955.1. Classification (NCBI taxonomy): domain Eukaryota; kingdom Metazoa; phylum Chordata; class Actinopteri; family Sciaenidae; genus Protonibea; species Protonibea diacanthus. Next base: position 14,614,248 of record CM053987.1, read on the forward strand.
AATTAATGACAAGTCGTTTGAAGGGTTTGCCTAAGAATAATTTTACTCTGGCGTCTCACTACCACTGAAGAATTGATTAGATCCCTGCTCAATCAAAGTGCCTGAATCAATAAAGAACGGAGCAGCCATGCCCCGGCCCAATTTATTCACAGCATCACTCTTAACATAAGAGTCACAGAGAAACGGAGAGGGGGGGGGCGTCTCTGACAGGTGACAACGTGAAGGCCCCGCTGAAACTAAAAGCTAGTGTCAATAGCAGAAAGGCAGGTGTGCTCTAATTCATGCCAGTGCACTGCTGATGCTTCATTAGCTCAAACGCCTTGCAGCCTAAATTCAGGGCTGCATGGCACAACTTTAAATCATCCGAGATTGTTTCACTAATAAACTTTGCGTTCGCGAAATGTGAAATCTTGAGGAAATCATTGTTGTCGTTTAGTTTTATTGTAGAATTTCCAGTCGTAAGAACAGACACAGTACATGGGGGAAAGAAAGCTAAAGAACTCTGGAATAATGACTTCACTTGTGTTTTCTCAAAGTAGGGACTGAAGGACTTAGTCAAGCTCGGCTGTGCTCGGCTGTTTATTGTTGCCTGCTTGTTTATTGTCATGCAGAAAGCAGAGGAGGTATTAAAGGCAGATTCCGCCCTTATTTTAAAATGTGGTGCTGAAGATTAGAGTGCTTGCCAAACACTGTGGAAACACTTAATTGATTTCCTTTGGACTGTTTACCTCTACTGTAGCCCTCCTAGAGCCCAGCACTCGCTCGCTCACATGCATGCACACACAAACACACACAGACACGTAGAGTACAACCCTGGCCCCATTGACGCCAACACAGGCCTGCCAAGAGCCTCATTAGTATTCACAGCAGTGGCATTTGCCAGCCCGAGCGTTGCCGTGGTGATGCTGCCCACACAAGTGATGATAAATGGTGCTTTCAGCTTCTCTGCCTTCCATAGAGCAGAGCAGGGAGCTGAGGAGTTGCTGGCTAGGACCCAGCTACAGCCACAGCTAGCAAGGCCTCATCCCCAACGCCGGGCAACTGACGCATGACTACACAAGCCCAGGGCTGCTTGAAGGCTTTGGGTGCAGGGGAGTGGTGGGTAAGAGGGGTTTGGTGCTGCATGGGTTGTGTGTGTGTGTGTGTGTGTGTGTGTGTGTGTGTGTGTGTGTGTGTGTGTGTGTGTGTGTGTGGATATGGAGAAAAGAGATTTAGGTTACGCTGTGTGTGTGTGTGTGTGTGTGTGTGTGTGTGTGTGTGTGTGTGTGGGTGTGTTTGTTGGGAGAAGGGGAGGAGGGGGCATGTTGGGAAGAAGTGTGTGCTTGAACTTGTTATTGTTGGCTGAAAAAGTGATGTCAGCTTCAGTGTTTCTCGAGTGTGTTTTGTTCTCTGTATTTTTCAGTTATGTGATAATCTGATCACAAGTTAGTGACTTTAAAATCTCTCAAATTGTACTTCGGTATTGATGATTCCTACATATGTATATTGCACCAACAAACCTGGACGTCATTATTTAAAAATCTTTGTGATTAAAGTAATTATTTTCTATGTTTAAAGGCCGTGAAGAAATATAGTCCAATTGTTTTGGTACACAGATTTTTAATTTACGCATGGTACTAACATATATATTAACATTCCCTAAAATTTTATAAGACAAATATAAAAAGGTTTATATTGTGACAGTTACAATATAAACCTTTATAAATCATGTTTTGGATGATGCAGAATACACAGAAACACTCAATATTATTTATGTCAAACACAGCTTTCAAAACAAAAGTACCATTTCCACATTTATCCATTTATTTAAAATGTTCTGTCATAAAAAATAATATTTTATTGAAGTTATCCTCCAGAAAGTTAGTGAGTCAAATGCCTCACTGGGATGAAGAAAAAAAAAATACTTTTTGCATTATATATAATCCTGTGTAAACTATTCCTTCAGTAGACAAATCTGTTTAACATGTCTATGCACTGAAGCAAAAATAACTGATTATTGTGTGAATAATTGTTTAATAAACTCCTCAGTTGAGCAAATTCAGCATCAAATGACTATCGGAGCGACTGCAAGCTGATTCAGTCTCTCTCCTTGTTTGTTTTATCGCAGGTGTCACAGCGAGGGCTGTTTGAGCCTTAAATCAGCGTAGACAAACAGAGGGTTAAGGTATCCAGCTATACTTGCCTTCCCCAGAGCTCACACATACAGACGTGCAAGCAATGAAGACAACGAGGCTGGACAGAAATCCTCCTGATCCTAGTTAAATAGAGAAAGACGGTGTTATTCCCACATTATGGTGCACCGATACGAAGTGCATTAAGGGCCTGAAATCATAGTATCTTATTAGAAATGGTGTGACAACAAAGAGAGACAGAGTGTCTTTACTTAATGCACACGTCTAGTTTTAATATTAATAGTGGTTATGTAAACTATTAGGTTTGTCTGAAGTGTATCAATCTTTTTGTGTCTGTGTGTGCATGTGTGTTTTCATGGTAAATACTCACTATTATAATTTAAAAAAACAAAACAAAAGTCAAGGTTCATAGAAAAGTAGTTATGTTAGTTATGTGTTATCATTTTGGAGGCAGGAGTTTTAAAATACAAATATTTTGGATTGGATCTGTTTTATTTTATTTTATTTTATTTTATTTTATTTTATTTTCACATTTAAATCAATAACAGACCCCACCATCCAGCATCAAGCAAGTAGCTACTACAAGCAAGCACTTTATTTACTACTCACAATTATCCCATTGCTGCTTCTTGCACAGTTCTCCTAGAAAATTTGTAGCATGACCGAGATGGTCTCTACATCTTTTCGAGTCCATTAAATTCAAACCTGTGTGCTGAACACGTCTGATGAAATTACAGTAATTCTTACACAGACCATGAGCGTAGCCCTCCTTGGTCGAACTTGGGGATGACCGCCCCTTCAAAAGATGGCCTGACCCTTCCAAAATCAAGCCTGATTACCCATCTCTAGGACACTAAGAAGCGCCCAACTTCAAAAGGAGCAGAGACAATCACGGGTGGTGTGGTGTGGCATGGGCAGGGGGGTGTTCAGAAACCTCAGCCCTGTGCTGCGGCGGTTTGGGCCAGACTGAACGGTCTCAGCCAGGGGGCCAGGGCTATTAAAAGATAAATGTATTTCTCTCTTCCATTATTCATGATGTGAGGAGGTGGGGAGGGAGCAGGGAGCCAGAGGCTTAGCACAGCAGTGGATCCCTTCTCGGCCTCGTCAGGGCCAAGGCCCCCACTGCACCCGCTGCACCCACACCCTGATACAAGAGAGGGTGAGTAGGGCGGGGGAGTACCGACAGCTGTGAGGTGAGAGAAGGAGATAGAGAGATAATGCAGCTGAATGTAGCCTCACACATGTATTAAATGTCATAATTTTGTGTAAATGTACATAAATTGAATACATTATGGCACAATCTACAATTATTAGCTTTCTTAATATCTAAAATCTGGTCAAATTGTGCTTTTTTACGTCAGTCTCGGCTGTAGAAACGCTCATAAAAGTTTTTTTACTTTCAATTTTTCTTTCACATTTTCACTCACACACGCATATCAGGCGCCTGGAAGGAGCCCCAGACTGTGGCTCTGAATAACCTCTCAGCTGCTGATTAAGTAAAGGGTTTGGGTAAATACTTCGGAGACATCTTGGACTTCTACACCAGAGTGAAAGGAAAAATGAGCTTTTGTCCAACTCGTCTCTGATCTGCAAGAAAAGCAGATTAGGATGACCCCCGTGTCACTCATTTGGAGATGAGTAACTGTTGAGAAAAAAACCAAACACACTGGAGAGAATGTCAAACAGCAGTGACAGATAAGCCTACTTTATTTTCTGCTTTTTTTGTACATGCAATGCAGTCATTCATTTATGCCTCTTATATAATCAAAACATGTTAAAACTATGTATTTATATGTGAATAATTTTGTTATTGAGGCAGGACAATATATAGAAAAGCGATTCCTCATGTATGAATGATTATTTCAGCTATTTCTTCCAGTATAATATTGTCACAAAATATAAGAAGATTTAGGGATTAAAAAAAAACAATGGTTACATTGTGTTCAACAAAAACATTTATCTCACATCATGATGGGAGAAACTACCTGTTCATGTTTTAATCAAACGCTTTCCAAATTGTTTCATAATTACCTATAATTGAACACACACTGTGCAATTTTGCTGTTTCATGCCAGCAGTTGCTCCAATCGTGCTGGCATTTTTTGTTTTTCTCAACAGTGCCAATCACTGTTATCTCTGGTATTCATTTTCAAACTGTACTTCCACAAATGATTTTCTGTACAAGATCGAAAATGAAACAAAAGATGTATGAGAAGTGTATCCGCAAAAATCTATTTCAAAAATATATGTCACTGACCACAAACCAGCCAATTAAGATTGTATCCATTCAAGGGTTCTCACAAAATGGAGCAATGTAGTTCTTGTGTCCATTAAAAAGTGCTTTTCCCTCGACCCAAATGGTCCCCATTGCTTATATTTACAAATCTGAGATACATTATACGGGCATAAAATGCACACCAATGCTTGGGAGAAAAAGACGAGCAGAGTGGAGGGTGGTCCGAACACATCAGTACTCATGACTCCACGCTGGGATCATTTGTTTCCAGACAAGAGGGCACAAGGGTGGGAAAAAGGGAATATAAGACCGGCCGGGAGATGTGGGAAGGGTGGTGCGGGGTGGGAGTTGGTGATGAAATGTGTGTGTTTGTGTATGTGTGTGTGTGCACTTGGACGAGTGTGTTTGGATGAGTGTGTTTTATCTGTCTCTGTGTACTGTGTTAATGTGGATCACTATTTTTGCTTTGCCACTTTGCGCATTCTGGCTTGAATTAGACACAAGAGACAAAAGGCTTCATATTTGTGCTTGCATGTCAAGGATTACTTGTTCCATTGAATGTGTCCCCCTATTATCTGCTTATCACTCTCTGTACTCTTTAATCTCTTTCTTGTCTCTGCTCAATGGTTTCCTCTCACTGTCTCCCCATCACAAATGTAGCCTTTCTCCCCTTCTATTTTTTAACACTTACAAAACTGAAAAGGCCTGGCGTAGTCTGGGCCACCTGGAAGCACCAGTGAAGCTTTCTCCCAGGCCTGGCTCCCTGCCACTAGCCAGCTGTAGCATTGTGAGTGGCCCATCTCAATTAATTCCATGCATTGCAATTGTTGCCGGGCACTGTTTACAGCCACCTCCAACTCCGCCTGGGTAGCCTCTCCGATTGTCCCGGGGCCTCCCTTGTTTAATACTGTTTTGCAAGTTATTAAGCCCTGGAAGTCCATTAATCACAGTTCACGGGCTGTGTAAGCCCACACAAGGCAGGCAGAGGTGGGGGATGGGGAGGCACACTCGCTGTCCTCAATGGGCTTAGACGGTGGTCCATTCAGATCCCTAACGAGATCATTACCACTAACTAAATACAAACCTGACCCTACGACCCGCTGGGAAATTACGTAGAAGCTCCCTGGTGCAAGACATTAATATAGACCCCCCCCCCCCCCCATCTCCACCCCTCCCGTTTTCCTGCAACAGTGCGTAAACGCCCACCCCTAAAGTCTTCCAATGCAACCCAACCCCGCTCCCCTACCCCTCCCTCTTGTCCATTCTCACTTTCTTGCCAATGGACAGAAAACTAAACCTGTCATCAAAAGGGGCCTAATCACTGCTGTGGTTGTGGTAAACCAAGCCTGACAGACATTTCACTGAGGCCTCAATGGCCACATCAGTGCCACCTCCCTTGCTAGCCCCCCCCCCCCCCCCCCTCTTTCTCTCGCTTTCTCTCAGTCCCTCGCTCTCTCTTTTTACCAGGCCTCTGGCCAATGAGCAACAAACACCCGGGGGCTTTTCAGATTACTTGACACACTGTGTCCACTTTTGGGAGGGAGACCACCTGGTAAGCTCATTTTAATACAAAACCAGTTCAGTCTCCTCTCCCTTTTTTCCTCTACTCCGCTAATTCCGCCTCTCAAGCCAAGCTACCACCATGAATTCTGTCTAATCCAGTGACCCCCACAGAACATTCCTGGTTTTACACTCCTCGGAAGAGGCTGGATTTGGGCGGATTACATGCTTCCAGTTCTGTTTGGGGGCACCTGTGACTGGAAGTGGAAGGAAGGGCCAACGATGACAGTGAAAAGAGACGAGACGAAGAGAGATCCCTCCTTTTTTCTCAACTTTTCTTCACCTTTTATTTTCACTTTTAGAATCGTGGGTAGTCTCATCCCTGCTCTCTACTGGCAACTTTTGCATTGTAGAAGGCAGAGTGGATGTCCAAGCAGCCGCAGCGTGGTTACTGTGTGGCCCAGACGTAGCGGAGGGGAGGGGTGGGGGTGGGGGGGCAGATGGATGACAGAGCAGGGGTGAAGGATGTGGGTGGAAGGAGAGTTTGGTTGGGGGTTCGTACTGACTTTCACTTTAGCCCCTCAGCTTATGTTAAGTTGTTGTCACTTTCACCATCTCAAGTGTTGCCACTTCAGATGCTGGAGCTTAGCGTTCGCAATGGGCTCTAGGAGGGTGGAGGGAGGGACAGAGGGCAAGAGGGAGGAAGTCTGGGAAGATTTCCATTTTAAACAAGCAGAACTTTGTCACACAGTCACCTGACTACCATGGCACCCCCTTTGCAATGTTTCCCAACTTCCTGTCTCCTCTTTGCTCCTTTCGTGTCGCCTTCTCTTTAGCTGCCTCCCTTCATCTTTTTCAAGAACTCTTTAAGGCAGTGTTTCCGCCCTGGATTGCTCTGCCAATTTGATGAATTGTATCTCACAGCCTTTTGAGTTTTGTGCGTAAGGTGCTTAATTGTTTCGCTCTTTTTTTTTTTTTCTTTTTTTTTTTTTTCACAATATCATGGCGGATGCTTAAGCTGTGCCTGCAGTTGTAGATGTGCATATTTTAAATTAGGTGTAATATCCCCCACTTTAATCCATGATAAGATCTCAATTGTTCCATGATGTGAAATGGAGATGCAGCGACAACCAGAGCTGAATTAAATCGAAATCTTAATTTACCTGGATATTATCCTCCAGTGAAATATAATCACTGACTGAATAATTGGGCACACCAGCAAATTCTTAATTGACTCTTGAGTGTCATGGAACATATGCTTCAGAAGTCGCCTAGATGCAGAGATTAAGGAGAGGTAGTTCAGTAAGCTTTAAAAAAAAAAAAAAAAAAAAAAGAAAAGAAAAAATATGAGCCAAAACATGAGCATGACCACATACACACACAAACGCACTTGTATTTTCAAATTATCCACTCCGAAAAAACACAACTATCAATACAAAATTGCACACAAAATCTCACAGCAAAGGCTGGTGGTAGAGTGTCTACCTGGCGCTGCATTGATTGTTCCTCAACACTGACCAATTGTAAGCTCATAATGATGATCTCTGGCATGACAAGTGATTTTAACCTGCCTGTGGGCCGCCCCCGCACCGAGTCACAGATCAGCTGCCCCACATAAACAAAAACATTAGGAGAGCGTTCCACATTTAAGAGCATGCTAATTACAGTCATTCCCATCTGAAGTACTTTCTGCTGCAATTTGCTCAGATCACCAAACCTCCAATCCCTCTCATGTAAACAAATAAACTCTCACGCAACAAAGAGATAAAGCAAATAATAAAATAGACACTGGCGCTATCGTAACTCGCTGGGGGCACTGTGTTTGAAGTAGGCTTCAAATAGTATCATACTACTCTACAGTGTTGAGTCCTAGTGTTGTGCACATCCCCAGTGAGGAATAATTACAAGGGTTGTTGTTGATGCGCTCAGGAAAACAAATCATTTACTTTGTAATGGCAGAATGGAGGTGAATGCAATCCAAATGCAGGAAAATAAAGAAATGAATTTTTGGGGAAAAAAAAAAAAAAAAATCCAAAACAAAAAATGCATTTGAATTTTGTGCACGTTGACTTGAAAGCACAAATTTGGTCGTGATCAAATTTCTGTCTTGATGTGTCGGAATAAATAGAATGGAGTTCAGCTAATTGATCTAAACCCAACAGGTGTCAAACGATTCAGTCCTCCCTCCATTTGCTTCATGATGACAATTACTTAATTGCCATCTCCTGCTCAGCATCCCTCCATTCTTATTTGGTATCAACCTCTCACCTTGGCCCATAGGCACCGGGGCTGATCCACGGCAATAGATAGGGGAGTGAATGTCACCGCAGCCCTCTCAAGCCCTCCAGGTGAGTGTGTTTCTCCAACGGTGGAGGAAATGAAGCAAAAATGATGGAGTGTTTGTTTTCTGACATTTTGTCTCTCTGCGGCCTCATCAGGGCTGAGCCTCGCAGACGTCAAGTGTTAATTTAGGGTTCCTGCCGAGCGTGAGCCTGTCAGCGGTGAGGCTTGGAGGAGGGAGGTGAGCTCTTGCAGAAAATGACCCTTCTGGTCTGATTGTCTTCTGGCCCGCAGACTGGCACGGAGAGGAAAAACAAAGACACGAGGAGAGGGGGAGAGAAGAGAGAGAGAGAGCGAGAGAGAGGTGGCTGAGTGCTAATGCACCTTGCAGCAATTAGAGAAGCTTACCTGACTGTGTGAGCACAGCACGCAAAAACACATACACACACACACACACACACACACACACACACACACACACACACACACACAAAGAGGTAAACTCAGTAAAGTACAACCCCCATCCCTCAAAAAAAGCACATACTGCACAGTCAGGTAAACATATACACACGAGCTGATGTCAGCACATACACCAATAAAATAAAAAAGACTGACTCCGCTCAACCAAACACGCACAAACACTCACTTTCCCCCACGTTCCATTCCCAGTGGATGGCTTCCCGCCACCTTTTAGCCCAGTGATTAATTGGCCTGAGCTTACGATAGTCCAAGCCTTTATTCTGTGAAACTTAAACAAAAAAAGACAAGCCTCTCTAAAGATTACAGCAGCACATTAACCACAGAGTGAACCATGAAATTGCTTTTTCCCCTCCTGCAGTGTTGTGACTCTATAGTGGTCACTGCCAGTCACGGGGGAAGTTGCACGGGCATTAGTGTTACATCACTGATGGACAACAAAACACAACATCCGCGGTCCATGCACATCAGCTGACCAGCTTGGACCTGTGGTAAAAGAGACAGAGGTATGGCAGTGAGAGGAAATAGCCTCTGTGAAGATAATAGGTAATGCTGTTTTATTCGTCAAAAGAGTCAAGTTCTTCCAAGAGAGTCCAATACATCAAATTCACTGTGATAAAGAGGGTTTAGAGGGCTGTCACATTGGAAGGAAAGGTTAATTCCGTAATTATTTCAGTGTGAAAAATAAATAATGTACCCTTTGCCATTTCCATCATTTCCTAATTTGCTTGGAAATTCATTTTCTTTTCTGTTTTTTCACTCCACCTCGCCCAATTCAATCACTTGAGTTCATCTGTCTGTGTTATGCAAATCTGAGCGGCTGAGATTGAACCCATTTGAATACCTGGTTCAACTCGTGAGCGGAGGGGCTGATAGAAAAGATGAATTCTTCCATTTCAATGTGCCTCCCTTTTGCACCCAGTCGCGCGGTATCAAGGCTACCTTTTTACATGGTGCTCTCATTTATTTTAGGCCATTGCACAATGCTGCTCTCGCAGTCAAATGTATGAATAAGGAGAGGGAGTGACTCTCTCGCGCGCTCTCTCTCTTATGCGCTACAGAGAGGCGAGGTCTGTATCTAAGATCATGGACACTAGCAGAGGAGACCAGAGAAGATCATTTTGTCATTTTGACGATGTTAGAAGAGGGTTTATTTGAAGCAGAGGATTGCCCAAATCTCCTGCATATCTGTCACTGGCAAGGAACAAAAATAAAAAAAATTAACAGTTTTAAATCATGTTATAAGTGGTGTGCTGGACTTGATATCCTGTCTAGGGGTTTTGATTGACAGACAAGGCTACGGCCAGTGCCTTGGAGGCATGCAGACATAACACTATTATTCCAACTTATCCCTAGGAGTACATCTAGGAAACCAGGGGCACAGCGGGAGGCTAATAGACTAGCACAGAGGAGCCCCCCTGAAGCTTGATGCATTGTGTCAAGGCCTTGTCTACTTCACGCACATTAAGGATCACATGCCACAATTTCACAGTACAGCAGGGGGACCGGCCCCCAGCCCCTGCCCCTGATTGGCCAGTGATGGATGGTGTTGACAGTTACAAGCCGAGTACCAAGTGGAGCAACACAAAGGTCAAGGTTGAAGCTGCCAGTGTGGTCTGGTTAACAAAAAAAGGTCTCCATAGTAGGAAAATGCTGTTTATACTAAACACTAACTATGCAGCGTGTTATACTGGCACAAAGGGCTTTAGTCATTTGAAGCCATGGCTTTTGTCAAAGAGCCAGACTTGCTAACCACAGTATTTAGCGCTCAGGTGCTGGGCTGCTTAAAATGCCCAAGTGAAAACATAATGATCATTAAAATGTCCCATTTTAAAAGAAAACCAAACTGCCCAGAAATGTGACATTTGCATGGAGAGCGTCTTGCTCCTGTGACAGATAGTGGTTACCGATCTGTGCCACATTGCTCTGACAAGAGGGGAATAAAACAGTTGTTCCCACTGCAGTGTCCTGCAGGAGTGAATTTTTTCAATATAGCACTTCAGGTTGAAGACATTTCTCCGGTCATTTTCCTCCAGTACTTCAGTGTAATTCTTTTTTTCTCTCCCCTCCATTTTTTCCCCGGCGACTGCAGTATGTGGCAGTCTGAATTGTGTGTTATTACCCAGCAGGAGACAATATCATTACCACATATTTGCTGTCAAGGGTCTGCAAAGAATGGTGCTGTCTTGGGCCTCAGTGATCTAACAACCTCACACAGGGCTCCAGAATTACCCACTCCTGGCTGGGGGAAGTCAAACACTACCAGTTAGAGAGGGGAGTGAACAAAAGAGAGGTACCCTCCACCACCCCTCCACCCCCCCTTTTCTCTCTCCTTCTCTCCGAAGAAGATAGAAGGGGACACACCTCCTCTGCGCCAAACGGAAGATGGTATTCTCCCGCGTCTTGATAGAAATATATGTTTGGTTCAAGTGCCGAATGATATGAGACCGCGAGGAAGATGTGGAAGGCACGTATGTATGACAGTCTGTCATTTTAGATAAAGAGACAAATCGTAATCTCTGAGATGTACTATTAGTGTTGGACAAGTAGCTCATAATTACCAGCAAGTTTTTTTTTGGCTGGATGCTACCTCCGAATTCTACACACCATATACAGAAATAAAGGGACATCACGTCAACCTGTGTTCTGTCAATAATAACGGTGGATGTGTGTGTACAAAAAATGTCAAGTTTCTTTCCTGCTTCCCTCTTAACACATCACATTGTGACAGGGGTTTCGGTATTTGAAAGGGTTCATGGAGATATGTCATATAATGTCTGACGAAAATAACTTCAGAATGGACAAACAATCCCTTTCATGAAAACTGCTATTCAGACTTTGTAACAATGTCTTTCTCATAAGACAAATAGAATTGCTATCATTTCCGTTGACAGTGTACAACAAACAGACCAACAGTTTATGCATACTGAGTGACAAAGCCATCTATTTTCTTTCCGGAAAAACAGGCAATACACACTCTGGCAATTGAACCACAAATGAGGAGTGAAAAATTCAAACTTCCCTTTCCCATCCACCATCATTTATACAAGACATAGAAATATTTGATTGCTCTTGCATATCTCCTCACGCTTAAGGAGACAGCCAAACAATATGCAGCCCACGTAAACAAAGTCTGGGACTCTATATGAGCCTATCATTTAAGAATCCAAGCGAATCAAGCTTGCAAACAATCAGGAGGGAAAAGAAACTCTGAGAGAGCTTCTTCCTCCGGTGCTTTGAAGGTGTAAACAGAGACCCTTATTTAAGGTAAGATGTGGCTGTGCATCCTTGATACACCTCTGCGCTGAAATAAAGCAAGAGTCCTTGATTTTTTTTCACAACAATAGGGGCCAGCTCTTGAGAAAGACACATTCATATTCATGAATTCAGGCTCTATAGTGGTAAATTATGAGCATGCATCTCCATCGTTCTTCATGAGAGGTGAAACGTTTGAAACACGTAAACCATTTTAACAACAAAATCATTCAGCGCATTCATGTTAGTTACTAGAAGGAATGTATATTATATTGTACCTTCCTAGAGGGTACACTTATAGGCAAGGTAGAATTTGTTCTTAATTAAATTTGATTAAATCTAGCGCCTTTATATGTAGACTAGAGAACTTTGAATACCAACAAAGACAACAAATCTTATTACTAAAGGGCATATAAGGTCAGCCTAAGAGATCGAATCAATGGTAAACAAGTTGGTATTTCACTGTAGGAGAAGAGAGGACTTTGGTCTGCAGTACAGTCACAGGTGCATTCACTATAAGCTCTTGTTACAGGTGAAAATTTAATTAATATGGCGTTCCTGCACTCGCTATTCTGCAAGTTATATCCAAGATCATGCGTCAGTTAGATACGATATCTGACATAATATAAAATTTGAACATTTACACCTTACAAACAGAGAGCACTCAAAGACATCAGCTGATCGGACGATTTGATAACGTTTTTGAAATCGGTGCCACTAAATTAACCTGATTCTAATAGGATTTGAGGTAGATAACATGGAAAATTACTGTTTTCTTTTCAAGGCAATATACAAAATGGAAGCGCTACAAATTGATTTCTGTTTCCTCCCCTAGATGCCCCCCCCCCCCCCTTCCCAACCACACATTTTCATAATTTGAGATGAGGCGATATGGCATTAATATTCCCTATCTTATCTTGTCACATCCTGAAATTGTTGGAGAGGATATGATTAGCTGAACAATAGCATGAGAAATGTACTTTGTGAAGGCTATCCAGGTTTTTATGACAAAGAGAGTGGAGAGGTGGAGAATGGGCCAGGAAGCCGACACGGTGGCAGTCAAATGCCCTCGTTTCTGGATCTTGATTTGTCACAGCAGGCATTCTGTGAGAGCCCACGGCTTGACGATACATGCATGCCCACCGGTGTCACCATTCACACATGATTAGCATTTTATTATTGTTTATAGGCCATTTAGGAAGCAGGAAGACAGGCCCGAGCCAATGGTGCAAGGAGGGCTCCAAAGCACAGTGTTTTGGACTGGTTAAATGCACCATTAAGCCTTTTAAAATGAGCTCCACCCGTCAGAGACTAAAAACAAACGTGGCTTTCTGGCTATCAATGGGCACCACTTAGAGGAAACAATGCCCTGTTGAGGCCCACCAGTTTCCTCATCAATGAACATCAAAGATGAATGAGCCCTGGCTGACAGCTTTGTTTTGACTCTGATACCCACAAAGCCCTGCTCAATATCATCCTGGTCCTGCTCCTCTGGGCTGCCCTAACAGGTGCGACCCCTCTTTTCAATGCACCGTTTGACAAGAACACGGATGGGCAGGGGTGGTGGGAGGCTTTGGTCCACATCCGCCTTAATCCATCCTACTATAAAACACTTTGAAAAACAAACGTTTGTTTGGCCAAAGTCAAAGCCCTGGAGCCTGGAGCTCATCCGTCTGTCTGCCCAGGCTTTCTCCCCTTTATTCCTGCCCGTTTTTTTTTTTTTTTTTTTTTGGTTTTTTTTGTCAGAGCTTCTACTCTTCCCCGCTCATTTGGACAGGACATTAAACAAGACCCAAGAGGATCTGATTCCCAGCCATTTCCCACAAGAGCAATACATACAGTTACAACAGCCAATTGTTTGGATTATGATAACAGCGCCCGAAGAAGAAGAAAGAGTGGAAAGCGTGGGTAAAGGGGAGTAGTGTGGGGGGGGGGGGGGGGGGGGGGGGGGGGGGGGGGGGGGGGGGGGGGGGGGCAGAAATCTCACAGAGCAAAACATTTTGTAAAAGAAAAACAACCACCAGCATCAAAAGACGCAGATCCCAGATCAAACCTGATTATCATTCGAGTTACTCCTTAGATGGGGCGCATTTTAAGCTGGTTAATTTCTGAGCTCCCCCTTATTCTGCAGTGAGAACTGCACGTTTTTTCTGCCAGTGATAGGCTCCCACTACTTCATGGGGAGATTAGAGCTCCTCCACTCAGGGATATAGAAAGGCCTTCAGCCTGGAAGAGAGAGAGAGAGAGAGAGGGAGAGAGCCAATGTTGAGCATTTTAATCTAGAGTCACAAAGATAAGATGCAATGGCAGATCAATATGTGCTCTATGGTGGCAGCTCCCAGAGAACTTGTCTCACTGACTGTGTAGTGAGAAGCCTTTACCCCGTGTGTGTCCCATGGCTTCATTTCTCCACAGACCGGCTATCTGTAGTGACTGTCTCTCTGTGACATCTCACACCGGGGCATGTTTAAACCCTGACACCACGTAAAACAGACAGTGAATATCTAAATAGGATCGCCTGTGAAATTTGCCATGATAAATCTCTCCAGGAATCACCCAGTTTGAATATTTGATATCGTATCTGTCCTTGGCTACCTCAGGGGGTGAGGCAGGTATGATAAGGGATATTCAGTGGAGTGATTAGATAAAAGAAAGCTAAATTCTTTTTTGATTGTGGGTGATGCATAGCAGTGGTATTTGCACTCTGCCATGTCTGTGTGACTGAAGTGAAGTGCGTAGGTAGCATTCAGGATGTCAGTTTTACTTAATTTGCTCTCCTTTGCATCAGTGCGGCATTCCATCATTCCAGCATCATCAGATGCGCCGTCAGTGTCGAGGTATCATAAAAAAAAAAATGATAAAAATGAAAATTCTCCTCTGCTTTTGAGAATATTCACGCTGAAAAGTGAGACACCTTGAACTCCTTTAATTTTTCAGCCAGATAAACTGTTCCCACAGCCTGTCATTATGTTTTAAGGAGACACAAAACTCATTCGCACGCACTCGTACAGACATTGTTAGCACACACACAAGTGGGTTTGGGCATCTCGCTTTCATGTCAGCTTCCAGCAGCCCACATCCTTCCGTGTTTACCACCGTCCTTCACATTTCAGCATCCTGCCTCCGATGACACTTTTGACATGACTGTGTCCGAAACAGAAACAGATCATTAAAGCTGGGGGAAAAAAAAAAATGCAAAGTATTTGTCATGTTTGTTTGTTTTCATCCTGGGCAGCAGTTCAGATAGCAAAAGGCTTGGAGCCATACTCTGACATTTCATAGAAAACACAACAAAAAAAAAAGAAAGAAAGAAAAAGAAGGAAATTGCTAACCCAAATCTGCATTTGTGAGCACAATACATGTACTGTAAAAGACAACTGCAGTGCTTTGGGTAAAAGGGTGGATGTGCGTGCGCGCACTCACAGACGCACGCGCATTGTGTGAGTGTTGTTGTTTGCCTGTGTGTTGTGTGACAGCAGACCTCGCTGAGGAGGACTAGCAATCACTCCATTCAGCATCTGCTGCCACACAGCTCATATTGTCATTCCCCAGTTTAAAGGAACCTTGAGCGGCTTCAAAGATCTTTTCAAAGCCTTAATCCTAATAGGTCGCGGTTTGTTCTGTCACATCAAAAGGGGGAGAGAGGAGGTAGGGGGAATAATGCATCGGGGCTGGCAGAGATTCTTAAGGGCGGAAGATTGGCAGAGGATTTGCAGTGCGGGGAGGACTGAAATCTGAAATATCGGACACAGAATGCCTGCTGTAATAGATATGAAATAGGTCTTCTCAAAAGCATGAAAGGCTGACATTTCCAGAAAGTTTGTCATGAGAAGGCCCTTTTATTCCCTTTCGTCTATCTACGTTTGTACTGCCACCTTGTCCATAGTGGAAATTCGCAAGTGTCACTCTAACAGGTTATAGAATAAGATTGGACATTTTAGATTTTTTTTTTTTTTTTTTTTTTTTTTTTTTACCCTCTTCTTCCCTTTTTTATTGAATGTTTAGAATTTCCGGTGAGAGACCAATTGAGTTCTGCCTTCTGCATGGCACTCAACTTAAAATATATATTCAGCACTTGTTTCTTGACCTGGTGCTATAGCCAGCTGAATGAAATGTCAGCCTTAGACCCCCGTCAAACAGTACTATCTATATGATGTATATACATATATTTAAATATGTAAATGTGTATATATATACATATATTATTGGATATATTTGTGACATAAGAAAGCTTACTTGATAAGCATACATTGCCCTCAGTGTGAAATGCTTCAGTGGCATGGATGATAAAGTTCAAATCAAGTCTGCCAAAGCATACCGTGGGTGTGAGACACGCTAGACCATAAGTGTCACTTATGTGTTTACTCCTCACCTCTCGGCCACTTTATCAGCTCTGAAGGTGTCTTTCATGCATTTTCACCTGATCGACACAGCAGACAAAGAGATCTGGCCCGTGTTTCAACAGTGCACAAGTGTCCAGCTAATTAGGTGCTCATGGGAAACCGAGCATTGATTTTCTGTCAGCGTGTCCACCCCCCTAAAAAGGAACTGGGCTGTTTGTCTTTTTCTAATGATGCACCGTGTGCTATTGATAACAGCGACAAAACGGGCCAGAGGTGTAGCCTAAGCAAACCTGGACACGCTATACCCGTGGGAACCCATATATAATGTTGCGGTTTAATTGTATGGGGTTTTAGGAAATAGGTAGGCAGTGACTAGTGGGAAGTAAACAAAGTTTGCCTGGGATGGAAATGGACTGAGTTGTCTGACAAAAACATACCTTTTCAGCTCTGTAAAGGCGTGAAATCCCTCTTGTGCTTGTTATTTCACACTCCTGTGGCTCCAACTTGGGCCAGTGGTGGCATGGTAAACAAACAAACACATGTGAATTCACGCAACCCCACACAGTGTACTGAAGAGAGGGGATTTTGGCAGAGAAGTTACTAATGACCTCACATTTTGAGGATCCTCACTCACGCAGAATTTGAATCTAAGTCACACTGATATTTTTTTTTTTTTTTTTTGCAAATCATTCCAATATAGTCTCTGGCATAAATGGAGGCATAATGTATTTTTCTAGAATTATGAAATAACCCAGGATGTGGTTTACCCTACATACATTCTCCCTGAGGTGGGATACGTGGCTGTGCTAAGAGAACTGTTATGTATAAATAATGGTTTCAGTATCACGCTGGACAGTGTGCCAGACACCTGCTGATCCAACCACACACAGGTAGAGCCAGCCTGGGTGACACGGGGCTGTAGACATGGGCATTCAATCTGCCAGCAAACTAATCAGTGAAAGGGATGAACTCCAAGCTTATCAGACGGGGTCATGGATGTAGGTGGAGGAGGCAGGGATGTTTTGCACAGCCACAGCAGGGTGACACAGGGCCCCAGAATGGGAAAATTCACAAATCTCAATGTAGGAGGTTGGAAGAGCACAACCCTCAAGGAGGTGAAGGAAGCTTTGCTGCCTTCCACCCACACATCACCTGAACATGTCAGAGTCTGATGCTAACACCTTCAGCTTAACTATGATATCATGAATGCCTGGTTCACTTGCCTTGCAATGGATACTAGCCACTTTATTATTGGTAATGGGCATTGATGTCTAAATACAGTATCAAAACAAAGAACAGAGTATACTTATTAAATGTTGAAGTTTGATAAAGAAGTCCCCCCCGAGTAGTTAGGAGATGGCTTGAATCTCCTGTCTGCTACTACAGAAGCATGCTTAAGCATTGCATTGTCTCTCAAGCACTACCCTGTTAAAAACAACAATTCATTTCACTAGATAAATGTCTGTCTTTGAAATGCAAGGCCCCAGGTTGAACAGTTTGTCTTTAAATTTGAGAATGTTCTTTTGCCTCCGCACAGTGATGCGCCGCTGAATGGAGGCATAATTTCAGCTCCTTAACTGATCACCGCTGGAAACCATTCTGTATCAGCATTTAAAGGTACAAGACTGTAATTCAGGAGGTAATTTCACATCTTAACAGAATCCAATTAAAAGCATGGACATTTCAATTAAACGTCCCCTGGCTTGTCGCTATGGTGTCACACCACAAGTGAAATTGGAATCAGATTATGGTGAGAACCTGAAGAAGTATTTTTTCAGCGCAATAAGGATCACGCTTTCCAGATAGAGACCCCTGTCATGCACACTGCAGAAAAAAAAATAGCCTTTCTTTGCCGACATTAGTCATTTAATTCTCCCTCCTTATTAATTTCACAGCAGATTACCTGAGAAGATACAAAATGCTGTCAGCAAAGAGTTTTAATTAAGTATGGGGTATGTTGCTATGAGTACCTTATGTGAAACTGCTGCCTTATAATGCTCTTGTTTTAATTACTTCAGAGTGCCCCCTCATTAACCTCTATGGAGATGTGCTCCAAACTACAGTGTGCATTACAAACACTAGAATCAGAAATTGCTTATATCCATACACCGAGCTTCGTGTTTGTAGTGTTAAGGCGTGACAAATTTAACACAGTTTCCTTATTTTGTTGTCTGGAAACGTACATATTTTTTTTCAGCTTCTTTAAAATAAAATGAATATTTAAAATTAAAATTATTGAGCTTTGAACTTGCCAATTGTGAGATAACCTTGATAGTTAAGGGCACCATGACGACCCCTGGTGGGAGCTGTAAACTCAAATTACAGGCTCATGTTTGTGCCTTATTTGCAGAAGCTTCTGCAAATGGCATCAAGATTTCCAATTATTTATACTCCTATGCTATAATATAACTTTGGGTCTAATATATATTTTAATGAAAATGCATTTAATTTTAGAAATATACATTTTCATGGTTATTCTTCACAAATCCATAAATAGCAAATAGCAATACAAAAAAAAAAAAAAAACTGTTCAAAAAAAAAATTGTATCGTGTTGGATACTTCTGTGAGCCTTGTTGAGCCAAACACAGATCGGACTTGTCTCATCATTTCGTGTCATTCGTAGCACATCCATGTCAAGCAGCTGTGGGTGGTCTCACAGCCACAAAATCAGCAGCCCTGTGGACATTTCTCTTTTGATCCTTTTCATCCTGACGTTTCTGAATGGTCCAACATAGATTTCAAAAAATGCTCCCGAAACGTGGGCTTCTATTCACAATGCGCGGATGGATAACTGCACCACTGTCCACCCCAACACCTTAATGTGGTTTAACAGGATACATTAGCTTTTAATGGCACTTAATTGTACAAAAAGGAAATCCATAACCACATAAGGAGAAAAGTCAAGTATTTCCAAGCTCTTTATAAGAACAATTTAGAGCAGACAAGTGCTTTTCAAACCTTGGATTGGAATCAGTCCGACAGTCAGGCCATGAAAAGGTGGGTCCTCATTTGTGGGGCTACAGTGCCACCATTTGGTCACGATGAGGTCTTCATTTGTCTGCCAGGCTCTGGCAATTGTCAATTCTAGGCCTGTGTGAAAAAGGATAAATTATGATGGTTTATATTCTGGAAATCCCATTTTGAAATAAATGATCTCATTCAAAAATAATGTCACAGTTGGCACCGTAATTGTCTAATTCAGCACTGAACTATCTTTGAGAAAGCAGCGTGGGGCTCTACAGCAGACTATAAAGTTGAATTGTCTTAGCCTACGGTATATCATTGAAATGAAATGAGCTGGACCCAAAATACTTCCAGGTGCAGGATTAGAGAGGAGAGAAAACATCCAGTCCCATTGTTATTGTTGATAGATTATCGTAGGTCCATGCCATTTTAGATAATGAGCAATAACCTGCTCTTCAAGAACAGGGGAGGTTTGCCAAGAAGGAATGGTGATTACAATCAATTAAGACTAGTGACAAAGCACCAACAATAACCCTGCATGTGTGTGTCTCTGTGTCTGTGTGTGTGTGTGTGTGTGTGTGTGTGTGTGTGTGTGTGTGTGTGTGTGCCTGTGTGTGAGCTTGTGTTTTATTCACGCATCCTTCCAAACTACCCTGTTTTGTGTAATCAACATCTGTTGTGACAGGCAACCTCCTCCTTTCTCAGAATGGCCCACTTCAGATAATGAGTGTCATACCAAACTGCAGGGCAAAGGCTGATTTTACTCCTCTTTTTACTCCTCCTCTATGGCCTCCGCTCTCACTACCCTCTGTTCCCTCTCCTATCATTCAAGTCATCCTTTGTGGAGAACCTTGAAAAAGAGAGACAAACACTCTCACAACATTCTCGGCGCTCAATTTGCGAGGGCGGTGGATGAAATAAAATAGTCTCGTCTTCTTTATTGAGAGTATAGCATCCTTCACAGTCGATTCCTAAACACTGACATTCTTGTGAATGCCTTTATTCTGCTTTCAGAATTGGGTTATTCAAACAAAACCTACCCCTTTATAAGACTTTTCTAAAATGTGCTTTGGTTATAGTTTGGTTATAGCAATGATGTCCCTATATTGCCTCAGATCTCTAAGGGTTTAGGCGCCATCTCCTGGCAAAGCTGGTCATCCTCAAGATGACTCACTTGTAAACAGAGAATATACTTATTCTTTTATCTTAGTATACTTTATTTTAGAATCTGTAAAAGAAAACAGTATTATATAATGTGATGTGTAATGGAGGAACAATGTCACCGTTATACATAAATGTCTATTTCTTTATATTAGTAGACTTTATTTTGTAACAGTATATGTCTGAAAAGATTTCTCAGACACAGACTTTAACTCCATCTTGACTCTACAGTCTAAGCTCTGCCTTCAATAAGATGTGTCTAAAATGTGTAAATAAAGTAATTTTCCAAGCTTAGCCTCAAAATTAATTGCCTCCAAAATGAGACAGATAGCTTCAGACAAGCAAAACTGTGAGATTGCACAGAGTGTCAGTTTATTGGGGGTTGATTAACAGATGCATCCGGTTTCTCCAAACTTAAGATTCATGTCAGATCATAAACACTTTTTTTTTTCATTTCCAAGATGGAATTTGCTGTCTGCGCAACCGTGTAGAACAAATTATTTTGAGAATCCATTAAAGTCATGAGCACACTGAACTCTGTTCAATTTAGCATAACCCTAAGTTTACTTTAACTGCAGGAGAGCTCCTCGGTTTAAAGATTCTCTTGTATTCTTACATTCATTCATCAAAACCTTCTGTTTAAAGTGTCAAGTGGCAGCGGCTTGAATGAGCGGTGAAGCCGCGCTACCTTTTTTCTCACTGAAAGTCTCAGCACAACAGGATGTTAATATAAAAAAATACATGTCTTTTCCATGTGGGCGTTACAAAAATGTATGTAGCATGAGAAGCAACATGTACAAAACTGTCATTCCACATTCATACATCTACATTTAATAGGCCTTTTTTTCTTTTTTTCTTTTTTTTTTTTTACAGCAGAAACATTTACCCTATTTAATCTTCTCATAGCAGATAAAGGCACATGTAATCAATAACATTAACAATGACTCTCTTCCATTATAGTGAGCCAGCGTGCAAAATATCAGAGCCCACGGACTGAAACACAGGAATTCAGCCAGCGTCAGCTGTCCAGCTATGTTTAATTTCTTGTCATGACAATTTAATATTAATTATCACGACAAAGTGTACACATTTGTGCACAATGATGTAATGAAGTATGAATGACAAGCATTGTAATTTCTTTTCAATGTCAGACATGCATGCCAAATGTGTCCGTGCTGCGCTGCATGTGTTTAAATATACAGAACAGTAGTAGTATGCAGTATGTTATTATTTGCACTCCATTCTGGGCCACTTTATAATTTGCTAAAATTAACTCTTACAGTGGGCTATATAGTGCCCACCTATAGTACAAACAACATGCAGAAGCAACATGGCCGATGATATGCCATGAGACTGAGTGCCAACCTGCTATGAAATCTTATGTTTAGATATATGTGCAGGCTGCTTGCCTCATAAAGTGCCATTACTGTGGCATTGTCCAATCAGGTTTTAATCCAAACTCTGGAGCCACTGCCAATCAAGTTTGTATGTGGCTGCAATTAGCTGATTTCTGTGTTTTCTCTATTTAAATATAAAGTTACATAATGTGTTGGCCTGTATTTACTGTTTTTTTATATTGTATATTTGTATATGTTGTATAAGTATATGTCTGTTTTTATCTAATGTGTTATGGTACTTTTCTATGAGTGCCCTTAATAAAATTATGTTTTATTATTATATTTGCATTTACCTTTACTTGACACTTTTGAACGAGCAGCAAATTATTTGTCAACTACTTTAATAATCAATTTAAGCCAAAATGCTAAAAATAATATCCTTGGTTCCAGATTTTTTGTGTGTGTGCGTGTTGTGTTTTTGACTGTTGGTCATCGAAATCAAGCAGCTTGGATAAGACAGCTTGAACTTTGGGGAATTGTGATGATTTTAATTTTCTCCTGATATAATATCAGAAAACATGTCGGTCGTTTCCATTAAAGAGCAAGTCATCTCTCCTCCTCTCCATGTATTTATATGGTGCTGTTTCCATGAAGGATGAGATGAATGCATTCACGTCTGCTCTACTGTTGTGTTTAACCTACACACGCACCAGGGGGCGCTTGGGAGCTATGCCAACAACCAAGCTCAACCTGCTTTCATCAAACCTCTATTGTGATGAGAGAAAGTGATCGATAAGGCCCTGTTTTAGATTCAGCCTGAAGTTTACTGCAGGACAGTTCATTCAAACTTGCCTTTCTCGTGTTTCAAAGAGGTAACAGAGCGAGAGACAAAAAAAAACTTCTCTGCACAGTGCACACACACACACACACACACACACACACACACACACACACACACACACACACACACACAAACATACTAAGAGGTGAAATAGCTCGTTAAATGCAGGAGAAACAAACAAACACTCCCAAATGCAAGGTGGAACGGTTATAAACAAGAGGGCGTACTCATTTAATCTGACCACTCCTCTCTGTCAGGCTCCTCTTCCGTGTTTACACACCCACAAAAAAAAAAAAAAAAAAAAACAGGACACTAGCGGCCGACGGGCGAATGTTTACCGAGCAGGCATAGAGTGGTGGTGAGGAAAGTGACAGTCACACTGGAGGCTTGGTGTATGGTGAAACACGCAGGTGATTTCAGCTTCCACGGTTGCATTTTACAGCGGAATGTTCTCCCGAAGGGTGCATGGAGACGTCAAGAAATCTACACAGAAAGTTCTGGACCCAAAGAAGGATGTACTGACCCGGCTCAAACACCTCCGGTCACTGTTAGGTGAGTGAAATGTCACCGGGGGCTTCTTTTTTTTTGATGCCGCATCGCCGAGGCTTAGCTAGCCGAGCTAGCTAGCTGGTAACGGCTAACGTCAAACAAGGCGTCAGGTTTAGCTGGCTGGCTGTCACTGCGGTGACTAATGCAAGCAGGCTGACAGGTAACTCACGCAACGCCACTGAACCACGTTTGCGGTTTGAAGCTTTTACCACTCACCACTTGTTTCCATTGATTTTTTCTTTCTTTTACGCACTAATGTCAGACAAGTCATTGTGATAAGGCATGGCTAACGTGAGCTAGCTTCCCTTGCGGCTAACTTAGCCAGCCAGTGCTAACCGATGCTACCTTGTCTCAGTGGCATCAGTCGTGGAGGAGCAGATCCCCACACTACAACCTTTGTTGTCATTTAGTCATGTGTCACCCTGTCTGTTTTTGAAAACACAGCCATTGCAGCTGTTTGGCTGAACATTAGCACAAACACAAACAAACATTTAAATACTTATTAAAGAGAGAATAGAGCTGAACTATAGCTAGCTGGCTGCAAAGGCTGAGCTGCTATCAAGTTACTCTACCCCGGAGAGATATTTGATTTGGAAATAATGAAAAATGTAAATATGCCATACAGGTGGAGTCCTTTGAGTCTTTCATTGGACTAGGAAGTGCAGTATTTATGACAGTCATAAAGCTGTTGTGTAGCTGTTGTTCCTGCCCTGTCTTCCTGCACCATGATAATCGAAAGAGAAGACATGAATTTGCTCTGTAGCAACCTCACCATCAGAGTTTTGTATTACACATAATGGAAGCCCACTTTTTCAGTCAGTGAGCTGTCCTGATAGACTAAAGAGTGCATACAGTGGATTTCTCATGCATTTTTGCAAAACATGTAATCAAAAAGTAGCCGATGTGCATGTTAAAATCTGTTTCACTGAACCAAATGACTTTAAAAAAAAAAACAATCAAAACAATACAGGGAGGTACTCTGAACTCTATAGCATGACCTCAAGTTGTATTTTAGGTATTCACATTAATCACTCCATCCCATCTGAGTAGACTCAGACCAAGATGACCTTCATAGTAGTGGGTACTGTAGCATATGTGCGTACACACTACTGTTATTCTCACCGCATCACAGACAAAACGGGGTCAGTGGGTACCCGGGGAAAGTGTGGAGAGGAAGAAAGTTGTCAAGTGGGAATTATGAGATATGGATATATAGTGCAACGTCTTGCATGGCGTGCTTTCCCTCCAGAAACTCAAAGTAGGTCACCTAAGCTCAGTTATTGTTACGTATCCAAAATAGGTAATGCGGTTTAACATGTGGTCTAATCATATATGTATACTTACATAATAATGCAATATAGCTTCAGTTATTACTCTGACAATTTATGTTTTGATATGTACCAAAACATTCCAAATAACAGTGATGATATGTCTGAACTCCCACTCTGAGACTTTTAGGGTTTGAGCCATTTGTTTGACTGAAGCGAGTTTGTAACCTTTTCATAGTGGTACATTTGCTGTTTTATTGATTTTTTTTTTTTTTTTTTGCACAGTGGCAGCCCGTATCAGCTTTATAGATTTCAGAAGCTTGAGCAAAGCCGTTTGAAGTGAATGTGGTTGAATCTGTCTGTTACCTTCAATGTCAAGACTAGTACAGCCAAAGTGGAGGTCAATACAGAGTTCAGCCTGTCCTCTGTGTTTCTCTTTCTCTCATGTGCAGTTAAAGATAAGGCCGGTGTGTTTGTCCAGCAGCTGATAGCAGGCCCTGCATGTTGTGTCCCCTCACCTCCCTGATTTCACCGTGCTTTCAGCTAAGGAAGGATTTCCTCCTGGTGCTGCTGGTTCCTGTGTGGACAGGAAACAGTGATGAGAGATGGGGCACTGTGGAGGACAGGACCGGGAATTGAGGAAGCCTAGCGGGCCTCGTTTCACTGCTGACAGCATTTTGTGTTCTTGTTAATCATGCTATTTGTTATATTTGCAAATGAGGCATTTAATGTAGCTGAGCAGGAAGTCCGTGCAGATTAATTCCCGCATCTGATGATTGTAAAATGTCAACAGTTAATGTGTGTTTCAGTAACATTAAACAAGACTATCATAGCATGTAATGACAGAAAATTTGCTTTAATATGTCAGCTCTGAAGTTAAACATTTAGATTTTTAACCTGCGTGCTTTTATTTCTAGAATTGGCAGTATCGAGTGTAGTTTCCGTGCCCATTCACCATGCCAAAGTCACTCCTATGCTATGAGCTACTGTTAACCTTGTTGCACACCCCTCCAAATTCATTGTCCATAAGGCCGTAAGAAAAAGTCTCAATGTCTCTGTGGCTTTGTAGTAGCAGGACCAGAAATCTGTTAAACCAGCTTGTTGAATCTAGTCGTAGTATCGGTGGTGTTGGAGTTGAAAGGACAATCTGCGGTCTGGGCTATTTTCAGAGTGGCCCTGTATTGGTTTTCTGCTCACTGAGCAGATCTGTGGGATAGAGTGTGAAAGCTGCTGCATGTTAATTTGCTGGTCATGCCTGGCTGGATTTGGCTGAGGATGTTAATTACAGGAGCCCAGCAAACCACCTGATCACTCACTGCTTTTCTCAATGGAGGCACAAACCACTATTGCTCCACTGCAGAGTCATTCTGGCGCTTGGTCCCAACGTATGCTGTGTTGGCTGTTGGTTGACCCTGAAGTTGATGGCCAGAATGCTAGCAACACTGTAGGAAATCTCTCATTAACTGTCTTGGAGGAATACTCTAAAGGAAATCTGTAGATGCTAGTAGTGTTTTAGTGTGTGGCTCAAATATGCTTAGCTATCACGAGGTCTTAAGCATGGTTTCTCTGGTTGAAGGACCCAATCGACCGAATAGAACAAGCTAAAGTGTCTTAAGTGGGTATTGTTTGTTTCTGTTTGCTCACTTCAACAGGTGTAAACAAGCTCATTTTGAACCTGTCGGTAAACAGCTCGGGAACAACAGTACATGTGTGCGAGTGTTGTTGGTGATAACAGTCAGGTGTGTTTGTTTGTGGGCGTAGGTAGGTGTGGCAGTTTGCAGCCAAAAGGCTGGACATCACAGACAGTACAACAGGTAATATTCACCATGAAGGAATGACACCGGAAAGCAATCCAAAACCTACTTTTGTTAGAAGCAGACGAAAACACCTCCGACTTGAGGGCGAGGGCACAGTTAAAACACTCCCAAATAACAATCACTTTGACAAAACAGTCATACGAGTGATTCATAAAAAAAACAAGAAACATCCTGCAGATAAAAAAAAGGAATGAAAAAGAGCCGCTGCAATTAATAGGTAATTAGTCTGGTTATAATTGAAGTTCTCTTTCAAATCAAACATTTCATTATGTGAGTGAAAAGTATTGTAACACTTTGACCATACGCAGTCCTGTCATATACTAGGTTTGAGACCTAGTCAGAAAAAAAACAAAGCTCAGCACTTTCAAATAAAATGTAGTGTCATCATCACACTTTACTTTCCTCTGTGCGCGTGCTCCAAATGTTGCCGGAGTCAGGGTCAACTGAAAGCGCCGCTGTTATAAAAGGAAATCACAAGGTGAAGCACCGGAGAAAACAATGAGCACAACACTGGAAGGGCTCTCAAGAAGGTCTTCTGTGTGGCTGAAGTAAAGGCTGAGATCACTCGACTTCTGATTCTTCCCTTTGTCAAACACTCAGCTTCGACTTGTGAATAACTTCAGCCTCTTATCATCTTTTTATCCCACACTGTGTAGGCATGATATCGACTCTTAAGGGTTTTTCTTGGAGTGTAGTTAATAGTACCACCATAGAAAGCAACCATAAATGGGTTTTGGACTTTTTGTCCTTTTATTAGGCTGTCACACACTAAAGTTCGATTAAATCATCTGTAGTAGTTCAGTCTGTATACAATAATTTGAATGTTCAACACGAAGAGTAGACTATTGGATCCTTTTTTTTCAGTTCAGTACAACACTAAACTCTTATATCAGCCTAAATGCGTCTCCTACATCACGGTGGGAGACCCATTTAGCGCTGCAGAGCGTCTCTGCAGCCTCTCTGGCCGGGCTGCTGCAGCACTTTCAACCAGAGAGTCAATCACAGAGGAGTATGGAGCGCCGTCTGATTCAGAAGTGGTTTAGTTGACTTCACTGACAGTAATCACCGGAGCAGCTGCTGTTCTCCCTTGCTGTCATGATGCACTTGCATGCACTCCATTTCTGTTTTCTTTTCTGGTCCCATCACAGTTAGTTTTCTGGTTTGAGATCATTTTGAGACTGTCCTAAGTCAATACACAATGAAAATGAATAAAGCCTTTTGACACTCATTGGCAAAGTGAAAATAAATCTGTGCAAATGTGTTTAAACTACAACACTGTACACCACTATAAGATAAACACGCAGTGTTTGGGGCAGTATGAGACTTCCTTTCATAAACACTATTATTTAGGCATTTGTTAGTGACACTGTTAATAGCTACTTGAGAAAGATTGTCTGCTGCCGAGGTGTGTCGACACCAGACCATTAACAACAACAGGTCTTTGTCTGGTGCTATTATGATGATGGCTTGTGTCATTATGGTCCTGGCATTTAGCTCTTTCACTTAGCACGAGGTCCGCAGAGCTGCTTGAGTAGGTCATCTGAAAGAAGAAATGAGGAATGACAATCATCAGCTATTCTTTATATGCACAGTTTTGCAGGATTTTAGCTTAGATGGTAAATAGCTAACTCATAGCGGACTTTTCAGGAACTAAATTCAAATTGACTTGAGTAAATGTTGCAGTGTAATTTACTTTCCATGACACCCGTTAAGTCATATATGCCGTTATTGCTGTTATTGCTGTGATGAGCCGGTAATATTAGACTGCCAATGTCAGTCGGATAGGGAATGTGGGTTGACCTGCATATCAAAATCAAAGGCGGGATGCCTAACTGGCAGCAACTGCACCCGTTACACATAGACAGCCTTGTTAAGTAGACAGCAGACACTCTGTCCCCTGTCCTGGTAAAATATAGTAAAATATGAATACTAAATACTAAATAAGACAACATTTATTTTGTCAGCGTCCACAACTTGAGCTCACATGAGGCATTGACAGATGGCAGACACACAGACAGTTTAAAAAGACCAATAAAAGAGCCCTCTGTGTCACAAGTTTAATTCCACCACCATTAACTCTATTAGTTATAAATTCAACTTCTCAACACATTTATTCCTCCTATCAAGGTGGCATGTGTGTGGCTTCCTCTAAACTGGTGGCAAAGGCAAGATAAGAAGTCCATTGGTTCATTAGACTTACAAACTATGTCATGAGTAAAAGCAAAACAAAAACTATAAACTAATTTTAAACTTTTACTACTTATTTTATTTCTAGACAACTGGTTATAGATAGTTTTTCATTAGGATACATGTTGCAGTCTTGACTTGTAAATACAAACATTAGTTCACCTCTAGGCTGTTGTTATGTAAAACCTTACAGAAGGATCTGGTAATGTTCTTGGCTGTGTTTTTTCTGTTTAGTCTGTGGCATTACTGTCACGTGTTTTGAAAGCTTCCTTAAACCCCAAATTTCAAATATCATATAAGTCACATGCTATTGAATGAAAGCCTTTTTTTCTTTTAGCTGCCGGCCTGCTGGAGAGCCAGAGATAGGAAAACACCAGCGCTCTGTGCTCTGCGGTGGATATCATCTGTGTGATTTCACACAGCACACGAAAAACCAGTTTGTCTAGTTGCGCTGTTTAACTGTCCTACTTTTATAGTAGCCAAACCTAGTTCAAGACCTGCCGTTTACTGTGACACGACTTCCCAAGATATGATCTCAAAGTGTTTGTACATCTTACGTTGCCTCTCTGAAAGCCCAACTAGGCGGATCTGCCTTGGATTTAACGTCAAAGAAAAACAGAGAAGTGAGGGATTAGCTGAAGCTGAAGTGTTGCTACAACATATTGTTTTAATTTGAAGTGGATGAAAGCATGACTGAGATTGGAGTTGATACTGTAGGTAAAACATTGGTGACTGTTTATTTTACTCTTAGTTTATTCTATTTTGTTTTCATGTAAAACCACCCTTGTGTTTTTTATGACATTAATTAACGCTGATGTTTCCTCTGTCTATGGTGTCTAGTATTCACCATAAATATAATTTGTAGATGGACTTCCTTACTATACCTACACTTTTTTATACCTTTTGCTGAGGAAAAGAAAAATTAAGGAACACAGAAGATACTCTGTAAATTGAAAGAAATGGTTGGCGTCCATCTTTAATTTGGGATTTTCACTTCACTCCATTTGAGGAAACAAATGTAACCCCTGAGTTGATAAAGGTAAGGACTTTAGGGCTACCTGAAGAGGAAGAGTGAAAGTTCCCTGTTTAGCAGCTCTTCAGTGCTAAGCTGCCGAGATAAGCCACTCTCTAATGTGTGAGCTCAGACTGGGATAAGGTCAGGCTTTGCCAGTTCTACCATGACTCTTTCACACTGTGCTCTGCATAGACCCATAGGCCCCCAATCTGTTACACAGCTAGACGCTGACTGCAAGTTGAGAGGCATTCATGCAGTGTTTGGCACAGTGGCATCATAATGAAATTATATGCACCAAAAGCGATTGTAGAAAAGGCCCTTTTCATAATTAATACATTTCTCTGATTTATTTTAATGCAGCTGCAGTTTGTATTCCATAAGACACCGGAGTAGCATTTCTCCTGAGCCTTCTATTACTTCTTCAGAGCCGTTACAAGCCTGTTGACATTTTAAAGAAGGTTTCGTACCTTATATGAACTGTAGCTCATGATGTGTCTGTGTCATCTTGGAGTGAGCTACATGCCATGCTCCATTGCTTAAGCGTGCATTAATCATTTTCTGTGAGTATACCGAGAGAATGATGTATTGCATAGCTTACTATTGCAGCTTGAAATCGGCCAACCCGCTGCAGACTTGCATGACTGTCAGAGCCCACGGTTTGTGCTGCAAGCCGAAAGCTTTATGAGCTCTACAAATCCTGATAGAGAAAACTAAGTGAATTGGCTCCAATCGACCCCCTGATAAGAAACATCAATTTGGCCCAGAGAGTGTTGAATTATGATTGACATCTCCAGAATGGTACAGTTTGGAGCACATTCAACCACATTACAAGCAGACTTATACAGCCTGCTACCTATTGTAACTGTGTAAAATCATGTGACAGACCTGCCCTCCTCAGCTGGTTTCAACAGATTTATGATTAAACTCCCCTCATTATGGTCAAATATCAACCTCCTCACATGATCTGTTTTTCTCAGTTTTCTTTTTTTTTTTTTTTGCCTTCTTTGTGGCCAAAGAATAGATGAAAACACACAGCACACAGAATAACACACACAAAAGGAAGAATTTTATTCCTTTTATTTAAACTTTTTAATGTGCAAAACACAAATGTGTTGTGTTTAAAAAATCAGCTAAAATATGTCTTAATGTAGGGTTAGACTAAAAGATATATTTTTGGTATCACACGATTTTGAACTTGTTATTCTCTATTATATTAAATCTGTAGTTGATGAAAAATATCATTTTAGGACCAGGTGAAGTACTGTGTCTATCATTGTAGCTTTTTGGGTCATGCTAAAAAAAAATCCCAAAGGAAAACAGCTCTCTAGTTTTTCAAATGATTGATGTCATGTAGCCTCTTTAATTTTCTCAGGGTCCTTCTTTGTTTGTAGAAAGCCATTCAGAGAGCGAAGAGAGCAAAAAACACATTAGCTACCACCTCTGTATCTTTTCTACTATGTGCTGCCCTCCAGGCATCCCTGTGCTGGGGCCCTTAAAGAGTCCTCTGTGTCTGATGTGAGCACTCTGCGAAAGAAACATATCAGTCTTTTCTCTGTCCTCATCTCCTTTTTGGCAAGAATCTGCTGCACCTGCAGTGTTAGCTAGCCCAGACCTAATGCAAATGAGTGTATGTCTGATCAAAGGCCTGATTAGACTGTGTTTTGAGTATGACGTGGCATATTAATGACTCTGCTTCAGGTGGTATAAATGGCATACATTGTAAGTTGCCCAGAACGTAAAACATGGTTTAACCCAACCTTTGAACGTTAAATGCCAGCGCTTATTGCATGTGTTGTGTGCTGATTAAGTTTGAACAGGGAGCTGTTGGCAGAGTAGGCAGACATTTGGTTTTGATTGTGTAAATATACTGTAGGCTTCAGTTGACTAGATGACCTTGACCCGTTTGGCTAACAAGCCCTATATGCACACCGCTGTGTGCACTCTGTTAGTGCTTGCTGGGCAAACCATGTTTAAAACCAGTTCATTAGAAAAGCAAGCAACGGAAAGAGACGCTAATTATTCAGTTGAAGCTTAAAATTATGCTGCTTTGCCCACCGGATGGATGGAGTCCTTCTTTCCATGGTTACCTTACGCGATGTTGTTGTGCACCAAAGGCATGCCATTGAGTTATATAACAGTGCGTGGGACACAGCAGTTTAATCTACCCTTTCACCCATGGCCCCAGAAGTCACAGGGAGACCTTTAGTGATGTGATGACATCTGAAAGATAAATTTATCCAGCCACAGGTCAAAAAATAACCTCAAAGAAAATAGCCTTATCTTTCCACTGACATTTGGGTGGGATCGCTTTGTGAAAATGACAGCGAGTTTATAATATCTGCTTCTGTTGAACATTTTGAGAAGATGCTGTGTTTTTCTGCCCTCAGATCTGGCTACATGTTATTATTTTGCAGCTGGTCCTCTCACATGGGGTGGGAACATCTGCCCTTCCTTGACAGTTAACAGGAAACACATCACAATGGAGAAAACTGTCATCCAGCCCAAACCTGCCAAGGCTGGTCTGTTTGACATGCGTGTATTAATTCCACCAGAGAAGATTGTAGGCCATTAAGTCATCATTAAGTTATCACTGTCAACAGCATCTTGGATTTTGTTCATACAATTGTTAGCCCATTAACAATAAGGCTGCCTTAATGATCCTCGTACAGAATGGCAATTTACTGTGGTTTATGCAGCTGATGGGCAACAGCTGAGTATTCAGCTTCAGTCAATAAGAAGTAAAATTACTGGAATAGCATTTGAGGCAACAATTGACCCCTGGTTTGTTTTCTTGCTAAACTAGGCTGGGTTTCTTAGTACTCCTCCATCTCATCTCTTTACTCTTTCATTAGTCCTCTGGCGCTCTCCCTCTTCTACAAGAAGAGCTATTATGCGTGAATCACATCATCGAGGGCTGGCATTAACTTTGCTTCCTCAAACAGGGGGGTTCTGAAAACAAGGAAGCCAAGCTCAATCCGCTCATTCAGCCGCAGTCACCAGTTTTAAGACACAAAATTTCCTCCCCACCAAAACAGCCCTGTGTGATCACAGCTCTCTACAGCTGCTGTACATCCAGCACTGTTTTCCTCTCTGCGACATGAGAGTCTTGCCGTCCGAGGGGTGTCAGTTGAAAGACACAGTTATCTTGTTGGGCTCTGCGGATACAGTGTCATCCCCTGCATTCCCAGGGCCCGGAAAACAGGTTCTGTCTCTTTTTTGTCCACATGCTGTCACCTGAGAAGTCAGTGAAGACCATGGAGTCAAAATGTCTGGCTGGATATTGCCGTTCACAATGCTGATAACCATTGTACAGCTTTCAACCCAACATTCCCTTTACAGAAAGTTAGACCTAAATCAGAGAACATAAACAAAGAGAACTCAGTCTGCAGGTCATAATTGGCACAGTTTGTCATTACTAATACGAAGTTCATACAGAATTTTTTAACTTTGTTGTCTTGGTTGTCGTTTCACATAACCTTTTATTAGCACACCTTCCTTAGGTGAATCAGAGGTAATAACCAATGGGACCAACTCATTCAGCCTGACAGTGCTAGTGTATTTATTGTATCATGGCATGAATGATGTATTTTATCATTTTATCAATGTTGTGGCATACACAAGATTAACAGGACTTCTGGAGCATTTGTAATTTTACTGCATTTTGATTAATGATATCTAGTTGTTACTTAGTCTTGTCCTGTCTGCTACATATTGTCTGTATAAACATTTAGTAAACAGCTGGCATTGCTCATGCATGAGGCTTCATACTCACCTTTGACATACTTTATGCAGCCTGGATAGAAACCGCTGATACTGATACACCTTGGAATTTGCCTGTCTTTGTCTGAATCTCACTACCGGGAGGCTGATCACTGTCTTGTCAACCTTTTCCAGGATGTTTAGCATCCACCTGAGGTTCTTTCTTGCTGTCAGCAGGCATGTGATCATATTTTTTCTTCCCTTAAGGCCTCTCCCTCTATCCGTCATGCTCCAGTGGCTGGTTAGGGCTATTTGAGCAGATGGGGAGCAGTGGGTCTGAAGGCCGGGGAGCACAAAATGATAGTCCTTTGACATGCTGCATGACATATGAAAATGACCCAACCCCATCGACTCCTCACACACCCAACAATATTCAAATTAGGGTTGCAAAGTTATTATACAGACTTCCTCTCTGTTCTTTTTCCATCTACACTGATCAGACCTGTTTGATATGAACATTTGAACATATGAATTCACCGTGGAGCTGATTTTATGTAGACAGATTAAAATACTGGTATAACCCACAGACCAAAGCTACTCTCTCTGTTGTTTGAGGGATTTGGGTGGACCAACATGCAAGAAACCCTCCCAACAGAATAAACAGTGTTAAAACTGACCAAACCAAATGATGGACTATAACACCTTCACACCCCCAACCCCTAACTAGAATATCTTTATAACAGAGCCACATGCATCATGCATTACAACAATGCAAATTTGTTTAATTGTATTTTAATAAAAACAAAACCTACCCTTGAAGTGAAAGGTTTTTTTTTTTTTCATACGTTTAGCAATAAAGTAGCAGGTTGTTGTTTTTTTTTTGTCTTTGAGAGGCGTGTGCATCTGGGCAAAAGCTCCAGTCCATTCTCCTCAGTTCACTGCACATCTCCAGTATAATGGCCCGTGGGATTTTCAAGCAAGTGTGTTGTTTTGGTACAGCTGAGCTGTTTATCATTCCAGCTACCTTTTTTTTTTTTTTTTTTTTTTTTTTACTAAAGACAAGCCATCTAGGTTAGCTGAGGTGGCCGGCTCAGTGATAAACCCAAAGAATCTAGTATATACAGCGTTTATGTCACTATATATGCATGCATGCAAGTCGGATAAGCCACAGCAGTGGTGTTTCTTCACTACTTAACCACCGAGGAGCAGTTGTAGCTCATGCCTGAGGGGAGAATTGCTCTGTGTACTTTTCACTGGCTGTGAGACTTAAGTCACTGCATGGACAATCATTACTCCTACCATTAAAGTTTCTAAAGGTTTATAGTGTGTGTGTGTGAGGGTGTGCTTACCATAAATGTGGACTGAGCAGACGTGATTAGGTTAATGCCAGAGGCAAAGGGCATTTAATGAAGTGTTGCCTTCTTTTGAGAGATTGTGTTTGAGCATTGAATGTGATCTTTAATGTGTGGAGTGGGAAAAAATGCAATTGAAAAATGTATAGATCTGATTCTGACATTCTACAATGTAGAAATCTGCAAGTATAAAAACAGATTTTAAGATTATATTTATCACTTTTAAGGCAAAGAGTCCGTTGGTCACCTGTGTGCCTCAGGTGATGTCTTACTGGTTTTTAGGACACCGAGGCTGAAAACTTTTAGTTGATCTTCCCATCAAGGGTCGTCATTATTTTTGTTTTAGTCTCAGGGCAAAGATAAGTCGTCTGAGTCTTTACTACAGAATTCCAGCACTCCCCATGAGCTGGACTGCTTCTGGGAGTCTTCCAATTTGCCATGTGGTAGAGGGAGAATTGCGACAGAAGGTGAACCTTAATTGCTGTTATTGTGCCAGGACTCCTCCTGGCCTCTGTTTGATTATTCAGACCAGGCCTATCTCATTACCACAGTTGTATAAGTATGGCGAATGATAGGGGCTCATTACATGAAGAATTTTGGATTTTGTCAGCAGCAGTCTGTTTGTGCCAGTACACATGTACCACCACCTTTCCCCGTCATTAAGTTTTGTGTGACCATGAATGCACCTCAGCCTGGCCTTGATCCAGACCAGAGATAATCCCCTACCTCATCCAAGCTGAGATGAGAAACTAACCTGTCATAAATGGTGACTGAATTTGCGGAAAGTGTGAATTGTCATGCAGCATATATTTACTGAGTGCATTTCTAGTTGCTCTTTGACTTTTGCTAAACGTGTAGAAATGAATGAATTACACTCGTCAGCCGCGATCAACATATTTTGTTCACAGGTCTGCAGCAGAGAGCAGCATTACCTCAGTACGAGAGCTTTACGCAAGTTCCCATTCAAAGATGTTTCTCTTTTCTCCTCAAGCAGTATAAAATTAAGAGCAGTCCTCCACACTTTATCACACCACCAACGGAGAATGTTTTTTTTTTTGTTTTTTTTTTAGAAATCTCTGCACTTACTTGGGGATTGTGAAATGATCAGAATGGGAGGCAAAGTTGTTTCTGAACACCCCCCAAAAAGCCTGTCATCATTTTAGTGATTTGTAGGTGAGAGGCAAGTGAAGTTACGCAGGTTAAGGAAGTGAAGTAATTTGCCTTGATGTAAAACAGATGAACTCTGTAAAATGGGAAATGAGTGGAGCTGTGCAGCAGTGAAATTAAACAACAAAAAGGTTGGTAGAAGTAGTTGCGGTGGCAGTTACACTGTCTAATTTTGACACAGGCACGCACAACATGATTTAGTTATCACAGATCCTAGTAAAGCTGAACAGCGCTGACACAATAAAATATTATCCTATATATTAATTCAACATGAAAAAGAAATTAGTCAAATCAAATCAAATCAAATTTTATTTATATAGCCCAAAGTCACAAAATACAGTTTGCCTCAGAGGGCTTTACAATCTGTACAGGGAGTGACACCCTCTGTCCTTAGACCCTCGGTTCGAGTGAGGAAAAACTTGCCCACCAAAAAACCCTTTTAACAGGGAAAAAAGGTGGAAGAAACCTCAGGAAGAGCCACAGAGGAGGATTAGTGTGTATTATTGTATTATTAACTGTAAAGCAGCCTGTAAGACCAATTCTAGACAGTTTTATTCTTACTTTCTGATACATCTATATCAAGGTATAGACCTAATCCACATTTTAACAACGAATTTAATTCAAGATTTTATTAACAGTGTTTCCTTTTTCCACAGATATCATTGACAAGAGTGAACTGAAGGCGTTCTTTGAGAGCAACTGTTCTCAGATCTATTTTATCTTCTATGAAAATTTCATTACACTGGAAAGCAACTTAAAACAAAAAGGTGAGTACATTTTTCTTGTTATTTTGTGCGATCTGCACAGTAACTAGTTGACCACCATCCTCAATGGTGGTTCAATAATTCTCCCTCTCCCTGCACTGCTCAGTGTTAAGGGTTTATTTCCCTCTGCCCCACATTTACAGCACAGTGAACATATGTCCAGTATAACTCTGTGTGTTGAACACTGTTGGGGGTAGGGGGGATTGTTTCCTATTGGATGTATGCTGTCATGGTAACACAAGTTTCCTTTGAATAAGTGTTCATGAAATGGCCTGTATCATTGTTACATTATTGATGAGGCTAATGCAGTATAGCTCCTGGTTATGTGTTTAAAAACCAAAGTACTTTCCTTGTTTTTCAGGGAACAAATCTCAAAGGGAGGAGCTGGACTCTATCCTCTTTATTTTTGAAGTAAGTCATCTGTTGTTTTGTTTTCTTTCTTAGCTGTCTCTATTTCCACTCAGAGCTGCTACAGCCTCAACCTGTTTACTGTTGAACTCTGGGGTGGGACCGTAGTTTCCATGGTGCCATACTGCAACTCTGGCTACTTCCTGAATTTGCCTCAAATAGCCCAGCAATTTAATAGAGGCGGTGTAGTAAAGCTGTTTCTTAATCATTTCCCAGCTTTAAACAGGTTGTGTGAGAGCCTTCCAATCCATTTCTTATTTTTAAAACCTGGGTGTGTATGCAAATCAGGGGACGTATGCCTTGTGACTGTGCGCAAACACATTGTTGCCTCTATGGCTCCTCCCTCTGAACACTCTTGTGTTGCACATGCAGGTTAAAGTCCCTTACCTTGTTTTCCCACCTGACTGCAAAGGCAGCTCCAGTTTCCAATACAAACAGTCAGCTCTCCAGTTACATTTGTTCAGGGCAGGGCTGCAAGGATGGCAGCAGATCAAAAAAAACAAAAAACGGGGGGCAGTCTGTTTGTCCCTCTTTATACAGTATGTCTTGTCCTAGTTTTCCTGCTCACCTGGGAGCACCGTTTGGGAGTGTTCCTTGCATTATGTCTAGCATAGAGTAAGCCATTGTTCTAAGTGTAACTCTGGAATCAGGCCAACTGACCAATTCATTTGTTTATCATCACAGTACATCAGGCCAGACGCTGCTGTTGTCTGTCTTTAGCTATGGATTCCTAATGCTGTATGGATTCCTGCTAGTGAAGCATTTATTCACATGTTATCACACTACATCTTTTTTGGTTCTGTCTGGGTGATGCTTAACTACTTAGTAGTACATTTTAATGCTGGAAGTGTTTTGTTTGTCTGCTGATGTTCATTCAGGTTGGCAGTATTTTTTTTTTTTTTTTCCAAGAAAATGAACTCACTGGATTTCCCTCCACTCCTTCCCTGCCTGTCCACGCACATCCAGTAATCTGACCTGTAAATAAAGCCTGGATTCATGCCTTCTACATATTTATGGAGTCATCTTTTCAAAAAGAACTAACATCGAAAGCAGCTTAACCCCCATTTGTCCCCTTTTAGCCCCTGCCTGTGACGACGTGTGCTTTTACCCGTACGCCGAGAAGATAAGCTTGCTTTGAGCGGTGTGTACAGGACAGATACAGGGTCGCTTTGATCCTCAGCTCTGCTACACTTTCTCTTTAGGGCATATTAGATTAGGCATGTTGGATCATATGTGGTCATGAATACATCAATGGTTACATTTGTGCTCACAAACATGCACTACTAATATTTATCATGTTATCCCAGAGGTTATATTATGTGACACAGGGACATGACAAATTCAGTAAAAGAATAACTATTGTAATGTTTTGAGGCATCCTTATCATTTTGTTTTGTGCGACAAGCTCAGTCATGCATAGCCTATGATGAATTGAAATTTTTTTTGACATTTTTATCATAAAACAAATTTCTCAGTGCAGGGTGGTGCTTTTTGTCAATGTGTGTCATTTGCTTTAGTTACAGAGGTTAATCAACCAAAACATAAGCCCTAGCAGCCTTTGTCCGAAAATGCTCAGAGCAGCGTGGAGAGTAGCCTTTGAATGGATAATTGCTGGGACAAAAGCAATTTTGTGCCTTGCAACACGCTTTAATGTTGTATGACCGGTTAAGAAAAGCGACACAGCTCGACGCCGCTGACCTGCTTTATTATGTGCAAGAATTTCCCTGGAAAGCCACAGTTATGTCCTCATCTCTCCAGGCACATGAGCAGTATAGCCCTGCATCACTCTCCCATCACCCGAGTTCCCGCTTTAAGTCTGGCTGACCTATACAGTACATGTCTGCAGAGTGTGTGTGTGTGTTTTGAGCTGGCTATGTGGGGATTACTATACTGTCATGATGAGGTATGTGACCCCTTTTTTCTTGGGTTGCTGTGGGGGGAGTATGATCCCCGATGCAGAGTCTGTTTGAGTAATGGATATCTAGCGGGGTGTAATCTTTTGTCCCTCCCCCTAAACTCTGCTGGAGCACCCCACCCCCACCTGCTCCCAGCAGCCATTGCCATCCCCTTCCAGGATCTCTTTGTGTCTGCTGCCACGAAGGCATCCACCATGGAAGCTTGTGATGCTGCCCCAAAAATGACAGAGATGAGACATTTGATCTCTGTGAGAATGGGAACTGTGACGCTGCTGAAAATACTGGATAGGAAAGTCCCTTCTAATCATCTATATTAGCATTTCTGTTGATATTACTGTACTGTACTTTTTTTTAAATATATAAAACCAGAGTTGACCATCAAATTCCTTTGCTGCTTTTGTGGCTTTCATTCAGTATCGATCTATTAGCATCATGATGGAAAAATGTCTGTTTTTCCTTTTAAATAAGACGTTTTGTCTCATTGACCCAATGTGCCATTCACCACGCTTTGCTATGACACACCTAAATCATCAATGGTGCTGCTAATTGTTTTCAGAAGTTGCATAACGAGTTCAGTTGAGACCTGTGTAGTCAAGGTGTGACAAGTGATTGTTTGTTAAAGACATTTGTATATGGAACTGCTTGTTAGTAAATCCCCTGGCAGTAGCTAGCTCAAGACTAGAAGACAAATGAACATTCAAACAAGTGCAGAAATGGAAATGATACTGTGCAGCTGTAAATCTGCTTAGAACAGGCTGTCTAAGAAACTGAGCATCAGTGTGAGATGAGTGTAAGTAAGAGGAGGCCACCTATTGTGCTTCAGAGAGAAAGATAAAGGTCCTTGACAGAGGAAAGAAAGCCACCGTTGAGAAAGACAACATGACATCTTTGCCTGCGTTTGCACATGTGAGCAGATAAAGGTTCTTTGGTCAGATGAGACCGAAATTGCGGCTTTTTAACATCACACTAAGTGCTATGTTTGGTTGAAGCCAAGCGCCACACATCAGCACAAACACACCATCGCCACCACAAAGCAGCATGGTGGTGACAGCATCATGCTGTGGGGACACAACAAGGCCTCAATAAGGCTTGTGACCATAGTGGTTCAAATGACAAAATATTCCTGATAGGAAATGCGTGCAAAGAAACGGCAGCTTGCATGACAGTGACCCTAAATGTGAAGCCCAAACTCTTTTTCCTGAAGTCTGATTTCAGGCACATTTGTACTTGATGTAGTGATTAAATCTGTGGTTAATTTATATTTATTATGTACCTTGTTTTTTATAGGTACTATACTAGCATGAGCAGTTCATTTTTTTTTGTTAAGGTTTGTATTAGTAAGTATTCCTTTGTTTACAAAGAGATTTAGAGCGTCAATGCTAGGCAGGTGTATGAGGCAATGTCATTGTTAGACGGATAATCAGCCTTTTCTATACCGTACTGAGAGTCGAGATGCATTCTTTCTAATTGCTTCTTGCTGCTACAGAGATGAATTACAAGCAAATGTAAGTATGTATTGAGAACGGTACTGAAAAAACAGTTATTCAGAAAGCGTGTGTAGGTGTAATTCAAGGAACGATATGATGAGACTACGTTCTGTAGTAGAAAACAATTTTTTTGCTGTCACAAGACCAGATTGAGCGTCTCAGGCCTTGAGGGACTCCAGTTTGTTTACCTTCCCATATCACTGTAGATGATCTCTGACTGTCTGAAAGCAGTTCGATCCTGGTGCCACTGAGGTTGTGGGACAGGTTAAGGGACAGCTCTGGGACCAACAAAACTCAGAGGAAAGTCTGCACATATCCACTTTCTCTCCAGGATGTGACCTCAACGTGACCTGTTGTCTCTCATCCGGACCTGATTCAGCATTCTGAATTCCCCTTGCCATCCTTTCTGCAAAAGACATTTATTTAGATTTGACTTGCTGAGTTGCCTTCGATGGCCAACTCTGCTTATTATATCTATTGCGGTGCAAATGGGATTGTCTTTTTAGAAAACAAATCAGAGGCTTTTTACTTGTTTACCCTTATTTAACCAAATCTAAGGGTTGTCCTGGTCAAAATGACGGCACAGCTATCCTCAGAAAACTACAACAGAGCCACCACAAACCTGACATTCACAAATAAAAACCAATCAAGGAGGAATGAGGCATATTATTGCCCACCTGCTGTAGCTCATGGCAAACAGATGAATGATTATGACTCATTTAAAAATGCCACACTGAAATGCATTATTTAAGGGCTGTGTGTATAAATGTTAAGTAATTAATAAGTAAGTAATTAATCACACAGTGTCACTGGTGTGTGGGTTGATGGCTGTGTCACGAACACCCACGAACAGTCTTGTTCTGTCTGATGTAATATGTGCATCATATTCCTCTTGATGCACATCTTAGGTTGACTCACTCAAACACTCCTCTGCATGTTGGCTAACATGTTTCTGAAAACTGAACTCAGAGCCATTTAGCTAAGTGGTTTCTTTTCCTCCCTTCCGTCTTCATGCAGTCCGAGTTTTGACTGACAGTTCACCAGCAGGGGGTTATTAGTTAACGTATAAATGCAAATTTAAGTGTGGCTCAGTTCTGCACATAGAAAAGACTGGATAAATGAATGTGGATGGCTTTTAACTCTTAATGTTTAGCGTTTAAACCTGAAGTGCTCCAAGTTTTTCACATGAAAGAGCACTATTATGAAGATTTTGTGAATGCATTTTGTAAAATTTAAATGTCTTTGTTGACATGCAGTTTAGCTTTGTTCTTTTATCCAACACTATATTCATACCTGATAATGAAAATAATTTGAAAATTGTCCTAGAGGAAGCAGGTTGCTTTTAACATAGATCAAAAAAGGAACTCTTGATGCAATGAACCTGAGAGGGAGTTTGAGTGCGCTCTGCTGCTGCCACCCACTGGCTACAGAGGAGAATGAAAGCATCTGTGTAATGTTCATAGTTAAGTGGATATTAGTGAATAATTATAAAATATAAGTCAAAAAAGTGCTTTAGGGTTTAAACTTCATTTTATGGTCATATGGAGGGTAAGCGAAGAAATTTGGTTAGCATGTAAATGAGCAGCGTGGTTTGGTCTACAGTCCGAAAGCTTTTTAAACAAAGCAGGTGTGTAACCAACATCTCTTCTCACACTCTACATGAGTCATTTCCTTTGTATGCCAAAACATGCTTGGGGCTGTACACTATTTAGTGTTTTCCTCAGACGACTTCATTGTCCTCAGACAGTCTAACCATCTCAGAGTTGTGTCGAAAACCTGACGCAAATGACTACATTTCCTCTGAGACACGTCAAAAAGCCCTTGTAGACCACCCCTTGGAGAAGTGTATTCTCTGTCATGTTCAGGCCCTGCGACTGGAAACCTAAGTGCGGATCATGTAAATTTTTTAAGGCTGTAGTTGTACCACAGTAATGCCCCCATCTTTATGCTGGAGTATGGCTGCAGATTAAAGTAACTCCACCAACCCTCAGTCCAGCAGACTCGGCATTCGCCTCATATCATCCAGTAAATTCCTCATTGTTGCGTCCACCATTCCAGCACCGCAGGGAGTCTTTCTGTGCTAGCTTCTCCATCTCATTCCCACTCTCCCATCCTGGTGCTCTGTAAGGAGAGAGAATGACAGTCTTATTGTGTCTGCTCACACACACACACACGGGGAAAGGCTTAAGCAGGCTACCCTGCTGCGTTACCGCCTAGCATAATGCGTCTACTGCCCCAAGGAGACAGAGTGAAGGAGGCCAGTATAGAGCCAGTACTGAGATGTAATAATCCCACGCGGGATCAATAGCAAGGTGCAGCCGCATGCCTGTACACGCATAGCATCACATCTGTGGATCTGGGAGAAATTGAACAGGGCAGTCATCCAGCGCCCCCTTTAAGTGATGTATGTCTTTCAATATCTGTGCTGTCACTGATAATGACAGGGATTTACTCTCAGAGGACAAGAAGGGAAAGTTAAAGATGGAAGATGTCAAGGGAAGAAGCAGGAAGTTGTTGACAAACTGACACACTCAAAACATAAGATGAGACTTTTTGGACCACCACCGCTCTCAGCCTGACATGGTGTAGCACAGGGCAAAAATAAAACCGTTATGATATGATATCTTTCAGAAGCGGTAATATGAATATTTTACAACAGAACACGATCGTTTGGTTGTCAAAAACGATAGAAACTAATACTTACATGCTGTTGTGTAAAATTACACGAAATATTGTTGGGTATGTAATTACAAATTTCTTTGTATATAACATTTCCATTCACTCACAGTTAATTAACAATCAGTTTCAGAATGAAATGAGCCTTATTGTTATATCGGTAAAGAAAAAAGTCCTTGAGGTTATAAAAGCTGTCACTTCGCAGTTTCATTTTTCTCCCATGCCATAAAATGATGCTCATACTCATATTTTTTCTCCTTTTTTCTTTCTTTGCGTCTTTACCTGGAGAGGACTTCATCTTTATACTTCTTTCATGCACATTTTTTGTCGTACTCTGTATCCTTTGCTTGCCCGTTCTCTCACTCTGCAGTGTAGATGAGCTTTTTATCATGCTGGCCAGAGTTGGTCATCTGGTTGAGTGGGTCAGAGCTGCATACGTAAAGCAGTAAAGGACAGACTTGACCTCTGGATTGCAATCATGAAGTCTTATTGGGTCAGTGATTAGGATTTGATGAGAAGTGAACCATTGGGGCATCAGTTGCTCGCTATTAACTAGCCATGCATGCGCGCGCTCACACATCTGCCCGCCTCCCCCTCCTCCCAACCTTTTTTTTTTTTTTTTTCATCTCTCCAGAGGGACCCAGTTAACCTGTCCCTGCATTCAAGAATAATGATAGGCTGCTGAAAGGTTAGGGCGCTCTAATTGAGTTGTAAAGCGGTTGTTGGGGAGGTGATGACATTTCTCAGCTCTGTCCTGTGTCACCGGGATCTGTAGAC
This sequence comes from Protonibea diacanthus, assembly GCA_028641955.1. Lineage (NCBI taxonomy): Eukaryota > Metazoa > Chordata > Actinopteri > Sciaenidae > Protonibea > Protonibea diacanthus. The sequence continues at coordinate 14,657,857 of CM053987.1, forward strand.
ATGCTAGGCCAAGTGGAGGGAAAGGGCAAGGACTCTGCATTTCTTAAGTGTATACTGCTTTTGTACAACAGTGCCACTTACCAATACACTTGTTGTTTCCTCCTCTTCTATTTTAGGTTTAAATAAAGGAAATATGGCTGCAACTAGCAATTGTTTCATTACTCTTTAACCTGCTGATCATTTTCTTGATTAATTCATTCATTATTTGCTCTATAAAATATCAGCAAGTAGTAAAATGTCCATCACAGTTTTACAGAACCCGACATCCCCGAACATCTTTCTTGTCTCATCAATACTGTTTTCAATGTTTTCCATTTTTTCATGATTAATCAATCTTCTTTTGATCAACTAAGTGAATAATTATCTCAGCCCTAAAAGAAAATGTATTCCTCAGAGAGAAGCCTGGACCGACATACTATTGTTATGCTGAAATGTTCTTAACTCTAATAACTAATCACTTACTCAACCTTTTCTGCCTTTTTCTATTTCTTACCTCAGAAAATTCTTCAACATCTGCCTGAGAAAATCTACAACCGATGGCAGTTCCACAGTATAGGTATGTATTGCTATGTTTTGTTTTGTTTTTTTTACCAAATCCATGCATTAGCAGTAAATGTTAAGCTCTGTCTCCCTGTTACATCTGGCAGGTAGTTATATACTGTGTCTGTGTCTTTTCTCCTTATGCTTCTGTAACCTCTAAGATACACTTTAGGACAAAAAAAAAAAATGTCACCACAGCCATGTCTCAGCCTTCCATAATGAAGGGAAAATAATTAGTCTTAGAAGGGGATGTAAATGGGAAATGCAAATGAGCACTTCATTTGAAATGCAAATAAGTAATTGAATTATGCTGGCATGATTTCAGTCTCACGCACACACACAAAAAAAAGGAAAATCCTTGCAAGAAGCGATAACCCCAATTATAACTGTTGTTTGGCAGCCGTTGGCAGCAACAGTCCAGGTCTAGATCACTGTTGTAGATTTGCCTTCCCCTCAGGTTTGCAATTCCAAATATCAAGGCTCATCTGGGGGTTGGATGCCCCAGATAAATTCCCCTCTTTGTCAGTCATTGGACAGCAAATCCTCACAGGTTTAAGTCTGCCTCTTGGCTTTTTCCTGAAATCACATAGAATTTGCTTCAGTGCTCATCAGTTCATGTGTCACTGGTCAAGATGTTGTGCTGTGACTATGTGCTTCTGCTTTGAGGAACATGTGGTGGTGGCAGTATAGCTCCTCGTGAGTTTTAATTGAATTCCTTGAAGAGATTTTTCATCCACCCGATTTTGTGTGTACATCCAGTAGCGTTGCTGAAATAATGCCGTGTGACAAATTCCTTGAGGTGTATAGGGTAGGTCAGGAATGCCATTAATGATGTGTAGTGGTTTTGTCCTTCCAGCTGAAGATTGCAAACTCATAGGCATTTGACACAGACCATTAAAAGCTGAAGAAAGTCTTCACACCTTTCATCATTCTCTGTGTACTTCCCTTTAGTTCCTGTCCTTACCCCATGAAAAAACCGGTGAAAGGATTTCTTTACACCTTTATGTGCCCACCATAGAAATATTATTGATTTAACCTGAAGAGAGGAAAATAACAACTACCAAAGAAGGATACAGAAAAGAACTCAGACAGTTTTTCACGGCTACCACTCAAATCATTCAGTTAAGGACCACCTTGATCAGGACTGAGGTTGCTCTCTTGTCCAAGAGAAAAAAAAAAGTCATACATGAAGCATTTTAGTTCTGGTTTCTGGTTCCTACAGTTTACAAATGAACCAAGAGGAGTAAACGTGAAGTTATGTTACCATGGTTACCAAATGATTTGCATAAATGTATACATGATTTTCACAATTATAGGTTCCCTTTCTGAACAGATTTGATCAACAGGTGGATTTAATATTAGTTTAGCTTTTGAAATCATCCTAAAGTCACATAAATCTGCTATCATAAAGTCTGTGGTTGGTTCATCTTCTTTAACACTGCAAAAGATCTCGGCCCACTTATTTTGTCCCACAGTGACATTCCTGTATTGAAACAGCTGTTCCAAACGAGACGTGTTGATACATCTCTGGCTATCTTAACTTTTGCACATAACTACATAACCCTAATTTCAACCATAATCCTAAACTTAAAGTCTGTATAAAGGCAATTCTGTGATTTCTTTCAAAATACATTAAGTATGTTGGAAAACAGTTGCTGAAAACATTTGAAAAGACTTTGAACGATATATTACTGAAATGTGGAGTTACAGTTTTTACCAGTACATTCAGCAGACACCCCCACAGTCCTGGAGCTGAGACTACTGCTCATTTGTACCCAATTTTGACACTGAATTTCATAAACTTGACAAAATTTTTAATCATTCAAATTTGGCTGACAGATTCAGAACACATATTTATTCTTACTCTACACAGACTTTAAAATCCCTTGCCAAGACCTAAGAACTAGCCAAAATTTCTGTACAGTCCACAAGGGCCTCATAAGAGCAGCGCTGCAGGCTGAAGAGTATGTCCTAACACACACACACACACACACATACACACAGACCTCTTCCGCCCAAGGTATTTAGCAATCAGAGCAATGTCTCATTTGATTACAGCGGAACCAGATTGCCTTCATGAATGCATGTCGCTGCCAACTGATGTTAATTTTCATCAGGAAAATGTGAAGCCTCGCCACTCTCCCCGCTAGTTTGTCACAACCACCCATCAAGGTCAATTTGCCTCAGTAGAGATAACAAGCAGGTCCCTCCCTGTCAGCTTTGTTTGTTGTGTCTCTGCTTGTAGTGTAGGAGACCTCTGTTGAATATTTGGATTGCAAAAGTCTCTGAATATCTGGCTTTTGTTTGCTTTCTTTCTTTCTTTCTTCCAGGTTCTATACTGAAAAAGCTTCTACACACTGGAAACTCATTCAAGGTAAGTGCTGTACCACAAGATATGAAAAAAAAATATCACAATCTTCCAGTCACATGATGCACTATAATGCTAATGAGAATGTTAATGTGTGAGCGTTAATTCCACGTATTACTGTGTGTCCCAACCTCCTCCTGTCTAGATCCGCTGTGAGGGGATCCGTCTTTTCCTGCTGTGGCTGCAGGCCCTGAGGGACAACTGTGCTGAGGAGCAGTTCCTTATATTTGCCTGTCTGGTGCCGGGATTCCCTGCTGTGCCCTCTTCCAGAGGGCCCTGCACCCTTGACACCATCATTTACAACCCCTTTTCAAATCCCCCTGATGGTGAATATGAAGTGTCATATATGTCATGTACATAATAGACAGATTCTGAGACATTCACCGAGGTCATCTAAAACATAATAAACTGATCAGATTGGTTAGGTACGTTTTTTAATTTAAGGTCTTTGTTTGTCGATCTGAGCAGCCAAGGTGGTGCCTGAAGAGATTACCCCGCTGGTTCCGGCTGTGGTAGGAGAAAAAGTTGCAGATGACCAGACCTGTTACATCCTTGAAACTCTGCTCAAGTATATGGTCATCCAGGTAATAACTAATTATGTATGTATGTTGCACTTTGATGTATTATTTCAGTTACACTGCGTACGTTTGTTATCCCTGTCTCGTGTAACAGTAGGATGAAAAACTAAACACAATATAAAGTGTTAAGTGTGTAAAGTTGTTCATCTTATGTGTACATAGCCTAAACCATTTTCCCTCTATAGACTTTTTGTTTGAGCAACCTTCAAACTATTGTGCTGCAAACAATATACTGTCACTGTCTGACTGATGCTGGAACGATCTCCTCTCCCTGAAGTCTGACCTTGTCTGCCTTTGTGCTCTGTCTGCCAGGCATCCAGTTTAGAATGGAAGAACAAAGAGATCCAGGACACAGGCTTCAGGTTTCTCTTCAGCCTTTTCAAGAAGTACTACCTTCCACATCTTTTCCCCTCCTTCACCAAGCTTACAAATCTCTACAAGCCTTTATTAGGTAAGCTGACATACAGTATATAGATATACTGCACACGGTAGGCACAAAAGCTGCTATCTGAGTAGTGAAATCTCAGTTTGACAGTTTGTAAAATGAAAGCTTCTATTCAGAAAACTAGCTAACTTTGCCAACTCTTATGTTGTGTTAATTTATGATATAGCCCTCAGCTCCTGAATTCAAGTACTAAGTGGAGACTTTTAGTTAGTAAAACTGCTTATAATTAAAATGTTGGTTTTCAAATATAACTAATTAAGTTAAACTACACTAGCATTTTTTAGTTTGTAAGAGATAAGGATGTATAATGTGTACTGTTGTGACATGCACATCCAAAACAATATATAAGGAAGAAAACTAAACATATAACAAGTGAGCAATGTAATATAAATTCCTGTAATAACATACTGCTTGTTCAGATCCTGAGGTTTATCAATGAGAACAAATTTTGAATCAGCCGTAAAAAATCTGGAGTTGACATTTAATCTCTTTGTCTCTCTGTTTTGCTCTTCTCCATTTTTCTTTTTTTAACTCCTCTTTCTTTACTCTTCATTCCACTGCACTGCCCAATTAGACCTCCCCCACCACAGACCAAAACCCCTGTATGTGCCAGTGACGCGGAACAATGAGAGCACCTTTTGTACCAGGGACCAGTACCTGGCACCCCGTGTGGCCTTCATCACCTGGCTGGTCACTTTCTTCCTGGAGAAGAAGTATGTCAGCAGCGCTTCAGCGGCGCAGAGCGCCAAGAATGGCACTGAGGTCATTCCCAAACTCATCCAGGTGAGCACAGCAGTCCCATTCTGTTGTTTTGAGGACGGAAGAGGCTGCTATGAAGACATGTTTCCAAAATCACTGAGCACACGATTCTGTCTTAAAACACTTGGGCGCAAATGTTTTTAAGAAAATATTCACGCACATGGATCAATAATGAATCCTTTTAGAAGACTATAGTGTACGTTACAACTTGTGAAATGTATGCACTCATATTTTTTGCCGTGCAAATATATAGAAATATATATATTAAAGCAAATGCATCAAGGAGAGTGCAGTCACAGACGAGATCTGCTGTTAAGTCAGTATGTGAATGTATGTTATAACAATAGCAAACCTGTATAATAATATTTTATTTATAAATATATTTATGAGCCAAATACAAGTCAGCCTCCAAAATTAAATAATCCATCACTGCACAACCCCTTGCAGACCTGAAAAATCATGACCAATAAGACTCATGGATGTCCCTCCTAGTGTTTAATATTTATGATTTATTATAAATAATAATATTGTATAATTTAGTCAGATTTATATACAGTACAGTAAATTTCTTGTGTACACAGAGACAGGAATTACGTGGAATTATGTTAAATGAAAAATGATTACATGTAACTAAAAACTAAATTTTCAGTCGCTTACTCCCCATTAAAAAAAACCCATCAAACACTAACAGACTAAAGGATTTGTAGTCACAAAGACCGTAGTGACCAATTATTTTATTATACAAAGGCAGCCTTACACCATGTTAAGGGACTCTCATTTCTTTCTGTGTCTCCGTGGTGTTCAGACTGTCACTGCAGGCAGTAGCAGCCAGGAAAAGGAGAAGGATAAGACATCAGATGGGGATATGAATGGGCCAGCGGGGGAGCCTGAGAAGAGCCACTCCAACAGCAGCACGCTGTCAGATCGACGGCCCAGCGATTCCAGCTTGTGTAGCATTGAGGAGGAGCACCGCTATGTCTATGACATGGTGCATGCTATCCTGCTGTCCACCAGGGACAATGTGAATTTCGTCAATGAGGTCTTCCATCAGGTACAGTGGTCACCAAGCAGTATTTGTCTTTATTAGATGTTGGAAATATTAATTACATTGAAGCTGTTGTATAATTTTGGGTCATGATTAGAAAACAGATGGAATGGTGACACTATCATAACATGTACTGTGTCGCCCTCTGCTGGCAGTTTGTTAACATAACATAAAGGCTACCTTTTTCCAAACCATCCATAATACTTTAATATGTCAAATTAAAAGTCTCTGTTCTCCCCCCTCTTAGGCCTTCCTGCTGCCGTCCTGTGAGGCATCAGCAACCAGGAAGGTGATCAAAGTGTACAGGAAATGGATCTTGCAGGAGAAGCCCAGCTTCATGACAGAGCCTGACACGACTACTCCGAGAGATGAAGTGGATGACAGCTCTGAACAGACACTCAGCACAGAGATTAACAGCATGCACGTACAGGTGAAACTTCTGACACAGACAGCCAATTAAAATATGTACCATGTTAACCGATCAGGATATCAATCAACAGTACACTTTTTACATATTGCAAAGGAACACGTTTTAGATATTTCTATTTCAGGGTATCTTGCTCTGTTTTACTGTTTTCTGCACTCAAAAAATGTATATTTTCAATGTAATTGTTAAAAATTTGTGTGATTCTAACTACAAATTTTACAGAAATTAATGGTAAAACATGTATACAGACTATGGAGGTCTCAAAACAACAAAGCTAAACAACTTAAGAACAAGTTTATTCTGAACAAACAGTGTTGTATCTTCGTGTCGTGACCAACTAGCTTGCCTTCTCTTCTACCAGACAATGCAGAGTCATGGTCACAGACGGACGTCCAGCTGGGGCAGGACTTACTCATTCAGCAGCGCCATTAGTCGAGGCTTTCTCACCGAAGAGCAGAACAGGGACGTCAAGGCTGGTATCCAGCCCACACTACAGGTTTGTCTCTATGTCCAGAGGTGTGTTTTTATCCTGAGATCACAGCATTCGGTGCATTGATTCAGCAGTACTTGTGTGTGCATTTTGTCTGTTATTTCTGTCGTCTTACTTTGTCTGTGTGCTGTTTGCTCAACTCTGTCTTCATGCCTGTAGGTGTTCCTGACCAACTCATCCAATGTGTTCCTGTTGGAGCCATGCCAGGATGTACCTAAACTCCTGGATAACCAGGTTGAGGTGTGCAAGGGTGTTCTCAGCATCTACCGGCACATGATCATGGAGCACACGATGAATACACAGACGTGGTCAGTGAGATATTCAAATATACATGGACGATTTTTCGCCTGTTCTCCAAAAAAAAGTTTTTTGATGGATTTACTGATTTACTGTCTGTATTTTGCAGGGAGCAGATGCTGCAGGTACTGCTGAGGATCACAGAAGCAGTGATGAAGAGGCCACAAGAAAACCAAAGAAAAGACAGCTTTGCTGAAAGTTTAGCATCTATACTCTTTAGGGTATGTCTGCAATTGCTTAGTTTTACCTTGAAAGTATATCCAGTATGAGTCAAAGGTTTAGACACACTTTCTGATTCAGTGCTTCTTTATTGTGATTCTTTTCTACATTGTAATTTAACACTGAATACATCAAAACGATGAAATAATACATGGAATTATCTTGTAAAATAAAACATTTGAACAAAGCAACATGTTTATAAAATATATATAAAATATTTTATATTTTATTTTCTTCAAAGTTGCCACTTTTTGCCATTATATTTCCTGTATATACTTAGCACTTGTTCAGGTCATCTGACACAGCACTCCATCACTCATCCCTCTTGGTCAAATACCCCTTACAAAAATGCAAAGCTGAATGCTATAGTAGCCTTTCTGGTTCATTTTGAATAAATCACCAACAGTGTCACGCACTATCATACCTCCTCTATGCTTCAAAGTGGGAACCACACATGCAGATGGCAATTTGACCTTGAAGGCCTGATTCAGGCAGTCTCCAGTTAAGATGTGTCTGCTGCTTGAACTCTGAAGCATTTATGTGGGCTTCTACTCTGAGGTGGTGTTAATTGCTGATTTCTGAGGCAAGTACCTGTGGCAAACTCTTGGTCTTCCTTTCCTCAGGCAGTCCTCATGAGAGCCAATTTTATCACTGTGTTTGATTGTTTTGGGACTGCACTTGAAAACACCTTAAAGGTTCTTGAAATTTTCTAGATTGACTGACCTTCATGTCTCAAAGTAATAATGGAAACAGATAATAATGATCAATTCATCATAATATAAATTACTACAGTCGTTGAATAGGGTGTATATATATATATATATATATATATATATATATATATATATATATATATATATATATATATATATATATAATTTACAATATATGCTAATACTACCTCTGAACAGCACATGGTGTCGGATGCATTAAGAAGGAAATAAATAAAAACAAGGAACACCTTTAATCAAAAAGCATCCTCCTAGTGAAGCTTAACTGAGAATGCCGAGTTTCCAAATCTATCATCAAAGAAGCTCTGGTGAATGTTGCTTTGTTTACGCTTTTTTATATTTTGACCATAATTATGTTATTTTGTAGTTATTTTTTATAGTTTTGATGTCTTCAGTGTTAATCTACAATGTGGTGAAAAATAAAATTAAAATGTGTGTGACCTCCTGTCACCTCTTCTTTATCTCAACAGTAGTAATTGTGTGAGATTTACCGGTTAACCTTTTCTGAGGCTGCCACCTCTGCCTGTCAATGCCAAATCCTCTTCCCTGTCTCATCTTATCAGACCATCATTGTATGCAGCGAGCCAACCTGTGCGATTATCTCCGGAGCTATGGACGAAGCCAGTTATGCAGTGCTGTCCTCTTACCTGCTGGGAGTGAGCTGGTGACAGAATGGGGCAGCATCATGGACTCGCTGACGGTTGTGCTGGCACGCCTCCGTTTATGGCCTGGGACATCGCTAACCTGCCTGGACAACCAGCTAACAGAAGGAGAAGAAGCAGAGGACGGGTGAGGGGGGAGAAACAGGAGGGGGGGATTGGGATGGCTGGAATTTGTGAAAAAAGGGTTGAAATTTACTTAATTCTGTTTCTGGTTACTTCACAGTTGAGCCTTATTTTTTCTACATTAGACTTAATGATGGTGTGGTTACTTTCTTTCACTAAGTGACATTAAAACTTCTTGGTTAGTGATTTACTGTTTTTTAAGGATGAATAATTTTTATCAGCAATGTATTTCCCTATGTTAATATTACAGAGATTATACCTCTGTTACTCAACCTTCTAAGTACCAGAGTTGGTCAAAATGACATTTGTAAAGCCTTCAAATGTCTGAACTGACATAAATTGCATTGACCTCCTATCTATATACTCGTATTCAGCTGCAATTTTTAAACATCTACATGTGTAACAGAATTTTAGAATTTACGCTAAATGCAATGCTCCATCATGACCCCTTTGCTCAATGGATATAGCCTTTTAAAGAACAATTAAGTGCTGCAGTCATCGATTGATTGATTATTATTTTTGATTCAGGTATCTTATTTAGGAAAAAGCTGGCCATTCTTTTTCCTGCTTTTCAAATGTTGACAACAAAACACCTGTGACATCCATCCACCAGGGTGCGCCCTGTTAATCAGACTGTGTTTTTCAATTCTACCACTGGTCGCCAAAGTCAAAAATGTTCAAAGAGCTCATGCACGTTAATACCCACACTACTAGTTTAAGAAAATGGGCAATCAGATTCATGCTGACATTACAGCAGTGTATGGAGCGTTACATTCAAAGTTTTGAAGTCTAGCATCATAACCACAGTTTTCTTTTCACTTGTACTGATTAAGTCACAGTGAACCCCTTTGCGTGTCAGTAGAGGCTGGTGGTGTTAACTCAAATATAAAGCTGATTATTAATTGGGGTAAATATATACACACTGACACCTCAGTAATGTGTTTTCTGCATATTAGAGTGATCCAGGACTCCCAGAAGGCAGCAGCAGTGTCGCTCCTTCTCACTGAGTTGGAGGAACCAAGGGGAGCAGGCGGTCCAGGAATTCAGGAGCCCATGAGGATCTTCGCTGCCACCACGTCAGGAGCTCCTGGTGGTGAGACAGCCCGTAAATAACGCCCGACAGAAGGCTTCTGGTAAGAACTCATATATCAGTGATAACTGTATTTTTGCTGTGTGTCACAATACCATCAAAGCAGGCAAAAACAAAATACAAAGGGGTGGCTTTTATAAGAGCCTCTGCATGTATGTGCTGCTCTACAGCCCTGCTGTGTTAATCTTCTGGCTTTGTGTCGCCAACAACACAGTGCTGATAAGCTTCTCTGAACACGGCCTCAGACCCAGGGTTTATCAGACATATTGACTGTGTGTGAAAGCTTCCTCAGACAGGTCCATGTGTACGTTAGCCCAGGTGTCGTTGAAAGGCCCAGCACAAAAGACAAAGAGGCCAGCAGATGGCCCCCATTGTTCCCCTTACATGTCACTGGCCAATGTCAACATGTTTCCATGTCAGCTCGATTGTAGGCCTACAGCACAATCCCCCAGAGTAGCATGTCAAAGGCCAGCTTTGGACACCTGATTGTCATTAGTCAATCTACAGATACCGCAAACACCCCTTATCTGATGGGAGTGTGGCAGGCTAATTATGTTGAGCTTGAGGCAGAGTGGCACCAGGCTGCAGTGCCTGTCTTGCTTGTCTTAATTTTGTCTAGACAGAATCTTTAATGTGGGAGGATAAAAGACAGAGACGATCCTTTGTCTCCTGGCCTTCGCCCCACTACCACCAACGATTAACGTGATCGCAGCTCGAGCTAGGAGCAGATGTATTTGTGCCTGGCTGATGAAGTCTTAGAAGGGGCGTGAGGGTGCGTGGTGCATGTGTGCTGCCGCATCTACACGCTCCCGTGCATGTTAATGCACCTATTCTGTTAGTCTGTTTATTTGTATCTGCGTGGAAGCAAAGATGGACATTAAACACTACCGCTTTCAGATTCCCCTTTCTTTGGCTTCCACCTGGGATTTCTCCCACATTGATCTTCAAAGGGCCGAAGTAGCCCTCCTCCTACTCCTCAAGTGAAGGCCCACACATCAATTGCACGGCAGTTTTTGATAGTTTCATTAAGAGTGTAATTAATGCTCATTAATATGCATAAATGGGAAGCAGTGGTGAGCTTGCAGTAGATGATGTATCTCTCTCACTGAAAGGTACATAATTAGTGTGCTGGAAAGCAGAGAATAGAACTGTCCTCTTCACTTTGAGATTAAGCCTGAAGTGCTATCCAGACACAATGGCAATGCCTCGCATTGACAACTGTCAAAACTTGGCTGCACTTGCGCATGCAAATACAAACTAATATTGTTCTGAGATCTTGTCTTAATAATGGAGAAAAGGGCTGGATGGCACTCATTGCTTCTCTGACTACAGAGACCCAGTTAAACCAGCTTACCTGTCATTGCTGGGTTGGTTATCAGTTATACCCTTTGCTAAATTCTGGTCTACGTTTGTAATATAACACTATAGAATTTAAATGCAAGTAAGACACAGTGTGTGCCTGCTAAGTCTTTTTTCTGTTTTGGCTTAGATAAACATTGTAGTTCAAAGACAAAATTATGCCGTTTTTCTTTATCCTAAATACATAAGAACTGGGAGTGGGATATACATCAGGCATGTCTTAGCGCAGGTTTTGTTTGGTTAATTAATTACAAATGATAGTTTTAGGTTACTCACACATTTGGTAGAGCAGCATTGCTAAGTGACATAACAAAGTTTACTTTAAGGGCCATATTATTCATTTTAAGACTCCTCTGAGTTTATTTTCATACATTAAAATGTGCGCTCAGTATATGACACAAGGATAAAAACTGTTTTTTTGTTTATATTATGTGACAATTACAATATTATGTGCTAGTTCAAAAAGATCTTTTTTTAAAGATCATTTGTTCATATTTTTATTTTATTTTATTTTATTGTATTTTGGGATTTGTATTTGTTTTCATTTTGTTCTTCCCCTGTAAAGCACTTTGTAACATTTTAAAAGGTGCTATAAATACAGTTTATTATAAGTAGTAATAGTATTATTAGAGTTAATTTCATTAAAACTTAAATAACAATACCAGTGCATACGCTTATCCTCTGGGGTCAAAATGACCTCGCACTTTGGTTTAAATGTTATTAAAACGTATCATATAAATTGTCAGGTAATAAATTGTCAACCCATACCACAAATTGTCCTTTCATTTTTGGAATTTTAGGGTCAATAGAACTTGCTTTACATGAAAGCGCACTCCTGCTTTTGAGTTAACCTCATGCCAGAATGACCCCAGGAAAACACAAGTGATAAACAAATGTCAGTGATACTCAGTATCACTAAGTTTGGTTTGGTTTTCATGAATCACATTTACAGTGTTTTCAGAGCCACAGTTGTAGTATTTTTTTGTAGCATTTGTCTCCTGGAATTTCAGCGAAACTAAACTGGCCATATTCAGTGTCAAACTCTGGGTCTGCTGTGTTTACTTAGTCTGCTTTCAGTTATTGAATGTTTCTGTTAAGTGAAGTAATTTCTACACAGTGGCACTTTTGCTGTTGTTGAATACTGTTCTCTTCCTTTTAACTCTTTCTGTCTTTCTTCTTTCTCTCCTCCTCCTCCTCTTTCTTTCTTTTTCCTGATGGAAGCCAAGCTTTGCCAGTCCATCAGCAACCGTGTTCACCCATACGCAGGCTTGCCCACTACTAAAAGCGCTCCTATGCTGCTCCACACTGTGAGCTCTTTTTCTTGCCTGGTATCTCTTCTGGTAACTCTGCTTGCTCCTCACAGACCTCAGGTAAAGTGTATCTCTGAGAGCTGCATGTGTTTGTGTGTTTGTGACTCCACCCTGCCTTCCCATCCATCTGTCACTATCTGTCATGTACTGCCAGTTCCCGTGTCTGTGTGTTGGAGTATTTTGAGCAGAAAGGTTTATGTTTTGACAGGAACTAAACTGTCTTGTGCTTATGGAAAAACATAAAAATCTTTTAGGACAGCCATGCACGTGTAGGATTACAGTCTGTAGCGAGTATGCCTGCTGCATGTGTGCATGTCTTAATTCTATCCTGCGTTCTAATTAATGTGTCAAATCTTCACTCTATATTGTGTCTTCAAATACTCAAAAAAATACACAGTGTGTTTACATTTGAAGTTTTAGGATATTTGTTTGGTGTTGTGGCTCTTGCCTAATTATGTTTCCTCTTGTCCTGTCTGTCAGATGTGGAGGAGTACTGTCAGAATGTGGAGGAGAGGAGGGAGCTGGGAGGCGGATAGCCTCGCCACGCAGCAGCACCTCCCAGACATTACCCAACAGCTCTCTGACACGCTACAGGTATATACTTAACACAGGCTTTATTTTTAATCCCTCATATTTCACACTTGATCTTGACTGAAATGACCTCTACAGTGAGATTCAAATGAGCTATGTCGGTATCTGAATGAAAAGGGTAAAAGTAATAGGATACAGGTGAACCAGGCATGTCCAGTAAATGTTGGTGCATTTTTTTTCTTATTTATCTGCTGTGTTAGTTTATATAACAATTTTCATTAATCAACAGAAATAAAATAATTCTAAATGAGGCAGAGTTGGCCTTGAAGTCTTCACTTTGATGTCCCTGGCCAGATATTAAAAAGGAACTAATTTTTGTCTAATCTAATTAAACTCAGACAGAGTAAAGTAAAGCGATAAAAAGCTTTTTATGATTAGTTAGATTCATTTTGATTTCTCTGTCTATTTATAATTTCCTCGTTGCACTTCAGCCCAGAAGAGAGAGTACTCCCTACTCGTGTGGCTCTGATAGGTGGGACCTCTGAGGAGGAGAGAGAGCAATGAGCCACCAGTGGTGAGGAATAATCTCGTAATGCGTTGAGTCAAAATAACGAAATAAGATTTGCCAATACATGTGACATACATGCACACACACACACATCCTTTTAATGTTTGTTTCTGTCTTCCTAGATCCTTATCCGGCGGAGCAGCAGTCCAGCTGAGACAGAGAGCAACACTGAGGGACAGGCAACCTACAAAACCTAAGCTCCGAGAAAAGTTAGAGCTTAAATCATTTATTATTTCCTTTAAAATGATAATCACTGTCATAGCTGTGTTTTCACACATATGTTCCAAATGAAACCCTTTTTTTTAATTCATTAGATAAATCAAATACTGAAGTATCAAATGAAGCCTATTGCATGGAATCAGCTTGTTACATTGAGCCACCTTCATGATATACTTTCTCTATTCGCTTCACATTTTTTATGTCCTTATCCACCTCATACACCCACCCTACCTAGGTGAGAGTATAAGCAGCAGATCGGCCCAACGGTTACCTCAATGAAGCTGAGGTTACCTGGCAGGCCTTGATGAGGAGGTTGACACTGGGCCGTCCACACAGTCAGCCCACATGGATGTTACAACCGACCCCCAGAGCTAGGGGAGTCTGCTGCTCAGCCACAATGAGGCTCTAGCAGGTATTGGAACTATTGAGAACTCACCGTGGTGCACCTGAAACAGATGCTGACCCTAACCCCAAATCTGTTCCACAGGCTGTGTTTTAAAATCTACTACAATCAATGACTTAAAACCAATCACCCTGGATAAGTTCTTATATTGTACAGTTGATGAGCAGACAAAGAAGACGTAGTTTAGAAGCTATAGATAGTCTTTTTTCTTTGGTTTTCTTGGTGATCCTGAACTTTTTGGTTTAGTATCACTTAAATTGTAGAGATTTTATTCAGTAAATGCAGTATTGAGATATCTGATTTTGTTTAAAAAAAATAAACAAACGAATATCACAAAGTAATCTCTTTTAAACATTCAGCAGCAAGGTGAATGGTTGAACGAGCCTGCAGGTTCATCAGGTGTCTCTCTTCTTGGGTTTGGATGCTCCTATAACCCTAATTTAATGGATTAGTCATAGCCAGGTAGAGTGACCCAGTAAGGAAACTTGACCTGCTTGTCAGTATCTGCTACAGTACCTCTCTGGCTAAGTCATTTAATCTTTTAAAGCATCTGACAGCTCGTGGTGTTTGTGCATTAACTTAGTAGTTATTTTTATTTTTCGAGGAAAATAAATAGCAAATAATCAAAAGTTCCTCTGCTTTTGAACCCTTCAGTTTTAAGTTTACCCTCCTTTCCCACCTCCATCATTCTTGATGGAGAGTTTGCTGTCGCCATTCTGCCCCCTCTCTTCCTTACCTCTTGTAATGCGGAACTTCTGTCCGTGTTGTCCTCTACATTGTGATCATCAAAAGCCAAATAGCTTAATTCATACAAAACTTCTAAAATTAAGTTTTTATTCTGTTACTTTACCCGCTTAGTCCGAGTAAAACTCCACATCACCCTATACTGCTGCATGCTGACATACTGACACACGCATCTCACACGCCATTTGAGTCTTCCCAAGGTTGGTGCACACACAGTAGTGCCCACGGACTGCCCCCTGGACGCAAACACCTCCATGGCATCAGTCTGTCTTACACATGCCACACCACTTGGGTAATGCCTCAGTTGCTACTTCATCATATAGACCATAGAGTCTCTCATACTTACCATTGACTTCATGCTCTATATTTTCTTCTGACTTCCTTTACTCACATCACACTTATCCATGGTTTTGTTTTTTCATCAGGATGGCAGACTGTGATAATCATCTCAATCTGATGAAAATCTTTTACGCTTCTTGGAACCAAATATTTCCTATACATCTAATGTCTAATTGTGCAAAACATTTTGCTCCTAATAATCACCTCAGATCTGCTATACTATCCATGCCCGCGTCTTTCCAGGCCATAACGCTGTCTACTCCCCATTGTTCTTCCAAGGCCCACTAGGTGGCATCATCTTCCCACAACCACCTGACTTCATTTGGGTGATGTGCATGTGATTTGCGCCTGTTTCAAAAGTGTTTGAGTGCTTTGATCAGTTTCAGGACAAATATCTTAGTGCTTGGATGCATTTGGGAAAAAGGATTTGTCAACAACTGTCCAAACAATAATGGGATGTATTTTAGGGTTTATTAATCATTTATGTGCTAGAGACAAGTCTCAATTCTTAAATGCTTTTAGTGTTCTGCATTTGTTGGACTGGAATCCTATATCCTGTATTAAATCCCATTTTGTCTAATTTTGTATTAGCTCTCTCTCTCTCTCTCTCTCTCTCTCTCTCTCTCTCTCTCTCTCTCTCTCTCTCTCTCTCTCTCTCTCTCTCTCTCTCTCCCACTCTCTCCTTTTCTCTGACCATGCAGACAGTAGTGAGTGTCTGGCTGATGACGTCAGCATCATCGCAGGTGGGACTTTGACTGGTTGGCATGCTGATTCAGCCTTTGTCCTGTGGAGGAGGATTTTGGGTATCCTGGGAGATGTCAACAGCATCCGATGCCCCAAAATCCACGCCAAGGTTTTCTCCTATCTTTATGAGCTCTGGCACAAGCTGGCCAAGGTAAGGCGAAGAGGCAAAAAAGCAACACCATATGAAGCATTTTTTGTTGATGTTGTGTTTTTTTTTGTTTGTTTGTTTGTTTGTTTTTTTGATTGATGGTGAACATGTGTTTACAGATCCGGGACAATCTGGGGATCAGTGTGGACAACCAGTCTTCTCCTCCCCAGCCTGCCTTCATCCCTCCTATTAGAATGCTGGCCTCCTGGCTCTTTAGGGTATCAACAACGCAGCCAACAACAAATTTGATGAGTCTCAATGATTAGATGTTGACATATGATGATAGATTTTGATGAATTATTGTCAGAGAAAAAATCCCAGTCATACATAAATTCATACATGGTGCAATGCTGCTTTCCTTTCCTGCTTTGTGCACTGAAACCCTTAACTCAGTGCTACTTTGTTGATTAGCTTTCGCAGTTGTAGTGTTGCAGTGGAATAGGTTAATTGCTGCATCCCTTCTGTCCACCCCCAGAAGTAATCAAAGCATTTTCATTAAATCATATTGTTATTTCATCTGCTCCAAGTTCATAAATATGTTAAGTTGTTGTAAATAGTATGTGGTAGGTGTTTCCTTGGGAAAATCCCCTAAACAGAACTGAAGTGGCTTTAGCAACAGCAGCTGCTGTTACTTAACACAGTTGTACTCGTAGTTAATATGTTGCAAATTAAAGTCCGGTTCAAAATTTGTACTTTGCCTCACTGATGGAGAGAAGCGACTGTGGTCACATTAAATTCTCTTTAGTTGAAAAAGAGCTATACAACGTCTCAAACCCCTGCAGCATTACTGATGTTAAACATGTCTTCAACTCCTCATGATAATACTGACCTCAGCTTCTCCCTTACTTCTGCAGGCTACCATGCTGCCCGCTGAGTACAAGGCTGGAAAGCTGCAGGCCTACAAGCTAATCTGTGAGATGATGACCAGGCACCAGGATGTGCTCCCCAACAGTGATTTCTTGGTGCACCTCTACCACGTCATGCACAAGGGCGTCACCAGCGACGACCAGGTACAGCCAGCAGGTGGCACCTACAGGAAGGTTGCCAGTTGTTTGTTTTTTTCACCACCAGATGGCGCACCAGTCAAGCTCATGTGATGTACACGCACTGGCTCAGTTTAAAACCTGGAAAACGACAATTTGTAGTTGGCAGTTTGTCGTCTACTTTTTCTGTGAAATGTGACTCAGTGATTTATATTGAACTGTTCTTGATGTAATTCAGGTAAATCCTTAATTTATCATCTACATCATCATCTTTACAGATACTGTAGCTGGTAGAAGTGAGGACAGTGGTCATATAGGTGCACTGCCAATGTATGATTGTTGAGGCTACACGTCCTGTGTGCCAACCAGTGGTGGTGAAGAATGCTTTGGTGTTTTGGCATCTTTAGCCACACCCTTCCTCGTATTTAAATCTGGCCCAGCTCCATTCCTTCCAGATGAAGCTGAGTGGAGATGAATGGAGTCCCCCAAAACAAAGGACAGGGATAAAAAGTGTGTGGGTAGGGGGTGTTTTGGATGCAAGTGTGTGTGTGTATATGTATGCCCTCCTGGCTGGGTTTCTATTGCGCCTTGGCAGTGCGACAAGCTTATTAGAATGTTTTCCATGTCGTTAAATAATGTTTTGAGCCCCTGCCGCGTATACGTGATTAATTAAGGATTGACGTCTGTCGCGCTCCGTTAGACTGACACATCGGCCAGGGGCCCAGAGTAGGCTGGCCTGCCTGCCTGCCTGCCTGCCTGTGTGTATGCAAGTGTGTGTGAAGGAGCGGGAGGCGAGTCTGGGGAACGTAGTGTAGAGTAGAGCAATGAGGGGGGCGCACTGAGGGACGAGGCAACATTCTCCAGCTTTTGTTGTGGCTCTGTATAATGCGTAGGGGGGCCAGAGCCAGGCTGGCCACTGAAGCATGCTCAAATTGGCTGGAGAAAAGAGTCCTCACGCCACACAATAGAGGACAGCCGTACGCCTGCTTAACATAAGAAAGTGGCTCTTACTCTTCCCCTCCTCCTTCCTCTCTGCCTTCATCCACAACCCCCCAGTGCAGTCCCCCCCCCCCCCCCCAAAGGAAAAAACATATACTTTTCCTAACCTTTCATACATGCATGTGTGTGTATTTATTTATGGGTGTCTAATACACTCATTTTTCAATTAGTTTACATGATTAAAGTAGCCATTATTTTGGATATTGTTTTGTAGATATTGTCTACAAATCCTCTAATGTGATTGTCCATGTGCAATTAGTTAAACTTACAACACTCTTGCTTATAGGTTGAGCATTTGCTTTAGGCTACCTGCTTATCAAGCTGCCTTAAACAGCCATGTCTTATAGACAACAGGAGGAATCCCAGCGTAAATCCTCACCATTAAATTCAACTAAGCTTCAAGGAAAATGACAGTTCCCTCAGAGTGGGAGAGTGCCAAGGTCAGGTTTATTGTCCTGACTGTCATTCCCTGGTCACTGGTCTCACAAAGGCATGACCATAGCACAACAGCAGTAATCTATCTAATAGATCTGCTGTCCGGACTGTGCACAAAATAAAGATTTTGTTTTGCACAGGTGTAAGAAAATGTACATCAGCCAAGCACATACAATTAAAACCGCACTTAATCTTTTATGGACTAACATACGAAGTGTTAGGTACTATTTTTATTAATATTCTACAGAAGTATCCTTTTAAACTTCATTGAAACAGTGTAAAAACAAAGGTCTTGTATAATTGAGATACTGTCAGATTGAAATGTGACAGTTGACCCCATAAGACACAAACGTGGCTGTTGATTAAACGTCCCACCTCATAGTTATGCAGGTGGGTTACGTTCCTTCCCAACAGCTTGTGAATGGGAAAATCCCGGATATTCATAGCGATGATAGCGGTGCTGACTTTGCATGGAGCAAATCTGGCCCATACCAAACTGGAAACGACCATGTTTAGTAAATGAGACAAACATTTTCCGACGTTGGGCGGAGTGATGTAATACCGGACTGAACCCTGTCACCCCAGGGACCAGCAGGTGGACAGCGTGTGCTTTCCTTGAGATGAGGCCAAATGAAAAGGCCTGAGGTAGCTCTATTCAGAATTACGTTAATGCACCTTTTGTTGATGCAGGGCCATTCCGACTGCCAGCACAGAGCCACACGCAGGGCTCAATTCTCATTTCTATACACACACCTCAAATCAGGTTCGCTCTACTTACACATACAATAGAAAACACTTTGCATTCTACATTTGTGGCTTCCTCTAAAATGCTCATTTCAGGCAATCAAGCGACAGTTTGTTGCATGCTAATTACCACTGACTGTACAGCACATTATGTTTTAGAGGTCAATTACCAAGAAAATGAGGGTAAAATAGGCCCTCAGTCCTAAAGCTCTTCCCACCAATTTTCCACATGCAGTGCATCATGTTGGTTTGACTTCCTGCTTATTGCCTCTGCATGTTTAATCTATTCCCCTTTTGTTCACCTGCATTCCCTGTTTACCAAAGCTTCAGGTGATTAATGTCATTGAGAGAGATGGAGAGAGAGAGAGAGAGAGAGAGAGAGAGAGAGAGAGAAATTGTGCGCGTGTATGTTTGCTAAGGTGCCCTTGGTTCAGCTTGAAACAGGGTGATGTTTGAACTGTCCGATTTGCACAAGTTTATGGCGAAGAAGGCAGGTGTTTCCAGCGTGGACCTTGCCTTTGTACACAAATATACGCATGCATGTCTCAGATAAGAGAGAGAGAGCAATTACTCTGCCTTACCGAGATGCTGCATTCTCATACCAATATATTTTTCTGGGTTTTGTTTTTCCAAATAAGCATACTTGTCACCTGTCAATGAAGAATGAATAAATCAACCTATTTGCTGCAGCTTTGCCATCTAAATATAGCATGGAAAACCTGTTAACAGCTTTTTATGCTCTTGTCTAGCATGGTATTACACTGTACATACTTGAGCAGTTTGTGCATAGCCCTCTGCAGTACAGCATATGTCAATGTTGAAAGAGCACCCATCTGCCACTGAGCCGACTGTACCTCAGCAAAACAATACCTTGTCTCTGGCTTTAATTACAGGTTTGCTTGTGTGTGTATATACACGTGACTCACGAAAGTTGAGGTCTTTTGTTCTCCCTCTTATCCTCTGTGAACAATCCATCTGCTGCCCTCTCTCTCTCTCTCTGTCCTCTGTCTATCTTTCTCTCATTTTTTCTGTCCCTTCGTGACATGTACTGTTGAGTGCCTTACTTTCCGCAACACACTTAAAATGCTTAGCCTACCTGTTGAAGGAAAAAGCTTTCTCCCTGCCATGTCTCTCACGTGGTGGCCCATTTACAAAATATCTCTGCTTCCCAGCACCCTCACTAATAAGACCCTGTGCTCATACAAATACAAAAAATCTCATATAAATCTTGAACATACTGTTTTTTTTGGGGGGGGGGTTTGTTTTTTGGGTTATGGTTCTGATTGATCATACCTGGTTATTCTTGTCAGTTTTGATGGCTAATAACAAATAAAAGTTGCATGCCTCTTAACATTTATGTGTTTCTGTGTTTTTGTGCTTGTCATCAGGATATTGTGAACACCATCGTCCGTTCCTGCTCTCCTCGTTTCTTCTTCCTCGGCCTGCCGGGCTTCACCATGCTCATTGGAGATTTCATCACTGCTGCTGCCTGCGTTCTCAGCTCTGTCTCCTCAGAGGTACACACAGGTTTTGAACATGCAGATTTATTATGTGTATCAAACTAGAATCAAATAAATGTTTTCAAAAAACGAGAAGACATCGTTAAATATTACTCGTGTTTAGGAATGTCACTGAAGGTTTTTGCGATTGTCGTAGGACAAAAGACTTAAAGACTTGAACAGAATTCCTCCTCATACCTGTTGATCTTCAGTAATTGTCACATGCATTCATTCTCTCACTCATGACTAATAGTTCTATGAATTTGTCCCTTCATTTCAATTCATTCCTGTAATAATTGTCTTGAATTTAGCAGACATTTGACATTGAAATTTTTTTTCATGAATTGTGGTAGTCATAAAATAGAATCTGAGAGATAAAATAAAAATAGCAAATGTTTGAAACTTCTTTCATTTAACTTTAATTTAAGCATCACCTTATACATAAAATCCAAATCTAGAAAACCCTTTAGCTATGTGATTTAGGGTCTTACGTACATAATAGTAAGCATTTAAAAAGTATTTGGAGTTTGTTTCAATCCAGAGTTGAAATATTGTCATTTTAATTTTTTTTGTAATTTTTCCTGATATTGGTTTGAATTGGGCGGGGTTAAGTTTGAACATTTATTCCACACCACACCACCACACATCACCATCTCTGGTTTAATTGACATAGATCATCAATCATCAATTAAGATTTGAAAATATTTGGGTAAAATTGCTTTTTTGTTTTTGTTATGTCACTGAAAAATCAATAAACAAATCTTTGTTTGTTTTTTAAAAAGCGGTGAAAATATTCTAAATATAGCGCACATTTAAACTGGTTTTGATTGTTTTAGGTGGCTAAAATAGTTTTGCTGCTCCCCCGTCCGCAGCAGTATATTGTTATGCTTACATGTCAGCACTCATGAGGGAGTTGTCAATCAAAACCTGGCATTGGAACTGGCACTCCAACACAGTCTTGACTAACAGCAAAATGAGCTGTTTTTGCTTTTATGAATGTTTAATTTCATTCAGATTTTTGTGGATGCTTAATGTGATACTCAACTTTGATATCCTATATGCATTTTTACTATTTCAAGCCACATCCTGTGTACAATCACATGTACACAGGATTGTGGTACAGACTGTGGCAGGATTTGGAACAATCAGTTGGCAAACCAATAATATGACTTCTCTCCTTCACCTAAATATTGGCAAGTTAGTGTTGACTGTCTCTTCTCTAAACTGTATGATATGCCAAGAGTTTACAGAGACAGTTATATGTGTTGGTTCTTACTCTTGTGGTTGCCAGATAATTTTTCCCAGCATAGATGTATTATTTATTTTCAGGGTAATAGCAGCTCAACAGGTTCATCAGAATATACAATCTGCTCGAGAGCCTCATCCATTGTGCATTTAATCAGTCGTTTTGTTGTCCAACTCCAACCATGTGTCAAGCAATTCTGTTGAACAGCAGGATCATAAATAAAGACGCAATTAATTATGCTGGATCCCTCCAATGCTTTTTCCCTGTATAGCAACCTTCCTGTTTCCTGGAACTGGGTTGTTTTCATGTAGCTTTAGGGAATTAATAATAGCGTGTTTGTTTTGTTTTGTTTTTTTCCCATTGCTAACAGGCTCCACGGATGGAGGCTCAGACAATCCTGGGTTCCCTTGTGTGTTTTCCCAACCTTTACCTCCAGATTCCTATACTACAGCGCATGCCTGGCTCTGACGACATTGTCGTAGGAAATGAGGATATCAAGGTAAATGGTCAACATGTGCCCCACTGGATGTATGTGATAATAACATTTAGAATTATTCATAATCCTAATTATCTTGATTTAATGATTTAATTTGACTTCCAAGTCCTGTTACAACAAATTCCATCAGATTTTTACAAATATAAAATAAAGTTAATGATCTTAAGTGACAATTTGTAGTAAATCTGACATGTTTTCTTTACTGTTCAGGATTATCTGGTCATGATTCTACTAGAGACAGCAACAAAAGAGCACTGTGAAGGCGCCAGGTATGATCGGCAAAACTAAATATGCTATTTTTAAGTTGAATTGTCTGTTTATTTCATTAGTTTGATATAAATGTGTTTCTTTGAAGACCATTTAAGTATATTAATACATTTTGTAGAGCTGAAATTCTGTATTTATATATACATATATATCTTGTAATCTTTAGCATAACAACTTCTGTCATTCAGGTGCATTGCTGTGTGCAGTCTGGGTCTGTGGGTGTGCGAGGAGCTGATGCAAAAGAACATCCACCACCGGGTCAAAGATGCCATCAATGTTCTGGGAGTAACACTAAAGGTCAGTGACCCTCTGAGGCAAGGAAGCTTCATGAAATTGTTAATTGTTGTTAATTGTTTATCCTTTTATAGGTTTCTGCCAACTTGTGTGTACAACATGATTTATTGGATAAACCGCACTACATCAGCAGCCCCATTATGATGTTCAGCTCCATCCAAAAATCATAGTTTGTCGCATAAAGGGACTGTAAAACAGTTTCAATAAAGCAAGTGGAGAAAAAGTATGAAAGTAAAACATGTCCTGTGATGTGACTCATGCGTATATTTTGGGAGAGCCCTTTTTTTCTACCTGAGTGAAGAGATGCAGAAAACCAGCGGTGGATGTTTTTTTGTTGTTGTTGTTGTTGTTGTTGTTTTTTTTGTTTTTCTTTTTTTTTTTTTTTCCATGGAAAAGGGTTTGGGGCGGTGGCGTAATTTCCAGGCTGCTCGCTCTCAGTAGATGTGGGCCAATTTAAGCAGCTACATCTCCCGGCTTCCTGCTCGAGCAGCCCCCACCCCCACCCCCCTTCTCTAATGGAGCAGTAATCACTCCCCTGTACAACTTGACACACGGACTCAGCCAGCCCCAAAATAGAGGGTATAGGCTGGGTGGGGGATCTAGGGGGAAGAGTGGCACTGAGAGTCTCTTTTCTAAAAGCAGGTGCTGAACTCTCAGGGCCCCTTTTTGTGTTTGGCCATTTCTGCACTCCCCACATTGTCTGCCCTTGTTAC
This sequence comes from Protonibea diacanthus, assembly GCA_028641955.1. Taxonomy (NCBI): domain Eukaryota; kingdom Metazoa; phylum Chordata; class Actinopteri; family Sciaenidae; genus Protonibea; species Protonibea diacanthus. The sequence continues at coordinate 14,681,672 of CM053987.1, forward strand.
ATGTTGAGAGGCATTCAGCTGGAAGAAATGGGAAATTCTGTTTCTCCACAAAGAATTTCAAATCACTGAAGAAATCCACATTTGAAAGAAAATTGTCAACAGCTCAATTCTCTCCTCCAATGAGTCTGGAGAAAATGAGCCATGGTTTGAAGTGGAAATGAAATTATGCTGATTATATTCCACAGTACGTGAAGAGCTGAATTTAAGGGAAATTACTTAGAATTTTGTCACAGTCAGTGTGTGCTTAAACTTTTCTTGTTTCTCTGCCTTTTTAGAATTTTAGTATTTAAGTGACACAAACCCAACAAGGAAAAAATTACAAGTGTTACTCTCAGAGATACATTTTAATAACACTAAAGTATGAGAATTAGCAAATAATAAATGTCCTGCCTCAGAATACACATCACAGTCAGTACTATATATGTAATTATTGAGTTTCTGTGCATATATGAAGTTGTGTCCAGTTTTGAAATATGTTGATATACAGTCGTGTTTAAGGGTCTGAGATGACATTGAAAATCTCTTGGAAATAAGGACTCAGAAAGTGTCAGAAGTGAAATTGTTTTTCTAAGCAAAGAGGGGCTTTCTCGGTCTCAAATCATGGCTAGACTGAAGGTCTCCAAGGGGCAGTGCATGAAACTCTAAAACGCTTTGCAGAAACTGGATCGGTTGTATCCAAAGCACGATCAGGCAGTCCAGAAGTGACCACGCCATCAGAAGATCAATAAATCAAGCGTAGTTCCCTGAGAGATAGAAAAGCAACCTCATCACAGATACAGAATTTGCTAAATAAAGCATGCAAGACTCCAATCAGCAAAAGTCCCGTCAAAAGAAGGCTGTCTTGTTAGTGGTCTGGGTGAGTATCAGGTTCTGAAGCACTTCTCAGGAGGGGAAACACTTAGGGTGGACTAAGAAATGCTAGCATCTCACAATGGATGACTGGGGGGAAAAAAAAGTCTTATTTATTGATGAATCCAAGATTGAGATTTACGGCAGTAACAGAAGGGTGTATGTAAAGAGACAGACAGGGCAGAGAATGATTCCACAGTGGTGGTGGGAATATTCATATCTGGAGGTGCTTTGCCAACTCTAGAGCTGGACACCTGCAATGAACTGACCATCCACTCGCGCAACAGGTTCACTATAACATTTTCAAATCATCAGGTTTTACACAAACTTGTGGAGTGTATGCTGGCGTGAGTGCATGTCGTCATTAAATCAAAAGGGGAAAATGGACAAATGGACAAGGTTCCACAGGCAGTCATGTATATCTTCATGCTTTGTTGGTGCATTTTTTTCTGATAGCTGGTTAGCAGCAATTTGGATTCATGGAAGACAACAAAAAAAATGAGAACTGCATCTGACCATTGGATAAAATCGAATTATTAGTCAAACTGGCAAGCAAGACAATCTGATGATGGCCAGCAAGGGCAAAAGGTTGAGCCAAGGATATTTTCACTCAGTCAACTAGTAGACTGGGTGAGTGGATTTCTAGTGAATAGGGTCACAGCAACGATGTCCAGGCAGTTAAAATAAAAAACATTATTCTACCCCAAGAATGTACATATACAGTTCACCGTCAAATATTATCTCTATGTTCATGCTGCTTATTAAGAAAGGAGCCAAGTCTGTGTTGTCACTGATCACGTCTCGTCTTGTTCTCGTTTGTTTGTTTGTTTGTCCAGTTTGGGAACAAAGCAGTGGCTCAAGCAGCCTGTGACGTGTATCAGCTGCTCATCTCTCACTGGGAACACCTCCAGAGGTTGGAGCCCACTCTGCCGAAGAAAATCATTGAGGTAACGCACATAAACACACAGGCCCATGCACACAATCAAATTGTAAGTAGCCATTAGGGGCATGTGAGAAAATTTATAAATGTGCAATTCCTATTTTGTGATATTAGCTTTTGAATGCAAGTTTTATGTGCGTTATTACTCATACATATGCATATTCTACATCCTGTGGCATCACGTCTATTTTAGCACACCGTCCAGACACAGCTGATGAAAAGGAGTGTGTCATCCAATTATCTTTCTCCTTGTTTTGCCCCAACACAGATCTTTGTGGCCACAATAGCCTTTTTGTTGCCGAGCGCAGAGCACTCAACAGTGGAAGCAGACAAAAAGGTACATGCTGGAAAGGAGGGGACGTGAAATGGCAGAGATCTAAGGGCCCTTGATCTATCATGTTGGAATGGTGTTGTTGCAGAGGAATGTTTCTACTCTTTCTCTACTGTTCTGCTCTCTTTTATCTCTCTCTATTTTCCATCTTTGCAGCTCTCATCTATTACTTGTTGTTTCTCTGGAACTGTCCTGCTCTTTTTTTGCTCTATCAATATTCCAATTTTTTGGTATTGTTTTGGTGTTGGATGACTGAACTGAAAAAAAGAAACTTGTCTCTTGTTTCTCACCTCATCAGTTGATGGTCTCACTGCTGCTTTGCCTGTTGGACTGGTGCATGGCTGTTCCCCTGAGTTTACTACTGGAACCGATCACCATGCCTTTGATGGAGGACCGCACATCCCATAAGGCCCCGCTGCTGGACTACATCTACAGGGTGGGTAGCCTCACTGGCAACTAAAAGTTGCAGTTACAACAAACATGCCTCCCAATACCCTCTGAAACGTGCAATGTCGTGGCCCGCAGACACAATAACTTCAGCTTTGACACCTCCACCCCCCCAACCCTACCAAATGGGCTTGCTACTTTAATTAGACTCACCTCCACCATGACCTCACGACTATGCCTCATTTAACATTATGGTGGCACAAAAGCATAGAGGCACCCGCCATAGCTGATGCAAGCAGTTTGCATTTATCATATGCAGGAAATTCTTACAACTTGCTTTGTCTTGGGATATACTACATTTGTTTAAAACAGGGAAATTTTCCAATATACATCTATTTCTCTGTATTTATCTATTGAATCCTTATTTTATGGTCTGACCCTGGCCATGAGGGCCAAGCTTCAGGCGCAAATGAATGAGGTATTATTCATTCCCTCCTGTCTGGGCAGATGCGGTCAATGGCAGATCTTTGTAAGGATGTCACCCCTGATAAGAAATGGTCCAATTATTCAAACAGGACCCTTTGTCCACTTGATAAGCTCAGGCTATAAACGCTTGTCCTGAAGATTTGAATGGAATATGTCTTAATATGAGAGCGACTGCAGCTGCTATGAAGGCAAAGACAATTAGGCATGATTGGTTGTCTATCGGCACACAAAAGGCACGGCCCTTCTGGGTTTCATTGGAAATAATATATTAAGCAAGGCGTCACAAGGTGTGACAATATTAATGTAATATCAAGACTGAAATCTATACATTTCCACCGATTCACTGGCAGCTAATTATTCTCCATACCACGCAGAGAATAGCTTCCCTAATAGAAAACATCTCTCTTTTATTCCATGACTGGCCGGTGTCACTGACATGTTAGAGCAGGGAGTGTCCATTTATTTTTCATGCTTCACCTTCCTTTAATTACAGTTTTACATTTTAATAAAAGCTTCAATCCGCTCTATCAAAAGCTGTCAAACACTAGCAACAATACGTTTTCCCAGCTAATGAAAAGGTTGGCGTGCTATTCGTCTGGAGATGAAGTGAGAAAAGTTTGTTCTTTTTTTAAACAACAGCATGCACGTCGGTGTAGCAACATTGCACTAGACCTCATTGGTTCACTGGAGTTCTGTTCAAGCTTCTCCATCTGCTCTCTCCGCCTGCCTCAGCAGCCAGCTGCACCTCCCCTCTTTGAGAGAGAGAGAGAGAGCAAGAGAGACCATGTGTGTGTGTGTGTGTGTGTGTGAGAGAGAGAGAGAGCAAGGATAGGTACGTTTGTGCGTGTGCGCACCTGTATGTCTCTGTTTGCGTGTTTATTATGTGATATATATGTGTGTACATAGGCGTACTCATGTATCCATACAATATGTGCGCCGCTAACTACAGTATGTCTGTTTCACTGTGCGTTACCTTCCAGGAACTGTTGCTATGCGAAGTGCAGTCACTTAGTTGTCAAGCACAGCTGTGGGTTGTCCCCCTCCCTTTCTGTCTCTCCACCTCTCCACCGAGGAACCTCTTTGGAGCTTTGGCGTAGCAGCTGTTTGGTTCAGGCCTTTTCAGCATCAAGCCTCCAATCCCTCCCCCCATGCACGCAGAGGTCTGCTCAGTAGAATCATCCACATACTGTCTACATTGCCCCACACAATACTGTTTCAGATGGCAGGGCCAGTCTGCCTCTGAGCGTCTCTCGGCCAAGTTTGAGCGTATGTGTGTATTGAATGGGATTATCCTTTGCATGGCTCTACCCAAGTTGCTCTACTCTGAATGAGAGGCCCCCCTCATTTACATACATTAGGCATATGTTTTCCCCACTCATACGGAACACCTAACTCACCCTCAGATTATACAGTATACAGGTGTGTTTGTGAGTGTGTGGCTAAGCATGCATGTTTGTGGTGGTAGCTGAGCACAAGGATAAAGTCTTAATTAAATCAAACAGTGTAAACCTGTCCAATGGCTGTAATCAACTGCCCCAGTGCGCCTTATCTAGCCCTGCCAACGGATGCTCTGCCATCTGTTATGTAGATCGATACACTCACACATCACAGGAGAAATGGATTAGTAGCAATAAAGACCCTCTTTTCTCTCCTTCTCTCCCTCCCTCCCAACCTCCCTCTCTCCCCCGCCTTATGATGTAAATGGAGCATATATTCCCCTTTCATATGCTCCTGCATCATGTCAATCTAAAACAGGCCTGCAGGAGTGTCACTGTGCATCGTCTCACCAGACACCGCCGTATCTAACAGGACGGTGTCGTTACACATCAGTCATCAAAGCGTCTATTACAGTCATAATGCAGAAAAACGACCCCCCTACTTCATCTGGATATTTTTACTTTTTCATGTTTTTCAGGTGCTGCACTGCTGTGTATCCGGCTCAAACCTGCACACCCAACAGAGCCACTACCTCCTCAGCTTATCAGACTTGTCTTCCGACTATGACCTCATGTTGGGTCAGATTAAGAGCTTCGAGCCGCCACCCACCCAAATGACCACCACAGATTTCGGCAACTTGCTCACTGTAGCTGAGGGTAAGGACATGGAGCCATCCTGGTGCCTGTTTTAGCCCATTTTTTTACCCGCTGTGTGTAGATAAAATGTTGGATTTATTGCATGTGTCTGTACGTATGGATACGAATGTGTGAGAGCTGTCACATCATAGCTGGTCCCCAAACGATATCTTTACGCTATTTCATTTCAGCTCCATACTGTAAGTAAGACTACAGTGAGAGTATATTTCTCCCCTGTAAAAAATCAAATAAACATATTACAGAGAAAAGCTAACTCTAAGTAGCCCATCCATTTGGAGCCTCTCCATTAAATGTCAGTGTCTTATTAAAAGTATGAAAAGGAAATCAACCATCACAGGGACTGGAATGTTCACATTAGTACTCAGCCCTAGAGAGAAGACCCATTATGGAGTTTAGATAAAAATGTGATTTTTTTTTTTCCCCTTCTTTTTTTGTGACCTTGTGATTCCATTAGGCAATGTATTCCTCTCTCTCTCTCCTCTCCCTGTCCTCAACAACTTCTGAAAAGTCCTTAGAGACCAAAGACACAGTGCACATGTCTACTGAAACAATGTAAGACATTTGAACAGAAGCTTTTGCCTGGAAAATTTCACCACACCTCTGCTTTTTTGGTGCACAGCTGCAGAGAGTCTTAGTAGAAATAACAAAACACTATCAAAAGGGCAAACCAAAGAGTGCCGGCCTAGTTATATTCATGCCCCCACCTCATATTGATCAAGTCACATCAAAGGGCCAGTGCATCTCTAATGCAGCTTGGCCTGCTTTCTAAAGAGCTTTCTCCACTTTGATGGGGGATGATGGTATTGATAGCACTGTCACAATGCAGGAGTGCATCTTCTTGTTTTTCCCACATCACTGCAGAATAAAGCACGGCATGCCTTTCACATGGGAGTAAAAAACTGCGCATTTACATAAATGCAATTCACTAAGTAGAGTCCTATTAAGCAGCCTGTAAAGGTGGTGGTTCTCATTAGCACTCAGCCAGTCTGAACACTTGTCCATTGTAAGAAGACTCAATGGTCTTTTCAAAGTTGTCTCTCATGATTAGATGCTACCTACTTAGAGGTGTGCTGGCCAAGCTATTGTGAGAAATGAATAAAGTACCCCTATTAATAATCATAAATGAGGTTTGGCTTTGTATAAAAAGAGCTAACAGCGATGATAGCATGTCTACACTTTTTGAAATATGGTTCTTCTGTTTTGGACATATTATGAAGGATAGCGCTATGTACAGCTTTATCCTAAACCCATTCATAACGTTTTCCATTCAACACTTTTACACTTCCTCAAATTTATTTTCCTTCCAAGATGGTGCCAGTGTTTTTATCTCCCTGCCCTCATTCTTCCACCAGAAAAGCGACGTCGGAACATGGAACTGATTCCCCTGACAGCACGCATGGTCATGACACACCTGGTGAATCATCTAGGCCATCATCCACTGAGTGGTGGCCCTGCCCTTCTCCATAGCCTAGTGAGCGAAAACCACGACAACCCATACGTGGAGTCGTCAGAACTGTCCTCCGAGGTCTTCAAAAGCCCCAACCTGCAGCTGTTTGTCTTCAACGATAGCACGCTGGTGTCCTACCTGCAGATCCCTGCCGAGACGCCTACTGTGGGACAACCTCCCCAACCCTCCTCCCAAGTGCGCATCATTGTCCGGGACATCTCCGGCAAATACTCATGGGATGGCGCAATCCTCTACTGCACCACACAGGACGACTGTGCTGATGCAGGAGTTTTTCATGCAGTTGACCGTCCTGTTTCTGCTACCACTACCGTCACACCCAGCAGAAACCAGCCCACCTCTCCAACAAAGGGGTCATACAAAAATCATTGCTCAGTGTCGGACTCCCTCTCTGACTGCTGTGAAGAGGAAGAGGTAGATATTCTGGATAAGCTTTTGGAAGAGCTGGGCCAGTGCAGCCCAGAATGCCTGCCCCAGCCACAACTCAGGCTTAACCAGCCAGCCCCTTCACCCCATGGCATGAACCTAGAGCAAGAAAACGCCATCCTAGAGGCTATTCTGCGTCAGACTCAGCAGGAGGAAGAACAAGTGAGGAGGTGGGATGCTGATGTAAGCTTTCGGGCTGCCTGCCAGAGGGAACCCTCCCATCAGGAACCAAAAGCTCCTTTCTACTTCTGCCGGCTGCTGCTTAATGATCTTGGCATGAACTCTTGGGACCGCAGGTACACTACCAACTAAAGTTGGCTGCAATCATTGGTCTGGTTAGCACTATAATAGAGGAAGACAGAGACAAATGGAGGAAAGTGGGTTTGTAACAAGTCATACAGCCGTCTGTTGCTTATTTATCATTCAGTATACAAACCACATCATATACGTAGCCTGTATGACAGATAAAATTGTTAGAAGCTCTGCAGTCTGATACAGTTTTTGAGTTACTTCCTTCATCCTAAAAGTAACTCAAAGAGAGAAAGAGCAAAGTTAAAAGCATACTCGAGTCTGGAGTGTCTTAATCTCCTCTCCACAGGGTAAAAGTGCCCAGCTGTTTTCACTAAGGTCTACCTTGCAGAGCCTCATCTTTGCTGTGCTTCTCCGTAAATTAAAAGCTTACACCTCTTAATGGTGATGGTGCAACGTGCGCACAGCTAGGAGGAGATTGCTGTTTGCACCTGTGCCTTTTTTGCCTTTGTTAATCTTGACTGCAAAACAAAACTTTGCTTGAAATGTTGTTTTGACAGTACACTTGAAGATTATGCCACCTTTTCAAATGGCTGTTCATTGTTGCCGGCATGGCACGGTTTCCTGAATTGTGTTTTATGTACAGAATTGAAAATATCATGTCTAATCAAGTCTGTTCTTGTCAAACAGGAAAAGTTTCCATTTGTTGAAGAAAAACTCTAAACTCTTAAGGGAACTGAAGAACTTGGATTCCAGGCAGTGGTAATGCCCTTCGTCTGTTGTGTCCTGTAGAAGTTGGGTTAATCTAAGATACCAATTAACATAGAATTTTCTATATTTTAATGTTAATCTGGCTTTACTGTACATGAGTGAAATGAACATGTCTATAAGTCAAATAGTTCCTCAAAACAGCATCATATTGCCCCGTCCCTCCCTTTCTCTGTCAGGGTTTTGCTAATTTGTACCATTTCCTGCTGATCACAGCCCTGAAGGTCTCCCACTATCACACTTGCTGTCCTTCTCTTACTCTGCCTCTCTTAGTCCAATCAATAAGTGCTCCACACATTGCTAATGACTGGAGCTTATTAAAGAATTCCCTCAGGATTGGACTTCTTTCTACCAGATGGCCAGACTTCGTTGGGCAACCTGTGCGCAAGCATGCAAAGTGCCCTAAATCTACCCCAGAATGATGTACTGCCATGGCAACAGGAAAAGTAGAGATGGAGGGGGGGTGCTTTGCTGCTATTCATTTTTAAATCATGTCAGAGCTGGAGAGATAATGGAAAAAAATTTTGCAGACAAACTTTTTCACATTTTGCTCTCCTGATTTTATTCAACAATTCAATTACACTTAGACACAATTTACCTTAATAAGTAAGGTGTAGTGTTTTGAGCATTTTCATCTGAAGTGGCCAGTGTAGTAGTTGGAAGCTTTTCAAGTTCTCTTGCATTTATAAAATAGGCTGCTGTGTTGTTGTAGTTGTTGTTCTTTTAATATTGGCTACTGTATGTTTCGTTCTGTAGTCGAGAGACACACAAGATTGCTGTGTTCTACATTGGAGAGGGCCAAGAGGACAAGTGCTCCATCTTGTCTAACAGCGCAGGCAGCCAGGCCTATGAAGATTTTGTGTCTGGACTTGGATGGGAGGTGCGGACAACCACACAATCTCATCAACACACCACACACTGTATCCACAGATGCAAGCTAAATACGCACGCACACTAAATTGTACATGTATCCTGCAGGTGGATCTGGCCACACACTGTGGCTTTATGGGTGGCCTCCAGAGGAATGGGAGCACAGGTCTAACAGCTCCTTACTATGCTACCTCCACCGTGGAAGCTATCTTCCACGTCTCCACTCGTATGCCATCAGACTCTGATGACTGCCTCACCAAAAAGGTAAAAGTCCTGTTTTTCTTAAAGATTTCTTCCTGTGATGTGATACATTTTGACAGTTCCTGCCTGTCTGTGACATTTGGGTTATCATAACATGAATTGTGTTAATTGCGCAAATATTAAAAAAGAGAAAATACTGCTTCGCTTGTTTGATTCAGTGAAATGGCTACACAGCCCTGCCTGTCCATAGCTGTATGTTGTTGTAGCCTTCAGCTCTGTGTTAAGCTGTGATCAGGAGGTGTGACTCTAGAGTACGGGCATTGATTAGTGACCCCAGCCAGGCAGGCCTGAGGAGTAGAGAGTCGCAGGCGCGTGAGTGAAGAGAGGGCATGTGCCGCGGCGGTAATGACTATGATTCTGCTAGCCCCTGCCCCCCTCCCTGTGTGCTGTGACCAGGGCCTGGATTCAGCCATTAGCTCTCCCTGCTAGGGCAGGCGCCGGCCGGATGCCGGCAGGATCCTTTTATCCAATTCCTGCTGCCGCCACAGGAGCGATCGATTGGGTTCTGCAGTGGGATTCTGAGCTGTAGTGCAGCAGTAGCAGTTAGCACGAAGAAATGAGCCGCAAGGCCCCTGCCCGTGCTGCCAATCTTCTCATACTGTCCCCCACTGAGAAGGGAAATTCATCAGGCTCTCCTCATATCCAACCCCCCCTCAAGTCATCCACAGATCCTCCTCCCTCTCTCCGTTACACAAATAACCCCCTACTCATTCCGAACCCGTCTTGAACCTGTGCTCGGTGACTTCAAAAATTAGTTAGACCGAGTAAAGATGTTAACTTTGGTTGGCCAGAGTGGGGCGCTGGAGGGGCGGCCATACCCAGAGAGGAGTGTGTGCTGACACTCCACTTCCATTCATTTCACCGAGAACCTCTGTAATTGCCGATGCTCACCTCGCGCAGGTCTCCACACCAGCCACAGGCCGAACAGAAATTTGGCAGGCTGGCTACGTGCGAGGATGCTTCAAAAAAAAAGATGGAGCGGAGGGAGCAAAGAGAAGAGAAAAGTGGTACGAAGAATTGGAATGAGAAACAAGCTTTGTCTCTGTCCAAGTATGATGTTTCTCTGTCAATTTAAAAATAACACTTTTAGTCCAGCACTCACCCACTTTACTGCCTGTAACCATAGAGGCGTACTGTGGGAGAACAGCGGATGGGGGAGCTTTCGCCGGGCAGATTGCCTGTTTGAAGACGATGAAGGGGTGAGGGGGGGCAGCTAAACCAAAGAGAAAAGAGGGAAAACCATGAATTCCTCAATCCAATTGTGGGTTTTAGGGCAGCGCGGGCTGCAGCAGTAGCAGCTGGCTTCAGTAATGCGGTTATAGAAGCGACCTGCAGGGTTGGGGTCAGGCCATGTAGACCGCATGCATGTGTATGTGTGTCTGTGAAAGAGAGAGAGATAGACTGGTGCCTTGGCTATCACATTCACCCCCGGGCAGCACAGCTTAACTGGGCTGCTGCAGGTTGTTTTTATAAGGAGCCTCTTGTGTTCTGGTGTCCTCTGGTCCGCTATCTCCATGTGTGTGAAGCCTATTTGCTGGGTGGGAGGTCAAAGAGGGCTAATTGGACAAGAGCCTTTGACTTGAATCACATTTTATTAAAGAAGTCTCAAACATTTGGCTGTGATTAACAAGGGAGTAAATAGATCGGTGCAGAAGATGATTGACTAGAGCATAAGCATCCTCATTAAACTTGTGATTAAGCTCATCCAAATGCTAATATCTTAACCCAAATTAACATCCCAGTGTTGATTGTCTACAGCAAATGCATATTCAACATTTTCTCTGAAATTGTCCCAGTGACTGACCTGTTTGGTACCTGCTGATCCTTGGACAGACAGACTGAACCGGCGTGCTCCAGTAATCAACATGCCGTGGATTTGTTTAAGATTACCGTATTACCATAATTAAGGGCTTATAATAGAATGTGCTAATTGCATTTTTGGTGGCGAGGGCATGTTTCTTAATGGCTCATTAGGCCCGCAGTACATTGGCAGATGTTTTCTTCTGTGTAGAGGCTCACTTTTCAGTGTCCATGATACCCCAGAAAACATCACAGGCCTACCAGCTAATAAGTGATCTACACTTGTCAGAGAATATAATGTAGCGTCGTCCATCTATTTTACTTTGGAAAGGGGAAAGCTGTTTACCTATTTCATACTAGCCTCAGTCAATTTCCTGTCATTTAAGTGTATCTTCTTGCCCTGCCCAGTTTCATTTGTGTTTGTGAATAGAGTGGAAATGGGAAGCAATTTAATCTCTGATGGGGAAAGTTAATTGGATTTGAATTATTTGGTTTTGAAATGCTCAATTTTGTACATTTTGTGTTTGCAATTTGAATTTGTAATGAAAAAAGCTATAAAAGGAGTCAAAACAGGAGCTCAGACCCCTATTTAAATCATTGTTTTCAAAGTTTGTGATTGAGCTGTAAGCATTCACCTTGCTCTTGCACCTTTTGTATTTAGGATACACCAACAGTGCTTTAGATGGAACATTAACTAAAATATGGCTGTATGCAATGATAAAAGCTGGTTACGGCTTTTACACTACTGATCTATCAGCAATAAATCATTTTTTTTTAAATTATCAGTTACATACCTTTTATACCTCACTTCACTCCTCTGTCCTCCAGAGGTGACTCGAGCCTAAGCTACTGACTGGATAAACCCAGAGTAACGCTTTAATCTCTAAATTTATGTTCCTGTCATCAACACCACAGGGATGAAAATTACCTGCACTCACCAGGCACTTGATTAGACTGATTTTGTTTGTTTGGCAGCTGCGTCACCTGGGAAATGACGAGGTGCACATTGTGTGGTCAGAGCACACCAGGGACTACCGTCGTGGCATCATCCCAACTGACTTTGGAGACGTGCTGATTATCATCTACCCAATGAAGAACCACATGTATTTCATCCAGATCATGAAGAAACCACAGGTAAACCACTGCAGTGCATCTTGTTAAGACTAAGCTCAACTATACACGCACAAGTCATTGGAAGTTACCTCTATTGGATGTGGTTGAAGATTTTTTTTTTTAATTAGCTGCTTTTCCTTTTGTACTACGGTGACAAAGTGTCTTATTTTCCTGGCACAATAAGCAAGAAACCCCACACAGGCTATTTTCAGCACTGTACTAATTTCCCGTATCTGTTCACAAGTAAAAGCAGACCCTTCTTCTTGCCTCCAATTCAGACTTTGCTGTGAGTTTTATAGGTTCTTTCTCCTGTTGTGGTTTCCGTCTAAAGGCTCTCAGTTCCCCCTTCTCCAGCAGTGCATTATTACCCACACTGTGGGTATGTGCTCTCAGAGATTGTTACTATCCTTTCTGGGCTAGCTTTCATCTTGACTACTCTGCACTCGATGTGTGGCCTTCCAGTGAGGATAGTGAAATTTCTTTGTCTGCAAATGGCTGGCTTCAGATGCAGATAGAGATAGATCTGCAATATTTACCATACGAACATGATGAATGAATATATATAGAAATATATCTATGTGCTCTGTTTTGTATTTCTCACTGTTGAACCTCGCTGTCGGGGTTGATTATCTTCAAGTTTGTCTTTCAATCCAGTCTTTTTTCAGAGATCGCTGAGAAATACAAACTATAGTATAACAATCGTGTCTGAGTTTAGCTCAGCTTAGCACCCACCTGTATTAATATTGTACTAAAACTGGAAATGTTCAATGTTTCATCCTCAGCTATGGAGAATTCGCTGTCATGTGGGCTGTATTTCTTTCAGATGGCATGAATTACATTACTTATTTAGCTGTTGTTTATTCTTTTGTAGATAATCTTTATTATGACTGGTCCAAAATTATCTCATTCCGAAGGTGTTTTATTTACCTCACGAGAGACTGTTTGTCATACTCCTTTGAAAGAAATGTTAAACTGTTTAATTGTCCAACATAAATAATCCTATTCACCCAATAATACACAAAGACAAATGTGGATTAAGCTTAAGCACTTCAATGGATGCAGATTGTTCACAAATGAGCGTGTAAAACATTCTAGCTTTAAACCGGTAGAGGATTTCTGTAACCAATGTCTGATGTTAGTTTACAAAGTGTCACCCCAGTTTTCTGGCACGTGATTAAGTTCATTTCTCTGTATGCTCTCTGGTTAAAATCCATTTATCGTACAATTTGACTGGTTATTATACAAGCTGAACTACCAAGTTGAAGACAGCAGGACCTTTTGGAGAGATTTTGACATTCACATCAACTTCCAGGTCAACGACCATTGAGGTTTAGTGATTAAGGGCCCCCCACCAATATGCATGAACAGACCCCGAGTACCCACACACACTCACAGGCTGCTGCTGAAATGCATATTGCTCCTTTGTATTTGTTTGGTAGCTCAATATGAGGGCATTGTTTAGTATTGATTGTCATTTTAACTTCATTTAGCTAACATCGATTCGCATTAGATATGTGTGGTTGTCATGCAAAGTTAGGTAAAAAATCCAATTTCAACTTGAACCCTTGCCCTAAACAGATGGAGGAACCGTTGAAAAAAAAAAGAAGGAGAAGAAGAACAAACAGATTTTTAATCAACCTTTTCTAATTTTGGGACACTTGTATACAATGAAGGGACACTAACCAAATTAACTTTGGCTCAGTGTGGAAGTTTTGATGCCTGGTGTTCTTATTCTTTTTCTCTGTCTGAACTTCCCCAGGTTCCTTTCTTTGGGCCTCTGTTTAATGGCGCCATCATCACTGGGACGCTGCTGCCAAGCTTGGTGCGGGCCACGTGTATCAATGCCAGCAGAGCTGTCAAGTCCCGACTCACTCTCTACCAGAGCTTGTATCCTTTACCCCTCATGCTTCATTTACCGTTCACTATCCCATACAGGGATGGCTCATGAAAGGAGTACAACAGTTTTTAAGAAAACCAGCCGTTGATTAGCCGTACAGATGAAACCATTATTGAGTATACATTTAGCAGGATTTTTCGAACGATTTCATTGGATGTGTAACAACACTGAGCTTTTCAGCACCACTGGTGGCCCATTTGGGTAAATTCATTGAGACATGTGGCGTGCTTGTCACGTCAGCCAACGTACACAGCTGAGTGCTGACACTGATCTTTATGGGCTGGCTGATTTACATACAGCTATTAGGCTGAGGCTGTTTCACAGCCTGGAGCATCATGGGAGGTTGCGTGGGGCTGTTTCGTGCAGGAACACAGATAATATGTCATCATCTATCACTACCGTTTTATGGAGCACAAGGAGAGCCGAAATAAGAGCACCCTCAACACATGCATACAGACACAAGAGCGCGCTCACACACACACACACACACACACACACACACACACACACACACACACTCTCATCTCTCCACCCAACCATCCGACCAACAGTGTGCCGTTAAGAGCCTGACTCCAGCTGTAGTTGTCAGTTGGTTTAAAGGGAGTGTAATCACCAATGGAGATGAATTAGCATGTGAATGCCAGCAGCACAGAGTTGGGGGTGAGAAAGGGGGGGGGCAGAGTCAGTATGGCCCCTGGAGGGGGAAACCTGATCTCCCTTAACGTCCCGCTCCTCCTCGGACAGCATGTACAGCACCGCCTCGCCAGAACCACGCTGCCCCTCTGGCGGTTGCTATAGAAACCTCCCCCAAGGAGGTTTCATCAGAGTGGAAGACTAGCATCTATTGTTTTTAAAACATTGACATATTTTTAAAAAAAGTTATTTTTTATATTAAATAATCATCATTAAGTTCTTGTATCATGTTCTTTTACGGCGAAGGTGTTTGGTCTTTAATTACACTATAGCACACCGTGCGTATGTTGTTTACAGTTGGGTGTGTGCAAGTATGCGTCTGCCTGTATGCGTTTTGCAGTGCATCATATCCCCTGGACCCCCCACTCCTATATCAGGCCTTGTCTGTGTGTCCCCGGGGGCATCCTGAGTGACAGATGTCTGTTACCCGACGCCAAGTGAATTAGCCCAGTGTGACTCTCAGTGCCAGAGGGGGGGAGGCAGCCACAGGCCTGCCTGCCTCTGTGAGCCTCAGGGGGTATTGAGGGGGTGGGTGGGACAGTACCGGGCCTATGCTGGGCCACAAAAGCATTACCTGGCATTCCTTAGCAGAGGAGCAGACAGCACAAAGGCATGATCTATGAGAGGAGATAAGCGCTGCCTCTGGAGTTCTGGCACTGATAGGCTGCCAGGCCTCACGCACTCCAAGAAAGGAGATGAATGAATGTGCCAGGCAAAGCACACTGCCAGCATGAGTATCTGTATGTCTGTTTTTTTTCCTGCTGTTTGTCTGCCTAGCTAGAGAGCTTGTGAGGACGGAGCCAGAATGTTACATTTGGTGTATGCCACGTGAAAGTGATCACCAAGTTTTTAGGTTTTGAGAGAATTGGCGTCACATTTCCTGCCTGACAATGGCATGAACCATGGACGAAACAAAGTCTTGAGCAGCAGGTGGAGTTCCTCATTCATATGCTTTCATCATTGGATTTGCTGTTGATTTCCCTCTCCAGTCGTCATTCTTCCATCTTCTCAGGTTATGCGGCTCTTTATCTGTCACAGGTTGGAACAATGACCCAACCTCTTTTTTTCCTGGGATGTGTGGTTTTTGTGCCAGATGAAAATCCTCATCCTTAGTTTACCCCTTCACAATGCCTTAACAATCCACAGTCCGCTCTCTGCCTGTGAGGCCACTCTCCAAGGTAATTAGTTGAATATTTCTTCAAAGAGAAGCTATATGACCCCCGTGTGTCCAGATAAAAGGCCAGTATGGCGCTGCGGCCCCCTCTCTCGCTCTGTCACAAGGCTCGAGAGGACTCCAGCAGTCTGCTGCAACGCTCACAGGATCTCTCAGGCTAATAGGATTTGATATTGAAAAATGACCACCAGCAACATTTTTAGAAAATACACACACACACACACACACACAAATAGCCTACAAGAGTGTTTTTCAAATAGATACTCCCTGCTTGCTGTTTTCTGTCTTTCTCCTCATCGCATCCTCTGTCTCTCACTCTCTCCTCTTCCTCCATCTCTGATTTGCAGAATCAGTGTAGTTGTATTTGTTTTCTTGTACAGTGTCCAGCTCTTATTGCCCGTTAGAATTTGTGTAAATTTCTTCTGTCAGGACACAATCATGGTCCCATAGACATCATATTACGAGCCTCTCACAGACAACTCATAATGTATCATCTATTATTTATATGCCTGATGGAAAATGCAGCTGCTCTGGCTTTGTGTGTTCTAAGTGTATTGTCTGTAACTAGTCTACCTTTCACAGCCGCGTTTGGAATAATTGTGACCACAAAACGTTCAATCTAAAACAACTTGGGTTTTTATTAATGCGCCATTCTTTTGATCGATTCATCAGCAACAGAGCAGGACGAGTGAATTTCATTTTGTTCCTGTATTATTAGTACATATGACACTGACATATTGGCTTGAGGGAGACAATGAGTTTGTGTCACCTGAACCCAGCCTTTCGCTGGATGGCTTCGCTGTCTGCTGCCATTTACTGTATGATGAAGATCCTTCATACTGTCACTGTAGAATAATGTCTTCATCCAGGAGCTGAGATTCATTTCTCTCTTCAACAAACACTTTAGTTTGATGTGCTGTCCATCACTCTTTGTGATGGGGGTATTGTTAAGGGTGTGTGGGTGTGTGTGTTGGGGAGATGGCAAGTTTCTAATAGGTGAGACAGTGCGGAACTGACCTTGATTCAGAGACATAGCCTCTCTACAGGACAGAATCAATAGTTTTTGCACACTGCCCTCAGTCCCATCCTCTGTTCTGACACACATAAAAACACACACACACACACACACACACACACAGATCCATCTCCAGGCAGCGATCAATAACCATAATCTGTTTCTGCCCATCGCCAGTCATGCGAGCCAGGCTTTTAGGTGGTGTGCGTGTGTGTGTCTGTATTTGTGTGCAGTACCAGAAAGAAGAGAGGGGGGGCTTGATCCTTTCAGTGGAACCCAGAAAGCTGCTGAAGTCTGTCATGTTCCCCCATAGGCCCACGTGAGCATATCTGCAGTCCCCCAGCTCCACTGAATGCCAAAACGAGATGTACATAATTTCAATGGATGTATACTGAAAACATAATGGATATGATATCCTGTATGCACTCCTTTGTGTGCTGTTGCTGCCCCCTCTCCTCCCCTCCCAGACGCCATCATAATTATTACAGTCACTGCATTGACAATGACATATTCTCACACCCCTTCTGAGCAAGTTATTGACCCACTCTCACTGTGTCTTTGTCCGACGACAGTGCGTTCTTTTGTATACTGTAAGATTCCTCACCTAGCGGAGATGAAAGTGCGCCTGTATGCATGATAGGATGTCATGAATAGGATCTGCCATGTTAGTGTTGTCTCACATGAATTATTTAGCATCGTTGATAGGTCTAATTTGCCAGCTGTTGTGCCATAACTGTCGGCAGCCTCATAGATAATACTCAGCAGTCTATATCACTGTGAAACACAGTGCTTGACTGGGCACAGTGAGACGCCAAGCTAGTCATTATATGCTGGATTCATGTAATGGTCTGAGCTCATGTCAGTATAACTAGCCAACTTCCTGTTTATGGAAAGCAGGGCTGATCAACAGAAAGTGCCCCCAAGTAGTTTGTAATATACAGTAAAAATCCAAAAGGGAGGTGTAAGACGTCACCTTGACTTGTCTTGGACTCGACTTGTCGAACAATCTGTATTTCCTGGATACAGTCCGTTAAGTTGGAGGCGGTTGGATGTTGTTGGATGGTTGGGTAGTTGGGGGTTGGGTTAGGGGCATTTCTGAGTTGAAGTGTCCCTGCTTGAAGTTGGCCGGGGTGGTTTGAGCGGAGACTGGCATTGGCTTTGATAGAGCAGTTGAGAGTTTACGCAGTATTTTGGGGGGCTACACAGAGAGGAGGGGGTCTCTACCCCACTGAATGTTTTAACCTAATCCCATTATCAGTGTAGCGCACTGCCTCCCATCTCTTCCCCCTCCTTATCCCCACCCCCTCCCACCCCTCTCTCCAGCTGACCAGCTGTTCCTGCCGGGACTCACGACAATGTCCGATGTGTTCAGACCCCCCCCCCCACACACACACACACACACACACACACACACTCCCTCCCTCCTTCCGACACACACACTAATACACAGAGCGCAGTCCATGCACAACCAAAGCAATTGCCTAGCCCACTGCTGGAGCCTAGGAAGGCCTGGAGGGAGGAGGGTGTTAGTTAGGGGAGAAGGGGGTAGCTTTGGGGGTGAGGAGGGGGCAAGCACAGGCCTGTCAAACCAAGAGCCCTGACTCAGGAGGCAGCTCAGCTCGGATGGCATATGGCGTCTAGCTTCATACAACATGCAAAAGTATTCTCTCCCTTTGCCCCCCCCCCTTCATCCACTCCCCCCTCTCCCTGTCTCCCTCCCCTGCTGCTAATGCAGAATGACTCATAGCATTACTCATTTTTTTTTTTCTCTCCTCCTTCCCCCCCGCCACACCCCACATCAGTTCCTCCTCCTCTTGCCACCCAGCCTGTAACAAAAGGCGTCCGCTGCATGGCACCCACACCCTGAAAGCCCTGGGGGCCCAGCCCAGCCCAGCCTGCACTCCGAGGCCTGAGCTTCATGGGGGCCGCCCCTTTTAAACACAGGTAGAGCAGGCGTGGAACCAGACGGCCAACAGCAGGGACCCAGAGCCCCGCCTGGGGTAGCGTACACACACTGCTGGTGTCAAACTGTTGTGCTTGTCGGCACATTTGTGTTTGTGTTTGTATGTATATGGAAGCTGACTTTTATTTTTTAGTGCCTCTGCTATTACAAAATCATGCTTTTTGTGTATTAATGCAAAAGATTTCTGACAAAGAAGGATTGTTTTTTATTTCTCAAATTGATAGAGGAGCTCCTTGAGTGTAATTTCAGTCCAGCAGATAATTCAACTTTTTCCACATTTTTATTTATTTTCCAACAAATCACGACTTTACACAGTAGATAAAATAATAGGAAGCCACATAGAAACTGCAGAGCCTAGTGTAAAGACCCAAAGAATGTCATGCTCTGTGTATTTTTAAACTTGAACCCCCACCCTCACGCTCCTCCCCTTCTCTCACCGTCTGTTATGCATTCATGCCCGACATCTGTGTGTTTGTGAGCGGCAAAGTGAAAGCCAGCAAGACTGTCAGTTATTTGCAAACTCGCCTTCTCTGTCCCATCTCCAACTCAGGATTTGGGTGTCAGGTAGCATAACAATATTTCTGTATTTGCATAGATTTAAATTTAATTAGAATTTCTTGAGAATATTCACTACAATAATAATAATAATAATAATAATAATAATAATAAATAATTAAACCTAAAGAACAGATCTATTTCGATTCCTCAGCACATTAACATTATAAATGACACTGACACAACCTTTTATTTCAAAATAAGTACAGAAAGCAAACACATAATCAGGTGTTTTTACTTGGATATATTTAATGAGTAATTAATAGCTGTTGTACATCTCTGATGTTTAACAGTGCCCACAGCATTTTAAAACTCACTCCAGTAAATTCCCACAGATCAAATTGGGCAAAGAAAATAGAAAAGGCCCAACAGTGAGTAATCATCCCAGACTGGCTGCTCATATGCAAAGGAATGACTGTGTTTGTTTGGGTGTTCGAGAACATACCCTTGGAAAGAAAAACACTGCAGATGTCCTCGCTAAAGATCAACAAAAAAATGAAACTGCTATAATGACTTTCTTGCTAATGTGTCATTGGTCTCTGTCCATCAGCCAGAATACTCTGACCCCAGTGTCACCACTGGACCGGTACAGACTGCATTGCCGTTAAGAGGACATGTTCTTTGTGATTGATGTGAGGTGGCGCTCCATCTAGCACGGGTGTAAAAACCTGTCTGTCTGCTTTAAGTGATAAGCATCCAGCTAGCCATTCCATCTGTTCCCCCTAGCCCTGTTTAATTAATGAACTTTCTTTCTCCGCCCCGTAGCCAGCCAGCGCAACACTAAAGCAAAAGCTGTTAGCCCTCTCAGGTTATCCAAATGGATGCATGTTCTTGTCCCCCCCCTCGTCCTCAATGGGTGCGTTCTCATTGATTAGTTATGTTTTGTTTTCCCCTCTTTTGTCTCCGGGTTCTTGAAGAGTGGGTTAATGAGCTTTCCTGGCAAGCTGGTAGCGCTTGGAATCCGGGGATAAATGGGAATAATTTTGTTGTTTTTTTTGTTTTGTTTTTTTGTGATGGACTTGGCAGAGATGTGAAGCCTCGTGCCACCATGTGTGTTTGTGTGTGTGCGAGTGTGTACGTGAATGATAATGCGTGTTTGTTTGGATGTGTATGAATGGCTTTGAGGCGGGGTATATTGCATTTTATCCCTGCTGGTCCATTATTCCTCTTCAGAAGCTGGGAATCTGGAACACTCTTTAACAGTTGGCTCTGTCACTATTCATCTTCCAGCCATCTCAGCAAAACTCTTGTCCTGTCCTCCTTTTTAACACCAAGTACTCTCTCCCTTCCTTTATGTCCCCTCTTCCTTCCGTGTCTCTTGTTACAAGGCAGTGGACAGCCCTTTGTCCGGCTAAAGCTGCCCTCTTTTGTTTGCGCGGCCTTTTTTATCCTTGTGCTAATCGCCATGGTCGTGTGCCTGAGTTGGACCCCATATTTCACGCTCAGCTCTCCTTTGTTTGACACACCGCCCCTGATAAGAATCCCAATTCTAGGGCTTCTCTGATATTGAAATCCAGCAGCGGCGTAGAAAGAGCCTTCAATCATCCATTATCTGTGCTCCAGTGATTACCATTCAATCTCCCAGGGTCCATGCTCCTCATCACCAAGCCCCAGAGCTCAGGCCGTCCCCTGAAAGAACCCGCATCCCTTAACGCATGTGTCACATGCAAGCATATCCATAGATATTTCTGATGCCGTCTTGAGACAGCCCCACATTGAATGCTGCTGGGAAATGTCAGTGAAATGTCACTCATCATTCTCCGCTGGAATCTCTTGGTCTCTGATGTGGCCCTGGGTTTTTCGGGACTCTTGTGAAGACACCTTGTGACATTATTGGGCTTCTTTGTCCCTAAATGGCCATTGAATTTTCAATTCACTTTTTTTTTGTTCAGAGACTAGGATTGCTCTTTTTCTTTTTTACATAAGGCTGTGTTGCTTTTAATGTCACAGACTTAATTGGCTGTTTTAAGAACGAATTAGTTGATTATTTATAAGTTGCACATTAATGCCTCTTTAAATGGTTCAAAGGCAGTGTCTGCTCCTCTGCTGGCCTATGGCCATTGTTCTCTTTTAGAGGATGTCCTTGTGCCTCGCAGCATTTGCATTTTTGCACTAAATGGAATTTTCTGCATTGACAGACAAGGCAAGGCAAACAAAGCAATAACAAAAGCAAAACATTTAAGTATGCATCGCTGTGCATTGTCTGCCTCTTCTTACAGAAAGCAGCCTTTGATGTGTTAATACTAATAGTCTGTGTTTCATTGTCAAGTGGTGGTTGTGGCTGAAAGAGAGCACTGAGAAATATTGGCCAAATCTTCCTGTGTCTCTCCACTGCAACAGGCTGTAATAATATTGAGTTTGATGTCAAACAAAGAGAAAGTATTGTTGGTTGCAGACATAGGCAAAACACATTCTAGTCATGGTACCTTTTTTTGTTTTTTGTTTTTTTTTTCTTTTAAAAGAACTAAATGCATCTTTGTCACAGAGTATAACTTCAGATTGATACAACACATGGTTATCATTTCTGTTTTCCTCATTTATCCTGCTTATTCTCATTGTTGTGGTTGAAATGTAAGAACAGCATTGTGCTGCAGACATCCACTTATCCAAGACTCCATGTTTAGATACACAACCGCTCTCAGTACCTTTGTGTAATGTAGTGTACACATCTTCATTAGTTATGTATAGCCTCTAATTACTATTGATGAGACTCTAGCTGATTTGGGTACAAATCTATAGCTTTTGTTATTCTAATGAGTGTTATTTACCCTCAGATCTCCAAGCCAGGGGGCTTTGGAATGGGGCTTTGTGCGAGCAGATATAGCAGGGCCGCTCTAGCTACACCCACTTGTTTTTGTATCTGCCGACTTTGACAAAATCCAGTTTGCCTCCCCCCACATCATCGCCCGTCTGCGTGGATGTATAGCACTTCCCGCTCCTCCATCTGTTTTTGTCCACCCATGAAAAGGTCCATTATAATCTGCAGGATGCACAGTTGACGTGCCGCTAGCTCTGCTTGAGCCAATCAAGGCAACACACTGAACTTGGGCCACGAATACGAGAGGCCCTAACCCCCTCCCCCAAGTTCATTTTGATTATCTGGGCTCTCTGTCTGAGATCTTCAGTTGAACAAGTTTTATAACAACATTGTCTCCATCATCCCTTTCCCCCCTATAAAAGCTTCCAGTCTGAATGGGGCTCTATGTATGCCCACTGGATGATGGCAGGCTCCTGATTAACCCTGGAGTGACTAGCTAATGTCATTGAAGGAGGGCCACCTGGCTGTGAGACTGTACAGTCAGCTGCCACTGAAGGGCCAGAATAGGAGACGACCAGGTGTTGGGCTCCAGCCCCCCTAATTGTTGCCATGTAATAGCCTGCTTGACTGCACAATATAGCCCAGGGGCGAGGATTAGGAAAAAGCTGTTGCCAACACAGAAGTCCATTTTCTTTTTTGCCCAAGGTTTTGTGTGTGGGTTCCTCTCTGCTTGTATGCTGATGTGTCTATGCATATACATCTCCCTTTGCCATCCCCTCTCCTCATCCATTACAGTTATAGCAGGTAGAAGGCTGGGCACCTTCTCCTGGCTCTCTCCCCGCACCTCACCTACCCAGCACACTCATTTCAGACGTATACTGGAAGCCTGAATTTAATAAGGATGTTAGACCTTCAGGCTTGTCACCTCAAAATAACTTACACACTTCAGTTTGCTGGATTTCCCCTGCAAATCGCATCATATCCTCGGACTCTTCAACGCATCAAATTCACGATTATGAACTTAAATTGAACAAATTGGCCTGAGAGTCCCATGTCTGCATATGTCATTTTTAGAGAAGAGTTCATGTCTCATTGTAATCACAATGGCATTGATTTAAATATATCCAAAATGAAAATGAAGGCAAATGAAATCACTCATTCTCCCTGTAACTAACCCTTACTGCTCTGTGCATTCACCACAGCTGTGATCATATGTAACCTAGCACTAATCATTATCATTCCCGCTAAATGCCTGGCATTTTGCATAAGGCCAGGCAGCCTAATTGGCCCGATGAACCTTTCATAGTGGGGGCAATGGAGGAACAAGAGACTTCGGCATGTCCTTGCGGGGAAGCAGACAGACATGCGTGGCGTTAAGGCATCACAGTTATTCTGTTGCACATGCCATAAGCATCATTAAAATTGCAGAAGCCTGTGTTCATTTTGTTTTAATATTTCATCAGCGCTTGTCTGAACAGTGTTATCGTATGGTTAAAATCAGAAACATTTGGCCTGACCCAGAGTTGGCATGCTCCTTGTGCAATTTAAGTGTCAGGCTGGTTTTCTCAATGTGTCAAGTAGATTATAGAACATGAGGGTACTTTGATTGATACCATGCTTTGAGGTGGATACAGGTGGGCAAAACCTCAGTTTGAGTCTGTAGTCTGATAATTATCACGCTATGAATTTCATCATGAAAGTCAGAAGAAAGAAGAGGTGAAATGTCTCATAGGATTTCAATCAAAGTCTAGGTTCAATGTGCCCTTCCCGATTTCATCTTTGACTTTTTATTAAAAGTTCAAATTGAGATCAGATAGATGCTGCTGTTCCCTGCCTCGATTCCGAACAATTCAAATATCAGGAACTGAAGGAAAAATATGACGCATCTCGGCTCAGATAGCTCATAAGATGCACACCTTTGTCCTGACCTAATAATGTTTCCAGAAGGCTGAGGCATTCATGTCACTCTGGCCATCATCACTGACAAAGGGGACCTTCAGAGAGAACTCTCACCCAGCCCGTCACAGAACTGTATCTGTTAATCTTCATCCCTATGAGCCCTTTTTGCTCATCTTATTATGACTTTCTGTTAATGCACGGTGGAGGCCTGTGTGACTGTCTGGCTATAATGGGCCTGTGTTTGATTAATCATGTCGATCCATTGTGTTTCACATCTAAGGCTTCTGCGTTGGGACTCATCAATGGAGACCAGAGTCCTTTGAAAAGGAGATTGGTTACAGACTCAGCTCATCTGAATACACAAGCCCAGTAGGCTTTGATGGCAGTCATGTTGTGCTGAACAAACCATGCTGCAAAAAAAAAAGTATGATGTCACCAGGTATATCTGCTGTTTCCCTGTGTTGTGAGGATGACTTGTTGCTTTATCATTTATATTCTGTGAGCCCCCAACAATCAGTCGGTCCTAAGACAGTTAAGTGGTGTAGGTGCTGGTCTTGTGATTTGTTGTGGAGCAGAAATCGATTTTTAGTGTCCCCCAGAAGAATGGTGGGCTGCTTAAGACTTGAGGAAATGGGTGACTACTTCCTCTAGTCAGCTCATAAATAACCTGGTCATGCCAGCTAGCAGACATCAGATTTTGTCTGCAGCTGTGGCAAACCTGTGTGAAGTCACTGATGGGCAGTGATGATGTCACAGGTTAGGAGTGATGTCACAGCCATAACTCCCAATCCCGCTGTCTGAATGCCAGATGGACGGTAGAGAGGTGTGGAGGTTGGAGCTTAGAAAGCTCTTGCTGTGGGAAAGTCACCCCTCAGGAGGTGTCATTAACCTGGGCTTACTGTTTGACCCGGCTCCTCTGGGGCTCCTGAGCTCCAGTTTCCCGGACCAGCTCCTAATTAGGCTACTTGTTAAAACTCTGTGAAACAAGCTATTCCTCTAGAGCATCTGATGATGTGTATGTCTATGCACTCCCAGAAAATGGACACACAAACACCTCCACCCCTCATAATGCATTTGTGACACATTCAGACATTTTCTGTCCTGCTGCTGTGTCTACAGCAAAAAGCTGTTTAATGAGACACCAAGGTTTGAGTAGCTGCCATATAAAATGGGACACACACACACATACGCACACACACTATACAATCACCCTACTGACTAGTTTCTGTCATACACGCTCTCACTTTATCCATCTCAATCTGTTGTTCCTTCCCACTCTGCCATTATTCCAGCAGCCAACTTTATTGCCACATTCACTCGCTCCGTCCCTGTCTTTCTTTCTCTCAGTGTCTCTCTATCTAAATGTCTCTGTCTTCCTCCCCGTTTTCCCATAATCACCTCACACCTCTAAGGGCCTCTGCTGAGACGAGCTTCACACCTCAGCCCTCGCTGTGACAACAGGTACCGCTGGCACTCACCGCCTGGCCTCTCTCCAATCAACACCTGCTCGGATTTATCCCTCTGTCTTCCCTCCCTCCTTTCCATCTCCGCCTTCTTTCTCCATAGATCTTTCCCTTGTTTTTGTGTCCCCGCCAATCCTTTTCCCTGTGTATCCCGTCTGTACATTTCCCAGCCTCTGTATCTGCCCTTTTTCTGCCACTTATCTCTTTTTCCATAATGAGTTGAATAGTTCATCCATATGCAGTCCAATCAACGTTTCCATACCAGTGCCTGCTGGAGATGATACTGTGGTCCACTGTTGATTTAAACATGTTCATGTTACACCAGTGTCCTTTCATTACCTCTCATGTAGCCAGTGTAACGACTGGTAAGAACAGCTCGTATGTGAGTCGTTTGCAGATGTTTTCTAGCCTCCAATCTGTTTCTTGATTCACCACCTGAGCAGGAGACATAACCAACAGCGATGGACAGTATTTCTGAGATAGTGTACATGTGGCATGAGGAGGTGAGGCACTATGCCTTTCAACAAAAATAAATAAATAAATAACGGCCACATCTGCTTTTTTACCCTGCTTACACTGGCACCCCGGCACAACCAAGAACCCCCACCCACCGCTGCCTCTTAACAGGCCAATTATGTGACTGCTGGGAGTCAATGGCGCTGTGAGCTACTCCTGAGCTCCTCTCCTCACCAAGGTCAAGCTGATTGGCCCAGGTTAATGGGCAGATGTGGGGCTAAGAGAGGAGGGGGTCAAGCACCTAGAGGCACCCTCCACCTCATCTCTAAACTGTCCCTCTTCACTACAAGAGCCCCTTTTACCAACCAGCGCTTCTACAAACAGGATTAACCTTGGCTGCTGCTGTGGAGGCCTGAGGAGCATAGGAGTGGTTCCTCCTCATGCATGGCACAGGTTTTTTTGTTTTTTTTTTATTTCCTTTTTTTATAGCCATTAAGGTTGTTTTTTTTTAATGTTCTTCAAGTAAAACTCTCATAAGATGTCATGGTCAGCCATTTGTCATCTCTGAGGATTACGTGAGGTAAAGGTTTGTTGTTTTTTTTTTTTTTAATGAAAGTCTGTTTTAGACTTTAATCAACTTTTCTTCACTGGCAGTGTGTTAGTCAGTCTGTGTGTCAATGTAGTAGCCTAAATGGTTTCAAACTGAGATAATTCATAATCTCAGAAAATGACTTCGAAGTTGTTTGCTGTTCTCTTGCTTGCCCCGTTAAAGCAATATCTTATGTTCAGAATTAATCTCAAATTTCTTGCCACATCCCTCCTTCTTTTCTTTTTGCCTGTGGTCCTGCTGAATAAAGTACCAGTGATTTAAACACACCTCAGGGCTCTGTTCATGGCCCACTGATTTTCCCTCTTTATATTTCACCTCTTGGCCAAATTATACACAGTTATGGAATTAATTTCCACTGCTACACTCATGAAACTGCAAATAATTCAATTAGAACCCAGCTTGAAAAAAACGGATGTCATGTAATTTTCTGCTCATAAATTCTGATAAAACTGAGTTCTGGTCGTCCACCCTGCCCACTAAACACAGTTCTTTATCAACTAACAATAACTCTTGACAACTTTGTGATTTCTCAAAGTTTGACAGCCAAGGAGTCTTATATTTCATCTTACCCACCCTGTTAATTAGAAATCACATAGACCGCATTTTTCCACCCAGCTAATAGCTATTATTATTTTCTGTCCATGGCTAATACACAGATCATAATCTATGTCTTTTTTTCATGTGGACATTTTATTGCCAGGACTGCCACATGTTGGTATAAAAAAACTCTTAAATGGTGCAGAATGCTACAACTAAAACTAGAACATTTGATCTTATTATTTTAACTTCCCTCCATTGACTCCCTCTTCTTGTCAGATCAGACTTTAAGGATATGCTCCTTCATACCAGTCTGATCTCTTTAAACCTCAGCAGGAGGGCCTTCTCCTGTCATGCCTCCTACCTGTGGAATAATGACATCAGCAAGTCTGACTCTGTTGAGGATTTAAAATCCAAACTTAAAACTCATATTTTCATCTAAATTACTCTGTCTAGACAGTCCACTTGACTGTCCAAGCTGCATGGCTATATCTCTCTCCCTAGTTTTTCCTCTGTGTCCTCTTCTCACTCAGGTGTCTCTGTGCTGGACCATCAGCCATCCTGGGACTCTCTCTCTCTCCTGGTGCTTTACTCTAGATGTTTTTTTTCTCCCAGAGTTGTTTGTTTTCTTTCCCTTGTATCTTATCCACGTCTTGTGCTTGATCTTTGCCTTTTGCTTTGCTTTGCTCTGCAGTCCTCTTTTCAGGTCTCCATGGTGAAGAGGTCGTGTGGCTCAGGTCCAATCTGTGTAGTGGCATCCACATCTTTAATATATTTTTTTACAAGCTATAATCTTGTCACCCCGATTGTCCACACTCTAATATCATTATGTCTGTGTTTTGTACACACGACATCTATAGCATGTCAGACGGGCGCTGCACTCTTCTGAACTCAAAATGATACGGGCGCCTTTGCCAAAAGGGGAGGGGGCAGGCACCCTTCCTGCACCTGTCATCTGACTTCTGTGACTTAGAAGTGGATGACAAATGAGCTTAAGTAGTGAAATGTCAGTATGGGGCGTCTTAAGACCCCATCTAATGCTCCTTTGCCTAGTGTGGACCTTCACCCCCTGCTCTGCATTATCAACAGATTATCTGTGTGTATGTATGTTCATTTGTGCAGTTCCTGCTGAATGAAAGTTTGCACTGCAAAAAACTTCTAACAAACAAAAGAAATCTATTTGCAGGATTCTTTATTGTTTGTTTGTTTTTTTAAACAAAACACAAAACTGGATTCCCGTCTGGGCTTTTAGCTACCTAGGGACACTTGGCCTGAACACACTGTTGTCTTGACCATCTCCCAGTCCCTGTTGTTGACAGTCATCCCTATAGCATGATGCTGCAACCGATACAATTCATTGTTGGCATGGTGTTTATCTTTACCAGATATAGCACTGGTGTTCACTTGGCATTCAGGCCAAGTATTTTTTATTATTTTATTTTTGTCCCATCATGCTTTCAGAATCCCTGAACTTCTGCTGTCACAGCGGGGACATTGGGCTCATTTTCGCCTCCTGACCAAGACCCTAATGATATTTACTGAGTTCCAGAGCTCCAGAGAGAATCTTGATGGTTCAAATCGTATTGTATTTCGCAATGATGGAACACATTTGGTTCTCACAACCTTCAGTTCGTAAACTATTTTGACATCTCCCTGAATCGTGTCTTAACACAGCTTTGTCACCATAGCTCTGCATGAAGCTGTTTAAATTCCTGGCTTGCGCTATCAGTTGTGTTTTGCAGTTCAGTTTTGTTTGTATCTGATGCACTACTGGCACAAAGCACATGTCTTTGCATGAGCATTCGGTTGAAGCAACAAACATACCAGCTGATGATTCATGCCTTACCGTTTGATTGACAGTTGGTGGTGGTTATGCATTAATAAGTGTGGCAATGCTTCAGTGAAAATATGCAAAGAGGACTACTATTACGTGTAAACATAGATGTTCAGTCCATCAATGCAGGGTTTGCCTCAAGGATGCAAACAGTCTGTGCTAAATTGTTTACGTTCAGAGTACCTTAAAGTAAAGGAGTCTTTTTCCAAAGCCATGATGCTTAAACGTCCCTGCTGGCTGTGTGTGTGTCCAAAAGATTTGAGTGTGTGTGTCAGAGGCCAGTGGTGGCGTGAGGTCTTTTGTCAGAAGGGGGACTGAGGAACACAAAGACAGAGGCTAGATGGTTAGGATGCTGCTCTCCAGAGAGACACCAGTTCAGAGGTCAACTTATAGGCTCTTTTGAAACTGTGCGTGTGTGTGTGTGTGGGTGGAGTGCGTTAGTGTGTGTGTGTATGTGTTGTGCCTACTTATGCACAAACGCCTGTGTGTGAGCATGTGTCTGCATGTGCTGGGTGGGGTTACACATGGCGCGATATGGATCCCAGTGGACAAGCATTTTCAGGACAGGTCCCTGTGGACAGAGAGAGAAGAAGAAGCGAGGCAGGGAGGGAGATGATGATGATGAGGGTTGGTGGCTGTTGTCCGATGGGGTCCAGCAGGGATGGAGCAGCCTGCTAATGAAGAGCCATCTGAGGCCTCCATTCACCTTGAACATGGGCCACTGCAGCTGCCCTGACCTTGGCTTTGATCCACAAAGATGCTTGACCCCCACCATTCCCCCAGAGCTACCCCCCTGCCATCTGGACAGCACGCATGCATATGTATACATACATGCACACACCCACAGATACATATGCATGTACACGTAGGTTGGCTCATATGCACATGCAGATATGCTTTCACAGGTTTGACGTTGTTGGATTCTGTCTGTGGTGATGTTTGTTCAGCCACTTAGAGCATTTAATATGTGGCATGTGTGTTGCATGCTGTGTTTGTGCGTAACTGACCTCTGTGTTTGTGTTTTGGTGCATGTGTTTGTGATACACACCTTAACTCGGACACCATAAGTCACTGTCTTTGTCACCACTTGTGACAAAAGAAGGAAGGGCAAGCAGGGGGCAGGGTGGAGAAGCGCCATTATCCACTAAAACACATTATTACAAATGTGTAAATGTTGCAGTTAATTGACAGGATTTGAGTTTTTCTCTTTAGAGCTAACACGCCCTTCCTCCTAACTCCAAGACGAGAGCTTCCACATCTTTAGACATCAGTCCCTTCCGTTTTGTTTTACATTGACTCAGATCTGAGAGATTTTCTTTTCTCGTTACTATCCCAATGTTTGCCACGCTCCGTAGACGTTACATTGCTTTCCCTCTCTTCTTCCTAATAGGAATGCACCCGCTCAGAACGTAGAGGTTCCTTGGAAATTCCCAAAGTGGCGCAACGCGCTCCCTTCCTACACACTGGCTTGTCTAGCTTGTCCACCCAGTTTCAGCTGTAAATGACAGTTATGTCACGGGTGACTTAAGTTGCAGTCCATCTGCAGAAATGCGGACCTGTCTGCATTTTCCTTTATATGTATTTCATCCCTAGCTTTATGAGAATTTTCTTTTTAATAGCACATCGTGGAGCATTATGCAATACAGTCGTAATGCTGTGAAATGCTTTTACAACACTTCCAAAAAGTATAACATTGTGTTTTTTGTGAAGACGTTTGTTACAAAAATGAAGCTCAGACAGCGACTCATCAGTGGTAGCTGCGGATTTTTTATTTTTTTTTTCCCCCCAAAAGTAGGTCAGTGTCAGCGGGTTTAGTGTCCATGACATGGGCATAGCCTTTGCGTCACTGTTCTGGACGTGTCCCTTGATTAAGTTACTGCATGGAGGCAGCAGCATCTGTGCATATGCAGGGGAACAAGCTGTGCCCATGGCTTAGTAATTAGAGACAAGCAGAAAAGATGAGGGAGTGCGAGAGGGAGAAAGCAAGATTACCCCTCACTGCGCATGAGATCTGATTTCTGTGCAGCAATTTTTTTACCCACAGATAGCATTGTGCATTTACTTAAGTGAGCTGATTATGGCCCTTGCTTTCACTCATCTCCAAAATACCTTTTATTAGTCTCCCTCCCTTACCTCACCGCCTGTCTTTCTCCCTAGCAGCCTGTCATATATTTTCCCTCGTCTCTTGATAATTCTACACTATCTCCCCTCATTTTAGTCTTTGAAGTTTTTTTTTCTCGCCCACTATAATCCATTTGTCTAACTTCGATAGAGGGCAGCGGAAGGAAGTAGTGGAGGAGAGGCGTGTGTCAGAGTCAGAGAGAGCGTCTGCTCCAGCTGGAGTCAATATTTGCTTTAGGAATCTCAATAACAGGCCTCCAGTCATCTGCATCTCTGATAATGGACAGCCATATGGCTCTGTTGACCCACGCTGTGCTGAGGTTCTCTTTCTCTCTCCTCCTTCCTTGTCTTTCATTTGTCAGCTTCCTTCTAACTTCTCTCATTTCTTTTCATTAAGTCCTTCCTTCTGCTATATTTTATCTTCTGCTTATTACCTATCTGGGTACATTTTGTTCTTTTACAAACATCCTTCCTCTATGTCTGTCATCCATAAAAGCTGGGATATGACCCACCACACAGAGCTGTGACCCAAGTTACCATGGCAGCAGAGACCGGGATGCCACTCTTTGTCCAATACTGTTTCCAGCAAGTGACAGAAAACAGTGACGTTGCTTGTTTGGCTATGACTGGAGGACAGATATAGAGCTCGAGAGGGAAGTGCTTTTACGTGCTTAAAGTCATGCTTTTTGCATCTTAAATGGAGACGTTGGCCGTTTAGAGGATGGCAATACAGTATATTAGTTGACTGGTCTTAAAGCCCACTTTCTTTTTTTCTTTCTTTTTTTTTTGCCTTTCCATTTCCTGTAATAATACGTATGAAATATCAGCTTTTACTTTAATGGATTTCTTGGTGTTCTTTCCTGACAGGTGTCCAAATCTTACGTGTTTATTCAAGAATCTCATTTTCCAACTAAATGCCAAAAAGAATCACTGAGCACAGGAGACAAAGAATTCCTTAAGTCTGAAGTATTTCTGTTTGAGGAACATGTTTATTTTTACCTACACTCACTAGTGTTTCTCTCTTTCTAAATCATGCTGTTTTAGTCTATATTCAGCTTACAAGCCTGTAATTATTTGGTTCATGCAATGTGTGGAACCACACCTCACTGTCCATCCATGAGTGTACAAACTCATCCTGTTCGCTCTTGTCTTCTGTTAGCCTATCCTTTGTCTTACTCTGCCCTCTGTCCATCCGTGTCTGTCCCTGTGAGCAGCTTGGCCACGGTACCCTCTGGTGCCTCCCGGCTCAGGTGCCCGTCACCCCCGCTTTGCCACGGTTCCCTCAAAGCCATTGGTCATGGCTGCCTTGGCCCCTGCTGTGGCGGCATGTGCCCACAGCAGGCCTCCTGCCCAGTCACTGTCTCGTCCTATCTATCTAACCCAGACCAGAGCCTCTCGGCCCAGTCCAGCCTATCTCAGCTCAGCCGGGTTCAGCCTTGGCGTCAGCAACAGCCCAGTGCCACTCCACCCTGGCAATCGTAATGAGATGAGGGGGAGGGGGCCCTCTGTGTTGGGAGACCGTAGTTGTGTGTGTGTGTGTGTGTGTGTGTGTGTGTGTGTGTGTGTGTGTGTGTGTGTGTTGGAGAGAGAGAGGGGGAGAGAATGCATGTTTGTCGAGCAATTTGTGAGGTTCGTCTATCAAGGAAAATGGCCACAACAGACAGCCGTGAGAATAATCAGACTCATTGTCAAACACACACACACACACACACACACACACACACACACACACACACACACACACACAGTTAAATCTGAAAAGTGCTTACTATCATTATGCCATCACAAAGACCTTTTTCCTTCAACAGTTCCCTGCAACATATTTTATCCAGCACTTGCCTCCATTCCACAACAGACGTAGCACAATATATCTATGGTAATGATATGATAATGGCCATCAGAATGTTTTCCACCCTCACCCGGCAGCCATTTTGCCAGCTTATTTATTTATTTATTAATTTGAGCTTTCCCATTTCAAATCCGGCCATCCATCCTGCATGCTGGCTGCCCAGGCTCCAGTCACTGCTTGTCACTCTGAATTTCAAATGGCTCCAATTTTCCCCCTGATGGCACGGAGAAGTGGCAGGCAGCACATCGGGGAGGGTGGTCCTAGACATGCTGCCTGCAGCAGGGGTTCTATTAGAGAGAAGAGAGGGACGAGAGGAGGGAGAGGAGAGGTTTGGAGAATCACGCCAGTAGTGATGTATTCTTCCTTTCTTTTTTTATGATTATTTTGGAGACTGCTTTCTCATTTGGGGGATGTGTGGCATTGCTGATTGTTCCATCTTTGCTTCTGGCTGGGTTGTTGATGGTGGAGCTGCCCTGCATGGTAACTCTCACACAGTATTAGGTTTAACTACATGTTGCTAACTATACCTTACTTGTTGTTTGTTTTTGTTTTTTTCCTACCTGCCATTATGTTTTGTTCCTTAACGATAGCTAACCAGCTACGAGGAGCGGGCGCTCTACCTGGAGGCCATTGTTCAGAACCACAGAGAGGTCATGACCTTTGAGGACTTTGCCTCGCAGGTCTTCTCCCCCTCTCCTGGCTATCCAATAAGTGGGACAGGTGAGAAATGAACCACACTGCACCTCTGTCCTTCTTGTTTT
Source organism: Protonibea diacanthus (assembly GCA_028641955.1). NCBI lineage: Eukaryota > Metazoa > Chordata > Actinopteri > Sciaenidae > Protonibea > Protonibea diacanthus. The sequence goes on from CM053987.1 coordinate 14,715,295, forward strand.
TTCCACCCCATCTCTTCTACCTGTTTCTTTGTCTCTCCATCACACTCTGGTCTTTTTCCCTCTTCTTCTGCGCCTCTTTTCTTACCCCTTTTTCCAGAACAGTCTCTCCTCCTCCACACCTGTCTTCCCCCCCGTCGCCTCCTCCACCCCACTCATTCTCTCCACTCTTCTTCCACGCCTACGCTCACTGATGAATATCAAACGACGGGCCCGGCTCTTCACGCCATCCGACCGACTTCAAACACTCTGCCTTCTCCACTTCCTTACTTTTTTTTTTTTTTTTTTTTTTTTTTTTTTTTCATCTCTTCTTGTTTCAAACTGCATCTTTCCGTGCAATTACTTTCCTATGAATATAAGCAGCCTTGTTAAATGGCAGTTGCAGAGTGCATGCTTGTGTGTGTGAGCGTGCGTCTTCATGAGCTCATTCACCGACACTTAGGCGAGCCGACCAACAAACAGCAGCTCGCAGATGTCAGCACAGCAGTTTTATCAGTCCGTGATGAATAGAATGGAAAACGTGTCTTATCTTGTTCTTCCTACTTGTACCAGCTCTGATCGATCTGCAACAGCCCTGAAATCAATACAGAATTGCACTTTTCCACTCTATTGGATCCCGACACACGCTCTGTTTTGACAAGGAAAGCACTCCACAATAGCACACCATCTTGTCATTTTCAAATCTGTCAGTGCTTATAAGTTTTAAGGGTGGCTTAGTGTATGTAATATTTTTATCCTGTATGCTGGCATGTGAGAATTAAATGTCTGAATTTTCTAGGCCGTGTGCCTGTGTGTGTGTGTGTGTGTGTGTGTGTGTGTGTGTGTGTGTGTGTGTGTGTGTGTGTGTGCGTGCGCGCGTGTGTAGGACTTCAGTCTCAGACAGCAGGTGTGATATCTAAGCTGTCGAACGCAAGCAAGGTGGTCAGTCACATTACCATACTGTTTGCTCATCTCTCCTGCAGAGGTGTAATATCTCCCCAGACTGACCCCTACCAAAGATACAGATACAGAGGAACAGAGAGGACTGAGATCTGGCAAAGAGAGGAAGAAAATCTAGCCGATGTTTTGGGACTATTTCAACCACGGGTTCCTTTGTGGTTGGACAGACAGAGAGGTCAGGAAGGTTAGCCAGGCTTAAGAATGTTTCACAGCATGTAATATATGCTGCATCTAATGTGAGAGGCCATAACATAATGAAGTCTGTAAGGCTGTTGTGTCACCCTCGCTGCTGCGGAAACTCGTTCTGAACGGCAATTTGTATTTCCCCGGAATCTATGTGCGTAAATAGATTAATGTTAGGGTGTGTGCATCTATTCATATTTTATCAAGGACGCGCTCACGAGTCACTTTCTTGAGGGTTTAACATATAACATATATCATAACTTCTATTGAGTAACTTCCCAAATCACCTTTGCTGTGCAGTGTTAGATGTTAAACCTCTTACCTCTTCTTTTAATTCTGGTGAAGTTAGTTTTTTTTTTTTCTCTATGAATTTTAGCAAAAGTCATAGAAACATACTGTATCTGTGAACCTGTCACACAGGATGAAAAGTTTGAAGAAACGTAACAGAATTCAACAGAAAATTCAAGAATTTAAGCTTTAAAATGTTTGTAAGAGCACACGTGCACCCGGCGTGATTAATAGGGCTGCAACTTCTTTTTATTGCTGATTAATCCTTTAGTCTTTAAACAGCCAGTGAGAAAAAGCTCCTTTACGATCTCCCAAATCTTAGCAAGCTCAAAGATATTCAGTTTACACAGGACAGTAAGAAAAGCAGCAAAATTCCTCTGTGATAATCTAGAACTAGTGAGTGTTTTATATTTTTACTTAAAAAAAAAAAGACAAACTATTATTTCATTGTCAAAATTATTACATATTCATTTTCTATAATCAACTCAAACAAAAAGTTCAAGCTACCGTGTGTGTGTGTGTGTGTGTGTGTGTGTGTGTGTGTGTGTGTGTGTGCGTGTGTGCGTGTGTGTGTGTCTGTTTGTATGTGAGTTTGTCCATCCATATGTCTGTCCTTTCCATCCTGCTCTGGCTCCCATTGCTGCCACTAACATGTCATCCATGCTCCATGACAGCGTGCAGGCGTTGGCCGGGGATGGTTTGGGACATGGAGTACCCCTGGGCCAAACTGGACTGTAAGACTCTGCCTGCTTCCTCCACACTAGGCATGACACCCAGCCCCAGCCCCAGCCCACCAACACCCCATCCGTTCATTCATTTAGATCACTCCACCGTCATCAAATAAATAAATGGGGCTCGTGCTTGATTCAGCCCCTTTTGGAAAAGTAGAAAGCAGGTCCCGAGTTCAAGTACAGATTCTGCATGCCGATCCATAAATGAAGCGCTCCTGCAATGTTTCACCAGTGTTGCTGTAAGGCGTGTAACCTCAGCCCTCTCCTGTCCATCATCTGTCTCTTAACCTTTTTGGCTTGTCAGTGTCCTCCACAGTCTCGTCCTCCATGATCCCGAATGCAACCTCACCCTCATCCTGCAACATCAGCCCAACCAGTCACGGCTTCCTGCATGAGCTAGTCCATCGGTCACACAGACTCCATCCACAGTGCTCTGCCCTTGTTGTGTTACACCTGCACTTCTTTTTTTTAAATTCTCGTTATTTTGTGTTTATCCTCTAAACTTTTCTTCAAAATGAATAACTGCACACGAGAAGGCGATACTTCTCTGTAGTGGATAAACAACTTAAAAGCTCGAATGACGCTCAGAGGTGCCCCAGCATCTTTTACTTTTCTCACCTTATAACCCTCTCTAGTAGTAACACTCGTGGTAAATGTCTCTCAGTCTGCTGTTGCCACGTGAACCTGCCTACAATTCACACTCTGGATTTCAAAATGCGTGCTTTTTGAAATCTGTGAATTGGACAGATTTATCAGGTATCATCAGACATCACGGCTCTGAAGGTTTCTTCATTAAAACTGTCACTTGTTGATTAACTCCTCACCCGAATCAGTTAACCATGTGTGCCTTTTAAACCCTCCAGTGACCACTAACCCTGACGCCACACAAGCTGTCTGAATATCCCTCCGAATCACTCACTTTTCAGCAGCGCTGTGTTGTGATCTGCCGCAGTGTGGTATGCTGTGTGTCCACTGCTCTCTCACGTGATGCTCTACTCTGTTTTTCCCTTTTAGATTAAAAATATCTTAAAGGTCCAAATACTGTATGTGGCGAAGGTAAGCCCCGAGTCAGACCAGAAGCTTGTTTCCGTCCAGCGGACTACCAACCCTTCGCTCGTTCACTCATCCTGGCTGTCCCCCCCCCCCCAATCCCTCCTTTTTTTTCATTCAGTACTAACCACGCTTTATTTACTGAGTGCTCTGACAAAGGGAAGGGGACAGAGAAACCAGGCTGTTTATTTGGGGGGGGGGTGTCCTACTGTTTAGGCCAGGCTGGTAATTGAAAGTGATGCACGGTGGGGACAATTAGCACCTGACTAAGTAGCAGCATGAACAATACGGCTACACTTCTGGTCCTCGCTTCTGCATGTGGCGCGCCTTTATCTCTTCCCCCAGCAAACACTTTTCTCTTTTCTTTCTTTTCCTTTTTTTCCCACAATCCCTCCTCGCCCACCACCACCGCCACCCCATTTCCTCCTGTTGGAGTGTGCCTGTTTGCCTGGGGCAGACTCTGAGACTAACACCTGCCGCACTGGAAGACGTCTTTGTCATCTAAAGCCTTGTTTGAACTGCTGCAGAAGGGACCAATAGGATAGCAGGGCCATTTAAAGACTTTCTTTGTTTTCTTTCGCTCTCAGCCTCTCCCTTCTTCTTTCCGTCTGAAATTAACCTCACCATAAGGCAGTTTGAGTAAGGAGTTGAAATGCTGGGGTGTAATGGCGATAATAACGACACATTAATCTCTTTGGGATATGGATTATTTTTTTTCACTCGGTATCTTACTATGAAAATTAATTCTTACATAAGGCCATACAGTGAAGAACGTCATTTAGAAACTGATGCAACCACAGTCATTAAGTGCCACAGTGGGAGTGATGACTGTTTAGTGCAGCATGTTTTAATGGCCGCTAAACGAAAAGGGAAGTCTGTTGAGTGGGTGGGTGAACCGTACCACACTATTGTCTGCGCATATTAGCTTTAATAGGTGGTTGCCTTCCTCCTGCCTGTCATACGTCTTTTTCTTTACAGCACATGCAGCTGGAGTTTAGTTTAGAAAACAAAGTGCTGTACTGTAGGAATGAGCGGAAGAATACGGGAATGCAGGATTTGTTCCGTCCATAAGGCCGGCCCTCATTTTTAGCCAACCCCATCCCTTGTTTATATTCATATGCATATCACCTCCCTTCAAACCCCCTTCACAATGCACACACCCAATGTTTCATCCATAGCCCAGCCCTCCTCTCCCAGTGAGCCGTGGGCCTGGATGCTGCCGGTGTCCACTGTGCTGCTGAGTGTCTGTTACTCCAGCCATCTGCCATTCCTTTTAGCCGCTGCAACTTGAGATGCCTCCGAAAAAATGGCAGGAAATAAAAGGATAGGAAAGAAAATAGGCAACCAGATGCCATCTCGACAAAGCAGAAAAGTTGTTTAAACTCGAGGCATGGGGCAGAGGCGGGTGGGCGGGGGTGGGGGCCGGGGGTCCTGCGGTTAGGGTCTGGTCAGGAGCACACTGAGGAAGTCAAGGCGGCGTTCACAATACTTGATTGTCCTCACCGACATTTGATGCCCACCTCCCAGCTTATTACTATTTGCCATCCCATAATCGTGGATGTGAAGGGTTTTTTTTTTTTTTTTTTGAAAAAGGACGATGTTTGACAATAGGGAGGCTCCGCATGTTCACAACAAGAGCATAATGTGTAATTTTACTTTCATTCTAAGCATTCTGCTGTCACACTGAGAATTGAATACTGTTTTTTTTTTTTTTTCACCCGTAGCTACAAAGGTTTCCTTTCATTTTTTTTATATCCTATAAGCATCTGGAAAACCTGTATTGGGAAGAAAGGCAGCTTTTCTTTTAACAAGCTTTGCTTATCTACAGCATGTGAAAAAGGCATGTCATTGCTGCAATATTTTATTCACTTTCTAATGATGAAGGGGTGGAACAAACTTAAATCCTGACACTTGTTTTTCTTTGTTTTGTTTTTTTACACTTTGCATTGTAAATGAATGTGAATGTTGGTGAAAATCCGATGAATTGGGTAATTTTGGTTGTGGGAGCAGCCACATGCATGACAAAGCATGCTGGGATAAACAGCAATCACACAAAGCCCTGTGCCATGTCTGACCAGCTCTGTCTGTATACAAACTCTCCCTCCATCTCTCCCCCCTCCCCCCTCCCCAGGCTCCTTCACCGGCAGTGTGAGCACCGAAGCCGGAAACACCGCAGGAGCCACGGACTCCGTCGACCAGGTCTCTCCCACAATGCCCCGTGCCACAAAGAATCGAGTTTCCGGAAAACTCCGCCGATCAGCCAGCGCTATAAGCAAATCCTCCAACTGAGCTCTTCAGCCCCTTTTCCCCTCCCGAGTGCAGCCTTTAATCTTTTCTCGAAGAACCTCACACACCCAGCCGTGACTGCAAGAGATTTTTCTTCTTCTTTTTTTTTCTTTTGGCGTGTGTTGTTTCTCTTTGTTTTTATTTTGTGTCATATAAACATGTAACTGGAGCATATTGCAATTTTTAATTTAAGTGGCAATCATTGATTTCGTTGATACATTTCCATTTGTCGTGGTGTTTAACTGCTTAATCGAGATGGACATGTGACTAAGCTATTTATGTTCATCCTGGTGGTTTCAGCTTAAGAATCAGCAACATAGGAAGACTTGACTGCAAAGTCTTAAAGCAACGTGTGATTTAAAAAAAATGTCATCTTTATTCTCGCTTTCTAGTGCAGACAGGATGCACTAGAGGGGGGGAAAAAAAGTTCTTACTATAGTAAGGGAATGGGAGACTGCTTTACCCTGTTTCTGTATCTCCTCTGTCTCAACACTTGATGTGACAAAGCACTGAATGACACAGCTGTAAATGGCATCATGCTAAAACTGCACAAGAGATTGGGATCCATTTATAAACGTGTCTGCCTTTTTACCTCTACTTCTGCGCCTGCCACAACCTTTCTGTGTCAAAGATACCACTTCAGTTTGGACCGTGTTGATGGACCATCTCCCTACAGTGAGCAGGAGGAAAAGACGACGCATGGGGGACTACCTCCCCAGAATGATTTGTACTCACTGCGCCGCTACACAGGCTAGAGTCTCTGTAGTACGTGCAGTCAGACGCTTTTTAATAGTTACGAACCCAGGGTGGACAATCAATGACGTCTTTCTAACTTGAGCTGAATAGAAATTTGTTTTGGGTTTTTGTTTTTTTTGTTTTTTTTTTTATCACTCTAATTTTCCTTTTTTAAATGAATTCCGATGGATTGTGTCACGATTTGATTTATGCAACTCTGCTGGAATGAGAAAAGACTGCGTTTGTAATTGTTTTCTGATGTTGTTAACATAGGCTCATGTCCGGTAATTGAATAAGTTCCTCCTGTCTCTTTCCTCTGCTATCAGTTTCCATGTCCTGTGAAGCTAAGACATAGACATTCCAACGTTCCCGACCAACGTTTTTGCACTCACTGTCATTGATTAACTCGCATCCAATGTGTGCGTCTCTTTGTTCCTGGATGTAAATTGCTTTAAGTTTTATTTGCTGATGTCTGTTTGCTAGATGTACATAGAAAGGACTATTTGATGAGTTATTTGGCTGTTGTGTTGTATTATGTATTCATGTGCTGTTTAAAGGAAAAATACCGCCAGAGCCTCAGGTGAATCTTAACTCCATGCACTGGTGTGTGTGTGTGTGTGTGTGTGTGTGTGTGTGTGTGTGTGAGAGAGAGAGAGAGAGAGAGAAAGCGAGAGTGTGCATGCATGTATGAATGTGTGAGTTTCTGAGGGAGCTTCTCACGGTGCCTGTGTAATGTCTGTCCCCTAAGATGCTGTCCCACACCCACCCTCAACTCCCCGTAATCAGATTTTAGTTTCTCCTCTTCATCGTCTGAGACAAACCATGGAAACCCTGCATCACGTCTCCTCATTAGCGTTCTAAAACAAAGTGTTTTCCTCCCCTGTGCCTCTAAAGGTCACTGTCACCACGCTTCTGCCACAACAAAAACAACAACAACAGATGGATTCGGAATCGCAGGGTTCTCCGTTTAGTCTTTTATTATAGGTGGTTTGCTGCGCCGTCGTTATCTATGAATGGAATCAAGTGGCATCGACTCCTCCTCTTTCCCTCTTTCCCATGATCCTCTCCCCACGTCGCCTCCGGAGGCCACAGGAGGGGTTGGAGCCAAGGGGGTGGTGGAGGTGGTGGTGGTGGTGGTGGTGGTGGTGGTGGGGGCTGGGTTTTAGGTGGCATGCCAGAGCTAAACTCTAGCAGACCTCCTAGCAACAGCCAGGCCGGCGCTCTCACTTCTCCAACCTGCCCACTCGGGTAGTCATGGTAGCCAGGTGTTCCCCACACACACACATTACACACACACACATTATACACTCACACACCCTCTGAGGGCTCCACCCAAGCTGCAACACTATCCCCATCTGTTGCACTACTATGCCTTACTTTCCCCCGTGCTCTCCTGTCATTTTTACTGTCACATCTCGCCTCCTCCTTTTGTTTGTTCATTCAGGAGGATTGACAGATCAATCTTTGAGCTTTTTTTTTTTTGAAGAATGTATAGTTATAATAGGCCTGGATCAACATCTTTGGTTTTTATTTTCCCCCAAAGCCACTTGAAGGAAGCACCCGGGATGCTGATTTAAAGATTGTCGGTCATAGATGATGTCTGTTGAAGGGGTCTGTGCTCCCCCTTTGGTGGTTTATTTGCTGGAGATGTTAGTTTGGACCAAGATAAGGATTGTGTGTCTTATATAACGTGAAGAAAAATGAGCTAGTGTTAGTCCTGGTATGTTTTTTTTTTTCTTTTTCTTTTTCTTTTTCTTCTCGTTTTAGAAATCCTTGTACATTGTGTCAAATTTGAGGGCTTCAGCGCCCTCTGAATATAAATATATTAATGCCTGTAATATAATCTTTGTATAAGAGGAAGAGGAAAAAAGCTTGAAGATTTCATCATTACTTGTCAACATATCAAACTGTTTTTAACGACCGAAGTCCTGCTATCTTTATTAGAAATGTGAAAATTGAAACATTTCATTAAATCAATTTGAAATTCTGCTTATCTTTGTGCTTTTTTCCCTCTTAACAGCGCGTCAGTTAATTGTGTAACCTCGGATTTTGCGGGAGTAGTTGGTGTGTGTGTGTGTGTGTGTGTGTGTGTGTGTGTGTGTGTGTGTGTGTGTGTGTGTGTGTTGACATGATGGTGCTGTTACCATGGACTTTCTGACCCTGGCCCTGCCACTGCTAGCAGCAGCAGCAGCAGCAGCAGCAGCAGCAGCAGGGGTAACCTGACCCTCCTTCCATCTGTCTCTCCTGCTGCTCAAGCCCTGCTTTGGGGAGGCCAGCATAATGGAAACCTCACCAGGAGGTACAGGTGCAATGTTTGCAGCACCTACGGGTGCCCTGACTCACCTGGGTCACATAGAAACGCCAGAAAAGTACTTGACTGTAATTGGATCCTTAAAACTGTGTGTGAGAAAGGGTGAGAAAGAAGCTTAATGTTACCTCATTTTCACCCATACTCAACACTGCCATTATTGACTCTGAGGTAGTTTACAGCCAAACAGGCAGGGGCTGGATGTCCCAACCCCTCTGTGGCTGACAGTCTGTGTGATTACTGCAAGATTGCATTATTTCATGTGATACCCTGCTGGCAGTAGTCTGTTTTCACACGTCAGATATCTCTCTGTCTTGATGTATTGTCACTGAGACCTCAAAGGGGGAGTAACTCTAATATATATTAAAAAAAAAAGTTTGTGTCATTCTTTTTGGCCTTGGACAGGCGCAGAGATTAATGAGCAAGAACAACATGAACAACTTCATGTTAAGGTCAGTGTTCAACCCTAAACTAAGACAGTGTGCTGACAGTGTGTGTGTGTGTCTGTAAGTCTGAGGTGACACAGTTGGAGGCTGCCCGCTAAATTACAGCTGACTTAATGCTTTACAGGTTATGGAGGTCAGATATGAAGCCAACTGAGTCCCGGTGCGTCCTAAATCAACATAAAATCGAGCTGCATGAGTCTTCCAAAGCAGACAGATGTTTTACTGCTGCAGAGGTGAGTTGTGATCCACCACCTCTTTGTCCTCCTGTCATGTCCTGACATGGTATTAAGGAGGGGATTTATGATTAGGCCCTAAGTGCTTCTCTATGGCAGCGAAACGGCGTCTATTGAGCCACTGCTGCAATGATTTACTGCGAATCGGTCTGATAAACGAGGAATCGAAGGCAAAGGTTTGGCCAAAGAGGCCTCTAAGGTTTCTTTTATTCCCGTTTGAGGACGGCTGAATGGATTCGCACTATTTTGGAGTGTGATAGAGATGATGGCACCGAGGAAGAAGTTGAGTTACAGGCGTTTGAATGCTGACACTGTTTCAACTTTTAGGGTGAGAGCCCCAGCTTTAAATCACCTGATCGGCCATAAAAGCAAGATTGAAACTGTATTTCACCTGCTTTTCCAAAGTATCGCTGTGGTATAAACATTTTTATGAATGAAGTCCTAAATCCACGCAATATTTAAGGTCTTTTTTTGTGTGTGTGCGTAAAGGTGATGTTCATAATGAGTTTTAATTAGCGCACAGGGTTGGCTTAATTGTTTTAATTTGTGTCCTGAAAATAAGAAGTCAGAAGACTTTTTTTTCTCCATCATCTCAAAGCACTCAAATCATATTTATAGGCGAGGTCAATATTTTCTCTTCCTTTCAGTCATCTTGAGATGATTAGGCTTATCCTTTTGGAAATAATCTGCCAAATGACAGAAACATATCACGGGCAATCAAGCCTAGGATCAACAAGCTATAATAATTTTATATGACTAAACTCAGTAATACAAAACTCCCTTCAGAAATCTATTTTTTGTTTGTTTGTTTTTAGTTAAAAGTCATTAAGAAGTTCATTAACACTGTGGGAAAAAAGTGAAAAACCAGTTGAAGACGTGTCTCCTTTTGAAAATATTTTTTTTTATTATTATTATTTCGATAGACAACAACGATATACACATACAATCAAAGCGCTATAAAAGCCAACATTTAAGAAAAATAACTTGTCCTTAAAAAAGATTGCATCTAAGGTAAGAGCTTTACGTTTGTTTTTTCTTTTTCTTCTTCTTCTTCTTTTTCTTTTCTTTTTACAAGAGCTGTGAGAGATTGAAGATTTAAAACCCGACCCACGACGAATATCACAACTCATACTGTAAAATCTGACAACAAAAAGAAACAAACAAAAAAAAAAAACATTTTGGCTATACGACATGTAAACTGCCAGAACGATTCACAGGTGGAAAAAAAATCACAACAAACACAACAATAAGTTACATAAAATAATTAGAATAAATAAATAAATAAACATATGATGAAAAATATTGCAACAATCTTCAATAATAATAATAATAATAATAATAAAATATGTGCCAGCATTCAAAATTAAAACAGTCTATGATGACTTTTTTTTTTTTAAGGCAGTTATACAGCGGGATTTGGATGTGTATGTAGGCTATGTCAGACTAGGCTTATCTGTATACTAAAGGCATTTGTGGTTCTACTAAACAGGGAATGCTTCAGTCACTCGTTTTTTTTCCCCCCACCAATACAAAGTTGATAAGTTTTTTTTTTGTCATTCACAAACTAGCGTAAAGCTGCAAGTGATAGAGCAATCACGGTCGGTGAATTGAAAAAAAGGCTTTGATGGGGAGAAGGATTTCTGAGAATCTTAAGACATTTCTTAGGTCTAGAAGCTATCATTGAACACGTGTGCTGTCCTAGAAAAATACCCTTTAACAGTCAAACTAACGCTTTGTATTTTCGTCTTTTTTTTTTTTTTTTTTTTTACTTCATAAACTAATTTGAGAAAGGAAAATCTCAAAATAGGCCTATATGTAATTCAAATATAGAGAGAAGCGTTCAACAATCACTGATTGGCATGGAAAAGACACCTCATTAAACAACCACTTAAACATCAAACCGCCCTGCCTTTCATTGGCCTAAAGTTATGGCAGTGAGCATCACAAACTTTTTTTTTGTTTTGTTTTTTACTTCAAAGCCACCTTTTTGTTTCTCTTTTTTCTTTTTCCTCTTTTTTTTCTTTTTTTTTTTTTTTTTTACTCTCTCCTCCGTGAAAAGGCACGAGTTTTGTGTTGTCTTTTTAGCAGGCAGGGCGCACCGGCATTTGGAGCAGGATCACCTGCCTGTTCTCCGAGGGGTGGCACTTGTTTATGTGCCTGGTGAGCCCCGGCGAGCTGTAGAGAGTGGCGGGGCAATATTTGCACGGGTAAATCTGGGAGGAGTGCATGAGGCGCAGGTGTCTCTCCTGGCCGGCCCTGCTGGTGAAACTCTCCCCGCACACCGGGCACAGCAGGCAGTCCACCGGGCTCAGATTGAGAGGGCTTTGGTTTGTGGCTTCCTCTGAGGAGGAGGAGGAGGAGGATGATGATGATGATGCTGAAGAGGAGGAGGAGGAGGTGGTGGTGGTGGTGGAGGTGGAGACCGGAGCCTGTTCTGTTGCGCGGTCGCTGGTTTGAAACCCGTGCTCCTCCAGCACTTTCTTTTGCAAGGCCTGGTGTCCCATGATGTGTTTTCTTAGGTATGCCTGTCGCTTAAACCTCTTCCCGCAGAACTGGCAGTCGTATGAACCATCTTCAGAGCCCGACTCGGACAGACCTGGACTCGGGGTGTCTCTGTCGCTCATGTCTTTGGCTTCGTCGGAAACTGACTTGACACCTAGCGGTGGAATTTTGGCCATTTCGGGTTTGATGCCTTGTGCGGGTGACATCGCCGGTACGCCGGTGGTCCGCGGTTTGTGCCAGCGGCGGTGAGAGGCGAGGTTGGCCGGGCAGCTGAACATCTTATCGCACTCGGGACACCTGTACTCGACCCTGACGATGCGGGAGCACTTGTGCTGGGCCAGAGAGAAGGGATCCGCATACGCCTCCTTACACAGCTGACACACAAACTCCCCCAAAGGCTTGTTCCCTCCTCCGGAGGACTGCGCCCTCGGCTTCATCTCCACCGGCCCCTCTTTGATTTTGAGACCGAGCACGGGAGAAGTCGTCACCTCGTCCTCAAAGTTGAGTTTTCTAATGGCTTTGGGTTTCTTGGAGGCGGGCTTAGATTTGCGCTCTGTGCCGTCAGCTGCGGGTCTTTTGGTACCGACCCGGTTGCTCGGTGCCGGGAGGCTGCTGCTGGTGGTGCCGCTGCGGCTGCTGTTGCTGGTGCCGATTTTCAGGTCGACCGGGGCGTACATGAGATGATCCAGACCGGAGAGGGAGGCAGGTGTCGGGAATGACTCGGCAGAAATAGGCGAGCCTAGATTGAAACTTCGCTCAAAATATCCGTTGTCGTGCTCCTTGCTGATGGGCCGGGTGGGGCTGTAGAGGGCTTGGCACACCGCCTCTGGGTTGCCGAACTGTGCCGGTTTCTCCAGTCTTGGCACCGGCGCCTCAGCTGCTGTGGAATCCAGCGATGCTCCGGCGCGGTCCGGACTGGACGCCACGGACATCGGCGGGGAGGGGTCCATCTGACACGGCAAGGCAGCTGGGGTGGGTGGCTCCTGGAGGTCATCTTCATCCGGTCGTGTCCTGTAGGAAACATGTGCAGATTTCTTGTTTCTTTTTACCAGGAATCCTTTGGGCATCTTGGCGAGTAACAGCGGAAAGGCACTTCGGGGAGGTGGATGAAGTCTCGAGTATCCAGGTTTGTTAAAAATATGGCAACACTAGAAGCTTATGGGACTTTATCTCCCCAGTATATCGATCCTTCTGTTGCTGAAATGTTTTCGTCTCCAAGGCATAGCTCCACTCTTTTTATGCCGGAATGATGCTATTGTTCTCGCCCCCCCTGTTGCAGCATCCCCAACCAATCGGAGGAAACCAAGATCCCAGTGGATTTGATTGTGGGAGGGCTTAGAGCATGGGTTTGGTGGATTTCGTTGGAGGATGTGCAGATAGCTTAGCAGATGTACTGGCGGTTTATTACATTAATGTGTGCGCTCAGCCCCTCCCCGACGGAGGCACACGCCGGGACCCTCCTCTTTTTACGGTCTGATGGGCCCCTATACAACTGCACACGTGCCACGGCTTTGTGGCTCTCCTCTGGGGGGCCCAGGAGCTGCCAAAAGGAAATGTCCGTCACTGTCACAATCATCACAATTTAGAATTAAGACGGGATGAGATAAGCTTGGTTAAATACAAAACAAGCGCTCTGTAACTTTAATTTTTCTGCTGTGATGTTGTGTAAAGGACACAGTTCTTTCGATTCTGTTTCTCGGGGTTATTTTTATTTACCTACACACGGTTTACAGTTGTTTATTTTCTTCACCAGCCTTTTTTTTTTACGCACGACCTTTACGCACATTACGCAGGCCTTCCAACAAACCAAATAAGGTAGTTTTTTTTATAGACCTTTATTTTATTATGTCTTAAATAAACACTACTGAGGGAGTGTTTCTTTATTTTAGGGCACGTGTCTGTCTCGGTAGTTTAACTCGACATATAAATCAGACATCTCGCTGCATACATAAGTAATAAGAAGGCCCTCTGGTCTTTGTGCACAATAGCCACGTCTGCCCGTGCTTGGATATCCCTGTCTTTTTTTTTTTTTTTTTTTCTGCGTTTGAAAGGCAAATTGACCTCTTAACTGTGAAACGGGACTCACGGCCAATCTGGCCCACAGCTAGACGCGTGCTGGGCGGAATCAGTGCTCCAGACAAAGAAGGCCGCAGCCGAGGCTTGTGTTGTAAAATGCTGCTGCACTGAGATCCACAGCTAAAATGTTGGGGCTAGAACGGAAACTGTTTGTGTGCTTTTTTTTTTTTTTAAACTCATTTTCAGACCAATTCTGCCTAAAGAAGTTTTAATATTTAAGTCTGCACTGACTTGAATCCAATAGTTAGTCCATTTTAATGATGTGTTTTACTTTAATCTTTTCTTAAAATATATTAGCTTAAATGAAACTCTTCAGCATCTTGTCTGCCCAACAAAAACAACTTCTTCACGGTGAATATGTGGCCTGCGTTGTTACCAGCTCCCCTTATGGTTTCTGTGCATACTTCATATATTGTGTATTTGTCTTTTTCTCTCTCTCTTTTTTTCGTTATAATGGCTAAATGTAGGCTGCAGTGCGCCACTTGGCAGAGAGTGCATTCTTTTTCCTTTCAGTCGGCAGACCAGGGAGGAATTAATCTCCATCGTCGTACATTGTTCTCCTTCATTTGCATAAAGCTGCAGTATGACCAAGTCAAATAATTACACAATCGGAGCTGAGCCGCAGGCCTGCGCCTCTCTCTTTCAATAGGCCTCTGTGTCCCCCCCCCCCCCACCCCCCTCGTGCCTTCTCACCTGCCTGAAAGCACACCGTTATTTTGGTCAGAGAGGGTTAAATGACAGATTCATTCAAACCAAAGAGAAAGAGAGAAGGTACTGAAAGTTGTGGAAACTTTTAAACGTTCTAGTACAAGTTTAAAGTGTGAAGCATTAATTCACGTTTTCGGTTAAGTTTGCACTGTGTTTTATTTAAAAAAAAAAAAAAAGTTTTATTTTTATATGTTACCCAAACGTTATCAAAACGTTTGTCTCGTGTTTGCCTCCTCTCCCGTGTCACTTGTTGTCTCCTCAGTCTGCATCCATTAGTCGTGGTTTGTTGGGACTACAAGCTTTGATGGCATTTTAACGAGTTCCTCTTTTTTTCCCCCGTGATAATTTCAGTGGGGCGCGCGCGTGGGCCGGTGTGTTATGTGTGCTTTTTTTTTTTTTTTTTTAAAGCTATCCGGACGCATGCGCGTGTTTGATCAGTGGCGCGTGCTGCCCTGGCGGACGGGAAGCATAGGCGCCTAATTAACATACAGCTGCAGCCGCTTTAATGCAGGCTCGACTACACCCTCCTGAACCTTATCTCATGCTATGGGATTTTAAATGTTGCTCTCATTTCCCCCTTGCATGTAGGCCGCTGCTGCTCTCAGTGTAATGACTTAGATGGTGTGATAAAAGTTGAAAATATATAAATAAGTCATGTTTTATAAAAAAAAATGCTTTTATGGGAGGTTGAATCGTGTTTCTTTACAGCGGGGCTAAATTTGCTTTCTGCAAATCACTCACTGCAAATCCTGCAACTGTTGTCGGCCTGATAATTTATGGCTTAACTGTATATATAATCAGAAATTTGAGTTGAGGACACCCAATGTCTGGCCTCACAGTTCTTACTTCATTGCACCACCTACAGGATGAAGAATTAATGCTGAGGACAGACACACACAAAGTTTACCTCCAGTATCCAAATCTCTTTGCAGGCATCTCACCATTCGGCTGCTGTCAAACATTAACCGAGTTACCGAGGGAGCCGTGGAGCAGTTTGGTTGTTTTACAAAGATTAGATTAGCCTTATTTTGCACCACACACACACACACACACATGTACAGAAACCTCATGTACTTTCCAGATGAATGATCGGCTCCATGTGCTTTGCCAACCCCGAGCCAATTTGAAAGTGCAATAGGACATGACTGTAATTGGTGCTCACTACATGGCCACCTTCAATGCATTGTCAATCAATTATTGTAATGGATTAGCTGAGGTCCTATTCTGGCTGGTTGTAATCTGATAGAGGGCTCTTTCAGCACCATGGAGAGAGCCAGCGAGGGACCCAGATTTAATCAGGCTGGCTGTGGATGCAGCACAGCCTCGGCTTTAGCCTTTGTCCCCGAAACTGAGAGCAGGCAGGCACTGACAAGAGAACAATGACAGAGTAGAACAAAAGTGCCAGAGTTTAATGAAGTGATTGGTTTTTAACTATATTTCTATATGAGCTTTTCCAAAACACATTTAAACTATTTCCACAGAGAGAAGATAATTCTGCTCTTATTCCACTGTTGTTTTTAGTTGCTTGTTTTTTTGAATTAATATGCATGTATTTACTTGTTTCTGAGTTTGTTTCCACTGTAGGTTATTTATAATATACTGTATGTGTTGTTTGTGTCTGCTGTTTTTATGAAACAACTCACTGCTTGTACCTTTTCCTCTGTGATTAGTCCTGTTGCTATTTGTTGACAGGACGATTGACAAATCGACACAATCAGCAGGATCGGCTTCAATACATTTTCCGGTTAGAAGAAAAGTTTCAGCGCAGTTACATGACTTGAAACTTGAACCAGGACAGCACAGAGTTGGGACTTTTCTGCATTATCTTTTTTTCCCCAAAATGAATCCTTACCAAAGTGTGTGTGTCACTGTTTGACCCACATACCGTTGATTCCCAGTGACTTGAATTCTCATGAAAGACCTTGAAAACCATCTGTAGGCAATCTCGGGAGAGTCAACGTGTCACTGAAACAGCACTGCAGTCAGCCTGCACTTGGAAAGAGCAACAATAGTGAAAAGGTTTGTAGCAAGCCCCTAGAAAGAAAGAAAAAAAAAAGTCAAACTGTAGTATTCAGGAGATCAATGGGGAAATTGCCTGTTTGGCCATGAGAGCAACACGGAGGTCACTGTCTAGACTCTAAAGTGTACTTTAGAAGGATGCCCACGAGACCAGGTTACTGTGAAAAGCCCTGTAAAGTGGTATAGCTCTGAGCTTAAGACTAATGGACCTCGGTGTTGACTGGGAATGTCCCTGATGTCATCTGTACTTTTGACAGTGATGCTGATGATGGACAAGGACAGATGCTTTTATGTCATTTTTTTTTTAAAGATTCTGTTGAACTGGGTGATAAAAAATCTTTTTGCACACACTATATACACACATATATATTTAATTAGAGTGGGATCATGGTAGAATCCACTGTAAAATATAAAATACTATATCAACAACTGCAAAAGGTTGCTAATGACTCCAGGATAAACCGAAGATGCTCTCGTTGGGTATGTCTAATGTTGTGTGTGCAGACATATGAACAAAGGCTTCAAAGGGACAACACCAGCTTTTCTCTTCTTTGTAAAGCGCCTCTTAAAAAGCGGTCTTCCTGCATATCAGGCATATCAGTTGCTGGAGTCCCAGGGGCATATTTAGCGCTAATTTACTCATCAAAAACATCAGAGTGTCTCTCAATAATCTCCGCAGTCCATTGGTTGTTTGGGGTGGAGTCCCCTGTCAGAAAGCATGCCCTGGAATGTTAAACACTAATTCACCTCTGAGCTGTGGAGGTGGATAAAGTGATTGTTCTATCTGGGAGCTGATTAAAACAGCTCTGGTCTGTTTCTTCCCTCTGCGTTCACCTCTGACGTCCGCCACATTCATTTCTGTATTCATGAGCGGATGAGAAAGCGCAGGCAAGAGCGGCTGCTGTATTACAGATAATAAGGCCAGCGGGCACCACGTTCGCTGCCACAGGTTTCCCCCTGCCCCAGCTCATTCAATTACTTCACAAGAGTCCTCTGAGGCACAGCTGCTCTATGGGGGTGAAGAGGAGTAAATTGAGGTACATTCATGTAGACACACACACACACACATGCACACACACCTCACAGATACAAAGAAGTGGAGGAGGCACACACAGACACACTGTAGCAAGAGAGGCCGGCATATAAAGGATCTTACTGACAGGCAGCTTAGCAGTCAATACATTTCTCATGCAAGTAGACAACAAAAAAAAAAAAAAAAGAGGTCCACCCTCTGTTGCTCACTGGCTGACTGAAGATTGTAATGATATTGATAATGACTCCATGTAAGAAAAATGAAATCAGGGCCATTGCTCATGGACTCTATATATGAGGTCACCATTATCTTGATGAAAGTGTAGACAGCAGCTGCATCATCTAGGAGCATGAACGATGGACTCTGGCAGACCTAATGGGCCATATCCTTTATCTATTGACATATGGAGCTACACATTGGTCTTTCTCATAGCCTTAAACGATTAGTTAGCTTATCTCACTTATTCATACATTAGACTCATAGAGAAATCTCCGTTAAATACATAACTGCCCTATTTTTTTGAATTAATACTCACCGTTTTTATCATTAGTTATAAATGTGAAAGGGCTGTCTCTCCGGAGAGGGCTGGTTGTTGTCCATGGTACTGAACTTCTGCCCTTCAGTTTACAGTGGCAGCTGCCTCGGGCTCTATAAAACACACAGGGCCAGTGGGAAATAAAAGTTGGTGCCCTATCTGTGGCTCTAAGAGGCCGAGTGATGAGAAGCAATATAACGAACAATGACAGTGAGTTTTGCCTTACATTCTTACTCTCAGATGAGAGGCAAAGTTTAATACGATGTTGATAATCTTAATGATGCTTTGCGTTTTGTCTATATCAAAGGTAAAACTATGCCCCTACCACCATGTTTTAAGTTCATTAACATCTTCATATTTTATGTCTTTAATCCATTAAATGGAAAAACAGCATGTTGTGGTTTTATGAGGACAAACTCCAGGAAGTTGTCAAGTGGTAACTTCTGTGGCTGCAGTTGCTCAAATGGCCACTTGAAGCTGGCTACAGCACGTCAGTCTCCATGAGCCCCCTTCACAGCAGAAATAAACATGTTTACAGCCTGGTACGAAAAACAGCTTTGGTCTCAATAGCTAATTTCCTTGCTCATGACAACTGTACTGAGTCTAAATTTTGTTTTAATTCACCTGTTCAGATTATATTAAGACATCAAGTTATGCATGATTAACAGTGTGGCCACTTTGATTGGTGGGTGTCATTACAGTTTGCTTGTTTGAGCAGCCAGACTTCATTAGGCCCACCTCAGCTCCACCAATGATCCACGTCTTTGTCGATATTTAGATTAGCCAGGAGGTAGAAGAGGCAGAGAACCACGGCTCTTCAGAAACCTGTGGGTGATGTCACACATATGCTATCCATTCTTTATACTGTCGTCGCTAGTAGTCTGACACATAACCTCATGTGAAACCACAGCTTGTTGTTTTTACACTGTCCTGTTTCTACAAAACATAAACTGAATGGCTTATTAGACCTTTTTCACAGCAGCCATTTTGACATGAAATAACATGCCGGTTCACTGGAAAGTCTCTGCTGCACTAAATGGAACTGAACCTTAATTAGTATAATTAGAAACAATATATTGCCCCACTATTTCATGTAAAAATGGCTGCTGTGACAAAGCTCTACTAGTGAGTTTTAGTGGTAGATAGACTTTTGGACAAGGCTAGGCTAACAGTTCCCCCCGATTCCAGCCTGCATGCTAAGCTAAGCTAACGAGCTGGTGACTCCAGCTGCATATTTACCATACAAGCATGAGAGTGGTATCATTTTTCTTATCTAACTCTAAGAGTCATCTTGTCTTGTGACTAACCTGCTACAAGATTCCCAGAAAAATATGAAACATTTGGGGCTCAAGTATGTAAGTACATCCTTAACATATGAACATAAAGAGGAAAACCTTTTGTTGACCTTTGACTTTGGAATGCTGCCATTTCCAAACTAAGAATTCCCAGAATTTACACACTCTTTATTAGATGGCATAATTTGCATTCTCTTGTAATTGTGCTGCTTCCTTGATTATTAAATGATCACCCTAATTAGGGAGCATAATAGGGTTAATCAGACTCTGCTCATCACACTTATTATTATTCCTGCAAAAAATGGAGGAAAAAGATACAGTACTTGATTAATTATATCAGCCTTTTCATCAGCTGGGCTACCATTCCCCCCTCTGAAATTAATATGTTGTAAATGGAAGGAAGGAGCTGGCCGGACACAGACAGATGAAAGATTTCACTCAAATTAATTAAGCACTAATTATGCGGTGGGAGTTGGGAGCAGTTTGCATAATGAGCTCTATCAAAAGAGATCAGTCATGGAGAGGAACTGTAGAGTTTCTATACAGCCTTCAGATGATACACAGGCACCACTGCACAGCATGAAGAGGTCTACCAGAGAAGTGGGAAGAGGGTTAAAGCACATCGAGACTTGAGTCGTGAGGTTGAGGAGTGTTTTGTTTGGTTTGTCAACGTGCTGTGAACTGGAAGCTTCCTCACTTAGCATGTTTTATTTATACAGCATTTTAAGGGAATTTATACAAAAGAAGGTAGTATTTAAAATGACAGACTGTGATTATACAGTAAAATACTGTAATATTTCATAGTAAAACCTTTATCTTGTATAGGATTCATGCTATGTATTTTTTTTACATCAGTTTTATGGCAAAACAGTGTTTCTTTAATGGGAAAAAAAACTTTTAAACACTATTTATAAGGGTAAAATCTGGACTAAAACACCAACCTTAACCGTAAAATCAACAGTACTAATATTGTAATTTTGTTACAGCAGGAAAAAGTTCATCCATATTTATTACAGTAAAACCCTGGCAACCACAGCAGCCAGTTTTTACTGTAAAAACAAGATTGTTTTTAGATTGTGTAAAAACCTTTACTTATATGGCATTTAAGGGATATTTACAGAATAAAGTAGTATTTTAAATGACAGACTGTTGATTGTACAGTAGAACACTGTCATATTTAATGGCAAAACCTTTATTTTAAACAGCATTCATGTGGTACTTTCATGTCAACATATGGCAAAACAGCACTTCTTTTGATGAAACCTTTATTTATGTGGTAAAATATAGAATAAAACACCTACCTTAAACATAAAATCAACAGTGCTACTATCCTTTTACTGCAATATTAGAAAAAGTTATACCATACAGTAAAATTCTGCCAGTGTTTACCATTAAAAACAAGGATGTTTTTTTTTTACTTTCTACAATAAAGCACCATCAGGTTTCATGGCAAAACTTTTAACAAAATAAAGTAGTAGTAGGAGTAGTAGTAGTAGTAGTAGTAGTAGTAGTAGTTTTAAAAGATGTTAATTTTACAGTAAAACGTCATAAGTATTAGCAAAACCTTTATTTTAAAAGATTTTACTGTATACACTAAAATACAGTCATATTTCACTGAAAAATTACAGACTGTGACTGTGAT
This sequence comes from Protonibea diacanthus, assembly GCA_028641955.1. Taxonomy (NCBI): domain Eukaryota; kingdom Metazoa; phylum Chordata; class Actinopteri; family Sciaenidae; genus Protonibea; species Protonibea diacanthus. The sequence goes on from CM053987.1 coordinate 14,736,301, forward strand.
TATGGATGTGATTGTGCAGTAAAACACTGTAATATTTAATAGCAAAACCGTTATTTTATATAGCATTCATATGGTATTTTCATGTCATTGATATGGCAAAACAATATTTATTTTGATGAAAAAAATATACAGTGAAACTGTAAAATTGTTACAGTAGGCTGCTGTTTTTTACAGTGTATGTCTGTCTTGGGGCAGTGTTTGTCTTAAGCATCAGATAATGAATTCCCTGTTCCAGCAAGAGGTAATAAGAACAGAATGTCCCTTTAAATTTGAGCTAATCACAAACAACCTGCATCCACACTCCAGGGAGCTTTAAAGATCCTAATCACCTCTCAGTCCAATTCTTGTGGTGTTCAGTTATTGTTGATCAGGGACTATACTGTGGCTATCTATTTAGACAATGGGAAAAGGGATTAAAGAGACAGAAACTCTCTATATCTTAATCGCCTGTTTAATCACAGCCACTGTGTAGTGTATGGAGTTGAGTTACTTGAACTGATTTGTGCCACAGCGGCAGCAATCATGCATAGTCTAATCAGGGTGCACAGCCCAGCACTGCCCTTCAAGGTCTCCGAGTGGAATTACAAAGACTATGATTAGTTAATCAAATGAAGAACCCAGTGTCCTTTCTTTATTTGTGTATACACCTTATCTAAATGGAAATTGTATAGCTGAGGCACTTCCAGAAGGACACATCTACATGTGAATGATCCTCCTTGAGCCCTTAGCAGTGAATACAGAATAAGATCTTTCACTCCCAATCATCGTGTTATGGCATCGTGGAGACTTTTACATGTCTGAATGATATTTGTTGTCAATGCTCATGTGAATGATGCAATCACTCAGTCTGCGGTGAAGTAAATCAGGAAGCACTAGACCGCAACTCTTCAAATACACATGATGATGTGAGGCAGAATGTCAAGATTGTGTCATTTTGAGAGAGGAGAAAAGGGGAAAGAGGACAGGCAATGGAGGTTAAAGCAGCTTATTGATAGTACAAAAAATAAATACAATCAAAAGTGCAGACGGTCAGTTCATATACACAAATATAGTTTTTCTCTGTGTGTCTGTATGTGTCTCCATATTGGAGATTTTTAGGTTTTGGTACATAGTATATGGCACCATTTAATTAGTTCACTAGGGTTCAATATGTTCATTAGAATTTCATTATTTGTATGTTTTTAAGCATAATTTGCCAAATAGACCTTATCTTAGTAACTTTAACTAACATAATACACGTAACAGAGATCAGGGATTAGCTACATAGCATCCAGCTTTTAGCAAGTAATAACATTAACTAAGCTACTTCCTATTTATAAAAACTGGGAGAAGGTATTTTTGTGGAGCTGCTTCCACATGACTATGTTTTTACATTAAGTCTTAACCTAAGCTGACATTAAAAGGCTTTTCAGGTGAACTTTAGCCATAGTTTCTACATGACTACACATTAACGCTTTTGATGGCCCAATGAGTTTATTTAGGTTAACATTCAATGGAGCTTTATAGTTGACAGTTAACATTATAAGTTTACATAATTGGCTAGCTAACAGTTAGCTTGCTGAACAGACACCTTTCTAGAAAAGTATTAGCATATAGTATAAAATAAGCTATGCTACTTATCTTTTACATAAACAAAGAGAAAGACATTTTTGTGGAATAGTTTCTACATGACTACACATTTTATATTATGTTGCTTGATGGCACAATGAGTTTATTTAAGTTGACTTGTTTACATAATTGGCTAGCTAACGGTTAGCTTGCTGAACAGGCAACTTGCTAGAAAAGTATTTTCTACATTAAAAGGAGCTTTTCAGTTGACGCTTAACATTATAAGGTCACATAATTGGTTAGCTAATGGTTAGCTTGCTAGACAGATTGACATTTAATTGACATCTATCTGACACGGTGGAGCACAATTTGATTCATGCGTGTATCTTAGATTAACACGATCATGCTAAAGAAATACAGACAGCTGAAGTGCAAGAGATGTCCAGATAAAAAAGAGTGCTATCATTTTAGGTCAGCCAAAATTGGATTATCACACACTGCCTAGGCACAGCTCTGTAGCTCTCCTTTTCCTTTTCCAGTATCCCATAAACATAAAAGGTACTATTGAGCATTTTTGTGGCAAGAGATTCAATTTAAGGGATTAAACCCATATGAACTTCTGACGAGTAGCAGGAAACAGCACAACAAATTGATATACACCATATAAGAATATATTCCAAATGTGAAGTACATCTCGATAGATAAGTTTAAATTATTATATTATTATAATAATAATTATTATTATTATGAACTCTTTTTTTCAAAGCTAATCTTTCTCGACCACAAGTCCTTCTGTCAGACATGCTGTTAGACATTGTGACTGTTGTTCCTAAAGAGAAAAGAATTTCCCTCCATTGCTTTGTGATAACTTCCTTCCAGGGGCGGCAGACTTGACCTGCTCACTCCTCCTAGAATCTCCTCTATTATTTGTCAGTGACAGCAGCCCTTTGGATGGGTGGAGGCCTCCCCTGAAAGGTACAGGGTCGTGGATGTCCCCAATCCATCTCTGTCTGCCAAGCGATTGATTGTGATTTAGTACATGGAGCAGGAGATGGTGGGGTTCCATTCTGATGAGCGATAGGTGGGAACCCTTTGACTCCCAGCACATGGCAAGCAGAGGCAGGTCTATGATGAGGGGTCAGAGGCTACTGGTGGGGGTAACTGGGGTGTATCTGTGGAGTTGGATGGCGGCAATGGAAAGGGGGGGATTGCATGGATCACAAGATAGAAGGTGACAGAGATCCAGGACAAAGCCCCCAAACCAACCGCCTGAGTCTATCATTTAGCCCATCCATCACCCGTCCAGCTTTGTGGTTAGCATAACGGTTGCTAGCTAATTGTTTCATCACCAGGGATAATGGAGATGACAGTGAATACAGAGTAGCAGCAAGGCTGCAGCAGGAGTATAAGACCGTACAGAGAGGGCTTAATGCCAGCTGGATGAGACGCAGAGACTGAAATATGAATAATGTTAATATCTCAAATGGAGCCTTGGCTTAGAGGTTTACCTCCAGGAGGTACAGGCCAAGTGATGTCTGTTTGAACATCAGTTAATGGTTACACATGAGTGTACGGTGGAGCTGGTTGGATGCTTTGAAATGATCAGCTTCCTTCGTTTTTTTATTCAAAATTAAATTAACATGAATCTAAGGGGATTTTCCTTCAGGAACTCAGATCCATCCACCCTGATTAGGACAATAAAAACTTGTGTACTGTGAAGAAGACATGCTTGATGTCCTGTCAGATGCTCTGATTTCCCAGCTCTCCTCCAGATATACATAATAAACAATATCTGACTGGAAATTAGATGGAAATGGCTTACATTCATAAAATAATATAATCTTTAAATCCCAATACTCAGGAGCAAAGTTCAGAGAGAGTATTCTTGCCATTCTCGACTGGGTTTGGTCTCCCAGTTCAGGTCTGGCTTTGGAAACTGTATGGAAGGATGTTAAGCCCAGCCTCAGCCTCGCTTCAGTGGGCTCCTCTGGCAGCTTAACTCTATAATTAACCTGAGAGGCCTAATTAGAGGCCAGATCTTGAAATTAGAAGACAGACATCTTTTTTTTTTAATATAATGAGAGCTTCATCTGGAGATTTTAAAATGTAATCATAAAAAAAATATCTGTTCATAAATAATTTACAGTATCTTAAAATGCCCTGTCAATAATTCTACATGCAACATCAGTATTGTGAGGGCAGAACTGAACAAAGACCAGCATATTGTCAATCACAGGAAGTTGTGTCAGCCAGGTGAATATGTAGCCAGTAACCTGATCTGCTGTTGACAGAGCAGGGACAGGTGCTCCAGTTAAACTAATCCATACATGCATGCTAGAGTCTAGGTCATCCATTAAGGCAGATTGATTCAAGGCTTTAAAAGACTACTACTCAACAAACCCAGGCCTGGCCTTGCCTCTGCTGTTGCCATGATAATTGCAGTAATGCAAGTTGGCCTGCATTGGCAAAGGGAAAGGAATGTTCAGTGTTTGCTCAGCTAATGCTGGAAACATTTTGTCACACGAGGGACGAGGGAACATCTCTGCAAATGAGCTTGTGATGTGTCATCTGTGGCATTGGACACACAAAAAGATACTATACATAAAATTGAGATAAAGTAAGAATAAATATGTGTTCTGAGTTCTGCTCTGAGCCCCAGTCAAATTTAAATAATTAAAAATATTGACAAGTTTATGAAATTATATGTCAAAATCAGGTAAAAATGAGCAGTGTTCTCAGCTCCAGGACTGTGGGGGTGTGTCCACTGAATGTGCTGAAGTCACGCCCACCCGTGGGAGCAGTCAAGCAGCCATTTTGAAGCGACTGAAACATGTCAGATGAGTTCATAAAATGACATGACTAACTTTGAAACACTCTTAGCAAGATGAATTAATCTCTATCTCTCTGCTCGGGGTGCAGTGGTATGCTCAGGGTGGCCTTAGCGTGTCATCGAGCCGCTCTTTAGCACCGCCCACAAAATCCTGGACTGAAAACTGTTTTAACTTCTAACTCCACATTTCAGTGACATATCCTTCAAAGTCTTTTCACGTGTTTTCAGCAACATATTTAATGTATTTTGAAAGAAATCTCAGAATTGCCTTTACACAGACTTTAAATCAAGTTGCTTATCTGCAATAGAATATTCAGTATATGAAGCTCAGGGAGGTTTGTTAGCTTTGGCTATGGAGTGCATGACCATTTCACATAATTGCGTAGTGTAAAAAGGCAAACATATAAACCAGAAATCTCTTTGATTTAGTGTTATTATCAAACCCACTCCCATAAGGCCCCAAATGCCAAATAAAGGTTTACAGGCAGAGGCCAGACATCTGCTGCTCTCTGATTGGTTGACAAGCCAGCAGCAGTCTCACCTGTTATCCACAGCCCAGTGCATGGTAAACACCCTCGGTCAGAGCTGCGGGGAGAAGGAGCCCATCTGGTCAGCAGCATTAACAACCAGCTCTTTAACAATGGCTTCCAGGAAAAGGAGAAGGGCACAACAGGCTATATCAGCCAATAAAAACAGGCTATGCATGACATTTAGCGCCTGATGCGGGGCTTAGCAGTATACAGGTTACCTACTGTCCGCACCAGCCCCTGGCAATAAAACAAAAGGCAATCTCAAAGAGCTGTGGGGATGCTGTGTGTAAAGCCGCCTGTTTCACTTCTTGATCTCATAATTTGTGTGTAAAGATGCAGGCAGAGTGTAAAGTTAAAAAAGCATGAAGGGCATCATCCTCAGGGTGTTTTCATATAAACATCAAACAAATAAACAGGTAATACATTTAGTTATGCAAACACTAGTATTCTCGACTCGTCATAGCCAACACAATGGCAAAGAGAAAGAGTCATTGCATCCAAGGAGGGAGCACGGTGACAGCTAATTTTCTTTTGTGATAAATTGCTTTCTTTTGAGGGGCGTAAATAAGAAACATGAGACAGATGAGAGGAGAGGGCAGTGTTCAAAGATCTATCTGTCAAAGTAAAAGCACGGCCACTGGAGAGCAGGGGTTGTTTGACTAAACAGTGCCATCTTGTGATCAATTAAAAAAAAAAAAAAAAACAAAGGTCCATGACATGAGGAAAAAATATGATTGTAAGGTTAATCGAAATAACAACTTACCTGTTGTTAATCTACCTTTGTTTTGTAATATATTATGAACTGTTTTATATATTTTGTACACTTTTACTTTAATTTCTGTGCTCTGAGCTGCAGCACAGCATCCACAAAATGGACTCTGATGGGTTAAAAAAAAAAAAAATCAAGTGTAACTCAGGTTTAGATATTAGATGGGGCTCTATTTTTACAACAGCCTCCACCCTAGCATGCAGAGGATGGAGTCAAAGTCTCTAAATGAAATCTAGGGGATACAAAGAGGGATGTGAAGATAGAAAGGTTTGGGATGGAGTTTGAACAGCAAGCAATGGGCTCTCTACAGCTGCTGGCACTAATGAGGATAATTACCCCAGTAATAACATTAGCCTATCTGAGGGAATGGAGGGGAAGGACAAGTGCTTGTGTTTGTGAGTGTGTGTGTGGGTGGGTATGCAAGCGTGTGTGTGCGTGCATGTAGTTGTTGTTGTTGTTATGTGTGTGTGTGTGTGTGTGTGTGCATGTCTGTGCATGTGCCTTTTCCTTCTATCACACTTGCGGTCTCTCCCTCATTCCCTGAATCTCAATATCTCTTTGTTAGCCCACAATAATTGTATTTGGGCCTCATATCCGCCATATCAGATTCGAGTTTGTACAAGGTAATTAGCAGGGGAAGGGAAGCCTCCACACCAGGAGGACAAATGCCCCCATGACATCATTCTGGCTCCACTCAGGAGGGGAAGCTTTTCTCTTTTTTTTCCCCCCACTCTCTCTCTCCCTCTTCCTCTTCCTCTTCTTCTTTCTTGTCATTCAGATGTCCAAAAAAAAAAAGAACACAGAATAGGGGTGAAAATGTAGTGGCAAGCAAAAGTTGATGACATTGAAAAGGAGGAGAGATGGGATTAAGAAGATAAAGAAATGAAGAGAAGAAGGAGAGATAAAGGGGTGGAAAGTGATTTGAGATGAGATGGAGGGCTGTGTTTTCGCCACAGGCCCGTAATCTCCAATCAGCTTTGACTAACAGACAGCGGGGGAAAGTTCCTCGCCGTTAATGCAGCTTGCCATTCAGAAGAAGCCCGTGTATCCAGCTGGGAGTTGGGGGATGAGGGGAGGATTAACTGGCACTCAGGTGGAGAGAGATGAAGAGAATCAGATGGAGACCCTGCGGATGGTCACACCCTCTCTCTCGCTCCATCCATTACTCCTTTTTTCTTTTCTTTTCTTTTTTTTTTTTTTTGCTCAATGAATGAATGTACTGTAGTCTATGTTTCCTGGGTGGAGTGGTGAAAGCAAGAGGAAGTGATAAAGGCTTTACATTAAGACTGATTTGCATCTGTGTTTTTGTTTCTTTTTTTGTATCAGTTGTGTCAAATTAAATGTTTTGAAGAGTTTTCCTTCCCAGTTTGTGAAGTGGTGTCCATGCTGAAACTCAAGACAGCATTCAAATCTTCCTTAAGAAGAACATACCAGTGTGCAAGTGTTGTTATTCAGTTTATTATAATCATACACAGCAATTAACAAGTGATCTATTGTGTGCAATGATACAGTAACACGGTGAATAAATGCAGATGTGATGTTTAAGAGCCATTTCTCTAAAAACAAACGTCATCCCCAAAGTATGTTAGCTGATCTATTATGCTAGTTTAAAGACATTTTTTCCTCAGGCCTCCTTGTTGTCTGGCCATATAAACTGACTTAAACGAATCCCAGGTAATCTCCAGATGCCAGCTGTTCATCACTGCCTTCTTCCAGATGATCAAAGTGCTCCTGTTTCTCCTCCGCATGATCTTCCAGCACCACTGGAGAGCAGATCAGAAACTTTGCATGTAAAAATACATAGTATCTTTCAAAGTAAATAAAGAAAGAAATGCCTTTCCAGCTACTACAGCACAAAAATCACATTCACTGTTGTGAGCAGTCAACAATATGGAGACTCGCCTTGTCTCAGCACTGTAAGCTGTGCTGATGCAGATGTTTCTCCCAAGGAATTGTGGGAGATACAAGAGTACACCCCTGTATCAGAGACATGGACGCCCTGTATCTGAAGCCAGGTAGAGACCGTGTATCGCTGAGGACCACCTCGAGCCTGAAAAAACACAGAGTTAAACCTCAATGGGTTATATAAATATATTCAAAGGTAAGATATTTGTACGGGTGCTCTGAGAAGTTTTCTAACATATATCATTGCTGTATTGTGGTTATTATTGATACACTAGCACAATTATTAATTCCTTTTCTTCAGTAACATTGTCAATAGACTTGTGGAACAGTTTTGTTTCTTGCCAGTTAAGCATATAGCCAGTGCACTGTTTACAAGTGAATTGCTGCAACATATTGTACACACATACTGTGTGGGTGTTAAAAAGGAAAATTTAATCTCCAATGTGAATACAGCTCTGTTCAAGCAGAAGCTTATTTGTTTGGAAAAGATTAAATATATGTTTAATTTGTGCTTATTTTGCCATTTTTGTGGCAAAATTGTTAAAATCAGACCAGGGGAGGCCTTCCATGTGACTTTTGTTCTATACTATGGGTCAAAACCTGGTTTGCTCCAAAAATACTGGATACAACAGCTTAGTATTGTCTTGTATGACATAAACATGTTTTTTTACACTATGGTAAACTCACTCCAGGGCCATAGAAGACATTAAACCTTTACAGGAACTTTTACATGAATAAAGGTCCATATAAACTAAAAAGAAAGACAGACCCAACAGGACACAGTGCAATAAAAGCATACACTGTTAATGAAACTTTCAGTGATGCCTACTAACTAAAGCTCTTATCAAACCTGGACAGAGATGTGAGCATCGTCTCCTGGAAGGAAGTTGTCACTTCCTGCCTTCCTCCAGCTCAGGACTGGAAGTGGGTAGGCTGAAACCTCACAGCCAAACACAACGTCATTCCCAGTATAGTTGGACATGTTTCTGGGGCCTTGAATGACACGGGGAGCTGCAACAGAAGAAAAGGAGTACCACAAGGTTCAATTCTAGGACCCCTAAAGTTAAAATCTTAAAAATATTAACTTTGCTAGACTGATAACATATGGAAGAAAAAAGTGCAGTAACCAGAGTTGCAGGGCCCTCTTCCTTTGAGTTTGAGAGTTGTATTACGACGACTGGCAGCCTCTCGCATCTGGCAAATGTTTGGGTAGGTCCACCCATCCGAGCCGCACACAGGGCCCTTTGCCTGACACACACATGTGGGCTCTGGCTCAGCCCTGTGTCCTCTCTTTGGCATTTTCCTCTGGCAGACCAGGCCCTCTCCACAGCGGCCGTAGAACTTCTGAGCCCCATCTGGGTCACACTGTTGCCCCTCCACATTGGCACACTGTTCACAGCATCCACACTCGTCCTGCACCAGACCTGCAGGACAGTCATCTGGGACTTTGGGGCAGAGGTGTTGGTTGCACTCCTTGCAGCCCTCGCCCTCCTCCCATAGCCTCAGCCATCCACGGTGCTGGGGAGGCAACCCAAGAGAAGTGTGGAGCCATAAACTCATGCATATATAGACACACAGGCAAAGCTGAGTCATGCTGCTGACCTGCACCAGCACAGAAAGTCAGAAACAAATGTCTCCTTGATGTCACAACTTGAAGGCACACAGACCCAACGTGAAACTGTAAAATTATTACAAACTGAATAAAATTCATAAAAGAGGTTGTAGTCCGTGTTGTCTGCTGCTCTCTGACAGTCACATGTTGTTCCTCCTCTGAGTTTTAAATGTCTCCTCCTGTCTCCTCTCCTCTGTCCTCTTCTGAATGCTTGGATTGGTTTTTGTTATTATTACCATGTACCCCTGCTGAATTATTCTGCCATTTTGTTTCCCCCCTTGAGATTTCTTCATCAGCTCCAAGTCCTTTCTAACAAAGAGACAGCATTTGCAGTGAATGAAGAGAGCAAACTTCTCTCATCTCTCTTCATCTCTAAGGTATCCGACTCTGTCTCATCTTTCTTTCCTCCCAATTCTGCTGCCTTTCTTCATGTGCCAGTGTCTCTGGGCAGGGCAGGACTGGCAAACAGGCTTCAGAAATGGCACGGGATATAAAAGAATCCTGCTAAATCTGCACTTCATAGAAACGTAAGGGAAAACAACAACTGTCTATGCGAACATAATGATCCCAGTATATATTTAATATGCACAATTTAGTTAATAGACACACAAGTGCTCTATCTTGTGGTGTTGTGTGAAATTCCTGGGTTTTGAAACATTTTCTGATTTCTGTTAGTGTCATGGAAGTCAGGCATGAGTATTTGTCTAGAAATGGAAAATGGTGCGTGGGAAAACTAAGACAAAAAAGAAGAGAACAAGAAACAGCTGGTATTGTTTTCACCTTGTCAGTCTGTGTTTGTGTCATCGTGGCTAAATTTTCCTAGTATTCTGGAAGTAATAAAACTAACACTGAGGCGATTTTTAGTACTTTGGCATATGTCTATCGACAGATCTTGTCAACATAAAAGCATCGCAATCAAGCAAGACTCAGAATTAGTCAAGAAACAATTTAGGTAGAGATGTCAAATATAGGTATGGTCTGACCTTGGACTATTCAGTACTTGGGTCAAAGTAATGACTACGTTATAGGGATGAGTACACCATTATCTGTTTACAGATTTAATTTATCTGTGCTCAGAATGGACTTAAAACTGACATGTGCGGGACTGACTGGAAGTTGATCATTTAAACCTGAAATTGATATGGGTTGATCAGAAGTTGCTGTATTAGAAAACTATTGACAGAACAGCCTCAGAATTGAGACTCGGAACAAGGTTTTTGATAACCACAGTAAGAGAACTATTCACAGAAGTTCCTTAAGTGTGCAGATATTCACACATTTTACCGATGATACCTGTGCTCATAAAAAGTATGAGAACTATAGCCAATTTTAATGACTTTGTTAGGTGTTTATATATCTGTCTGTCTGTGGACAGAGTGCTGTGCAAGATGACTTTTGAATACTCATGAATCAGAAAGTCAACATGGTGACGGGCATCATGACTGGTGTGACCCCATCTCAAGATGGTCTCTGATTTCTGGCTTTCTTTCTCTCAATCTTTTAAATATTATGATATAGTGCTATAATTTTATTTTTTGTAGACTAAATATTATAAAAATGGTATATTTGTAATATGTTTTTTCTGTGTCTATTGATAAAGTCTTGTGTGGCCTCAGTGAGGTTGATTGGTAAGGGTTTGAGAGTGTGAGGGGGAAGAGTTTTTTTTCACAAATTATTATAAATACTATAATAAAACATCCATCGGAGAAAAAAAAGATCATAGCCCCTATCCAACTATAACTTATTGTTACTTGTTTATACATGTGCAAACTTTCTGAATGAATGGTCATTATGTCAAGTAAGAAAATATGTAAGTCAATTACTGATGGTTGAGTTGTTCTTCATTCATTTGATTTAATTTTTCTAGTTGAACTAAGATGGGTGGTGGAAGCTTCAATGTTTGGATGTCCTTTTTTTAAGTAACGTGGCACTTTCCAGTTTCCATCCGGTGTGTTTGGGATTGCTCCCAGCGGTGGCTGCACGGCACAGTCACCTCCCTGTGTGGACGGTCACAGGCGTGGCTTTATGAGAGCTCTGTCTGACGTCATGGCATGTGAGGTGCTCACGTACGACGGCGGAGACGTTGGAAGAACGTGAATGTGCCGACAATGTGCATGTGAATCCGTTTTATACTTCAAAATAAAAGCTAAACGGCTGAATTGTGCCAAGATTAACACGTGTCCATCTACTGTTATGTCATCATAAATCACATAGCTCTCAGATTAGTTGAAGTTTAACGTAAATTTGCCGTCTGTGTTGGTCGTGGTGCGACTTTGGGAATGCCTGTGCTTTTATTTTGAAGGAACGCCTACAGTAAGCCGAGCGGCACTCGTGAACTTTACGGTTCCACGTTTCACAGGAAGTAAAGAAATGTCTACAGGAGAGGGGAAACTTCATTAAACACTCTGACAGATACACCTTTCTTCAGGTCTTCGCACACTTGACCGGGTTGACCAAGAAACTCTGCCGTGAACGACAATTCACACGTTTATCGGGACACTTAGTAAGTTTATTTTTTTCTCACTGACATCTTCAGTCATTCAGCGGGGTGCTCTCACTGTGACAGTCTGTCAGAGAAGTTGTACTTTTGCTCCTCGGGTTACACTTTGGTTTGGTCTTGGACTGAACTGGCAAAGATGCAGTGGGTACAGGAGGAGAGTGGTGTTTAAAAATCCATTTTAAATGGGATGTTAAATAAGGAAGTTTGTTTTACTTGTGTGTACAGGGGGGTATTAGAAGAGTGTCAAGGATGTAGCCTGCATTCAATGGTGGCCTGTGCTGAGTTTTAAATCATAAAACCTTTATTATGAAATAAGGAAGTAGCAGCTTATTTGCAGTCTGTGAAATCTGAGGTATGCTCCTTCAAAAGATAACAATCGCTTACAACAATGACAAGTATTATTTACTGACGCTTCATCTTGCAGGCACTATAATGGGTTTAATGTGGTTCGACAGGTTAACTCTTGATCCTGCTGACGTGGGACAATATGGGCAGGTCACATATCTGTCAAGCTGCCAGATAGATTTTTCAGGTGTGCACAAAGGGGCTGAGGCGCATGTATATCCTGTTTCTCAGGAGCAGGTCAGATTTGGCCTTCAGGTCATCCTGCTACTGCTGCAATCAGAAAGCACCGCAAGATAACTTAGACAGAATAACCACAACGGGATTTTAAATATTTGTGTTTTATCTGACAGGTCTGACAATGGCAGAGAAGGTGCTGGTCACAGGTGGAGCGGGCTACATTGGGAGTCACTGTGTGGTGGAGCTCATCGAGGCAGGTTACCAGCCGGTTGTGGTAGATAACTTCAGTAACGCTGTAAGAGGTAAGCCCCCATTATGGGAAAACACAGGCTGATGAATAACTCTGTACGTCATTATGAGCTTGAGTGCTCCTAGAGTGTTTGTTTAGTGCTGTGATACGCCGGTGTGTTTGTGTGTGTGTCTGCGTGTGGAGGAGAAGGTGATGTGCCAGAGAGCATACACAGGATAGAGAAGCTCCTGGACACCAGCATTGAGTTTCATGAACTAGATCTTTTGGACCAACCTGGCTTGGAAAAACTCTTCAAAAAGGTCAGAAAGTTTTATAGACTGTGTTCGTTTTGTACCAAAAATGTCCTTGCTGGCCACCATACAATCTCAGATAGCACTGAAAATAGGTAGCGTGACATAATGCTATAATATGCGTATAGTTATAGAAAGAAATCACACATGACTACATATGGTATATCTGTGTTGCAGCATTCATTCAGTGCGGTGATGCACTTTGCTGGTCTGAAGGCTGTTGGGGAGTCAGTGGAGCAGCCGTTACGCTACTACAGAGTCAACCTCACCGCCTCCATGAACCTGCTTGAGGTTAGCTTCAACTTTTGTCATCTGATCTGACACCATCTGTCCTCCATTAAATCTGCACTCTTCATTTCAGTCATGCATTACTTGCACTAATCTTCATCTTTGTCCGTCAAGTGCATGACCGTGTGCATTCATTTGATACTGAATTGGCTAATTCTAACACTGCACCTCCCGTACCATTTAATGTGTGGAGCTCACCGCGTCTGCCGGCGTTTGTGCTCACCCCTGTGTGTATGTGTGTGTGCGCGCTTTAGACCGCTATCTCACTGGCCGCTGACCGTACGCGTGTGCCGTGTTTGTTTGCATTTGCATGTGTCCCAGGTGATGCAGGCTCACAAGGTGCACAATCTGGTCTTCAGCAGCTCAGCCACGGTGTACGGAGACCCTCAGCAACTCCCCATTGACGAGCAGCACCCCGTGGGTGGCTGCACCAACCCCTATGGCAAGACCAAGTACTTCATTGAGGAGATGATCAAGGATCACTGTAAAGCTGAGAAGGTAGGTATGAGGAGCTAGAAAGGCATTCACACACACACACACACACACACACACACACACACACACACACAGTGTTTTTAATTATTACTTCTGTGTGAGCAGGAGTGGAATGCAGTGCTGCTGCGTTATTTCAACCCCATTGGAGCTCATTCCTCTGGCGTGATAGGAGAGGATCCTCAGGGTATCCCCAACAACCTTCTGCCATATGTCGCCCAGGTACACGAGCTGTCAGCCTAATACACAGCTAGATCAGACCATGCAATGAATATCCCACTACGTGTTGTTTTCTTTGCTCAATTTCTCTCCCTCTTAGGTTGCCATTGGAAGAAGAAAGTTTCTCAATGTTTTTGGGAATGACTATGACACACTTGATGGGACAGGTAATGAAGAAAAAGACTTTTAACCGCAGTGCACAGATTGAACTGTGGTTTGTTCTTTCAGGGAGACTAAACTGTCATTGGACATCTTTATCAGTGTTCACAGTCTTGTAAACAAAGTTTTCTTTCTCTTGCTAGGTGTGCGCGATTATATCCATGTTGTAGATCTTGCAAAAGGACACATAGCAGCTTTGAAGAAGCTGAAGAACGACTGCGGGTGCAAGGTACGTGTGAGGAAAAGAATAAAAACCGAAAAGGATTTTAAAACACTTTTTCTGGTTTGTTGTGTGTTCACATGATGGCAATATTCATGGGAATTCTGTGCATTGCTGTGTCTGTAGGTTTACAACCTGGGAACAGGAACAGGTTACTCTGTGTTCCAGATGGTGAAAGCCATGGAGAAGGCATCAGGGAGAGAGGTGAGTGACAGAGGAGCTCTTTCTTTCTCTCCAAACTAATTTGTCTTGAGGGTTAGCAGTTGTATTGTGTCTTCTGATAGTAACTGAAGTGACTTAACCACACCACATCATGTTATCCTGTGCGTTTAAGGATGGATGAGCTGACATTTACTATGAATGGGGTTAGGGTTAGTTCCCACTTTTGAGGTTAAAACCACCCTCATGTTTGTTGATGAATCTTTTGCTTAACATGTTCTCTCCTAGATCCCTTACAAAATCGGCCCACGTAGGGGAGGTGACATAGCATCATGCTACGCTGACCCTCGCCTAGCCGAGAGTGAACTGGCCTGGAAGGCCAAATTTAACCTGGAAAGAATGTGTAAGCACCCAGCGCCACGCTGCAAAATTTTTTATCATCATCATCTGAGTGTCCTCCAGAATATTTTTTTTCATAATATCCCTGCTGTTATTATTTTTTTGCCCTTGTGTAGGTGAGGATCTGTGGCGCTGGCAGTCCATGAATCCCACCGGATTTTCAAAAGGCACAGCTTCTTGATGCAACTCCCTTCCCTGCCTTTTTTGTTATTCCTCTTCTGAATCACCAGGCCAAAGCAAACCATCATCTTCCTCATTTTTGCATATCACATAAACAAATGACGAGACCTCCAGGGGAGCTGAATGCTTTACGTTTTTAATTTCCTATTTGTTCTATACTAATGATTATCTTATTCTTATTACGGTTTACATTAGAAGAAACATGTTTAAAAAAAAAAATGTCTTTCTGGGATCTATGTGTGTTGATGTTTGAGATTAACAATGAATATTTTCTTTATTAATGTATTGATCTGTGAGCCATAACAATGAGAGAATAAATGAATTTTCTTACTGAGGAAACTGAAGCGTTCATTTCCACTCCATTATGAAACTGTGCTGTTTCAAATGATTGTGAAATTAGTTGTAATGAAGGGAGATTGCCTGTTGACTACATTATGAGATTAAAAGCTCCAGCGAGACAAACCCAATATGAATATTCCAGTAAAAGATACCCTCACCTGTAAATGTGATGAAATCACAATTGGGCAACAACATGACAAATACATTCAGAAATATTAAAGTGATGCAAGGGCAGATTAAAGAAATCTACCAGTAAATGATCTGTTCAGTAGAGGCTTTGACTATCAGATACAGGTTACAAATCCCTGCACAATTACTGTGTAAATATTGTGAGTTTTATGAGGCTGGGGTATTCAGTGTTCAGCATTATCCCATTCTGTCCATACAAAACATTTAAACGGGGCACTAGGGCTTTAAATGGCTCCTTGAACCCTCGGGCACCCAGTTAATAAACACCCACGTCAGCACAGCGCTCCAGTCGCTCTAACCGGGTTTCGGTCTTTAGGGCTGAGCAGGAAGTGCCTGACTGTGGACCCTGGACGAGAAAAAAAGCAAAGGAAAGAAAAAGGCTAAATAAATTAAAAATGGATATGGTGGCGGACCTGGGGGCGAGTAGACTCTATCGGGCGCCGGGTGAATCAAGTCACCAGTGAGTATCGATGGATTTTGTCAGGGGTATCACGGCGTGGGGCGTAAGCGGGTCCTGCCGACACCACACGCCTGGGAAAGAGTCGCTGGGTTTGGGCAGTAGGCAAATCCTCCCCGCTGCTCGCTTGCGCTCCGGACCTCCGGCGAGAAGTGGGGGTGGTCTTGAGGATGAAAACGGGCGTATTAGCGCGTCTTATCCCCAGCGTGATACGTTATGTATATATATTTATTTATCAGCTCGCAGCACGCTCAGTTGCCGGAGGTTTGTGTCTATTTTTCTATTGTGTGCTGGCTGGAGCCTGAAGTGGGCGTCGCTCCAGGACAGACTGGGCTGCTCTGGTGCGCCGCTGCCCGCTTTCCTCTCGCAGGACTGCAGCACTCTCATATCGTTTTGTAGGTCGACCGATGTCTGAATTAACGGAGAATAGCTCGGGTAAGATGTTAGACGTGGTTTCGTGTGACATGAGGAGCACTATAGAGTGTTGCGGGCGGGCGTTGCACCGTGGGTTATCGGGCGCTGTGGAGCCTGTCAAGCAAGCATCACATAATTAAAAATGAATGCGTGTATTTCTGAGTCTCACACGAGGATGGCTAAATAGGTTACTATAGAAGGAGAACTATTCTGCAAATGAGGTTGCGGCATTTCCCTCCCTCTCTTTGGATGACATGTCCGGGTACAGTGTTTTATTTTCTCTTCCCATCAGTCTGCTCTGTTTGAATCGTCGCAGATTTCATGCGCGCTTTTGCTTCCCTCGGCGATGATTACAGGGTTTTGTCACCCGATGCTCTCTGACTGACTGGAGTCGGGTGTAGCCCATTAGAAAAAGATTTTTGATGGAAGGCTCGTCCGGCCAATCACAGTGCAGATTGAAGTCCGGGTGGGTGGGTCGTCTGCGGAGCTGGAGATGGTCCAGTGCAGAAACAAAGGCAGGAGGATAATTGACAGCTGCATCGATGGGGTGTCACTGCTGTGTTTGTTATGTGACCTGCAGTTAATATTTGGTGTCTGTTGCATAACCATTTATTAAGGTAAGCTGACCCGTGAATCATGTGAAGCATGTTTCCTTCCTTCAGATTGTACTTGCTGTATGTCTAGAGGCCCATGGGTAGTGATAGTTTAATCAGGATCATGTCTAAGAGGTCTGCAAGGCTTCTATGATTTGTTATCTTCTTGCAGAATAAGTCAATGCCAGTGTGACTTTTGTCATGTTGTCTCCTGCAGGCAGCCTCAGAGGTGGTTCAACACAGCCGACATCACAGTGGCTCACCAAAGCAACCTACTGAAGCAGCTGAACCAGCAGCGGCGCCAGGAGCTGTTCTGTGACTGCAGCGTGCTGGTGGAGGGCCAGCTCTTCAGGGCCCACCGCAACGTCTTGTTCGCCAGCAGCGGCTACTTCCGCATGCTGCTGTCCCAGGGGCCCGATGGGTTGTCCGACTCTGTCAACGCTACCTTCGATGTCTTCAGTCCCGAGACCTTCACAGTCATCCTGGATTTCATCTACTCTGGTCAGCTCGACCTCTCCAGTCACAATGTGATTGAGGTGATGTCCGCCGCCAGCTACTTGCAGATGAACAATGTCATCAACTACTGCAAGAACTTCATCAAATCCTCCTTGGACATCAGTGTGAAGGATGAAGACAGTGATCGCTGCCTCAGCTTGTCGGAGACGTGCAGTTTCACCAGTGGAGCAGGAGAGGAAACCTCAGAGCAGCAGCAGCAAGGCTCTGTCAGCCCGCCGCCGGCGCTCTGGACCCGGGATAACTCCAGATCCCAGTCCAGCTTTATTGGGAAGGACTCAGACCAGGAAGCATCAGCCTCAGCCCTGAAGACTAACCCAAGCAGTCCTGCTGCTGAGGTCAAAATAGAGACGGAGGACCTGCAAGACCCTCAGGACCCTCTATACACCTTGCCAGGGTCAGAGCGGCGGCGAGGAAGAGGGGGAAGCAAGAGGAGAGCAACCAACAGCACTCGCACCAACCAGCATGAAGACTTGGACATCCAGGAGGCGAGGACACAAAAGGCTGAAAAAGCAGAGGAGCTGTATGCTACTCTACCACCTATTGTGGGTGTTATTGGACACTTTAACAAAGGTGAGTTGGACTACATGTGAAAAAATCTATAGTTCTTTCACCTTTAGGGAAGTGACAAAAGGAATGACATCATGATAAGCAGCCTAGCATGAACGTAGCCATCAAAAGTCACCAGGAATAATGATATCGGGGAACAGAAAACTCAAAGCATTGAACGGTTTCTCTTCCTCTTTGCAGGTTCCAACCCTATTATGCGCTTCAAATGCCCTTTTTGTACGCACACGGTGAAGAGGAAGGCGGACCTGAAGCGTCACTTGCGCTGTCACACCGGGGAGAGGCCGTACCCCTGTCAGGCCTGCAATAAACGCTTCACTCGCCTGGAGCATCTTCGTAGCCATTTTGAGACGGTATGTTCATTTACAACCAGGAAGTGAAACCCAAACTCAAGTTCTGTCATCTGTTATTGGTTTAACAGCTTGAGAAGCATAGACATAGTGATAAAGCTTCCAGGCTGCACCATAGGGTTGAAAAACAAAAGATGCATTATGTTCAGAAACACTTACTCATACTCATATAGCTACAGAAACACCAACAATACCATAACGACAACCAGATTAATATTTTTGTTTCTTATACAAATCTCCACAGATCCACCAAGCAAGGAAGCTGGTGTGCAGGAAGTGTAAGTGTCAGGTGACGGAGGACACTGGGCATGTGGTGTGTGAGGGCACACGACGCTACCGCATGTGCACCGCGTGCATCCAAGAAGTGGGTTGCGACGACATTCCCATGGACAGTCTAGAGGGGACCAATGAGGAGCCGGCCCTGTTATTGGGGGTGGACGGGGAAGAGGAGGGGGACACCAAGAGGAGCTGGATGGTAACCGATGACGACGACCTGGCTGAAGACTCGGGCGCCGACCTCATTATCCAGCAAGTGGACGACAGTGACGAGGAGCTGCAGTGAAACAGAACCAAAGCGTGTGTGTGCTGAAGCCATGCAAGAGAATTTATGCATAAAATATGTGATCCAGTGATGTAAATACACACATTTATTATATATTAGTTGTCTACTAGTTAAATCCAGCTGGTTAATCTTTACTTTCAATGAGAATGTGGACTTTGTGACAAAATGGAATGATTTTTGTTAAGCTTCATAGAGATATGCAGTATCCAAAGCATGCATATTCAGTGTTTCCTTTCCTCCATTTATAGTTATAAGATAACTCTTTCAAAGATATGTTTTTTTTATATGCATGGAAGAACAGCTTTGCTACTTTTTGGGACTCTCTGCTGGCATTTGAGCAAAACAAAGTGACAGAAATGATATAACTGCTAAAGTCAAGAGCAGACCTTTTTTTTTCAATGTCTCACAATTGCAGTGCTTTTTATGATTATGATATGCACTATGATATGAAGCCAATTATAATTTATTTGTTTGTTGTTGTTTTTGTAACTTTTGGACACATTAAAGATATTTTTATACATCTTTGTTTGTCTCTCTTACCCCCTGTGTCTTTTTCAGTGTAAATTTAAAGTACAATCATATCTTATAAAAGGAAATTATATTGAGGGCAAAAGCACTGAATGAGAAAATAATTAACACAATTTATTATTTATTCCTTATTTCTACAGTTTTTGTTGATGTTATAATTTCTATCACTACATATTACTATTACATAATATTCCTACTATTATTATTTATTTAGTTCCATTCAAAAGTTATTACAGGAGCTCACAGAAATACATTTCACTATAATTGTTCTTTTATGATATATGTGACATAAATTGATGATAATGAATTGAATTGAAAATGCAATAAAATAAAGGCAGGTTGTGTGTTTTCAAAATACAAAACTAAACTTTTAAAATGTGCTGTTTTTACATCATTTTAGACATTTGATCAAATACCAAGATGTATATCAAAACATTTACACTTACATTGTGGCATCCTTGCATTCAGAATATAGAATGACATCTTTAAAAGACAGCTTTAAATTGTGTTTACTGTTAAAATGTCATTTTGACCCTTTGTAAAGAGGAGTGGGATTAATGTTAGCAAAGCATTAAAGGACATTAGTAGATTATGTGTTATTATGTAGGATTTTAAATGTGTTCCACAATCAGAATCACATTTATTGGCCAGATATGTGTACACATATAAGAAATGTTTCATGTTGATCTCAGTGTACACACACAGGTATAAGTATAACTAAAAATAAAGACAACAAGCTTGACAGGTAAACATTAAGCCACAGGGTTAATGCACAGGGATTGTTCCTGACACTGTGTGACTGGTGTTTCACCAGAGTGACAGCCTGTGGGAAGAAACTCTTTCCTTTCCTGCGTACACAGAGCTTACTGTATGTTTTAATAGATTCCATGAGACCTTTTTCACAGCAGCTATCCATCCATCCATTATCCTAGGGGTCATGGTGTGGCTGGAGCCTATCCCAGCTGACTTTGGCTGACAAGAGGCGCCCTGGATATTCACATTCATATTCACACCTACGGGTGATTTAGAGTACCCAGAGAGAACATGCAAACTACACAAAGAAAGGCCCCAGCCGAGGTTCGAACCAGGAACCTTCTTGCTGTCTGAGGCAACAGTGCTAACCTTTGCACCACCCTTTCACAGCAGTCATTTTAACATTAAACAACAAGGCAGACACAGCTGTTACCAATGATACTAATTAAGGTTCAATTCCATTCAGGTCAAACAGAGTCAGGGTGCTGCTGTGGTGCATGTTGGCTCACTGGAAAGTCTCTTCTGTAAAAATGGAATGGAAATGGAATCTCAATTAGTATCACTGGAAACACCTCTGTTTACCCTACTATAACATGGTTACTCCATAAAAGATCTTTTAATATCCTAAAGGTCCAGTGTGTAGGATTTAGTGGCACCTAGCAGTCAACCAAATGAATACTCTCCCACATCTCACATCTCGACCTCTCCTTCCAAACATGTAGGAAAAACTCTGTCTGGCTGTTAAATTCATATCAATTCATGAAGGTCTTGATCTTGATCTTGATCTGTTAGAGTTTGCCTGTTCTGAGCTACTGTACAAAAATAGTACTGTAGTACTATATACTGTAGATATAAAGGGCTCATTATAAGAAAACACAATGATTCATATATCCAGGTTATTATACACTGGTGAAACCACACTAATGAATATTATATTTAATTCCTGCAAAGAAATACCTCAAAGTGGGTAAACTGATCTCAAAGTGATGTTTCAGTTCACGTGCCCGGCCGATAGATGGCGCCCCGGCGGCGCTTTTATAACCTGTGACGTCTCCTCCTGCCGCGGAAGAAGTGACGTCAGACTGGAGGCTGGACCAACATGGCGGCTGTCATGAGGCTTGTCAACAGAAGCACTTTAAGTTCAGCCATGGGTCAACAATACCTGGCGTTTAGCTCCGCGGCAAAGGTCCAGACAGTGAGTTTTATTGAGCCTTTATCTCTCGGCAGGTCGCACTTTTAGCTGTCCGCTAAATAGACAGCGCTGTTAATCAGCTAGCTGTTAGCCTAGATAAGCTACCGTTTGTGTTTGACATCAAGGAAGTCGACTCCTTATCAGGCTTAACAGGCCAGGTGTTTGTTTGTGTTTGTTTGTGTAGGCTGGTGTACGAGCAAGTCAAGGTCTTCCAGAAAAGGTGAAAATAGTGGAGGTTGGACCCAGAGATGGCCTTCAAAATGAAAAGGTAAATTTAAAACGCACAATTTTGAGGCTTTTACAACCAGGAAATGCCTAAAATCTAACGTCAACACTGCTCACAGCTGCCCATCAGTGTTGACAGTGCAGGTGCATAGCTCATGTGTTGTGAAACCAGGTGAAACAATCTCAGTCATGCATTTGTGTCAGTGAGTTTCAAGTGTTGCTCATCTTGTTTTTCCTTTTCCTGCCGCCACTCTCAGACCATCGTTCCAGCCGAGACAAAGATTCATCTGATTGACATGTTGTCACAGTCAGGGCTGACTGTCATCGAGGCCACCAGCTTTGTATCTCCAAAATGGGTTCCACAGGTGAGTTTGTTGACCCACCCCACTGAGGGCGGTACAGAAACTACAGGACTGGAAAAGGTGTGATGTGTTTTCTCCACCCCCCCCCCCTCTTATTGGTTTCTGTTGATTTCTGTTTTAATTAGATGGCTGACCAGGTAGAAGTGATGAAGGGGATCTCTAGGAAACCAGGAGTGTCTTACCCGGTCCTGACCCCGAACCTCAAAGGTTTCCAAGCTGCTGTAAGTGTCAAGCATCATAATCCAACACACTCTCCCAAATCCTATGTCGACATACGGTACACTCAGCTTCTTATACCGAAGGTCCAGTCAGCTTATGAAGCAGCCTGCGGGCCATTTCCGCAGTCATTTTGAACAAATTGTCAGTTTCATCCTGCTTGGATTGACAGATTCAGAATCAGAAAGTTTATTTTAACTTCAACCTAACTACCAACTCCAGAGGCCAAACTCCAAGTTTAGTTTGCGATGAGTCTGTTGCAATAGTTAAAGAATTGAGAAACCTTCTGGACAAACTTTCCCACTTTGATGGACACTAAAGTACTTAGTTTGAATCTTACAATCGGAGCCATATACACTGGTGCTGACGTGTACTGACCAAGAGAGAGCTACAGCAGCTTCCCTTTGTGTATCCTGAATCTTGGCAAAGAAGGAAGGCCATTCATAGAAACCGTGACGGAATGCATGCTGGCTGTCACGGATGAAATAAATGAGTACAAAATTAAAACAAATGTGACATCTGGTCTTAAAGGTGTACCTCTGTCTAACACTAGCTAAAGCTACAGATGTTTTTGAAACACAATAAGAAGAATGCTAAAAACCTGATGTCATGTCTGTAGCACAGTCCAGAGTGAGACATCTTTTGCATGCAATTCTTAAAAGGCAAAATATATATATATATTTTAAATAGGCTGCTGAAAATGTCTCTCCATTTCCTCATCTTTATTTCCTTCCTCTTACTCACTACAGGTGAAGGCAGGAGCTTCAGAGGTAGCCATATTTGGTGCTGCGTCTGAGCTGTTCAGTAAGAAGAACATCAACTGCTCAGTGGAAGAGAGTTTACAACGCTTTGACGAGGTTATGAAAGCAGCCAAAGAGGCCGGTGTGCCAGTTAGAGGGTACGGTTACTGGCTTCCTCTTGACTGTCAACAAATGTATAAATCATTGTAACTATAGATTATTTTTCGAGTTTCACGAGTTTCGTCTGTTTCTTGTCACCACAGTTATGTGTCATGTGTTCTCGGATGTCCGTATGAAGGCAAGGTGGCACCTGAAAAAGTTGCACACGTGAGTCCCCGCTCGATGGATGTTTACACAAACTGCCGAATCTGTTTCTCATCCTCCAAAAATACACACATCACGCAACCAGCTCAGGCTTTGGTCTCTTATCTTGCAGGTAGCCAAGCGTCTGTACTCCATGGGCTGCTATGAGATCTCCCTCGGTGACACTATTGGAGTGGGGACACCAGGTAGCATGACTGAAATGCTGGAGGCGGTGAGCAGAGAGGTGCCAGTCAAAGCTTTGGCAGTGCACTGTCACGATACCTACGGCCAGGCCTTGGCTAACATCCTTGTAGCCTTACAGGTAAGATTTGGTTCTGGTTATTTTATTTAAAAATGTCTTTGAGTAATGCAAATGCGTGATACAGGTATGTGATCTGTTGTTAATGCACTGTTATCTCTGAGTTTCAAAGTAAAGATTTCCTTTGTTTTGCAGATGGGAATCAGTGTGGTAGACTCGTCAGTAGCTGGACTGGGCGGCTGTCCATACGCCCAGGGGGCTTCTGGGAATGTTGCCACTGAAGATGTAGTCTATATGCTGCATGGACTTGGGATTCAAACAGTAAGAAGTCACACTTTTATGTCCACTGTCTTTAGTTTATTTTAAAGCAGAGATTAAAGATGCTACTCTTGCTTTTGTCTTAACTTACAATGTTGTTCAAAAGTTTGTAATCGCCTGCCACAAAAGCTTCTTTCAGTACAGTCAGATGGCTCAGAGGTCTATTGTATATCTATATTTTTGAAAGGTCTTTCGTGCTTTTAGGATGTAGAAAATCCTCTTTACAAATGGATGTTTGAAGGGTTTGCAAAAGAAGTTTTGTAGATGGACAGCAAAACCCTGTACGATGGTTCATCCAAACTGACAATCGAAGGGGAAGAGAGGGAGACAAAGCTCCCTTTGAGCAACAGTAAAATAAGAATATAAGAAATCAGAAGCTAAGCATCAAAATCTGAGCAGGACTAAAATTTACCAGGTTCAGTGTACAGTAATGCCTGTAACATGCAGGAATTAAAGTGTGCTGCTTTTCTAATTACTGTTCTATTCCAACATTTGGAATAGTAATTCAAGTAAACAGAAAATAAGAAACTGCTTTATTGTTCATTCTTTCTTTCCATTTATTAATTTACCTTTTCTAAAACCTTTATTGAGGAAAAACTGCTGTTTCATGAATTAAAGTATGATAATTGAGCTCGTAGTTTTAATTATTGTATATGATGTGATCTCACTGAAGTGTAACTCCTCATCTCAGGGCGTGGACCTCTCGAAGCTGATGGATGCCGGAGCTTTCATTTGTCGTACCCTCAACAGAAAGACGAGCTCCAAAGTGGCTCAGGCAACCTGCAAACTGTAAAGTCCACCAGAGGGCTCTTTCACAGACCACACTACATAACACTACATAATCACGAAACCCAGAGCCATGATTTCCTGTATGTTTCCCCATTTTAATTTTCATTTGATTTATCCTCTGCCGTTATGAGATTATTATTTTAATATGTGAGCGGTAGTGACCCCTCCTTCTGTTTTTAGAATAAAATATCTGTTGATTAGATGTTCACTACATGATAGCCTAGCTGGAACAGTGCCTTATGTAAAATCATTCTGATCATACAGATCCTACCTATCAAAAGCCTTCATCGGTTTCTTTAATATTGTGCTTATGTTACTTTTTGGTCAGTGGGTAAGCTAAAGTGAATCACTTTTTTAATAATAAATGAACTGGTAAAGATGCTCTAGGGATGGATAAACTCACTGTTGATGTTAGACAGAGACACCAGTGTTGTTTTGACTTCTATCATGAATGAATTATCTACACAGGGAGCATCTACGGAAACAATCAGTCTTTATAAACTTGGGCATTGTACTGGTTTGTGAAAAAATGTTGATATGCGTGGTTGATATGAGTTGGTATTCCACTGATTTTTTTTTTTTTTCTTTTTTAAATTGTAATATGTAGAATTTCTAGTTTTACTTTGTGTTTTATTATTTATTTCTAAATGCTTGTCTTCAAATTCAACATGTACATATCCAGCAAGATTGTGAGATTTAAAAATAAAAACTATTTCCTAAATAAAACATGTCACTAAAATTTACTGCCATATAATAATTCTCTGAAGGCCCTGAAACCCAGTCTTAGGTAATGTAAACAACATTGTATAGAGAAATCTCGTTCCCCATCAGTTCTCGACATTTTAGCAAAAAAAATGGATCTCATTACTCATGGAGCTAATCTTTTACAATCTCCACTGTGTTTTGTTTGCCACACCTTGTAAAAAAAAAAAAAAACCTGACTGACAAGTCTGACGGGCGCACTGAGATTCTTACAGCCTCCACGATACTTAGAAACGCATCATCTCTATCAGAGACAGAAAAACAAGTCACGATGACTCACGGCACATTCAAATGATTAATGCTAATTGTCAAGGCTGACGATGGTTAACGTAAGAAACTTGGTTACGAGTCAACAAAAGTGGAAATATTCCACACCTTGATAACGATCACGATAAACAGATAGCATCATGGGAGAAAACAGTATACATAGCTTCATGAATAGAAAGTTAACGTTTGTTCCACTTAGTATCAATCGCTGATGAACTGATAAATCACCAAACAGAAACACATATTCAATAAATTTAATACATCTACATTCATACAAAATTACAATATAAAGAACAAGTGCAGAGAACACATTTCCACCTGATGTCCACAGTGGACGATTAGGGACTCACAAAAAAGTCCATCTCTTTCTCTAACCTTCCTCCCACCTTCTTCGCTGTGCTCCAGCTCGAACAACACAGAATTAAACAGCAGCATTCCTTTCGCCTTATTTAAATCAACAGTGTTCTTGGATGAGGCGACTTAGTGTACAAGCACGTCAAAACACAGGCATGTCTATGTACAACGTGTGGTTGTGCAGGGGTAAACCTGAGACCAAGCAAATGCCCGCCAAGGCTTTAGATGAAGAAATATATCAATGATATATGGATGTCGTCGTAGTAATACATTTTATCTGGAAAAATAAATGCAGTAAAAAACAAACAAACAAAAAAAAAACCTTTGGCCATTTTGCAAACCTTCAAGTATTACTCAGCCATAACTCTTTGAATTTCGAGTGTCCACAATTGTTCTTCAATGACTTTGGGTCATCAGGACAGCAAATTGTGAAGATGGCGCTATGATATTTAAATAAACAGATCACTGAAATGTGCCTCTAACATTCAGTAACAACAGAACGCCCTGGCACAACTGTACGCACTGACAGGGAGGGTGAATACCTCTGCCAGGTGTGTCCGGTCTTCTTGTGTGCTGTGTTTCACACGACACTCACAGGAATGTTTCAATGTGTTGAAGGCTTGAAAAAGGTACACAGTCTTTTATTGTATTGGAAAAAAAAAAAAAAAGCGACCCACATATTATTAACAAATCAATTTGGCTCAAGTTGACTTGTAAATATTGTGGATGTTGACTAGGAAACCAAAGTTCAGGCGCTCAAAAAGAGTCTTAGATGTAGACACAGGGGCCCACAGGAAGAATCCAGTACTGATGAGTCAACTTCCAGGGTCTGACATATACTGTAGTTTGGCTGAGTCTATTTTTCTGAGGTTTGTTTTGGGTTCTAGCCCAAGCACAGCTGATATCTTGATCTTCAGCTTGACTTCCGCTTCCTTTTTCAATCACGTCATGGACAAATTAGGAGCAGAGGCTCTTATCTTCTCCTCAAGTTTGAGTCCAGCGGGCCTGTAAGGCTTGCATGCAGACTTGAAGGATGGGGGCTTTTCCTTTTCCTTAATGTCCTCCTTCGGCATCGTTACATTGCAGTTGTTAAAAGGGTCATCGTTGTAGTTGTCTTCATGCACAACCCTGTGGCGATGGCGCCTCTTTATCTTGTTTGCACATCGTACAATGCGTTTAGAGATTAGATAAATGATCTCGCAGATGTTCAGGACGATGCAGAGGGCCGACGCTCCAACCATGAAGTAGGTGAAGACCTTCTTCTCCGTGGGGTGACCGATGTAGCAGTCCACCTGGTTGGGGCAAGGCGACACCTCACACTTAACTAGTCTTGGTAGGTAGAAGCTGTCGTAGACGTGGTGGAGGATGTAGAGGAAGGCCACCTCGATACCCGTTTTTACAAAGAGGCTGATGAGATAGGTCCACCACAAGCCGCCATGTTTCTTGCCTGTGTTGTTGTACAGCTTGCTGTTGTCACCATGCCTGGCTTTGTACTTGCGCTCGCGGTCATCGCGGTACGCCACGTGCATGACCACCATGAAGGACGGGCAGGTGACAAAGATGAGCTGCAAGGCCCACAGGCGGATGTGGGAGATGGGAAAGAAGTGGTCATAGCACACGTTGGCGCAGCCGGGCTGCTTGGTGTTGCAATCGAAGTCCTTCTGCTCATCGCCCCATACCCTCTCTGCTGCCACCACGTACACCATCACTCTGAACACAAACACCACAGACAGCCATACCCTCCCGAACGCTGTGGAGTATTTGTTCACCCCACTAAGGAGGGCTTGAAAGGTCTTCCAGTCCATGTCTTTGGCTGGCAGTCAAATATGTCTTTTCTGGTATTCTTCTTTTGCTGTTAGGTGTTTATCTTCAGACCTGCATGTGGCAGAATGAAAAATAGGTGAACAGGTTTTCATTGTCTGCCGAATACTCTGCCTCCACTCTGTGAACATCCGTGTTAGTGGTGTCTCACTGACTCCAGGTGGCTTTAAATAACAAAGAACCTTTTTTAATTCTGCCTTTTTAAATCAGATCATTTATCTTCCAAAGATGATATAACGTGAGAACATCTCCTACAGGTCTCATTTATCAACCCAACTGGTAACAATAACACAGTTATAGGAGTGGGCCTCGAGCCAAACTTTTCATGAAAGAAACAAGTCGGACCAACGTTACTAACACACCCAGAGTGTATATATGCATATGAAAACCAGCATCTCTACTTCAAAACTTTGGTACGAATATTTATGAGACAACAAGTAAATATATTTATTCTTCTGTTGCGTCTCTGTGACATGAAAAGCAGACTTCAGTCATCTGAATGTGTCTGGGACTTTAACAAAAAACAGTCCTTTACGCACAGCCTCTATGAGTCATTTGGACATATTTTCTGGACATGTTTGACTCTTTAGCGACATATGGCCCTTCTACGATCACCAGTGATAAACTATCATGTTATAGACTGCCGTATAAAAGTCAACGAAGCAACACATTTTGGACGGGCTCCTCTCCAACTGGCAGAAACGCGGACTTGGAAATAACCGTAGCTAAACTAATCTCAGACACATCAAAAGGTCATCACAGTGAGTTTTTCACTTACCAAAAGAAGTCTTAGTCCATTGTTACTCGAAATGGACGCGGTTACCGTTTATTTCCAGCGGATTTCTTGCTGCTTTAATGTCGTTGTAGTCCTGTAATGCACAGATTTGGCTCCCGTCGACAGGTAGAGAAGCGCAATGTTGAGAAATGCGCTTGTGGGTGTGGTTAAAGAAGAAAGACTGGAGTTGCCTCAGATGTTCCTCTCTCTCTCTCTCTCTCTCTCTCTCTCTCTCTCTCGCTCTCTCTCTCTCTCTCTCTCTCTCTCTCTACTCACTTACATGTCAATGTTAGGTGGCAAAAAACAAAACAGCATAACAGTTATCACCATATCCAGGAACTTTGGAGAGGATTTGGAGATGGACCAACACATGAACAATCATGTCTGGAACCAGATAATCAATCACGGCCCTGGGTTTTAAACCCACACATTGTTCATGTCTAGCGGGAACAAGGAAATGTAATATTTCTCTAACAATTTAACTTATGTCATCACTCTGACCTCCTCCCCACCAGCCACATTAAAGAAAAATGCTGCCCAGCTTAATACTTTGAAACTTGCAACAATAAGAGAGGACCTGCACACACAAAACGAAAAAATGCATTCACCTCAGGGTGTGTCTGCCTCATACATATACTGTTTGAACCACCCAAACTCACATTAAGCCAGGTCCTTCCTGGAAACGTGGAAAACTTTTTAATTAGTACCAACAGTCCTGAGAAGTTGTTCTACCTCTTTTAGGAGGCTTGATCTGCCAGAGATACTGTAACTTGGGTTCTTGAGTCTGCCTGTCTGTGTGTGGGGACATACATCTTTTTAAATCCATAAATCCCGCTGTAGAATAACACTAAACTGTCCTGTAGTTTTCTACAAGGACTCCTGCTTGTCCCCGTTCATTTCTTATTCTGTTACTTTCTGCAGCACCCAAATAGATGTATTGTGTTTCCTTTATTCTTTTAAAAACTGAGCTCTACTCAGATTACGCCGTCGCACTTCATGAGCTTCCAGCTTTTAGAAGCGTGTCCTCACTGTCAAGATTGTGAGCAGTGGCTTTTGTATCCACTCTCCCATCCACGTAACTTCACAACCACGGCTACGGTGACTCTGTTCTGTTGTGAAAACAGCCCAGCTTAGCAGTGTTGTAAAGAATATGAAACATTACTGTGATCAGAATGTACCATCTGTGCCAGAGCTTGCCAGTTCTTGTTGAGCTACTGGATCATGTGTTTACCTTACATAAAAGAACAACAGACTTGTTCAGACATCACTAGTCCAGTCAAGTCAGGCTTCTAATATTTGTTCAGTACAATCACCTACAATTTCTCAATAGGTTTGTCACAACCAAGCCCATATGAGAACTGTTGAGTCGCGACATGTAGTTGAAAATCGAGCTGAATCGATGTTTTGTTTTTACTTCAACAGATGTGGACAGCAATTCAGTTGTCTGGTACCAGGTTTGTAGGGTACCCATGATTTAGCCTGGTACCAGACAACTGAATTCAAATCATGGGTACCCTACAAATAATGAAACCATCTTCATACTTTCAACCTTTGTACAAATACATAATCTTACACACCTGTAACGTTATCAAAGGCTAAATTTGTTCAATACCAAGAGTGAAAAGTAACACTACAAAGGGATGCCATAGTGCTGCCTTCTCTAAAAGGAACACTTCATCTCGAAGTCTGGCAGCTATGAGCTAAAACTCTCAGGATTTTGTTAGAAGTATCAAGTGCAGCTGTGCTTTTCAGGAAACTCAAAGTGTAAGCATGTGGACGACATCTGTACTCAGGAGACAAAAGTTGCTCCTTAGCTCTAGATGAAGAACTGGTCCAGGCAGTTTGCCCGGCGACACACCTGAAGAATTCATTGTGACTCAACCTCTGCCTGCCTCAACAAGCCTAAAACAACAGGAAAAACACTTCACTTTTCACCGCTGGTACTGTGAAAGAGAGGACTTGAACCAGAGAATAGAGAGAAATACTACCCTCAAAGCTGGGAGGGTCTTTTATGGGAGTGATTGTTGGCTCATTTACAGAACCACCCATCAAGGCTGGACTAACAGAAAGAAAGACTGAACATAATTTATACTCTTCAGAGCCAGTTACACATTAAAAAAAAAAATGTTGGCAACCAGAGAAAGGAAACGTCTACCCCTTACTGTGTACAAATGGGATGACTCTCAAATCACACACACAAAAGTTTTTCCACTTCCACCTCCTGATATCCTACCATTCAGACATTTTTGCCACTACAATACAGCGGAGGTGAAAAATGACTTTCCAGCAGCAACTTGTCTTTCCCGAAACAGTGCCCCGTTTGCTGTGATGATCCACAGACCTCAGCTGTTAATAGATTTTATCGGAACAACTGTCTACCAAAATAGACATTCATGGTTCCAATGAAATCTACTAACAGCGGTGTCTGCAGACGATCCTTTCATTGTTTGTTGTAAGACACTTTGTTCAAGATCTTTCTTTATTGCCCAGAGCGCCACAATCTATGTTTTATTCTCCTCCGAGGTAACTGAGGTGGCAGCAGAAATTTCAGAGGCAGATATCTCAAAACCATCAGGAAATACCTGCACGGTTCATTTCAACAAGATATGTTCTTGTACTCTCACTGCATATTTTCTCCTATCATACGTTGGAAGTGTAAATACTTGGAAACATCCATTCAGAGGCCGCACGGACCGCCAAATTCCTATGCTGGGTGGACCCGCACACGTCAGCACGGATGAATCGAGCAGAGGAGTGGGAGACTCCGCCTCTGTCCTCCTAAAAGTACCAATCAACCTAAACAATGAGGGTTCTGCTCCTAGCAACACAGTACCAGTGAGTGGGAGGACTGTATGAAACACATGGAAACATTTTAAGAAGATAGAAAGTCTGAGATTTTTGCCAAACTGCACACAGAATCGACAAAACCTTTGGCTGGTTTACCTCTTTTACATATGATTTTACATATAACATGAAGAAAAACTTCAAAACAAACGTTCAAAACACAAAAACGATCTTTAATGAAAAACAATATTAACAACATTGCAGCCACACTGCACCTCAACACTGTGGAATATGCACATCCTGATGCTATTAACAGCTGTGTTTACAACACTGCATTTGAACTTCATTGCTCTCTTCTGCCTCTGAAAAAAGCCGTTTAGGACAGTAACATGCACATCAGCTCGAACCTTTTGATAAATTATGTAAATTACAGTACAGACAAGGTAAAATATGAACATGTGAGTGAAGGGAAAAGACGCTGAACGGTCTGAACTAAACATGTGGAGGTCGGGTACTCAGCAGAGGGAAAATCTTACACAGAAAACCACGTTTGAAAAAAAAAAAAAAAAACCTACCCCTCCAAACCACGGTGACTCGTGTAATTGGCATTTATTTTGTTTCTGTGCAAGGGCCATAGAACTTCATCTGTAATAAAAAAAACTCTGTAAATATTCTGGCCCGAATCAACAACAGCACATTCCAGATCAATGACACATACGACTTGTGGTCCAGAATTTCACTTAAACAGGAAGGAACTACATAAATTGTAGCTCAGTATCTGAGCAGACAAATCTCTGCTAATGTGTCTTTCAAGGAAGTGCCTATGCAGTGAGTAGAGGCACATTTCCTTTGTCATGTCTTTTTCATGTAGTCTTTGCCTTTATTCTCGGTATCTCAAGATATGGCAACGCTGTATGAAGGTGCGGGTGTTTCAGGGGTGTTTTTGCCTGTCAGCTTTAGAGTGTTTGACTCCATCAGGTTGCTTCCGCTGGACATCGTGTTAGTCATGGAGTGGCGGTTGTGGTGGACTGATGTGAAACATTCGCGGCATCTTTTGCCCACCAGGTAGACGATTTCGAAAATGGAAAGGAGGATGCAGACCAGGCTGGTGATCACCATGAACAGGGTGAAGATTCGTTTCTCAGTGGGCCGAGCGATGAAGCAGTCCACCTTGTTGGGACAGGGCTTCTGCTCGCACTTGATGAGTGAGGGGAAGTCGTAGCCCTCGTAGATGTGGTAGAGGAGGTAGACGAAGGTGGCGTCAACACCTATTTTGAAGACCAAAGTTAGGACGTAGGTCCACCACAGGCCCCCCCGTTTCTTGCCGGTGTTCTGGTAGAGACGGCGGCAGTTTTCGCCGTACTTGAGCCGGTTTTTCCGTTCCCTGTCCTCCCTATAGGCTACATGCATCACCACCAGGAGAGAGGGGCAGGTGACGAAGATGAGCTGCAGCGCCCACAGGCGCACGTGGGAGACAGGGAAGAAGTGGTCGTAGCAGACATTGTGGCACCCTGGCTGAGCCGTGTTGCATTTGAAGTCTTTCTGTTCGTCACCCCATACTTTCTCTGCCGCCACCACAAACACCATGACCCTGAAGAGGAAAACGATGGATAGCCACACTCGGCCGAAGGCTGTGGAGTACTTGTTCACCCCACTGAGGAGGCCCTGGAGGAATGCCCAGTTCATGACGAGGTTTGTTCACAGCCTGTCTTCTCTTCCTGCTGATGGAAGACAGAGGAAGTTCTTTCTAGCTGAAAAGGCACGGACAAAACTCAGGTATCTGCCAGCCTAAAAAAAAAACGAAAAGGAAAAAAAGCACAGTCATGTCACAGATATAGAAGGCGGCTAAAACAAAGAAACAGTGAGGTGAGACTGGATCGTTATGATTTGAATAGACGTTATCTTAAAGCAAAACATAACAGACACAGGAGCGAAAAGAACACATACAACTTTTAATATCCAAAGTTTCTCGTCGTTCAAGCCGAAACTTTTTAGCTCGTCGCTACACTGGCGCACAGCCGGACAACTTTTACTCACTTCACAACGATTGCGCTAAACGCTTTCAAGTTTGTACAATCCGTCCGTGCGCAATTGCGCGTATCCAAACTTTCCACATTAAAAAAAAACCTACTAAATCGGGTCAATCCGAACAAGTTGGCGTTATTATCCGATCCATAAGAATACGTATTAACGTGTTTACTTACAGTTTAAACACCGTTTAAAGCGCTGTTGTTGTAGTCCAGTGTCGGAGCGGTGGGAACGGGCTGGATTTGGATGAATCTCACCGATGAGTATCTCAGCAGATTTCTCAACACAGGACGGGAGCGGAGAGGGTGGAGTCGCCAGCCTTTCTTCTCTTCACCTAACCTGCTCTCAGGTGTGGTAGCTCAACTGCTCTCAAAACTTGTTGTCCAATTAAATGAGAACACTGCAACATTTTTTCCCCATAAAAATATGTTTGTTTGTTTGTTTTTTTGGTTGGGGGGAGGGGGGGTGTCATCAGGTCAAACAAGCTCCATGCACGTGATCATCTCATTATTTGCATCAAACCAATTAAACACATTAGAACATAGAAGAAAAAAAGTGTATGATTTGTAAGCAGTGTGCTAACTTAGATTAAATGTCTATAATTATTGTAAATAGTAACTTGGCATGTTAGTGTTCATCGAAATTAATAGAGTAAAATGTGTTATAAAAATAAGTAATTATGCAACAATAAAAATGAGTGTGCCAACAATCAGCAGAAAAGCAAAGTAACAGAAATCAAGCTTTGTTTTTTTTTATTTAAAAAAAAAAAAATGTGTTTATTGAAATATTTACATGGCACATGATGTGTGTCCAGAGTACAAAACACCACGAACACACTTGTGCTTTCAGACATACGCTGCCTCCATAGACAAACACAAACCAGCACACACTTCTTTATTCGTTCACACATATTCTCCACAGTCAGAGATGATAATTTTCTGCTTCGGCTTGCCGTCTTTCGTTCCCTGAGCCTGCAAGAAAGAAAACAGATTTACGAAACACAGCAAATACTTGTAAACGTCTTATTATAACATGACCAACTAGGATCAATAGGACATGAAGCCTAGCCGGATGTTTGAGTTTGTATTTTTAATGGTTATAATTATAATCTGTTTGAGTAGAGGCGCGTTTGTCAGCATGATCACAAATGTATTATCTTTTGCAACTTAAACGAGATTAACTGTTTAGAATTTTTTCACTTGACCCATAAAATTCATCTTCAGTCACACCATTAATGTTCTCTGTGGTAAACCATCTGATACAGTGATGTAGAGTATATAGTTAAAGAACACATTGGGGCATAACTAAAGTCTGATGATGAGGTTTTACATGTACTATCACTGATTTAACCCCTTTATTTTATCCTGGGATAGAAACCTGCATGAATACGCTGCATTACATTTTTAAAAACATCATTTCGCAATCTCATTACCTCCATTGCACGGAGCACATCCATGCCCTCCACCAGGTCTCCAAACACTACATGTTTGCCATCCAGCCAGTCTGTTTTGTCAGTGGTGATGAAGAACTGAGAGCCATTACTGTTTGGCCCAGAGTTAGCCATGGAGAGCTGTCCTGTGAGCACGAGAGACAATGTTTGGTCAGTTATCCGCACGATGTGCCGGCAAAGATAATGAAGCTCATTCGCAGAGAGACCACACAACCCGAGAAAGCTTCTTACAAAGCTCCTCACCTGGAGCGGTGTGCTTGAGGACAAAGTTCTCATCGTCAAACTTCCGGCCATAGATGGACTTCCCACCGGTGCCATTGTGGTTGGTGAAGTCGCCTCCTTGGCACATAAACTGAGGGATGATTCGATGAAAGCTGCTTCCCTTATAGCCAAAGCCCTTCTCGTGTGTGCACAAGCAGCGGAAATTCTCTGTATAAGATTAAAAGAAAAAAAAAAGGCACTTTTGTTGTTGATGTTGTTTTTAAAGTCAACATTGGTGAAGCCACAGTATTCATCCTTAAAAAAATCGGATAAAAAAACAGCACCTAGCATACGCACCTGCTGTCATGGGAACAATATCAGCCCGAAGGAGGAAGCGTAGTCTTCCCGCTGGCTTGTTTCCAATCTTGATGTCCATGTAGACCTGAGGATTAACTCTGCCCTTTTTAGCCGGAGGCTCACCCTACAAGGGGAAAAAAAATCATACTTCTGTCACTATCATAACAGTTAAATGTCCAGAAGCACATTTAAAAAAAGAAAGCCATCTCACCTCCTGTGTTGCAGTGTTAGTTGTTTCTCCACCAGCTGCCGCTGCCTCTGCCTCAGCCTCCTCTGTGGTCTTCCCTGAGAACTTCTTCAGCCAGTCATCGTCCGACCACACTGAAGGAAAAGCAGAGTTAAAATCAGAACCGAGGCTTTAAATTACCGTCAAGGCAAAAACTTTTATAAACTAATTAGAAACTAAATTTTATTAATCACCTGGTCGAGAAGAACCTTCTTTGATTCTCATAGGCTTGGCGGTATTGACCCGGACAGTCCGTCCAAAAAGCTCTGACTCATTCTAGCAAAGAAAAAACAAACAAACAAACAAAAAAACATCACAATTAAAACTGGAAGGTTTTTGTTTTTTTTTGGACCTTTCACTGAGGAAATCAATGCAATGCACTTACCATGTTATCAATAGCTGCTGCAGCATCCTACAGAAGACATAAAGCAGACAAATTATATGAGCGCATTATTATTATCCATTATTAACCGCTCATCCTCATCAGAGTCACGGTGGGACTGGAGCTTATCCCAGCTGACTTTGGAGACTTGCCAGTTCATCACAGGGCACATAGAGAAAAATAACACACTCACACTCACATTCACACCTATGACCAATTTAGAGTCACCAATTAACCTATTAAGTACGTGTCTTGACTTGACTGTGGGAGGAAGCATCATCACCACATCATTATTTATTCTGAAAGTTAGTTTGCATTAAATTAAAAGACAGAATTCCAATGAAACAGTATACAGAGGATGTGATGTATTTATTCAATTCATATTCCTGTTTGTTTTTGTTGTTTTATATATATTTATCTGTACATATCAGTTTAATGTTTATGTCTACCTGCTGAGCTTGTTTTTAGCTGTATTGATGTCTTTATCTGTGTATGTACATTGAGAACAAAGTGTGATTCTCACTCTGTACACAGTCATATATACAGCCATCAGCCCTCGTGAACCTCACGTGCAGTCTTTTTCTTTTTTGTTGTGACTATGGTATACATAAACTGTACCGGGTGAGGCGTGTACAAAATCTAGCACAATAATGCAACTACGCATCTTACTTTAGAATTACTTTGAATATATATAATTTAGCTGTGGCTCACTAATCAGATGATCGGCAGCTGGATCCCCGGCTCCTCCTGTCTGCATGTTGAAGTGCCCTTGGGCAAGATACTGAACCCCAAATCAGTGCCATCGGTGTATAAATGTGTGTGAATGGATGAATGAGATCTGTAGTGCACAAGTGCTATGAGTGGTTGGAAGACTAGAAAGGCGCTATATAAGTGCAGTATTCAGATCAGTGTTAAATTTACAGTGTTAGTACGTAAAGAGCACCATATATTTGACAAATACATACCTCAGCCAGTTCAAACTCAATGAAAGCAAATCCTCTGTGCTTTTCTGAAAATAAAACATGAGGCACATTAATACGGCTTCATATGTATCTTACCTTAATGTTATATATAGAGAGAGAGAGAGTGTGCAGTCAGCCTCCTGATCTTACCTGTTTCATAGTCTAAAGGGATCTGGATGTCTGTGATGTCTCCAAACGGTATAAAAGCAGCATGTAACACTTTCTCATCCACCTCCTCTGCCAGGCCACCTGACACAAACACAAACACGACAATTAAAGCTCATCGTTAAATGTAATAATGAAGAAATGTTTGTTTGTTTATAAAGAGGAAACAGTTTACGTGGTGCGTTCAAGACACAAGAGGAACTAACGGAGTTTCCTTTGGCTAAAACTTTTTTTTTTTTCATTTTATTTCGTTTATTCAGAGTTCATTATGTGACTTAGTATAATACACTTTCCACGTGGTGTTGTAAAAACTGTATAGAGTTTGAAACCATCGAAGTCGTCATGTTTTAAGGTGTCGCTTTCAGGTTTTACCGGCTCATGTCTCTACGTATCGGAGGTTTTCTTCACATTATGTGCACTTTATACATTATTACTTATGTCTAAGTTCATTATCTTTACCGTAATACTTTTAGTACGTTAACCAGATTTACTGAAACAGGATAATATTAACGTATTTCTATGAAGTAACGTTCACTTACCAACATACAGCACTCGTTTATTAGCCGCCATATTAGATTTAACCCTTCAACTCTGACCCGTGCGGCTCCTCATTGGTGCAGACAGACTGAAGCCCGCCTCCCTATGACCACGTGCGCTCTAGCGCCGCCTGCCGGAGGAGCCCCTCTGCCGGAGGAGTCTGCCGGAGGAGCCCCCTCTCTGCCGGAGGAGCCTCACGCGCCTTTGTATATTGATATTAAGATGACATGTTTAGCAGACTACCACGACAGCGTGTTGTAGCAGTGAAGGTAAGTTTTCATGGTCCACAATTATTCCAGAAATCTGTCACTCAAATCAAAACGTCTGCTGTGAAAAAGAACTATAGATACTAAGAAATTTAAAATGTTTTTAAATTATATTTCTTTTCACGATTTAAAGGTTCAGCGTGTAAGATTTAAGGGGATCTACTAGCAGAGATGAGATAATATTCATGAGTATGTTTTCAGAATTGTATAATTACCCGAAAATAAGAATTGTTGTATTTTTTGTAAACTTAGAAATAGAAAAGAAGAATATAATAGATACTTTATTGATCCCTTGAGGGGAAATAATTTTTTTTACTTAAGTTATTTTACATGCCCGCACCCAGGGTGCAGTTAGAATGAGCCTTTTAGAGATAGTAAGGTAGATAGTAAATAGTATTTTTTTTTAAATAAAGAAATAAGAAATAAAGCTGCAAATAGGGATACAAAAACTATGCACAATTAAGTTATGCTGTAGACAAATGAATGACAGTCACAGCACATAGCAGAGGTAGTGCAAACAGAGTTGGAAATGAAAATGATGAATCATGATGATGATGAATGTCCATGAAATAGTGCAAACAGAGAATGAAATTGTCTATTGTCTATTTTCCTCCCTGCCATGACTGAGAGCTGTTGTATAGTCTTATGGCCAGGAGGACCAAAGACTTCTTGAGTCTGTTTGTGTTCTTTATATCTACCAAGGGAGCAGGTCCTCTTTTACGAAGTCCACCAGGTTTCTACACTAGCCCAGAATAGACAGATCACTAGCACTAGATACAGACTTTCATAGTTTTCTTGCAGGTTTTCTGGCGACCATAGTTTCTCCTAAATGCGGGCAGGGTGAGGGTTATTCAGTTGGTTGCAATTTGCAACTTTACTGCTAGATGCCTCTACATTTTACACACTAGGCCTTTAAAAGTGGTATTTTATATGCAGTCAAAGAATATTTTGGTTACCATTTATAGTATGGAATCCTTCATAAAAGAAAAATCTGACTTGTGGGACCATGTTTTGTTTGAACGAGATCAAGAAAAAAAGTAATCAGTAAATTGTAAATACTGTTTACATGTTCTCCCTTCTGCATGGGTTCTGAAGTCCAAAGGTCCATGGCCAAAGACATACGGGTTAATTGGTGACTTTAAAGAGCCCATAGGTCTGAATACAAGTCTCAGTGGTTGTTTGTCTCAATGTGTCAGCTCTGTGATGAACTGGCGACTTGTCCTGAGTGGACTGGCTTCAACCACTTGTTGCTCCTTGTTGACATTGGTCTTCTGCTGTTTGTGTTTTGCCCCTGAGACAAATTCATACCTCCACTTGTTCCCTGCATGTTCTTGTTTTCTAATGATTTGCACTTCTCTTTTTCTCTTGCTGCATTGTTTCCTTCTCATCCTTCCTTATAACTTCACGTCTATCCATCTGGCTGTCCAACACAGTGTCACCTATCCCAGGAATATCTTGGTGAAAAATATTTCCATCAAAGTCAAAGAATAATCAGGATTTCATAATTAAACACTTTCTTGGTCATGAAGACTTAAGGAAGAATGGCAAGTGGAAGGAATGACAGAAAAGTGTTTCATAAAGTTTTGCATATATCCTATGTTGGCTAAGAGAGGATAACTTAAAAATTAAGTTTGAACATGAAGTTAACACCTATAAAACTGTATTTTTATTGCAACCTTAAATTGTTCTTATTTACAAAATTAGGTGCATTGAAAGATTCACTTTTAGAGCTTAATATCAAACCATGCAAAAGTGACTTTATGGCTCTGTTGTGACTTTCTGTTTCAGAGCTTGTCCCTCCCTTTGTCGTGATTTCATGAAAACGCTTTTGACTGGGAGGTTTCTATGTAAAGGCTCAGTGACCAAACAAACATTGTCTTTCTCTTTAGTGCAATGAAATGTTTTCTTTTCCCTTCTTATATTGTTGTATCAATCATCTGTCCAAGAGGGAACACTCTAAAAGATACCAATTTAGCCCAAGACATGATACTTAACTTTATATTGTTTGTGCTACTCCTGCAGTGCCCTGACTATCCTGCCTCTTACCATTAATTTGGCCTTCTCTTTGCACTACTGACTAGGTAAGTGTGTGTCTGATAGACACATCAAACTGAATAAAATAGATCAAATAACACAAGAATAGTAACCTTGATATAACATCCCTTTATTGAGAATATCACACACCCGTGATTAACATGTTAGGATGGAACAGTCCATCATTTCAAATCAAACATAAAACTTTCAAGCAAAGAAAAAGAACAGGGCTCATTTTGCTTTTAGAAAAAAAGGTTTCTCTGCTTTGCCACAAAACGAAGGGCCACCATTCAAGATGCATTTGCATTATTGCTTTTGGTATGCAGTTTAAAAGTTTTACAGAACTAGAAAATTATGAACTGTAACATTTTTCAAAATGTTCAAGTATATTTTTTGAAAATTACATTTCCTTTTTTTTTTGTCTTCATTTTTGCATAATTGTTCAGAGGAGTCTGGTGTTTGGAGTCACTGCAGTGAGTCTCTCCCCATCTCTGCTCATTTTTCT
This sequence comes from Protonibea diacanthus, assembly GCA_028641955.1. NCBI lineage: Eukaryota > Metazoa > Chordata > Actinopteri > Sciaenidae > Protonibea > Protonibea diacanthus. The sequence continues at coordinate 14,776,718 of CM053987.1, forward strand.
GTGAAACAACACAATGACTTTTCATTACCACCACAAAACTTCAATCGTGTATGCCCAAAACAAGGGAACAATTCTGAATAGCTTGACAGTTTGTGCATAATCATACCGATTCAGTACAGCACACGGTCTTCAGGATGTGGCTGCAGCAGCAGTTGTGGCCATGCTGCCCACTTTCTGAGTAGCATCTTTCTTTGCCTGGTGGGCTTGTAGCACTGCGACAGCTTCTTCCACCTGCACAAACACGAAAAAACATTGTAGTGTGTAGCATATGTAGTGTGGTATATGGATAACGGACATGTCAGTGTGACAATATGTCAAAGATAGAGGTAGCTGAATACCTTTGAACGCAGAGATTCATGAGACTCCAGCATATGTAGCAATTCAGAGTTGTCGATCTCCAGCAGCATGCCAGTGATCTTTCCTGCCAGGTTGGCATGCATGGACTGAATCAGTGGGAACAGACGCTCACCTAGTTGGAAAAAAGTGAGAATAAATCAACCTAATAAAAGCCGGAAAGCATTACAGTTCAGTCATTACGATATGAGATTCTTACCTAGCATCTGTTTCTGCTCTTGTGGGGGTGCAGCCGCCAGCATGGAGGCTGTGAGAGGCTCCTGACCCTGAACATGCACAGCTGGCTGAGCCTGGAAGGGACAGATAAAGGACATAGGAAGGAAAATTATAGATTAGTTTTGGGGCCTGATGTGACAGGAACACATGATGTGAATAGACTTTAACCCATACCTGCTGTAAGGCAATAGGTTGGACCACCTGGGGGTTTGGGTTACGGACACCAGTGGCATATTTGTAAGGAGGCATGGCACGGGGCCCCGGGACTCCCATTGAGGGACGAGGAGCCATGGCCTGGCCAGAAGCTAGCAGAGAGGAGGAGGAAAAATGCGGCAGAATTTACACAGTGTCCTGACATCCTCTGCTGTTTATTTGCTGCTTATAAAATGCAAAACCAAGAGTTGACGCTGAACATACCACGTGGACCTTGTGCGCCGCTATTGGGAGTCATGTGTCTCAGGTTGGCACGGGGTCCTGGCTGGCGCAGTGAGCTGGGTATCCCTTGGAAACCACCTGGGAGTGACAGAAGCAGAGACAAAAACAATGAGATGTAACCTAAAACTTTATTGCATACAAAATGTTTGCAGTATAAGGTAGCTATATCAAAGACAGATGGGCTATCATGTAGTGGCAGATCCTCACCTTGACCTCTGCCACCTTGTTGCTGCCATCTGGGGTTGGGTCGCATTTGGGCCAGCTGATTGGGTGCATAGTATGTAGTCCTGTTCTGGGCCTGGTGGGTACAAGTAAGTGATATGTGTTGGCATGGCATTAAAATCATCAATACAACGCTCAAATTTTATATAATATATTCATAATGAAAAGTTTGCCCAGTGACCTCTGGGTAATGTAGTAAAAAAATGTGTCAACTTATTTTAAACCTGTATTAAAAGTTTTTTGGCCTTGGGAATGTTAAGTCCAATGCTCACTGTTCTTTTAGCTCTGTTTTGGTCTCAACCAACTCCTAAAGAAAATAGACTTTTAATCCACTAAATGCTCCACTATGTTCTGGACTGGTAGCATATCAGCATAGCATATCAGCTTTTTCGAGCTTTTTCAGTGAGGCTGAACTGAAAGTAAAGTTGCGAGCCCTAAACTGCAGGTCTAAGTGATAGTTATCTGTGGCTTACATTATACATAGTCCCTCAAATCCATTTTTAATATAAAAATATAAATTATATGCACTTTAACACACACACTATCATCTCAGACTATTCTCACCCACCTGTGGCACAGCTGGCATGAAGTAGCCACTGGTGGGCTGGAACTGATTAATGATGGCGTTAGCAGGCATGGCCCTCATGCCAGCAATGCGCTGCATGTACTGATTGGTGAGGTGGGCTTTGCGCTCCTCTTTGCGCTGAGCGAGAGCCACATAGAGGGGTTTGGAGCCAACGATACGTCCGTTCATCTCAGTCACAGCTTTGGTGGCCTCTTCGGGGGAGGAGAAGCAGACAAAGCCAAAGCCCTTGGAACGACCCTCCTCTAGCATCACCTACAATACAGAAAGGTTGTGTCTGGCTAACTTCAAGGATAAAATATTGTATTGTTACCATATTTATGGTGCAATGATGCATAATCGCTTTTCTAGTGGTAATGCGCGGCAACATCTGTTTCATCCTTCTCACCTTAGCGCTTGTAATAGACCCGAATGGAGAGAACTCCTTTCGCAGTTTCTCATCATCAATGGTGTCATCCAGGTTCTTAATGTAAAGATTAACACCCTGAAACCAAACACAAGCAGTGATGATGTTAACAAATTGAAATTTAAGATTGATGAGATTTATCTGATTAATTAAGGGACTTAGTAGTTCCCACAGACCTGATAACGACTGATCCTTTCTTGTTTCAGCAGCTCAAACTTCCTCTTCAACTCTGCCTGACGCTCCATCTTCTTCTGAGCCCGGCCCACAAACACAGTCTTGCCGTTGAGTTCAGTGCCATTCATGTCCTCTACAGCCTTTGGACAAAATCATTATTAACAGAGGGAATGACCAATAAAGACTCACTTGATGCATTTCTATGAGGCCGAAGTACCTTGTTGGCGTCCTCATGTTTCTCGTAGCTAACAAATCCAAAGCCTCTGGATTTGCCGGTAGGGTCTGTCATCACCTTGACGCTGAGTGTTTTACCTGCAGAGGTTAAAGGTCAGATAAGTGGCTGTAAGGCAGTAGATTTTGGATTTTTAGATTTTTGGAGTATTACCCACAACTCTAGTCCTATTTTACCATATTTGTCAAAAAGCTCCTTCAGCCGCTCGTCATCCATGTCATCACCAAAGTTCTTGATGTACACATTGGTAAACTCTTTGGCTTTGGCACCAAGCTCAGCCTCCCGTTCCTTGCGAGATTTGAAACGACCCACAAACCTGAAGACAAAAGGGAGAGCAGCGATACACACTCTTTTAAAACAGTCCAGACAGAGATTAGAAAACAAACCAGGATCCAGCTCTTTTGACCTGTTTTTTCCGATCTAAAACACCCTTGATCCAAGTTTCCGGGTACAGAAAGTTCCGCAATGACAGAGGAAGACCTGACCACGCAAGCACGGCAAGTAAAAGAGAGTACATTCTTTTACCAAAACATGGACAACATCCACAAAACAAATTCACAGCTACAACTCATCATGTGACTCATCATTCCTGGGGTAAACAATGAAAAGACATCCAACTGTTGTTAATATCACCAGAGGCAGGCAGATATGTCGGCATGCTAGACAACACAGTGACAACCATCGTAATTCTTGGTCCAAAACTTGATGAGGAGGTGGATGGAGAGGGATGGAGGAACAAAGTCTCACAGTACAAAGGAAAGCTGAGGAGGACCAAATGATCTTATATACCTTGCTATGACGACCTCTCTCTCCTTCCGCCATCCAGTATTGCATTCCTGCATTCGATCCATCACTAAAACACACAAGCGTGGTCATACACACACACACACACACACACACACATACAAACACTCCAAGACGGGTGACCAGCGAGTGGACAAATGAGGCAACAGAAAATGCATCTGGTAGGAAAAATAAGAGTAAGTAAGAGTTTTTAGTTTGTTATCTATGAGTTTAGAGGTTATCTCCATACTGGCGGCAGTGAGAGATGAGGTTATTAGTCAGATTATTCACGCACAAACTCACCAACTGAAAAAAGACACGAAAGGTCAGTTCACTCAACACAAGTGTACAACAGACAAGTCAGGTTTATACATCACATAAACTATCACCATAAACTCAATAAGTACTGCACCTTCTACATTTCAAATCAAGTTCAAGCTAAGTTCGTCAAAACTTATCAACAATGAACACCCCTTTGCCCCCAGTTCCTAGATGATCAGACACTCACACCTTGCGGTCATTCAGAAGCATGCCGTTCATCTTCTCAATGGCACGGTCAGCGGCGTCCTGGGTCTCGAAGTGGACAAAAGCGTAGCCCTTGGAACCGTTTTCATCGCACACCACCTGAAGCGGAGGAAGATGTGTGGGTAAATATGCAGAACAGGCAGTAGTTCAAGATTTTAGGTGCTTATTCGCTCTCTTGTGCTTTCAAATCTATCCTCTGAATGTGAAGCTGCAGCCAGTTAGCCTAACTGAGCATAAAAACCAGAAACAGCAGGACAACAGCTAGCTTGGTTCCATCCAATTTAGCATGCTTAATCTTGTTTGTACAATATATATATATATATATAAAAGCAACATTTTGTGGTTTTGCAGGCAGGTAGTTATGGCTTAACCACTCAAATTAGAAAAATTCACACTGTTTAGTATATTTTGTATATTTATATATATTCTTTTTTATGTGCACAAAACCAGGTTAGCTGTTTCCCAGATTCAAGTTCATGTAGTTTTTTTGGTGGAATTGGGAGGAGGTTTACATGAGAAAGTTTTAAGTGGATAAGGATAATGATCAAAATTATATTATAACTTATAATACACTTATAACATGATTTATGAGAAATAAGAATACATGCACAGTATCAAAATAACAAGAAAAAGGCCCTCAGTTACATTTATGACATCTGTACCTTGCAGGAAAGGATGTTTCCAAAGGCAGAGAAGGTGTCGTATAGAGCTTTGTTGTCAATGGACTTGTCAAGGTTCTTGATGAACACGTTGCCCACACCAGACTTCCTGAGGGAAGGATCTCTTTGGGACCACATGATTCTGATTGGCTTCCCTTTGACCACGTCAAAGTTCATGGTGTCCAAGGCTCTTTCAGCTGGAGGGAGGAGGGGCAAAGAGGTGGAGGGAAAGGTCATGGGTGGTTGTTTACATGAGGCCACGAGTCTGAGAATATGTGCTACACATCATGCTTCCATCTATCATGGTCGATACATCTACTGTAGCACTTCCACACAATGAATTATAGTTTCTACTCCACCAACACCAGTACCTATAACACTTCGACGTCCCGTGCACGGTATGTTGCCAGCCTGACAAGGGACAAGTAACATGGGTAGGGCACTGCAGTAGACCATGTGGCTGATGAGCAGCTGGGACAGGTGTGGAGGGCAGCTGCAGTGGGCAAGCTGGGAGCCCCCTTCTCTAACTCACCACATGCTGCTGGGCCACATTGCACCACCACTTACACTTGTACGATTAAAAGTAGTAATCTATTTCATTCTTCATTTTCCTGAATTGGTGTCTTCTGAACCCAGTTTGAGCATTAAAAGGGGTTAAATTACTATCTCATGTCTGTCTATTGCCTTAACTCTTTTACAGGCGCTCACGTCCATGTGGGAACACATGCCAAACATCCTTTTGTTCAGTCAGTCCACAGTAACAGACACACACACACACACAGGCCAGGCTTTCCAGCTAAAAGTGTCTGGTAAACAAAACGGAGCTGCCTTGCGTCTGCTGGCATCAGCAGTTTGGCTTGCAATTGTACTTCACAGCCCATGTGCTCAGAGAAGATGTGTGATTGCTGTCAAACATGTGGACCTCTGGAAGATCTCTTTGGCCTTTTTTTTTTAAACCATGTAAAACATGGTTATTTATATATTAAGCTGAGTCATTTGGAATAAAAATAAAATGTTAAAATGTTGGATTGCTTGTTATTCTTAACTATTTATGACATGTTAACTTAAATTTAGTATTGGGCAGGCAGGTTTGGGGCTGCTCAGAAAGACCTTCTATATTTAGAGAGGGGTCCTGAGAGGTATGTGCTGGCATGGAGTATGAGTAGAGCATTCTCTACCATTGATGGGGAAGAGACACATTCAACAAGAATGCCCTGATGAGCAACACCAGATCTAGCGAGTGTTTGCATATACAGCTGTGACATGAAGCAATCTAACAGAGACCACAAAAATACTAAACTACTGCACTGGGCCGCATGAAAATCACATGTACTGACTGGTTACAAATGTGCTCAGGTAGATATTTCATAGCATTTTACGGGCAGTGAGCTGTTCCCCCACGCAGGCACATGTTAGGACTCCATGTAAATACACAACAGCTACCATCCCCCATGTCCACACATCCAATAACAAATGGTGTCTTCTCACTTGTGGCTCTTGTTACATTTACTCAAGTGAGTGATACTACCTTCCTGGCAGTGATCCAGTTGTAACCTATCATTACTCCAGCTTTTGGTAACCAACTCCGATAAATTGTGACAACAGGTGTTTAACGTTGATACAAGAGGCGAAAAAAAAAAAAGAGTCCACACATTGTAAACAGCGGGCCTCTAAAGACAACCACAACACCTGCTACTATTGCTCAATGCTTTGATATTATTAACTGCAAATGGAAAAGACTTAGAGAAAAGACAAGCAGTTCAGATAACTCTATGATTCATCTAAACAGTTCACACTGGGATTAAAACAGGATCAAGTATTTGATAGTGTTGCATGTACCAGACAATACATAAACATATCAAGCAGGCGGTGCAGGGGTTATTGTTCAGCTGTACTTTCATGCTTTCACTGAATGTACCGTAGCAGAAAAGGGCAATGGGAATTGGTTTCACAGTGGCCCTTTAAATAGGAGCAGAAATGGGTCACTTTTGGGCTGAATGAGTGAGATCTGCAAACAGAACTAACATTCCCAATTGGAGTGCTATAATTGATGAGCATAAAATGACTTTTCTGGTAACTTTTCAGCATAAATCAAACTCGGCGTGTGCGTGTGAGGGCTTTAATCATGCTAGTGACATATTACCAGGAGCATACAAGAACTGGGACATGCTTATATGGGTCAAATGAGTGCTCAAACCAGTCTGAAGAGGAAGTGTCCTGTGATTAGATTGCAAAAATATCAATTCATCCACCATAATTCAGTGAAAGTCATCCCTTTAGTAAAAAAAAAAAAAATCCATTGCTGGTGTGTTCCCAGTTTTGCATATGATTACAGTTCCAGGGCTGACATTGAAAGCATATGATGACATTGTCAGTATTTGAAGGATGCATGCTTTCTGCCTCGTAAAGCCGCATGCAAGTAACAAAGTGTACAGCGGATCACTTGACGTTCCTTACCGTCAGCAGGCTGCGAGAAGTTAACGTAAGCATATCCCAGGGATCGCCGGGTGATCATGTCTCTGCATACCCGAATGGAGAGCACCGGTCCGGCTGGGCTGAATTTCTCATACAGCATAGCCTCCGTGATATCGGGGTGCAGGTCGCCAACGTAAAGAGAAGCCATCGGATAACTCCCCGTCGCTGTGTTCATATCTCGGACTTCACAAAATAAGTGAATGTAAAGCTTCCCTCAATAAAACGCCAGGAAAAAGAAGCCGGTGTGAAGTGTTTCCCGTGTCCAAACTGCGCTTCGATTCTCGCCTAATAAAGACACTGACAGCTGGCTCTCCGGTCCAGCGTGTTGAAAATGTCAAACCTGAAAAATCACGACAAAAAGCCGATGTCTTTCTCAAGTGTCTTCTTTAAAAAGAAAAAGAAAAAAAATGCCAACTTCGGGTTAAGCCCGAGGCCTCCTGTTTATAGTATTTTTTAATTTATAAAAAAAATTTTGCTATTTTTTTTAAACGTTTGTATTTCTTTAAGTATTGCGGTACTTTGTTTTTATTAAGATTTTGTAGATTTTATATTTTTTATATTATTTTTATTTTAAGTTTTTCAAGAACAGTGAGTTAGACACTCACGGTTGTTTTGTGGTCGGGGAAAGAGACTGCGTGAGGGAAAGCATGGGCACTTTATACAGAGTGGCTGTGCGGAGGAAATAGTGGCCAGGGTCAAACTTGGGATAGAAAAAAAAAAAAAAAAAAAACACACTGAGCATGCGGAGTAAAAGGGAGAGCGCACACTGTACTGCTCCAACTACAGAGCCCAGCTCCCCACAGCGACATCTGGGTGGGAATACAAAAGGCTTTCATAGACAGACTGAACAGGGATTTTGATTTATTTCTTTTTTTTAAAAAAAAAACAAAAAAAACAACAAAAAAAAACACTGGTGAATATGTATTACAGAAAGAAATACTAAATTTAAAAAAGCAGCCTCAGAAGTGTGTGGTATTTCATTTACATTAAGCTGATGCTTTATGTAACTTACAAAAGAGGGAAACAACCAAAAGGTACAGTGAAACAAGTAAATGTTAGTGCATCAATAATACTGTGACAGTAGTAGAGGGGGGTAGATTTATCATCTCCAGTTGTTGGTAGTGTGAGGAGAGGGGGTACTTTCTAAAGAGCTGGGACCTCAGTTTTATTTCTTTTTTAGAGAGGTAGAGAGGGACATGTGCGCTGCCATCAGGAGGCCATGACATGACCATAGCTTGGGCAGTATGTTGAGTTAAGAAAGGCCTGAATTTTTTTATGTTGTGAAGTGCAAAGTGACACGACCAGGCAACATGATTAGAAAAAAGGTTAGTTTGTCATCAATCATATTTCAGTCATGTTTCGCTACCCTGGTGGGGGTGAGACATAGGGAGTCAATTTTGTTGTCATCATGGTGTATATAGTAGGCTTTGCTGGGAGGACCAGCAGTTCAGTATGAGAGGTTCAGCTGGGAGGTGGTGTGCCATCATCCATGGAGAGATGTCTGAGAGGCATGCAGAGACCCATGCAGAGACCAAGAGGTTGTCAGGAGGAATTTAAGAAAAACTAGATTGCTCAATAAGTTTATTTAGTGAAATATTCTTATATTACATTACAATTATTCTGCTTTGTCCATCCCCCTGAGGAGAGAAGAAATCAGTTAGTCATATTCACATGCATGAACATACTGACATTACAGAAAAAAAAAAAATTACCTCAATAAATCCAGGAAGGTAGAGCACAGCCTTTTTCCTTTAGTTCCATCCCTCCCAAGTCTTTTCATCCTCCCTTCTCCCTCTTGCTGCTTCACCACTTCTTCCTCATAACTCAGTGTCTGTGACCCGTCACCGCTTTTGGAGAACTGAAGCTTTGAGCGAATTACTGGTCGATCATTTGTTCCTTCTTGGGGAGTCACAGCTGCATCTGCCTGCCTTTGAAGCAGCTGGTCTCTCACTTTGTTAAAATCATTCCGGTCTAGGATGTTCACGGTCATCTCATCTGGCAGAGGGATGTTGTCTTCTTGTGGAGCCTCTGTACCAAACAGTCCAAGTCTTCCTAGCCACATTTTTCTTTTGGGGTCCTCTATAACAGCTGCGTTTTCCAGTTGTGGTGGAATTATCCAGTTCAGTGTAAGAAAGTCCACATTTTCATCTCCGATCTTGTTTGTAGGTGTATTCAGAAGAGATTTTTGGTCTGTGGTTGAAGATTGCAGCTCAGGAACGTCTTTTGATACACTGTTGCTTGCCTGTAACTGCACTGTCAACTTGTCTTCAGACTCAGAAACAATATTGTCGCTGTGCTCAGCATTCTGCACCTGTCCAGGTAGCCAAAGGGTCAGCCTGGCAACTGGGTCCTGTCTTACAACCACTACTCTGTTAGGGGGAGAAGAGAGCTTGCTTTTTGATATAGAAGAACCAGAGACAATTGCATCTTCTGCCACTGCACCATTAGAGGCATCAGACTGCATGGAGTCCAGAACAGGAGCGCTGGGGGTTTCTTGAGGTTCAGAGACCGAAGGCTCAGGACTCATCTCTACATCTTTGTCCACAATGACGAAGGGGCCAGTGCTGACGACGGCCCTGGCATCTGGAATTACATGTTTAGTAAGTCACTGTTGAATCAGAAACCAAGAACAGTCAATTAATTGCCCTTTAGAAAACTAAAGCACTGACCTTCAGGAAGTTGTTTGACTGAGAGGCCTTTGCACTTTGAGCTACAGCAGTTGCACACCTCTGGTGCGCTACTCAGGTCCTCCCATCTAAGACACAAAAAAAAAAACAAAAAAAAAAAAAACAACCCCATCATCAAGTAACAAAGGTCACAAAATACAAGTGTGTATACAAATACCTTGACTGGATCACATCATAGTTACAGGACTTTGAGCCAGAGGTGACACCCTGATCCGAGAGGAGGACATTACACTGGATGTAGAGCTTCGGGGGAGAAAAGTTCACAGGGTCATACAGCTGAGTAGCAGGATAAAAAGTTTGAGAACACAAAAAACAAACAAAAAAAAAAACACTCACCTCAGAAATGAGATAAGTTGTGTTGAGAACAAAATTAACCACATCTGCTCTGTCAGAAGCCACAAATTTTACAATAGCATGAGGAGAACCCAACGGGACTGTGCACCTGCAGAGAGCATTGAGATTGTAACATCATGGGTAAACATTACAATCAGTTACTGACTTGCTGCTTACCCTTTATTCATAATGACTGCATGCCTGGGTTTAGTCTGAGGGTCAGGAGATGCAGAGACAAAACAGGACTGAATGAAAAGCTGCTGCTCAGGCCTGGTTTTGGCAGAAACCTGGAGGTTCACAACCTGCCCTCTTTTATAGACATTAGACTCTGCAGCTCTGGTCCAAGATGCTGTATGAAAAATAGGAATGTGTCTACAAGTGAAACAACACAGACAAACCGTATTTGATGTTATTACTCACGATTCATGGCTTTGATGTCAAAGGTTGGGACGATGTTTGGGACAAAGTTTGGATTAGCATATGACCTGAAAAGACATGCAGCCCTCTTTAGAGAGATTATTTGCGACCACTTACAAGTGTTTCAGTAACTCAGTAGATTCACCTCTTCGGGATGCAGGAGATGTGCACTGTGGAAGGAGTTTGCCACCAGGTGGGTGAAGCTTTTTTGAAATTCAAGTGGAGAGAGTTGGTGTACATCGCAAAACCATTCTGCATCTGTAAGAAAGTCAGGTCCCAAAGTCAAAACAAAAGCTGTGGAAATTCAGTAACTAGTAAAGAATTTGGTCAACTCACCACACGTGTAGTTCCACACTCATCTAAACTATAAGTGAAGACAAATTGGTTTGGTAGCTCGCTGTTGCTAAAGCAGCCTTCACCCAACTGCATCTCCTCTCCAGTCAGTACGACACTGTTGAATCTCTTGTCCACCAGCAGCGTTAGCTTAGCTTCATCGCAAAACACCTCAACTCTAGGAACGTTCATGATGGGAGGGAAATCAGCAAGCATGTGGAAGTCAGGAGTCCGAGTTCTCCATGAGCTGAAGATGGTGTCATATGGAGGAAAATCAAAATGTCTTTTAAATGGTAGAGGCATCATGTTTCCAAAAAATCCTGAAAAATCCCTGGGGAATATGGCATCTTGCTCATTTATTACTGATTCAACAGCAATAAAATGTCCAAGAAAAACGCAGAGAAATAGCTCTAGTGTCCCCATGGCAAACCTCAAAGCGGGCCAACCACTCTGATCACCCTCCTGTCCCAGGTGTATCATTAATAAGGTGTAGTGGCAGGAGGGACCAGGTGTTGGCAATCAAGCTAACGAGGCTGACAGGCAATTATGCAGCCAGTAAGGCTATTTTGTGTGTTTTATCGTCAGACAGTTGGCATTTAGCAGCCATAATTAAACAAACATATGGAACTTGTTCAAGTTCATGTCTTTGTTAAACCCTGACAGCTGAGTTTAATTGTATCTTAAGTAAACAGCCCAAACTTCCCCATCTACAATAGCAGCATTATTCACCTGAAGGTTATCTTAGTCACAGTGATGAAAAGAAAAAATCTTCTACTTATACCGTGCCTATAAATGCCCAAGTCATACAATTGGTGTGACTTTTATAGTATTATAGACTTTAAAGCAGCATTGTGTCACCTTTCTGTTGATGCTACACTACGATCTCCCATGATAAGTATGTTATGCTTTTATGACATTAAGTCGCACATCGCTAACTATTTCACTGATTTTGGTGGAAATGTCTTCTGGTTTTCCCTCTGACGCTGCTCTGCATCAGCTCTTTGTGATTTACAGAATTTCCTGGTGGATAGTAAAGTAAAAGGCTGTGAACTGTAGCTGCTGTTAGTTAATATTAGGTAAGTTTGTTAGCCAAGCTGCCCAGACTGTAAACTCACAGCACTAGGGGGAGTGTTAATGTTTTTGTACCACAGGCATTTTCGAGGAGCCGGGTGAGCAGGCAATGTAATTGGGCTGAACATCCAGAGGTAAAGAGACCGGAGAGGACATTGATGGAGAATGCTAAGAAGACAAACGTAGGAAGCGACCAAGTGAAATGAAAGGTTGAAAGACAGACAACAAACTGGACTTTTTGCTGTTGGACTAGTAAATAATATTAACTGGCTGCTATGTCTTCTTGTTACACTTTCTCTTTTTTGATCTCAAGTAATATAAGCATAGCAAATACACGTGTACAGCTGTCCATATTTACTACAGTAGTCCTATTGCAGTCTGGAACTCTGGATACTAAATCGTGAAAATACCCATTTCTGAACCACAGCTTCTGTGGCCACAAGGAGGCATTGCGTGGGCATGCTAAATGCTAAAATGTTGTGTCACCGTAGTAAAAGTGAAGAAGTGATAGAGCTAGTGAATTGCAACAGTGTTAACCAACAGTGTTAGCTAATATTAGCTACCACAAGCTAGTGGTCATACCAGACCAAGCCAGGATGTAGCAGCAAAACCAGTAAGTGTGTTGATGTGAGGAACTGTGCTATTCATGGGTATGAATTTACCTCTATATCTGTAAAAGAGAGGTTGTGTAATTTCTTCTTTCGGATTCTACAGTGTTGCTTTAATGTATGAAATATTAATGTTCCTTAACTGGTGATCTAATAGTGACGTGACCAACAGGAAAAGATGATACATCCTGCACTAATTAAAGCATGAAACCATCATGAGTCATGCATTAGTTCAGCATTATTTAAGTTTTATACCCTTCTTATAGGGTGTAGGGGAAACAAAGGAACAGTGACTGGAGTATGGACAGTATGATGTGATGTTTGCTTGGTGAGTTTTCTACCAACATTATTCTAAGCATGGATAGTCAGTCCAGCTGATGAATATACAGTTTATTTCTAACACATATGTAGCCTATATATATATATATATATATTTTTTTTTTTTTTTTTTTTTTTTTTTTCAGCTCTGTCGGGGCGGAGCCTCCGCACAGGTAGGCGGAAGGTGGTGTCTGTTTGTCCGCAGGTGAGCGGCAGTTACGGAAGACAACGACCCACCACAAACGGAGTGTCGAAAGCTGTCAGAAATGACTTTAATACAACTTTTACACTAATATGATCTAAGGGGGACTTACAATACACCATGGTGAATTTAGGTAAGTCGATTTTCAGGCATTGTTTTTTTTTTTTTTTTTTTTTTTTTTTCAGGACATACAGGTATGCTGCGGGCTAAAGTTTTTAGGCGTGGTCTGCAGGAGACGTAGCAAACCTATTTTTGTGCCTATATATTTTCTTTTGACGGAGCTCAGTGTAAAATTGCCTTAGTGTTAATTTACAAGCCTCTACTGGCTTGTTTGGAGTTTAATCTAAATACAAGTCAAACTTGTTTTGGTGTTGTTGTATAGACGCCTAGGATTCATGATTACTCATACACCCATAGTATGGTATGGGCCCCACAGTGTACGTCATGTCATTATTAGAAGTAAAAGTCTAACATCACAAGCAGAATGAAAGAGACATGCTGCCCCTGTCCGAGGTCTGATAAGATTCACTACATGAATATGTGAATACTATTACGTCATACTGTTTTTGTAGCAAACAATACTCTTAACAATATTATGACCAAAAACATGGCGAGTTTTTCCACAGCAGCCAGCTACAGGTTGAATGAGACATGCCAGTCGCAGGTATCTATTTCTACCTGACCCCTCAGGCCAGGTAAATGTGGTGGTGAATGTGTGAACACCCCACCCAAAGCTTTGTCCTGTTGGGTTCAGGAGGGGCTTTATAGATGTGTGTGTGTGTGTGTGTGTGTGTGTCAACTCAATTCAACACACCCTCAGACCCTTTCTCTCACCATAGCTGCACAGTTTTGCAGCATGCAGTGGATGAGGTTTTCACTCATCTCTGCAGGGGTCGAAGATAATTGTGGTAACAGCCTGATTCTTAAACGTTGTCATGGTGTGCTAACCACCGGCCCGCTTTGCTGACACTACAAGCGTGCAATGAAGTCAGTTCTCACACACACAAGTTCTCAGTGTGCCGTACTTACAGCTCATTCTATAGATCAGATCACATTTCATAAACTTTTCATTTTCAATTTCATCTTGTGCACTAGAGTGATTCCTGTCAATTATGCACCCACACAGCTGGTATTTACATAGTCGTACCAGGGATTAGAGTCTGACAAAATCAACAGTCATACACACAATGAAATGGATTATCTTATATTTATTTCATGTAGACAGAGGTCATGGATGCTTAAAGCTAAATTATCAAAATCCTCTTCTAGGAGTATGCTGTGCCAACCTCAAGGACAACAAAGCCCTGATGAAGATGGGGCTGGGGCTGGTGTTGGTGGGTCATGTCAACTTTCTTCTTGGTGCGCTGGTACACGGCGCTGTGCTCAGACACATCAACGTGCACGCTCAAGCCCGTACCATGGAGTACGCCATCTCTAATGTCATCGCCATTGTGGCAGGCTTGGTGGTAAGTGACAGGACGTGAGCATAGAAAAAAAAAAAAAGAATATGATCCTAAAATAGGTCTTGCTGATAAAAACTCCACATCTGATCATAATAATCCTTAAATGGCACAGTTTGAGTATCATCCATTTGTAAATTAATGATCTTTTTCTCTTGTCGTGCCCTTTAGGGAATTATTAGTGGGATAACAGCCATCGTCCTATCCAAAAACAAGAAAAACAGGATCTTGGTAAATACTGCTCCCCTCTCTTTAGCACTGCTTCTCCCTCCTCCATTCATTGCTTGTAATGTCTTTCATTTGCTGGTTCCTGTTAGAACTTGCCCTTCGTGTCTTCTTTAGTGAGTATGTGTGTGTGTGTGTGTGTGTGTGTAGATACGGAAGATGCAGTAGAAATAGTTACCTTCTTCTTGCACGCACAATTTATTTAAATGTTTGAATGTAGACTCACCTGTGATTTCCCTGTCGTGACAATACTTCCCATTTTATATCTACTTTTATGTCACGTACTAGATTAAAGGTTTTGACACATTCATGTCATGTTGTCCTCGCAGCAGTGGGTCTTGTTGGTCTTTGGCTTTGTGGCGGGCCTCCTGGCAGTTGCCTCCACCCTAGGCTTGTCAGTTGCTATGGTGAAGGCCATTATTAACAAAGGACAGGGCCTGCTAACGCACTGCACGAATATCATCCACTCCTCCTCCAGGATCACGTACGAATGCCCCTTTGACCCCACCCGGATTTATGTAAGTTGAAAATAAATATTCATCCATCAGCAGTTTGGACGGTGACTTGAATTGCTGCAATGAAAGATGCGTTCAGAGTTAATGTGCTGTGTCGTTCCGTTGTTGACCAGGGGACAACAATCATACTGTGGGTGCCTCTCATCTTGATGTCCATAGTGGAAATGGTGTTTGCCTTCCGCTGCTTTGCTGCCTGTACTTCATTTCTCTACCTGTGTCCGTGCAGGACGAGGCCAACCCGGGCCAGGAGGGTAAGATCACTGACGCGTGACAGTGTGCATTATTTGTTTTTTGTGTTTAGTGTTTGCAAGCGTTGATTGTTATGTCATCTGACTGTCACATGTCGAAATTACATTTCACGTCAGTCAATATGTAAACATGTTTTTAGCTCAAATGTAAATGGAGCAGTGATGTTTTCTAAAGGGGGGAAAAAAATTATGTGAATCTCTAAAACGCCCCAAAGCAGAAGTGAAAACTCCATACAGGGACAAATACTACATTTTAACCTTGATCTTCTAAAGGAGAAGTTTATATAGAGAAATCAGCACTTTCCTACTTGACGTTGTTATTCAGAATGACTGTACTGTACTGTACAGTTACATAATGTCTTTGAAACAGCACACAAATCATTTAACTATAAAGTAACACCTACTGTAACATCCATTTGCATCAGACATACAACGTATTATTTTAAGACTAGACTTGGTAGTGGAATAAAAGCAAACAAAACAACATTAAATCAAGCCAAAGTTTTAACAGTAAGCTGACCTGACTTTATTATATCCACAAATAGCAATGTGACTTTGAATTTAATACAGACAAATAGAAGCCGGCGGTGTAAACCTGCTGACAAGGCAAACCTGAACAGAGCAGCGTGTTAACTGTGTGTCCCTCGTCTCGTGCTGTCCGTGCGCGATCACATGGCACGATCTTGAAAGCGAAATCAAAGCTTTAAAGTGAAAATCATAGTTTTTTTATAAACACCTGGTCTTCACAAGAGCATAGAAAAAAATCAAATGTGCTCATGTGTTACGTGTAATGTGCTGAAATACGATGAAAAGAAAACATGAAGTCAAGTTTTCAATCTGAGAAACGCATTACGATGTCTCACCTGGACTGACGATAATCAGACAGCTTTGTGGTCGCGTTTAACTGTTCAAATTATGTTGTATAAAATTTGGAGTTGCTGTCTGATACAATGACATGAATTTTAATTGCTGTTCACCAACAGTGCAAAACGTCATTTTCATTCTTGTGATAGTCGTCATACAGCCAGTGAAATGTGGCTCTCAAGAATGTTTTGACAGGTCTTTACCTGCATACGCATTAAGATGTCTAAAGGTTTCCCACACAAGTACTGAGCGTCTCAGAGAAAACAGTCATACCTGGGGGCTAAATTTAGATTTTTATTCAATTGTTTTCATCATTTAGCTTCCTGTAGAGGTCGTAGGTGTGCAATATAAGGACAGCACGTGTGCGCTTAACTGATTGGACTCGTCGTGTCCTGAACGTGACTTCTCCTCAATGAAATTTCAATTTATGTAAATGTTCCAGGTGCGTATCCAGAGAGTTGTTAATGAAATTCCATCAGCGCCTCCAGCACAAGATCCAGAGGCCGATGGTACACCTGAGCCTGCAGAGCAGGACGAACTGCTGGACGGAGTCACTGCAGTGGAAATGGGTGAATGGCTCTGAGGCAGCTAAACCTAACGAGATAGGTTGCAAACTGTTGGGCCTGCACTGGATAAATCATCCATGAAGCTGTTGAATTTAGTGTCTGTTACACATTGAATGTCCAAAGACATTTATGGGACTGAAACCAGCAGAGCCAATAACATTTAATTTCCTTCTGTATCAAAAGGTGTTTTTTTTTTCCTTTTAAAAATAGTGCTGTTGGTTTGAAATGTTCATGTTTTGCTGTTATGTCATGTACTTGTGTTGGTATCTTGACATTAAATGTTGTCTTTTTTTAAATGTTATCAATCATTTCATTAGACCAGATGGAACATTTTATGTAAGAAAAACTTTTTAGGGTAGTTTTTATTGGTGTTGAAAATGTGGTCAACACACACCGAGATCTGTCAGATTTAAATGACATTTCCAAGCTCTCCTGGGGAACACTTTTACTTATGTTTCAGAATACAAATATATATACAACAAATTAATTCTGGCATTTGTCTTGCTTCCCATTTTACACTGAGTACTACTGGACACTAAAGTCCAAAGTTTCAGTGGAATCTAAGACGCATACTGACACAAATGTTTCAATATTGTGAGGCAGGAGTCCAGGAAATTCGCCAAAGACGATGTCAATGTGTCAGTAAAGGGCACATAAGAAACTACATTCTAAAATATAAGACTGTAATGTACACTATGACATGTAAAAAAAGGTATGCAGGTATGTACACGACCTTCTTAACCACTCTTGGTGACCTTAGCAGGCAAGACCAGTGACACAAATGTATTACAGAAAAGTGTAAATCTATTGTATAAACATGCTTCCAACTACATATTCAAAGACGTGGGACTGAAAGACAAAAACAGAGTAGCCAAAATATCTATGATTTAAATAAATTAAATCCATCAGATATATAAAAGCATACATGTACTAAGTCATTTTACAGAGTTGCTTCACACGGGAAAAGCAAATGTCATAGCGTAAAAAGATTAAAGATAAAAAAAGAAAAAAAAAAAAGGAAAGCATACAAAACAATACTCCAAAACACTGGCGGACTTGAGTCCATAAACAGCAAGGTTGAAAAGGTGTCCTAGAAAATTATGTTTAAGATCACCCCCCCTGTCCCATTGTGAGAGAGTGAGGTTTCATTACAAAGGTAAAGTCCTTCATGGATCCACAGCAGCAGCCTGGAAAGACGATTTATCCAAAACAAAAACAAAAATCTTGCATTAAGATCCGTCCTGATCAGTTGTATTGGCATCATTGGCTGCTGAGGACCTCAAGGTGTCTTGGACTCCTCTTTAGGCCTAAAAGACCCAGAGGAAGGAAAAGAATTTAACGTTCCGAACAAGCCACTTCCAGGACAACATGGTGATTAAATGTGTGCAATGCTTTCTCACTTTGAGGTGTCCATTTTCTCCTCCTCTGGTACTTTCTCTTCCTCCTTTACTTCTATAAAAGAAAAAGAAACATTCATAGCTATCATAATAACAGCCTCTATTGTGAGGATGACCTGACTTAACTCATAAGACCTCTTTATGAATGACATGAGTAGGGTGAGGTGAAAATGGAAAAAAAAAAAAAAAAAATGAATAGATACCTTTTGTTTCCTCCTCACCTTTCTTCTCCTTTTCTTCTCCCTCCTTCTCTCCTTCGGTTTTGGCTCTCTTGACTTTCTTGAAGCTGGCTGCGTTTCTGCGCCCTCCTTCGCCTTCATCCTCCGAGTCAGAGAACTCCTCTTCGCACGCTATCCTCTTGTCGTGGGCGCGGACTGAACGTCAACACAGGACAGGGATGGATTAAAACGTGGCACTATTCTGCAAGTTTCTAGAGAAGTGTGGAATAAAATGATTGCTCACTGGAGATGCGTTTGTTGGGGTCGTCCTCCTCCTCATCTCCACTGTCCTCCTGGACAGCGTCTTCAGGGATGGCCTGCATCTGAACTCCCGGAGCGTGGGGCAGCATACGCAGGTTTTCAAACAGGCGTTGCCTAGAGGAGAAAATGCAGGTTTAACGCACACAAGTTCTCAACTTTCCAATTGCGATAAAAGAAATGTGAAAGCGGCTGAGACTCCTGAATCAGGACTCAGATGATGCTGAACACATCATCATGAATAAATAAATGGCAGTTTCATGCACTCACTTGATCTTCTCCAGGTAGTCGTTGGTGTTCTGATTGGTCATGTTGGAGGGGCTGATGTGCAGCTTGAAGTCTGGTCCGAAGTACTCAAAGTAGTCGTTGTATGGGAGCTCTGTAGAGTTTTACAGTCATTACTTCATGAATATGTAAACATAATATTGTTTGTACGGGGCTTCTACAGTGTTAGGAAGCCAACAACAGATTCAAAATGTTCAGTGCAGCACACTCACCGTTGGGGATGGAGGTATCAAGAGCTACAGCAGTCTCATATGTCCAGCAGCGTGCCACGTTACGGATGGTGTAGCCTCCTCCGCCCAGCATGAGGAGCGGCAGGTTGAAGCTCTTCATGTACTCCACACACTTGGCGTGACCTAAACACATCATGTTTTGTTTTGTTTTTTTTTAGTTAAACTTTATTTAACAGAGTTGTGCCATAAAGTGAGCGTTGCTTCGTTAACCAACCTTTAATGGTGAGGTTAAAGCACCCGAGCCTGTCTCCTGACAGAGAATCGGCTCCACACTGCAGAACCACTGCGCTGGGTTGGTACATCTCCATCACTTTGGCCATGATCTACACAAACAACAACATCTGCGTTAAATCTGCTTCTGTCCACCAAGGGAGAGCTCAACTAGCAAAGTATCACAGCCAACAAGTCTTTATGTACTCACAGGCTTGAATATGGCTTCATATGACTCATCGTCAATCCCATCCCTCAGTGGGTAATTCACAGCGTAGTATTTACCCTTCCCAGCACCGATGTCCTGCAGAGAACAAAGTAAATGTCAACTCACTGTAACAATATGATGATGATGATGATGTGACTTTTAACTGTCAAGAAATTTCAAAGCTTACCCTCAGGTCGCCTGTGCCAGGGAAGTACTCTCCATATTTGTGGAAGGAAACCGTCATGACGCGGTCTGTGGTGTAGAAAGCTTCCTCGACACCGTCTCCATGATGGATGTCTATATCGATGTACAGGACTCTCTGGTGGTATCTGGAAAAAAACGGGAAGGATTATTTCAGTCCTAACACTTTTAATTTAGCTGATAAGAAAATTAGTTTGGTCTTTAGAAGTATTCTAAAATTTTATGGGTTTTTTTTCTGACAACAAACAGCCCATCTGGGAGAACTAGACCCTGAACTCATCAGTTCTCAAAAAAACCCACCATGCAGAGTATCATCCACAAGCATGTACTTGAGTGACTTTAATAGGGCTTTTGTACTCACTTCAGTAACTCCAGAATAGCCAGTACGATGTCGTTGACGTAGCAAAACCCTGAGGCCTCAGACTTCTTGGCGTGATGCAGGCCTCCGGCCCAGTTGATGGCAATGTCTGTCTGCTGTTTGTTCAACTTCACAGCGCCGGCTGGAGCACAGTAAAGAGACGAGAATTAACAGCCCACTTCTACTGAACTTAACAGATTACTGGAGGCAATGATGGCATGATTATTGTCCCGAGGCAGCGTGTCTGTCTGAGCAGTATTTAAAGAGAAACAACTTACCAACAGAGCCGCCTCCTGAGAGCTGGCAGAACTCAAATAATCCATCAAACACCGGACAGTCCTCTCCCACATTAACTGCAAAATAAGTGTACACATGATAATCATGATACTGCTACACAGTTAGTTTGATGAACACAAATAAGCCTGTTAATGGTGCCCTGTAGTTTTTTTTTTTAGTACTTCTGTCTTTTTTTCCGACACCAGTCTTCATTCATTTTGTGCAAAACTTAGACTTAAACTATGGAGATGACTGATGTGCCTTTTTTCTGTCATACTTCATGATACATCGATGACCTGGTCAAAAAAATACCACAGCTCTTGTTTACACTAGTGCTAGACGGTGCTAACATACTGTCTGTGGAAAGACCGGAGATCCCTGCTGAAGCGAGGAGTTGGAGACGGGGATGCAGAGCTGGATCTAAGATCTCTCCACAATAAGACAGAGGAGCTAACAACGCTAACCAGAGTGCAGCATTGTGGACGGCTTTCAGCTTGTGAGAGTGGACAGGAGAGCAAAAGAAGAAGCTGAAGACAGACAGGGAAGCAGGGAGAGAGAAAGAGACCACAGGCCAGGATGACCGACTCTACCTGTTGAGCCACCAGGGCGCCCCCATTTATTTATTCATGAGTGTTTTATTATACACCTTGTATATTGTGAGCCGCTGAAACAAGTGGGATCAATAAAGTGTGTTTTATCTCAAACTTACATCGCTGCATTTGTTTGCTGTACTCTGACATGTTGTCCGGTCGGATTGAGCGCAGGAACTTAATGTAATCGTCACTGTGGTACTTGGTCATCTCCTCTCCGCTGGCTTTGTGTGGACGCTGAAACAGAGAGGGAGGGCAAGATTACTCACACATGAAAAGTTGCCGTAGTCCGGCAAGTTGACTGAGAAAGCACTTTCAACATACATATATCTCCATCTTTCTGTAGAGGCCATAGTTGAGTAACAGGTTGTGAGTCATGCGGATTCGGTGTGGCTTCATGGGGTGACCCTGACCATAGTAGTAATTTCCAACATCACCTGAAATGCAAACAAATAAAACACACTTTGGATTATTTGTTTATTTTTTTACATGCAAACTGAACAAACACAAACATAAGTGCAAAACAGGGGAGAAAAAAAGTAGCAAAGCAACAACACCATCACGCAAAACTGTGCGTTATGATCCCGCAACCGGACTTCCCACTCCAAAAATATTCAAATCAACCCGCTTCGGAGAAACTATGAGTTACAAACTCTCCACATACACTTACTCAACTACTCGGGGCGATTAACGTCGAACTAAACGTTAATTTACGTCGAAACATTTGACATTTGAAGGCAGCACGGTGAGCCATTTTAATGTTGACGTTAATTGCGGCGACAATGAAGTACCCACATCCCCTTTGTTAGCTCTCTAGCTAGTAACGTTAACTAATCTAGTTAAAGTGCTCACATCCGGCAGATAAACGACCCGAACAGCATTTAAAGGGCAGCCAGGTGATTTAGAGAAACTGAACAGGTGATATTAGGACGTAAATACGCCGTGTGGAGTCAGCGGCTCTGTGTTAGACTGAGATGAAGACAGCCGCCTGCTACTCGAGCTAGCAAGGTTAGCTAACGTGTCCGGTTAGCAAGAGGTGAAATAAAACTGCAACCGCACGCGGCCAACGCGGGAAAAAAGGCGGATTTCATTCATCACTGCGCCCGCTGTCTAAAGTACAAGCACGCGAGTACTCACCGTCGTAGTAGTAGCAAACTTTTTTCTTTGTTCCTTGCGAAGTAAGCGCCATTTTGGTGCTCTTTGGCTGCTTTCACCACACACCGCAGGCAGGAGCGTCAAGAGGCGGATAGTTTGTATCACGTCTGATCAATGGGTGTCATGTCAGCTGCGGTCAACAGGGGGCGACAGAGCGCCCACGCCCCCCCCCCCCCACTCTGTGTAGTCCATGTGTTATGAGGCTGATGAGAAATGTAGTTCTCTGTTACAGATGTGTACAACTGTTTTTTATTTATTTATTTCTGGCAAAATCTTGACTCTGGCAAAAAAAGGACTCTTGTATGTACATGAGTAATCTTATTATTATGATGACCATGTACATTTACTATAAGGAAACCATGTTTTGTTGTCTTTATCAAGGAGTTCGAGCTATATATTTATTCATCCTTTAAAACAGGCATGTCCAAAGTATGAGACAAGACAAGAGCAAGAGTGATACGTCTTAAACTTAAATGTTAACAGACTTTGCATTTTTAGATTTGTTCATGCCTGATTGGTTTAGATTTGGTGACATTGCCATTTGAAAAAAAAAAAGATATTTGTGACAATGAAAATAAAAGAAATATAAATAAATGAAACAGTGCATTTTTTCAATGTATCTTTTATTGGTAATTTTTTAAATTTTAAACATTTTTAAAATGTTCGTGTTGGCCCCCGGGCATCTTCAAATTCAATCTGGCCCTCTTTAAAAGAAGTTTGGACACCCCTGCTCTAAAACAAACAAACAAACAAAAAATATATAATTATAGCAACTTGTACCAACTTAAAAATCTTCACATAGATCTGTATCCCCCGAGTGTTAGGGTTAGGTTTGGATTTTACATTAAGAAGTTTATTTTTCTTCTTAAATGTACTCTCTTTGGTTCATGATCTTTACATGTAAATTGCCTGTATTAGTACAAATAAATGAATATTAAAAAGTGAATTATTCCTTTTATATATAGATATGAGGGGCTCAGTCTGTAAGGACTTGGCTTAGGAACTGAAGAGTGGCTGGTTTAAGTCCAGTATGTATCAAAAGTATGGAGGGTGGAGACGTGCCAGTCCACCTTCTGGGCACTGCTGATGCCCTTGAGCAAAGTACCGAACCCCTAACTGCTCCCAGAGTGCCTTTATGTGTGGCATCTCTCCACATTTGCATGTCTATGTGTGGTTGTATTTTGGGTAAAATACATGTAAACATGAGTGAAAAAAGAATTTCCCCTCGAGGGATCAATAAATCAATATCTATTCTATATGCAAGATACAGCATGTGTGTACAGCGCTATTATTCTATTTATAATTGTATTTTATAATTTCTGTGAAATAATCCAACATGCATATTCATACATGTGAAAGGTGTGTATAATGTATATAATTATACTATATAATATTTTATTTTTCAATTTCAAGTATATCTAGATTTATTTTTTTTTCTCATTTATGAGTATTTCTTACTTACTTTGTGTACTGTGAGCTGTTGTAGCAAGTGAATTTCCATAGTATACATCAATAAAGTCTATCTTATCTTAGCTATACCACTAAGTACGAACAAAGGGCCCTGCATTCAAAATATAACTTAAATATAAGTACAGAAGTATTCAAATATACTTAAGGTAGTAAAAGTTCTCTTTATGTAGCCAGATGGTTCCTGTAGTATTATGTACACATGTATGTATGTATACAGTATTATGATATTTTTGGATTTATACTCATGCACTGAAGTTTAAGCAGCATTTTAATTATGCAGCTGGTCAAAGAGCAGCTATTTCCACCTCCATTAATATGCTGCTATGGTGATGCATCATATTTAATAAGTTATATAACATGTTTCTAATATAAAACCTTAGTGTAATTATCAAATGAATATAGCGTGGTAAAAGGTATCATATGTGCTAAAATCTAAAATGTAGTATTAGTGTAAGGTAGAATGGATAAGTAAAATGAAAGTTATATTTCATCACTACTGCTAAAGACGACAAATAAATATTTTGTCTTATTGTCAAAAATATTTTTACACAAGATCAAAACTACAGCATCCGCAATGTACCATCATTTAATTTGATAAAAATATTTAAATATACAAATACAAATTTTGAGCATTTTTAATTTTTAATGTTATGAAGCATATCACACAGTATATTCTAGCTAAAGGTGGTTCATTGTAGGTGATATGGGTTGTGTTTTATAAACGACAACAAGATCCAACATCCATGTCAAGTTTTTTTTTACTGCTAGTAAAAAAAAAAATGAAAACATTTATTAAAGAGGTAAAACACAGCTGAAGCAGTTAGACAATATTTACATATTAATAATGAGCACCAGCTACTTATTGAGCTACATTAGACGGTTCCCAGCTTTATTCAAGCAGCATGGTGATCACTCTCCTTTCTGCTGTTGACTCTACACTAATCCAGCTGTTATAAGAGTTTCAGCCTCCATGTGTGACTGTATCATATCTAAAAGGACACTTCAGAATACGTTTGATACAGGGAAAAAAAAAATCTCAGTTAGTACCCTATCCATATAAAACATAAAGTCTTCAATAAACAACAAAAAATAATAATAAAATCCAGCATCTGCCTTCACAGGCTTTAGTTTGAGTATATTCATTGTATGTCTGTGTGTCTTTTTGCCCCATCAGGGCTATTCTTGGTACTGCCTCTCTGTGGCAGTGAAGAAATCCTCCAGAACACTCCTCAGGTACTCGAATGTGGGCCTGTCCTCTGGGTTTTCCCTCCAGCACAGAGACATGACGTTATAAAGCCCATCTGGACAGTTGTCTGGCTTCGGCATTCTGTAATTTCGCTCCAAGTTCTGGATAACCTCTGGGTTGGACATACCTGAACAACAGGTGAAATATAGGAGAGGTTTTCAGCAACTATAATATGGTGCCTCTATAAAATGATGTTATAATTGATGAATAAGTATTTACCAGGGTATGGTATGCGTCCGTATGTCACTATTTCTGTCAGAAGGATCCCAAATGACCACACATCTGATTTTATGGAGAAGGTGCCATAGTTAATAGCCTCTGGGGCAGTCCATTTGATGGGGAACTTTGCACCTATGAACACAGGAGGGAGCAAGAGAAAAAGCATGAACACTTGGTGGAGCTACTGCACAGATTGTCATCATGCTTGAAGTTTTTCCATGCTAAATACAATTAACAAACAAAAACCTTATAATAAAACAATTCATATACTACGAGACTTGTTACATGAGCTCAAAAGAACATCTGATCTCTACATGCTTATTACCCTCTCTTGCTGTGTATTCGTTGTCCTCGATCAGTCTGGCCAGTCCAAAGTCGGCGATCTTACAGATGAGTTCATGAGACACCAGGATGTTGGCTGCTCTCAGGTCTCGATGAATGTAATTTTTCTGCTCAATGAAGGCCATGCCGTCAGCCACCTGCAGGGGACAGCACTTCATCAGACCTTGCATCTCTTTGTTCAGGCATGACGCGCATGAGTTTTTTTTTTTTTTAGGTATTGTGTAATATTTGTGTGTGGTTGACAATTCAATAGAAAGATTCCAAAACCGGGGAGTTTACCACATCCTCAGGTCAGTTCCTTGTACCCTTTTACCTCTGTACTCCACCCAGGTGCACAGCTGTGTCTGCTCTACTTCCTGATACTTAAAGCTGCAGCCCTCCCTTTACCTTACTGACAGACTGGCTGATTATGCCAGTGACTGTGTTTATGATTCAATCCAATACTATATGAATCATCTCCTCATAGGCAGTCTGGCAGTTCTGACGTACCCCTAATGTGTGAAGCAACTGGGATAAGATGTCTTAAGTTAGGAAATGAACCCACCCTTAACAAACATCTGTATCTTTGTGTGTTCAAATTTGTAACTCTCTACATTTTTCTGGGTGAGTTGACATTTCAGACAAGAATCTCTCACATAGGTCCCATTGGCCCTTGAGGTCTTGTCAGAAACGTGAGATGTACGTGCGTCTGTGTATTTTACAAACTTCTACCATCGTCATGACTTCCCATTCAGGGAACTTAACCCCTCTTTTCTCTCAATTCTTGTAATTTATTTCAATATGAATCAGTCTCAAACTCTACTTAGGTATCTGTGTTATTCTCCTATAGCTGACACTTGAGTAAAACTCAAGCTCTTCCGATTGCATGCATTTCAAGCACAAGGCATAAAGATCTGAGCAGTGTCATCAGTTCATTAATCACTTGAATTTTTATGGTCCATCACACGATGGTTAGAGTTACTTGCTTAGCGCTTTTACCGCAAATGCTATCAGTGCGTGACGAGTGCCTTGAAGGCATCTTTCTGTAAAATATGTTCACCACAAAGCTCTGTATAAACGCTACCTCTCTGCGCCAAGCTGTAAGGCGTCGGAGAATATGCCTACTCCGGATGAGGAATCTTTTCTCTTATTTGACTTCAAAACTTCGTCTTCCTGTGGTTGTGTTTTCCATTCCCACACCCACAATGCATGTAAGTCAAAGTTCCTTTACTGATGTGTAACATTTCAAGAAGAAGAGGTGAGCATGAGCAGAGATAAACATTTTGGGATATATTCCTATTTCCTTTTGTTGCCAAGAGAGAGCTTAGCATAAAGAAACCGGGGGAAACAGCTAGCCTGGCTCTATCCAAGGGTAAGTTTCTACCAGCACTTCCAAAGCTCACTAATTAAAATATAGTACCTCATTTGTTTTATTGTTCGTTTTAATATTGCTATTGGAGTCACAGTTGGTTGCCTGGCAACCCTGCAGCAACGATAAGAAACCAGGAAGTCTTGTTGTTTTTACACTTACAGGTATGGCTTCAACAAACCAGATAATACATGGATTTAGTTACTGGACAGAGTCAGACTAGCTGTCTCCAGTTTTTGTGCTAAGCTTCGCTAATTGCTTCCTGTCTGTGACTTCATATCTCATACCGAACATGAGTGGTATCAATCTTAACCTAACTCTTGACAAGAAAGAAACAAAGCTTATCTGACCAAATTAGTCATTCCTCAGGTTTTAAATTGCATATTCACGACTTTCCAATGGTTGTCACGTTGGCAGGGCTGTATCAGAGCAGTGGGTTGATGAAAGACGGCAAGACAAATTCAGAGAAATTAATCGGAAAATCAGTGTCATGTGTTCAGTTTCAGGTTTTGTCACCTTGAAACCGATTTTAATAGCTAGCTGAGTGTGCACCTTGGTGAGTAAGATAAAAGGTTAGCGAGACATGCATGCCTGAATACACACACACCCATCCAGCTCTGTTGTTGTCACAGCATAAGTGTTGAATGAAAACCTCATTACAGCAGTGGGCAGTTCCTGTCTATGAGGATCACGGTGAGAGAATAGGAAGTGAAAGAATAAATCAAAGGGGATCTGCTAAATGGAGTGTTTAAACAGCGATAGAAACGTCTTACCTGAGACGCCATGTCTATCAGAGTGTTCATGGGCAAACTGCTTCCCTCTGTTGTTTTCAGGTAATCCACAAGGCTACCTGTAAAAATGACATTCAAGTTACATTTCCTCAGAAAATCACGTTTTTATTGGCTTGTTTGCTAACTGTATGAACTGTATGACAGGTGAACTGAACTGAATATGAATGCATTTCACAAATACATTAACCGCAACAGATTGGCTCTGACAACCTATAGCTGAAAATAAACAATTAGGTTAACGCCACCACAGTACTTGTTTTTGTGCTATATTTGAATGAACTATGAACAGGAGATTAAGCAACAATTAAACGTAATGGAATCTTGCTTTGTCCAGAAGACTGATGACTTTTTCCTTGGTCAACAAAAACATCAGGATTCCCCACAGACATAAGTCGGCAGAGTTGTACCAGAATAGCAGTTCAAAACAGTGAACATAACATTGTGAGGAAGTACACAGAGCATCAGTCAAGTTGATGCATCATTTCTGACAGCTGACTTTGTGTGGAGTTTGATTAGCGCAGAACAATACCTCTGCGCGTCAGCCAACCAAGTCAAACCAAAGGAAATACTTTAAGAGGAATGACTGTGCCAGGAAAGAGAAGGCCTTTGCTCCTCTGCTTAAGTCCGGAAGACAGCTTTTGAAGTCTAAAAGCCAGAGGAGCACTCTTTGTCAAGGTCACAAAGGGAAGCTGAGATGACACGCCTGTTATTTTCCATCTTTGTTGTCTTCAGTAATAAAAAAAAAAAAAAAAGGACAAATTGAAAAGACGGGAACTCCGAACCATCCTTTCTCTTGACAACAGAGACAACAATTGTGTCCTGTCCACACGTGGATCCCAGACAAAGAGGCAGCCTCATGTAGAGCCACTGCTGGTGGTTTACAGGCCACACATACAAGACTATACAAAGGCACTCCATTCAGTTCAGCTGTAAGGCAGCTGCTGTGTTTGTGACAACATCTCTCTATGCATTTTGTTATTGTTCCTCCCAGTGAAACAGAATTACAAAGACTTTTGAGGTTAAAGGGAAGCAGATACTGGATCATTTCCTTATGACTGCTGCATGTAATTACGTATTTCTTGGATATGTTAGCATGACCCCATTTTATAATGTTTTTGATTAACAGTAATTTCACTTGTATTGACGGGAAAGAGGAAGACCTGGTGGTAAGATGCCTCACAAATTGCCATTGTTGGAGTTTGCTACCACAACCATAGTGTTCCATTATTTGTTTCCATGTGTGTGTGTGCATGTAGAGTGTCTGTGGATGCATGTGCCTAACACAGACTCTGGAAAGCTGCCAGGTTTCATCAGGCCTGAACAATAACCTGGTGAATCACCCTCTCTTATTTTAACATCACCTCGTCTCGGACTGTCCAAGAGAGACTTCCCCTCTGTGAGTAAACACCAGTGACCTGTCTGGAGGGGCCCGGAAAAAGAAGTGAAAGTTAAAGTTTGCTTTGAAACATTTTAGCACAGAGCAGTGAATACGGGATGGCCATGAGGAGAAGCTGAAAATAGCCTATCAGAAGGTGCACCACTTCAGCAGAGCGGCATGCTTTGGGGGGCACAGCTCATGACTTAGATCCCTTATTTAGGTTGCGCTCTCACACAGCCACATTCATTCGCAGACACGGGTAATGATTGTGCCCTGCATCTTATGTCATATCGTTCATCAAACACAAACAAATAGGAAGGCAGCTGTGGTTAGGTGATCAAAAAGCTAATTCAGCAAAGTCACTGGAGTGGAGCGTACGTCTGAAAACACTATGACTCATGAAGAGTGGTACAGCCCTGTCTTTTGTTCCTGCATGTGTTCTGCCACCCAGAGTCTGATAGCAGATCAACATGTTTGATCCTGACTGTATAAAACACTTTGTCTTCGCTCCAGGCACAGAGCTTACTCTGACGGCACCATCTTTGGTGTTGAGGGTAATGGAGCAAGAGATTAAGGAAATGATCGTTTCAGGCAAGCTAAAACATATTTGAAGTGACTAACTGGACTGAATAGAGCTGGTATGATCACAGAAGGATTTCTTTCTGATTGATATCTAGCTTTAAATGAGCATTCATTTCATGGAAACACCCTAGGACAAAGTCCTAGTTGTTCTTCAAGGTGTTTTTCTTTTGATGCGTTTAGTGATATCTGGAATTGCGTCTTCATGTTCCCATTTGCATTGTTAGTAAAATGACCCAGGCTGTGACATATATTTCTACCCACCATTTTCCATGTACTCTGTGACAATGAAGATTGGCTCCTGTGTAACAACAGCGAAGAGGCGGACGAGACGTGGATGCTGCAAGTTCTTCATCATGTTGGCCTCTGCCAGGAAGGCTTCCACTGACATTGTGCCCATCTTCAGGTTCTTAATTGCCACTCGCCTGTCGTTATTGTAGACACCTGAAAATATACACATAGACATCACTGAGTTTCTGAAGGGCATTGATTAAAACCAAGTCTAAAGCCTTGCTAGTAGCATATACTTAGGTGTACTGGTGCTTTGAGCTAAATTCAGGATGCTAACATGCTGATCTTAAGCACAGAAGTACAGCCTAGTATGATTAAGTATGAGACTAACTGGAATTTTGACCTGCTGTCCTAACAGTAATTGATCAAAAGAAGGAGAGGAAATAAGTCAGGAGATGTTGAGACATCTCACTCAAAACCACAAATGTCAACTTCATGACGATACTAGAAAGAAAAGTTGGGGGATCACCAAAGTCAGTAGGATTCATTGTCTTTGAAACATGAATACAGGTACCACAGTTTGTGTCAATTTATGAAGTACATATTGAGATATTTCACTGGATATATAAACTTGTGACCTTCTGGAGTTGCTAAGTGATAAGACAGAGGATGCCCACGGTCAATGGGATTCATACACTGGGGATCATGAATATCTGTACAAATTTTAATGGCAATCCACCCAATAGTTGTTGAGCCATTTCGCACAAAATCAATGATGGTACTAGAACAGAAGGCCACTAGGCTTAAAATCTCAAGACAATCCACCTACTAATTGTTGAGTTATTTCAATCTGGATTAAAGTAGTGGGCCGGCCCATTGCCCTTAATAGGGCCATGTTACTAACATGACTAAAACATGTTTTGTATACACAAATTCGGCTGCTACACTATAACTAATGTAAAAGTAAACCAGAAGAGCTTTCAGCTCAGTAATAAATACACTGTCTGTATCATGGGTTGTGATCAAATGCGTGCTAAACTAACAGCGGCTATTTCAACATGACTCTCATGCAAACAGGATCCTGTTCCAGCACACTGGCACACTCACACTCCCATATATCATGTCATCCAGTTTTTATCTCCGATCATATAACACCCTGAATGTCCCACACCATGCATGAACCTTGCTGGGAACATATTCAAAGCCATCGTTTTTATCTGCAATGGAAATCTTCTCGCCATAAAGGACGATTATCGCATTTTCTCACGTTAACTAAACATCTCACAGCAGGCACTCCCATTATTCAACTCTGTGCTTGAACCAGTGTTTGGATGAGGATAAGGAAACAAATACAGTGCTCAGACTACATGCAAGAAGATGCCATAAATAAAAAGTGGCTGTGAAATGAGGACACGTTCCAGCCTTGGCAATGTTTAGCTCTAATACAGTGGTTTGTTTAGGATGTTGAGTTGTGCTGGCGAACACGGATGGAAAATACCCATCCAATAGAATAATAAGGGGGTTGTGGTACAGATTATTTCAAGTGATACTCCTGTGATCAAAACATTGTGCCTTCTTGTTTAACTTAATACTCTACAATGACAACAGACATTCATGCAAGTATTATAAAGAGGCTCCAGTCTGCGTGCTCGTTTGAAAGGTAGATTCATGTAGTTTGAGTGATGTTGCATAACAAAGATAATACCTCACGTCATTCTCCAGTTAACCAGCTCATACAAGCCTACAATTAAGGCTGTGTTGAGGAAACTGTTCTGCATACACTGCAGAAAAACCCTGGCTAAAGTCTCTTTCTAGTAGACACACAGTGAAACCCAAAACTCGACTGAGAAACTGGGCTTTGTGATGTATCTGTGCGAAATGTCCAAACTCATATATAGAAAACTGAGAACAACTAATTTAAGCTATAAATATTCTTTTGCTAACCCCATGACCATTGCTTCCTCTTCTTTTTTGTCTTTTATTTTCGTACTCACCCATCCAAACTTCTCCAAACTGTCCTGCTCCAAGCTTGCGCTCCAGCTTCAGGGATTCACGGGGAATCTCCCACTCATCCTGCCACCAGGGCTTCTGCGGTGCCCTCGACTGACATGGCTTCATCAGCTTTGTGCACAACCCGTCCGCATCACCTGGATGACAAAGAGATAGAGGAGGTTTTAAAGGAAGACCCCACAGTTGTCAGTTATGTTGATTAATCCTCTCAAGTTGCTGTACGTACGTGAGTGATGTTGGACAAGCTCCTTCAGCGAGTTAAAGGATATCTTGGCTGTGATGTAAAAGCCGCCATTGTCCATGTTGCGAATTCTGTAGTGCTTGACTCCTTCGCCACTGTTTTGGTCCAAATCCCTGACTGATAAGGAGTATGAACCTAGAACAAAGAGCAAGTATAAGTGTCAGCTTTCACCTAAAATCACAAATCAAGTCAAATGTGTAGCGTTTCTACATCAATTAATCAATGCATGATCCATTTTAGTAGAAGAGTATAAACAAACTCTTATCAGCTTCAACACTGATTTTATCACACAGCTGACCAGTTTTTGGTCTGCTCTGCTGCTTTACAGCACAGGAAATATTAATTTATAGCACACGTTTAATTAGGTCAGCATTCCATTGTGCAGAAATAGAGGCATGATGGAAATGTAGATGTACAAGTCTCAACATTTTCAGCGGCAAAGCAAAACTGAAATTAGATGAAGCGAGCTGGGAAACAGGAAAGGGGTTTGTGGGAAATGGGTCATATTTTAGAAATGCTGCCAGTAACAACAAGAGGGGGTGAGAGAGGATGCCAATCATGGAATCAGCTGGTCTGTGAATATATTGATGTTTCAAAGCAAATGTAACAGACCGGTCATATAACAGTATACTGTAGACTTTAAATGAGTCAATACGATGATTGTCACCTCACCTGGGTTTGTCTCACTCTCTCGAATCAGGAAGGAACCCAGCGTATTCCCAGGAGCGAGGAGGAGCCTCATGGCTTCATTTCTAGAAATGTTCTTAAAGAACCACCTGCAGCACAAACACACAATATGCTTCAAACTTTGAGCTAACCACTTCCTTTCCCTCGGGGACACAGCACACATTATGTGAGCTGGTGTTGAGTGTTGAGAGCAGAAATCTTTATGTTTCCTGTATGACGTACGGTTCAGTCTCCACTGTGGTCATTGCAACAAAGTTGTATGGGATGTAGCCCTGCTGGCCTGTGGTGAGAGACTCTGCCAAGTACCATTCTGGATCGTCCCTGGATGGATGAAGAGACAGTACAATGAGTTTACATGTATGTGATGCCTCACAGCAGTCTAGACTTTCTGGCATGAATGGGTACACCTTCACAAAGCAGTTTCAATTAGCCCCCACCGGCAAAAAGGATCTTTGCAACGTGAATGATCACAGCATGAAATGAACTGTATCACCTTCAGAAGGTGGGGGAATGTCTTGTCTTACATATCAGCAGAAAAGACAGGAGAGACTTCAGAGAAAAGAAACATGCTCTCTTCCTGCGACATATAATATTCACGACAATGTGGATTGCGTGGTAAAAGTTTTCTCAGTCTATAAGAGGAATACGTTTCCCTAAAATCAAAATATTTTTACATCTATGTCTGTCAGGGCCGTAGCCAGGATTTTAGAAACATGAGTCCAAATTCATCTTGCGAAAAATGTAGCAATCTAGCGAGTATTTAAATCATGATCTATCTATTCACTGAACCACTCAATTAAATGTTTTTAATTTAATTTGGTACTCGGCATGTAGAACACAACATTTCTTTCATTACAATATAATATATTTAAGTTTTTTTTGCCAACAAACAGACAAATATAGTCTAAAAAATATTAAAATCAACAAAAACAAAACGTGTTATATGTGTGTATGTAGAATGTAAACCCCCCCCCCCAAAAAAGAAAAATTTCCAGTTGTCTTACCAAGGACAAGACCATGTGTCCTTAATGGTAACCACTGTCCTGATTGTGTAAATTGAATGTACCACCAGATAAAACCAAATTAAACCGGTGTCTTTATTTATAGAGCCATTTATTTCATACTCAAGAAATAAAATAAAGTAATGCGCTTCAGGTCTGTCAGCAACATGCACGTTTATTTCCTGTATTTATATGTGAGAAAAATATAGGTTTCCTCTTTTCAGACCTATGTGGCTTTTTGATTTTTTTCTTTTTTTTCTTAGTTTTTTTTTGTTGTTGTTGCCTTTATTCTATAGTTGACGATCGAGAGAGACCGGAAACGTGCAAAAGAGCATGGGGGACTTAAAGTTAGGTGGGGAAACGTGAATGCTTCACTTTTGGTTCTGGTTGCACAGAGGTTTTGCTGCATACAAAGTGGTCCAACACGGGAGCGTTGAGTAGATTCGGAGCTTACTTGTTGATGATCTTGAGTTTGTCTCCCTTCTCGAAGCCCAGATCGCCATCATGGTTCGGTTCATAGCTGTATATGGCCACCACAAGGTTGTCTGCAAGAGGAACATTGTAAGTTCTATATAAAACATTGATTAAATACATTGGGGACAGTTTTATTCACAACTTAATATGAGTGTTGAAATAGAGGCAAGGTTTATGTTATGTGCCGCTTGTTTACAGTGGGCTTCCTCGCCACGTCCCCCGAGCAGCGTGAGTTCATGATTGCTCAGTATTGCGTGACTGACAGTGAGGTGTACAGAGCCTGATTAATGGATGATTTGCCAAATTCAGATTTCTCAAACATTTGTAATTTCTTTTGGAGTTTTCTTTTGTGTTACATGACGGAGTAACCATAATTTGTTTCCAAGGAGAATACAACCCCACAAGGACTTACAAAGAATTCCAGCTTACAGTGATTGGCTTTTTTACTTCAAGACAGAAATATAATACAGCAAATACACAAAGGTGATATGCCACACAGAGATATGTGAAGCCCCAGTGGCAGAAAAGGTGGCTTTCTGATGAGTTACAATGTACGCTGTGAGACTTTAAAATGCAATAAGTCAGTCCAACAAACCAAGCCGTTTCTCTGCTTCAAACCCATTAAGTGAGTTACTACCACATATATTAAGTTGCAGTTCAAAACAAAGGGCTAAAGCTCTGACAACGTTTGTTTCTTGTTGTGAAACGTGGGAAAGCCAACTGTTGGAGTTGACCTTTGTCATTTACAGTCTCCTGACCTCCCGCCTGAATCCTACTCAAACAATTCAATATAAAAAAAATTTTTAAATATTAAAATAGTTTACTTTATTACTTTCTGTATTCACCGATTGACCAACACCCTGCAGCAGACACTTTATAAAGCTCAGCCAGAGGAACGTGAGACAATGAGGTATCAGATATTGCTGAAGCATTTTAGACACATTAAACATGATGGAAATATTCCAAGGAAATTAGAGAGAAACAAGGTAAAGGTTGTGTGGACAAAATATAAAACGCACAATCTGGAGTGAGTGATTAGAAAGTGAGGAGTTGAAAGATGCAGATGGAAAGTTTAACTTCAGTTAAATTGGAAAAAAATAACATTATTTAAAAAAACATGTATTTTTCACACACCGTATTTACTTTAACACTCTGCCTGAAACTTGTAAATTTATCACACACTTCCTTAATGTTATAGATTTGTACATTAAACTAATACTACCTTTTACATAATTTTATTACGGCTTCTTATGTATATATATATACATCATCTGCTGCATGTCTGTCTAATCCCAAAAGAAGAATATCCTCTGTTGCATGTAACGTATAGAAGAGACCCACACAAACTCAGAGGAAAATATCTTGTCACCTGGTAATGGAGATGTAGGAGGTGAATGCTGTGATGGGTATGGAATCAGCTGGTCTGTGTACTAGTGAGAGAAACCAAGAAATCAAGATTAGACTTTCTTTTTAAATACTTTCCAAAGAACAATAGAATCGGTAACACACACATTCACAGCAACAAGTTTCTGGTTTCTTGTGCAGATCTCGTCGATAAATCATGAGCAGTTTTGTTTTTTGTTTTTTTTCTCCCAGACGAAATGTCTCGATGTATTATGGCACAGCCAGGTGTTTTTCTCCTTTATTTCTAATCTAATGGTTCATCAAACTCATGGAGGGGAAACAAACAACATCGAGAGAATAATTACACTCCCATTTAACCACACACACACAAAAGACAACTTCCCTCGCAGTTATGTAAGTCATAAAAACTTTTCTGGACTCGAGAATACAATATTGCACTTATATAATTTTCTTGGTAATGCGTGCATTTACACAACATGAATAAGTGAGAGACCGTGCAATATCACACCTTCTGACTGGTACTGCACTCTGCACTATGTGTTGTGTCCTCCAAGTGGCCACTCACATTCAACCGCACAATATAACCAAAACCCATTCATGTCAGCTCACTTACACAGATTCATACACTACAATGCGCTGACACATATAAACACAGACACAAGCCTGCACATACAAATGGTTCATAGACACTTACTGGATTGCATGACTGGGGAGCGATGGGACAGTTACAGTGTTCACAGATTTCGTCCAAATTCTCAATCCATTCACTGTCTGAATAGTCCGAACTGCAGTTACATCCCATTTTTTCCTGCGATTTAGAGATTCAGAGTTGTTTTTCAAAAGGTGCTGGCATCAGTGTGTTTGTGAAATATGATTACTCTTTTTTTTTTTTTTTTTTATTGCAAATATTCTCTAATGGGAGTGTTTTCTTTTTGGCCGACATCTTAGTTGACTAGACAACTTTCTCAAATTATTAAATACTTTAAAACGACAACCACAACAACAATATATATATATATATATTTCTTCAAATGTCAAAAAAAGACGTCTTTTGTGGTTGTGTTTCAAGCTTGCAGGTGGAGAACATTAACAGAAGAAACGAAATGTTTTCATTTCTGAAAACTGCTTTCATCGGATGTGACTGAGGGCCTCGCCTCAAAATGGAGGCTCTGTGATGAATCAAGCTGGAAACTAACACATGTAAACGCTTTCATCTCAGACATCATGATGCACCAACGGTGAAAAAAAACAAAAAAACTGCACAGTACTGCGACAAGCAATTATACTGTTGGTACTATGTCAGTGTTGCGAATCACAGGCCTTTACACATTCTCGTTCTAATTTGAACTTGAATAGCCGGCTCTACAGTGCTCTACAAATGTCTCCTGATCTTGTATAATCCGGTGTCTGCATTGTGTTTTGTGCTGGTGCCCTGTACAAACTGGCTTTCTCAAGCTCACTTTGCTCCCATTGGACCAGTCATGGAACAAGGTCAGTGGGCTAATCGCAGCAGCCCAAAAGCTCAGAGCCGTGAGAAAAGTCTGAAGAGGCCTGACCCGGCAGTAACATCACACCACTGTACTGAGACCCCAAGGAGTGAATCACTGGAGGATCATCAGGTTATGGAGAGCTTTTTTTTTTTTTTTTTTTGAATAATCAGTACTCCTACGCCTACTAGCCAGCACTCAAGGAGTCATACAAACAGTCATCTTTTTCCATTAAGGGGCTACCCTCTTATTTTTTTTATGATCTGCAGCTGAAGGGCTTTCCAAACAAATAGTGGTGGTTGTTATTGTTTGCAGTAATGGTATATAGATGGTAAGTGAGGTCTGTAAGACATTTCTCTGAATGACAGTGAAGCTTGTGGACTAATAAACTAAATATTTTCAAATGAAAATGAGATTTACACGTTACATAATGTTAACAATTTACAATTCTACGAAGATTTTCTTGTTTCACCGATTTCACAGTAATAATTTGATGTTTCACATTCAAACTTTGTTCATTACATGCAGTCATCATCGTCATCTGCATTAGTTCTCACATATAGATACTTTTGCGTGACATCTACAGCCACAGAAATTTTATTTTAATAACAAGCTTCAAACTAACAAGATGCTGTGTGTGGTTTATTACAATAAGAAAACATCCTGTTGTTCTTATGTGATCCACTTCTTTGTAACACCTATTTTTTATCAACAGTTACGATCATATAACCAGCATCTGAACATAATTTTGTTATTATAAAATCATACACTAAAGAAAATCAAGACTAAAAAAAAGAAACAAAATATGGATTAGGTAACTGGCTATTAATTTTAGTCATGAGACTATTATTCTTATCTATATGTCAAAGTTCAATGTGGGGCAAGTCAAAAGATCATATCCCTTTACAAAAAAACCCTCAGATTCATTTGTATGCATCTTAGTCACAGTCTTTTCTTTATCTATACATGCTGTGTAACACTGAAAGAAGTTCGAAACTTACCTCTTGAATTACAAAATGTCTCTTCAAGCGTCCAATAATATCAGAATTCAAGTACCGCCATAGAGATATTCTTTGTTAAATGGCTGTTTTTTTCTCCAAGAGTAATTTATCAGTTTTTGAGTTTTCTGCCACAGGAACCTGGGTGTGAAGCTGTCATCATCCGCTTCTCTTGTTATAACTAACTCGCTGCTATAAGTGCTGATGTGTGTCTGTACACACGCGCGTGCAAACACGCAATATAGAGGAGTGGAGGAGAGAAACCCAGAGAGTTTCCTGTCGTTGAAAGGTTGAGGGTTGCTCTGCAGGCTTCTAACAGGTGCTTTACCATGCAGCTGTGTGTGAGCAGGGGGGGGGGGATGTTATAGACTCCATGGTAAAGGGGTCAGGACAGCACCTCTCCCAAAGTGGAAGCCAAGACGTGAATGTTCCAATACAGTTAGAAAAGGAGGGTACGGTAGCCTGCGAAACAGTGGCGGGGTTATATTTGTATATTTTTTTGTGTATAACATCTGTGAGGCCGTGACCTTTCAGGTGAGGCACACTGTGAGTGGAAGGTTGAGGTGCTGGTCCAGAGGTAAAATAGTCTTTGGTAAGTTAAAGGAGTTCAGATAGCTTCAGACTGATTTCACCAGGATTATAAACAATTATAGTGACCGCACAAGAAAACATTTTGGCGATTGGAGACTGTTGTGTTTCCTGTGGTTTCAGGCGTCAAATTTAGTGTCGAGACAGAACGGCTATTTGTCTGAATCACACATGTGGTTTGTGTCTTTTCATTTCGTGGCCAGCGAAACATTTCTAAAAAGACTTTGACGTTGGTTTTAATAAAAAAAAAAAAAAAAAAAATCAAGCATGAAAAGACAACATTAGACACAAAGATCTCACTTCCAGGTGCAAAAACAAACAAATAAACCAATTACAAATCATTATTTTAACCAACCCCCCCCCCTGTTGAGTTGGGGGGCTGCAACATGGTCATGTTCAGCCCTGAGCGAAGACATGAATTAAAGAAGTCTCTCAGATTCCTAACGCAAACTAAACCCGTGCTGTCGTAGACATCTCTGCTGTAGGCCGCACCACTTCTCTTGTGGTGAACGGCTGTTGCTACAGAGCGTGCACTGGCAGGAAGTCAGTCCAAACATTACAGG
This sequence comes from Protonibea diacanthus, assembly GCA_028641955.1. NCBI lineage: Eukaryota > Metazoa > Chordata > Actinopteri > Sciaenidae > Protonibea > Protonibea diacanthus. The sequence goes on from CM053987.1 coordinate 14,816,033, forward strand.
AAGTGCACAGAAATATGTGCTTAGAAGACTGCCACAGCATAGATTAAGTGTCACTTGCAATGAAACCACCTGAGCTCACTCTTTTTCCGTCAAAGTACATGACTGAGAGAGCGCAGGGTGGGTTGAAGCAGTGTCACTTTTTTTTTTTTTGTTGACATTTTGATGCGATGTATGTTAACAGAGCCGTTCACCGGGCTGATTTCAGTAAGACAAGTACGAAATAAAAAGATGCTTATCGTCTGACGGCGGAGTCGGAGCTCACTTTTTGGCAGGTCATGCGAGCCTTTAAGGGTATTCCTAGTTTCCCCCTTGACCACAGCTGTCACTGCTTCCAAATGTGGTTGGAAATCACATTCTGTTACGCAATCGAACAGAGATGATATCAATATGCAGAAAGTTTTCCGACCCTCCTCCCGCACGCCTCACGATGCAGGTGCTGGCCTCTTTCATGCAGTGACACCACTTTTGTTGTCATCCTGACGCTTGCCATTTGAAATAGCGTGCATTCCAACGTTGGTTCCGTTTTAAAGCAAACTACGTGCTTTATGTAGCCTGTCATATCAGCGTCTGCTCATATGATGACATGTGGTATGATATGGGGGAAAGGTCAAGTGAAACTATCTGCAGGGCAGAGCTGAGTGGCATGAGAAACACAAGTCTGCAGTGTTTTATTATGAAGGCATTCACTCAAGAATAAGGCCTTGGGGTTATGATACCTCAGCCCCTATGCATTTTCCATATGATCCTCATTTCCACTATTTAGGTCATCTGTGTCCTGAAGTACGCCACATTATGTTCATCGCAGCAGTCCTAGTTGTGCTCTCGTTTCACATAGTGGCCGCACTCTGCCAAGGCATATTCGGTTTCGTGTTTGACGAATTATGTCCAACGATATCTGTGGTTCTGCGCACCCCTCTAGGGCTCCATTCATATGTTTGGATATCACACCAGGTCGTGACTGTCTCGCGGAAGGAAAGAAGAGCCTATTGTGTAGGATGGATGGATTTGATGGAGCATGTGATGACATTCAGCTGAGATAAGATTGAAAGTGAATGGGGCATAAACAGATTCAATTCTAAACATGTAATGACCAATATTTTACTAAAATATAATAATTAATAAGCGACATTGATATGGTAAAGTATCTTTAATATTGTGTTGTATGTGCAACAGTTTACATTTTAAGTCATTTATACTCATTTGTCATGCAGATACATTCACATTACATCAAGATCTAACAATCTGCATAGAAACACAATTATAGCTGTTATAGTTTAACTGAACTGTTACAAACAATGTCAAATATCACTAAACAAAAATATTTTATCCTTCCTACTCTACTTGCCCTACTAATAATATTAAGCTACTGTACATAATAAACCATCTAATTCGTCTACAGACAGAGCAACAGGCAATACACTTGGTCACTGTCCAGCCATATATAGTGTCCAATCTGAGCTCTGCAGCATCTGGACATGGTAATGGAAAACAAAACACATTAGACGCAGCCTCCTGGGTCCTGTCACTGCAGCCGTGAGGCTATGGAGATATTTTTGGTTTGTGAAGAAGAGGTGCAAAAAATGCTGGAGTGTGACCTCCCACTTCCTTTGAGGATACAGTAAGGGGGACAGTAAACCCCCCAGTGAAGGCTTCAGCAGCTGGAATTTGTTGCTGTTTTAAAGGAATTTATTTACATTTCCTTTATATGACAAGTTCAGACGTGGGCCAGACATGCCACCTTCATCCTGTTTTTTTTTTGCTGTTGTTGTTGTTTTTTTTTTTTATTTCAGTCAAGTCTTAAAATGAAGTAATGTCTACTACCACTTGAGATGGCAGTTTAAGATAGCGGACTCTGTGCAAGAGGAAATGTAGTGTCTGTAGATAAAAAAAAAGGCTCAGTCTAAAGTAACAAAAACAATTCAGGTGATTAGACACGCTGGACCTTTAAGTCATTTCAATCATTTGCACAAAAAGAGACTAGAAGAAAATATTTTTGTTATTGTATTTCTCTTTCCTATCCCGTTAAACGCCTCACAACCTCTCAGATTTACCTTTGGCATAAAATAATCTGACCTATCTGCAAAGCTCCCCAAGCATTGTTCTTCCTGTGACTGTTTTGCACTTCTTTGGCACAACTTTGTTTTTTACAAAACCAAATAATTGGGAATAAGATATTCCATATCAACCTCTACCTTTACTTTACCTACCTTTACAGTCTAGCTCTTAGTCTTCATATATCTACTCTCATGAGCAAATTGCAAAACTGCAGAGAACAGTCAACAGCAGAGCTGCCCAGGCTCCGTCCACCAGGAAGGTGTGTTGGTACTGTATGAAGGGTACAGGTCTCTACGCTGATGGCTTCCTCCATGTCCAGCCAAGGTGAACATCAAGGGAATCATGTTCATTTCCACCCAGGGCATCAATAACTGTCAATAGCTCCTCACTCTTTCTCCAAAACGCCTCCAGAAGAGGAAATAACCCTACTAACTAACGCCAACACAAACACAGAGGAGGTGACGTCAACATCCTCAGTAGCACGAATAAGGTGGAGGTTTTAACAGAGTGAGAAACGTCTGGAGTTGATGTTCATCTTGGTGAGGCCCAGGTGTTTGAGAGGGGTGGACAGGGCGAAGGCAGCCTTCATAGGGATGTCACACAGCAGGTCCGATTCCTCGCCGCACTCCTCCAGCTCGTACGTTGCATCGTCCAGCATCTCCTTATGGCGGTCACACACCTGCTCCACTTTAAGCCGGTGAATCTCCCCACGCAGGCGGATCAGCTGACGGGCCAGGCGGTTGTCCTGAACCTGCATCTCCCTCTGAAGGACGATGAGGGGTTAGGGTTAAGAGAGGTCGAGGAGAAAGTGAGCATCAGTGAGACACCAGAGTGACATGTGGCAGTTTGTATTTGGATAGTTTTTTATCTTCTTATCAAGGTGTATAACTCACTGGCATGTGTGACATACAACTGTTTGTTTAGCCTGTGTGGGATGTGTCAGTCAAACTATCATTTAGGTCATGCAGAACTCACTAAGAGGTGACCTAAGAAGTGAAGCAGGAAGATAAAACTAGATGGGCAACTTTGGGAATCATTTGTGATTTTAAGGGTAAAGTTAGTCAACATTATCAGCACCACAATTACTTTCTTTTTCATTATAATAGATCTCTGGATTGAAATAAATTGAAATAAAATGTTCAGGAGTCACTCACCAGCTCTTTTCTCAGAAACTCCAAAGCATCATCAATAGTGTCAAAGCCACAGATGTTGCGCACAACCACTTCTGAGTTCTCATTTCTCTGAGTCGCAGGCATGGAAACGACTTGTTCTCCAGAGTCGGGACTGTTTGCTGAGTAACTTTCCGTCCACGGTCGGCTCTGTACCCGCTCCTGCCACTCCAGATAGGATGGTCTGCGGGTTTGTAACTTCAACTTCTCTGTAAGAGCTTTGACGTTGTCCAGATCCTCCGTGTCTCCCTCGGAGGACTCGTCTCCAAACTCTTTAAAATCCATCGGCGCGGTGATGAACGCGGTCCTTGGGAATGGGCTCTCTGGCTTGGAGGCTTGGCGATTAAAGCGCAACAGGTCCTCACCTCCTTTATATGGAAATAAGAAGCAGTGACCGCCCCTCCTGCAGAGGACACAGAGGCTGGATCATTCATAACTACTACTTTTTTTTTTTCATGTAAGGAAACCAGATATCCAGCAAAAGCCCAAGGATTTCACATTATGAGTGGAAATTCAAAATAAAGTCATAAATGTGTGTTCAGAATTTCAAAGTAAAAATATTTTTAAGATTTTAGAATCAGGTGTGATTACGGAGATTACTACTTTTGTATAAATACAAGTTCTTCACTGAGAATCTTACTAAAGTAAAAGTCAAAAAGTATGATCAGCAATGCCTACTTAAAGAATTAAGTATAAGAATAAGTTAAAGTAGCCTGCATAATGCATTCATTGCTGTATGTAACTGATCAAATGGGTGCATTAAAGGTCCAGTGTGTTTGTGTGTAATATTTATGGGGATCTGTTTGCAGACGTGTAATACAATATTCATAACTATGTTTTCTTCCATGGAGTCCACCATGTTGCACCACCATAGTCTAGCAACTGGCTCTATATAAGGCCTTTCATGTTTTTCACAAGTTATGAGAGTCACTGTCGTTTCTCCTTACACGCTTGGAATTGGAGGGTGAGGCGAGGGGGTATTCGGTGGGCTACAATGTGCAACTTCACCTCTGCCACTAAATCCCACACACTTTAAGGTTTAAGAATGTCGCAGTTCGTTGATGTTTTGAACCTTTGACTTTATATTCCCAGGTGGTTTCATCCATAAACCTGCCCTGTGTTTTACGTGTAAAATCTGCAATTAACAGTAAGAAGAAATAAAGCACACAGTAGAAAAAGCACAAAGTTTGCTTGGCTACAGTCCATTTACTACTGTATTACATTTACTACTGTACTACATTTAGATATTGTAGGTCATGTTCCTCCAGAAGGGTTAAATCTGGGGAAACTGGACTTGGCTGTAGATCTCTGAAGACGTTTCACCTCTCATCCAAGAGGCTTCTTCAGTTCTGACTGACTGATGGGGACAGACCTAGGCCTAGGCTCTATACCTGGGTCCTTAACCCTAACAAAGTCCACTTGGCACAGATTTAACCCTTCTCGAAGAAAGCTGACCTGGTCATGACCTAGGTCATGCTTTTCCAAGGGTTGCATTTATTTTAGTGCTTCAGTTCCCAACTTGCGGAACACGACGCATGACATAAACTACAGAGAAATAGTTACATTTTTGTATTTTTACATCTTTTATGCTGTTTTAGAAAGCTCCGCCTCAACGTGCTACATCAAAATACTGCTTGTACTCAGTAATACCAACACAACAACATAAAATAGCCTATAAATATTAATATAATACGTGGAAAGGAGGCATTCTGTATATGAGTACTTTGTAGAGTATTTATGTACAGTATTACTGCCTCTGCTTGCTGCTCTGCCTCTTAAACTGCACTGAAGTCCAAAGAAATGCTGTCAGGTGTGCTCAGGCGAGCTCGACCAGTTCTCTACCTTTGACTATGCTGCCATCTAGTGACCATTTATCATACACCAAGCACATCGCCGCTGCTTCCTTTTTCTGCCCCCTATGATGCAAAAAAAAAAAAAACATTTTAGCAGTAAAATGTGACACATGTCACTGTTACTGTTTCTCAGGAAACGTGCACTTCCGCCTTCTGTCCCCTCGAGCAACGCGTTTCCTTTTTACACAGCAGTCTCGTGCTCCGCCACCTGTACGTGCACAAGACCGCTGGTGATGTCCAGAAAAAAATGCCTCTATTTATAGGCTCCTTATCGGCAAACAAACAGTGCACATCTGTAGCTCTACCCAGCCCAGCGAGCAGTGAGCCAGAGGAGGCAGCTTTACTTTCATTTTCTCACAAGGAGAAAGTCGAGGAAGTGATTTGAAGTGGTCAGCAGAAGTTGAGGAGCAAGCAGCTTTCTTTCTTCCTTTCTTTTTTTTTTTTGTGTGTGAAGAGGAGCTGATGGAGTTTTCTGATCACATCAAGACCGCTAACGTGGAGGATGTTGTCCTCCGCCAGCCGCTGCACCCTCCGAGCAGAGGCACCCTGTGTATCACCGGCCACCACCTGCTTTTCTCGGACAGAGAGGAGGGCAGCTCTCGGCAGGTTTTGCTGCTCCTCAGGAACATCGATGCCATTGAGAAGAGGTGAGGGAGGGTCACTGTGACGACGCTCATCAAGTAGTTGTGCTGAGCAAAGTGAAGATATGTTTTCCAAATCATACACTTTAGTTCAATTAACAGCCAATTATGTATTTTATTGCCTAAAAATACTAATTACAGCATGTAATGAAGGGTTTATGGATCAATTTAACACCTATTTATTAAAAAAAAAGATTATAATAAATCACACTAATCAACATAACTAACAGTGTTGATCACCAGTGAATGCTCTAATGTCTAATTAATGTCTAATTCCATTATTCCTCAAATCTTTTTAACCAGTGTGGAAAACCTTTTGGCCTATTCGGCCCTCTTCTCTAATGCAGACCGCAGTAAAAGGTTGGACATCATTCGTGTTGCCATGTGTCTGCTATGGGCAGTGCTGAAATAGGAAATATGCTAACAAGATTGCAGCAACTCTTCTCATCATTCTCCACACACACACACACACACACACACACACACACACTCGGTGTGTTGCTTTTGCTTGCCACTAACAGCTTTGTCTTAGCTTCGTGAAAGCCCAAGCATTGCTGAAACCACTTGATATTTTCCTCACACAGACACACACACACTCAGCCCAGCTGTGTTCGCCCTCCTTTTTGTGCCGTAAGTCAAACTTTCTGCACTGCTGCAGTCACAACATGAAGGTATGAGAGGGGAAGTGGGCACAGAGGTGTTGTTTCTATCGTTCGGTGTAAGAACCATGGTGGTGCGTTTGTGTAGGATATCTGGATCTTCGGGGACGATTACCATTAAGTGTAAAGATCTGCGCGTGCTCCACCTTGACATCCCAGGCATGGAGCAGTGTCTCAACATTGCACACTCTATTGAGGTATAAGAAATGGGGAATACAACATCTCTCTCATCTGTACTTTACACATGATAACGTTCTGAAACAATCTTTCTGTTTCTCTAGACCCTGTCCTGTCTGGACAGTGTGTCGGAGATGTATCCTTTCTTTTACAGACCTCCTGATCTCAGCCTGCATAACCAGTGGGGTCTCTCATCCCCTGAAAAGCACTACAGTCAAATCACGGAGCTCGTAAGCAACATATGAACTTTTTTTCCTGCTGTATATAATCCCACATGCCTAAAACATATATACAAACACACAGTCTCACAGCCAGCAATGATCCAATATCCACATGACAGGAAAATGTCATGGAAAGTGAATGTAGGGGGCAAGAGTCAGGATATCCCTGTTGCTGAGCTTTCATGAGTTTTCTCCTAACTCCAGAATGTGCTGCACGCAGCTTGAATTCGTGCTTAACAGACACCTTCCTCTGAGAATAGCATGTTGCTATGGTGATGGGTGGGCCAGGCGGGCAGCATTGTTGCATATCTTTTATAGGAACAATGTTGCCAGAACATGTAGGATATCTGTAGTTTTCATCGGGCCAGCCTGGTGTCCGTTGCCCAGAAGAAACTATCTGGAGCCTGCATGTCAAGACACGTCTGTTCTGCACCTAATATGACATGTTTACAAGTGAGCTTTAGCTTTAGCACTTAGCATTCATGTTAAGCTAAGCTAAATCTCGAGCTGTACAGATACAAAAGTGGGTTCGTCCTTCTCATCTACCTTTCAGTAAAACAACAAGGTGTATTTCCTAAAATTTCCTCAAACTATTCCTTTAAAGCTCAAGATAGATTTTTAAAGGAACATCTAGCCTAAAGAACAAGTAGCTTCCCATGCTATACTTTTGTCATTTGGGTCCAAAAACGTGCAAGTTTGCTGTTAGCCTTGGCCGTTTTCTACACCTAAGTAACAAAGTGAAAAGCAAAAGTAAAGCACAAAATTGATTTGCACCCTAGGTTTTAAAGAGCGTAACTTTTCCTCTAACTTTAATATCCTTTAACACAAAACCATAACAGACTAAGCGGTAAACATGGATGTACTTTGTACAATTTACTGACAAAAGTTTTATAAGTTATAAAAATATTCAGTGACAACTCGTTGTGATTTTGTATAGCCTTCATCCTCCTCTCTCTCCCCTGTCTGCAGCATGGTAAGTGGAGACTGAGCACTGTGAACTCAGACTACTCACTGTGTCCCTCTTACCCTCCTGCTGTCATCGTCCCAAAGAGCACAGACGATGATCTGCTAAAGAAGGTGGCCAAATTCAGACAGGGGGGACGCTTCCCTGTCCTCTGCTACTACCACAGGAAGAATGGCATGGTGAGCTGCTTTTACTGCCCTACAATCATAAATACCAACAAACAAATCTAATCAGACTAAAACCTCTGCAGGTAATCGTGCGCAGTGGTCAGCCACTGACAGGAGCCAATAGGAAGCGCTGCAGAGAAGATGAGCACCTACTCCAGGCTATGATTGATGGCTCAGATAAAGGTTACATCATTGACACACGCTCCAGTCAGCAGGCGCAGCAGGCCCGGATGACAGGCGGAGGCTTTGAGTCCAAATCATCTTATAGCCAGTGGAAGAGACTGCACAGACAGATGGAAAGGTGTGTATGCAAAGTGTTGAAGTTGACCAGTTTATGATCCTGATATGTCCCATCCATCATGTCCCATCATGTGTGTGTGTACAGGGGTAAAGCACTGCAGGAGAGTCTAATTAAACTGGTGGAGGCCTGTGGCGACGAGTCGCATAATATGGACCGCTGGCTCAGTAAACTTGAGAATTCAAAGTGGCTGTCTCACGTCCAGACTGCTCTGTCAACAGCTGGCCTGCTGGCAGAATGTGTGGAAAGGTAGGAGCTACACTCACGGTGTTGTGCGCTTCTTTAGAGAGAGGGTGGCTCTAGACCGCTTTATTTATGAATAAATGCATGTATGCCTTTTCTTATACATGAAGAGGAGCAGGACTGTAGTATATGTGTTGGTTCTGTCCAGGGACGGTCATTCAGTTCTGGTTCACGGCTCTGAAGGGACAGACTCCACTTTGCTCATCAGCACTCTAGCTCAGATCATCATGGACCCATGCTGCCGCACACTTGAGGGCTTCCTGGCTCTGCTGGAGAGGGAGTGGGTACAGGTGAGTGTGTGTGAAAGGTAATTCTGAGGGTTATATTAAAAAAGAATCATTTTTAGGGTATTAAAAGTTTGTCATATATATATTTAAGATTTTACATCAAAAGGAATAATTTCAACTACTAGTCATGTCCAAAGTGAATGTGAATTTTGTTACTTTTAATGTGCATTTTGCTTTTTTTAAGTCTACCTCCAGTGTAGCATTTCTCAAAGTGTCATTACAAACAAATTTGTGTCAAATATTTCAGATATAATCCACAAGTACTCACTGTTTGAAGGTCTTTTCAACTGTATTTCAGTAATATTTTTTTATATTATTTTAGATAGATAGACACAGTAAGCATGCATGAAGATTAACCTGTATTAAGATAAACATACATTAAAATTAGCTTATACTACAGTAAACATAAGTTAAAGTTAACATATGAGCTGAATCTGCATTTAAGCTAACATTAACAGTGATATCAGATGTTCAACTAAAACAGAAGATAAGGAGACAGTTCATGCTTTAGATCTGAATGAAGTACATTGACCACTACCAAGCTGTACAAGTGATAAGTGTAATAATTCATCTGTGCCCCAGCACGAGCCTCTTTTAATAATAGTAGACAAGCTAAAGAGTACAAGACCAGACTGTAAATAAAACTTGAAATGGCATACATAATTATGTATGTTTATATGAGAGGGGATATAAAAGATCTTCTCTCCAGGCAGGACACCCATTCCAGCAGCGCTGTGCCCGCTCGGCCTACTCCCATGCCCGTCTCCAGCAGGAGTCCCCAGTATTCCTGCTGATGCTGGACTGCGTGTGGCAGGTGTGGCGTCAGTTCCCGCTGGCTCTGGGTTTCTCTGAGGCGCTGCTTCTGAGGCTGGCGAATGAGGTCTACGCGTCCGACTACGGCACCTTCCTGTGTAACAGCCATCAGGAGAGGTCAGTCTCTCAGCCTTACTAGACACTGGGATTTAATGACTGACACAAAAGCCGAGAGTTTCATCCTTTTAATCTTACCTTGCACCACACTGTTCTCTTTCAGGTGTGCTCTAGGAGTGACGGAGAACACCCACTGTTTGTTTCAGGCCCTGTTGAAGCCCATGGAGAGAGATTACTACTCTAACCCCCTGTATGAACCCACTGAGCTAGCCATCTGGCCCTCAGTCCACCCTCAGTCCCTGCAGCTTTGGAGAGGTAAGTTTTGATTGGTACCTGTTCTTTCAACGCTGGAGCCTCAGCCTGTATCACAGTGCTTTTGTTATTTAAGCTTATGGTGTTACTAACTTTACTTAAGTGCTGGTGACTCACTGACTCAAACTTGTGTTTGATAGGATTTTTTCTGAGGTGGACCGAGCAGACTCGTCAGCTTGAAGAGGCTCAGGAGGAAATAAGGAACATGGTCATTGAGTGGGGGAAGCTGGCACTCAGTGACGCCCTTTCAATGAACACGTGAAGACGCTCAGCCTGAACATGCAGCCTTTTGACACTGGAATTGTTATTACTGAAGTCTGAACAATCTGCTGTGTTTTAATGTACAGTAATTTTATATTCTTTCATAAAAATGTATTATAAAAAAACCCTTCTTCTTTATTAGTTTTCAATGAGACATAAACAATATTGTACATATTAATATAGAAACACATAGAAGATAGATTTAACAATAACAACAACAAACTGGACTGAAATAAAATGTGGTTGACCCTGGTATTTCTGGAGTATCTTAAGATATAATAGATCTTAACTGATATGCCCAATACTACTAGAGGGAACCGAGACACTCAAGCCTCCATCTATCATAAGACAAAGTACAGAAGAGATCAGCATAACTGGGGTCCATTGTTATTCTACAGAAAATTTAGAGATAATTTCCAGGAGAGACAATGGGATGTTTTGGGATAAATAAAGTAAATGTGTGAATATATTCATCAAAATATTAATTCTCCCAATTTAGGACACAGGTAGAGATGTCCATCTATTAATTGAGTTGGTAATTAGTTCCATCATTTGATTCTAAATCACCACATCTTTTACATTGTATGTAAGGTTGTATGTATGGTTGTATGTTTAGACCTAAATATTTAAAACAATTTGCAGCTGTGAGATGGGAGTCTTGTGAATTTGGATTAACTCTCTGTTTGGAAGTTATTAATGACATGGAAGATTTAAAATGACTATTTTGTAACCTTATAAATGACCATATTTACAAGACAGAAAAAGTATGACATCATCAGCATATAAGGTGATACAGTGATGTCATTTGAGGCTGATTGGCCTATATTTTCACACAATGTATAGTGCTTTTAAAAAACTGTAACATCCTCTTCCTGTTTAGCAAAATCTAAGCAAGGTAATTATTTTCTGGCATGCTTTCACTCATAAATATTATCAGTAAAGCACGGCTATGTAACGGACACACCTCCCAGTCCTGTTAAGCTCAGCTAAACACTCTTCACAATACAAATCCAAGTCAGCATGTTTGCACACACGGAGCTTTGCAAGCTGGAGACTGTAGTCCTGTTCAATCAAGAGCCCTGGTGATTATACAAAGTCGACAAGAACCGCATAGCCCAGCATGACTTTCTACACACGCTTATGGTACTGTGGTTACTGGGTGAAGTGAGATGGTGACCGATCGGATGGTAATCTTTTAATTCTTCTTATCCCCTCTTATTTCATAATTTAGTTTAGAGGATTAGTTTTGGATTTTTTTTTTTTTTTTTTGCTGCTATAGTTGCTGATTTTAGACCAAGAATCATCTGTTTGGGATTTCTGATTTTGTCAGCAAACAGGTAAAAAAAAAAAAAAAGCTTAATTTGTATATGCCCCAATGATCATGACCAAGATGTTGAAGTTCTGTGTAGTAAAGTCTGGTTAAAATCAATCTGACTTTTTGAAGGACTGTTATTGAACATGCAACCGGGTGTGCGAGCCTGGGTGCCCACTGCTACTGTGCTGGGTCTGTTTTGCCGAGGTTGCCTCAGCAAGACGCAACGATTGCGTGGTCACAGCTTCAGCTGTTTGCCCAGGCAGATGAGCAGGTGGAACAGCTGGGAGTCAGACAAACCCCCACCTTCTCAGGAAAACCCCCGTGTCCTCATCACAGGTAATTCAAACTCTGTTTTGCCATGAGTTCACAAGGGCTACTTACTCCTGACATGTATTCATTCAGGGAAAGATGGAGTTTTCCACACTGAACCTGTGATGCTGCCATTGTTTTCTACCACTTTCACTGTGCAGCCACTGTTTTGTACTGCTGGCCACAGAGTGGATACAATGGGATGGAGATCATGTTTAAATTCAGTATAATGAAATGAAGCGAGAGGGTCCTTCATCAAATCATGTCAAATTTATTTACAGAGCACATTTAAGAACAGCAAACACTGACCAAAATGCTTTACAGATTAGTTACAGGATTATTACGATTATTATTATTATATATTAGAAACACTTCTCAATCTAATGCAGTCCAGTTTATTAATTTGTTTGCTTTAATTTACTTGATATCTTCTTATTTATGTCCATGGTTGACGGAATCTTAAGAAAAGAGATGGGTCCTTAGCCTGGTTTTAAGTTCTAACTGTTAGTGGCAAACTGTTCAAAAATTTAGCTCCAACAGCTGAAAATGTTCAATCAGCTTTGGCTTTTAACTGGATGTCTGATATGGAGATGTCGCTTGGTGTTTATGTAGGACTTTAAAAACAGATATGGACTGATTGTTGATGCCATTGTGGTAACAGCGTGAGTGGAATACTACAAACACGTGTGCTGTGGGTTTTTTTTTTGTTTTTTTTTTAGTTGTTTTCACTGTCCACCAGCAGCAGGACCCCATTTTGACCCATCACAAAAGATTGCGTGCAGACAGTGCTGGTGACATGAAATCATTGGCTGTAGGGAGAATAATACCCTGCTGTCACTTTTTGTCCCGGGATAAAGCCTTGGGACAAACAAAAAGCTGAAACATGGTGTCGCAAAAACATTGATTTTGTTTCCAAATGCAAAACACTGTCTCGTTTTCTCTGGGAAGGTGATATATATATATATATAACTCTGTCTCTGTATGCAGGTGGTCTTGGGCAGTTAGGTGTGGGACTTGCACAGATGCTGAGGTGAGATATGTAGAAATGTCTGAGAAACAAAAGTTAGTCTTGTTGTTTGAGATTTTAATGTCACCACATCTATATTAATGTCTAGGAAACAATTTGGGACAGAGAATGTAATCCTGTCAGACATTAAGAAGCCTCCACCTCATGTTTTCAGCAGCGGTATGCAAAACTAAATTCAACTTTGTTTTCTGTCTCTACTGTTACTCACACAATTCTAATTCTTGTTCAATTCACACTTTAAAAATGCACAGCTTATTTCTCTGCTGTTTTCTTTGAATTGATCGCTCCGTCTTCTTCTCTTTTCCCGTTAGGCCCATTTGTTTATGCTGATGTGTTGGACTACAAACTTCTGAGAGAACTGATTGTAAACAATCGCATCACTTGGCTGATCCACTACAGTGCTCTGCTCAGTGCTGTGGGCGAGGCGAATGTGGCTTTGGCACGCAAGATCAACATCACAGGTCTCCTGAATACAAACACCATTTACATGTACCTCCTTTTTAGGGATTAAAGTCTGTGTGAAGGCAATTCTGAGATTTCTTTCAAAATACATTAAATATGTTTATATGTTATTTTGTGGGCGGTCCTAAAGGGTGGCTCGATGACACGCTGAGGCCACCCTGACCGTACCCCTGCACACCTAGCAGAAAGATAGAGACTGAATCAACTCGCTCAGTGTTTCAAAGTTAGTCATGTCATTTTATGAACTCATCTGACATGTTTCAGTCGCTTCAAAATTGCTGCTTGACTGCTCCTCGAGTGTGGGTGGCTTCAGCACATTCAGTAGACAGCTCCCACAGACCTGGAGCTGAGAACGCTGCTCATTTTTACCTGATTTTGTCACCTAATTTCATAAACTTGTCGATATTTTTAAGTGTTCAAATTTGCCTGGGAAGTTAATAACACTTCTGACAAACTCAAAACACATATTTATTCTTACTTTACACAGACTTTAACCATCATCCTACTGACTGGGGTACCTGCAGACCCCAGTTTCACTTCAAATTTGTCAATCAATTTGTTTGTAAAGTCTTATATTGTTTTTTCTGTTTCTGCTTTAATTTGTGTGTTTTAAAAGCACTACTGTAGAGGCGTCGTGATAGACCCCAGTCAAAGCACCCAATTCCCACCTAAGCAGTTTTTCTAGATGGAACTTTACTGAGTTCATGTTTGCCATGTGTGTTCTATTATACAAGATAAGACTGTAAGATAATGTGTCATGTCTATGATTGACATGCAGTCAGAGCATGATCAGGACATGGTCAGAGTGAACATAACCACTGTTGAGGCTGCAGCGGGACAGAATAATAACAGTATCAGTTAATTACATAACTAGTACTGTTTTGAGAAGAGATAAGTTAACATTTTCCTATGATGGTTGTTTCTTACAGTAGCCTAACCCCATGTGGGGGTCTTTGTGTGTTAAAATGTTGGTAGGATGAAGGTTAAACTCCACTTTGATGTTCTGCTTTCCATCTAGGCCTTCATAATGTGCTGGATTTGGCCCTGGAGAACTACCTGCGCCTTTTTGTTCCTAGCACCATTGGAGCATTCGGTCCCTCTTCTCCACGCGACCCGGCCCCTGACCTCTGTGTCCAGAGGCCTCGAACCATCTATGGCGTATCCAAAGTGCATGGAGAACTGATGGGAGAGGTGGGCTGATCTTCAAATGCACACACATACACATGCACACAGTATTCCAATACATATATTTGCATGATTTTATGACATTTCAATGTTCTGCATATTTTTTTTTTTTTAGTATCTCCATCATAAATATGGTCTGGACTTCCGCAGCCTACGTTACCCAGGTGTGATATCAGTGAACACACCTCCTGGAGGAGGAACAACAGGTACTGCATCGCTTTATATCCGTATATGGCACATAGATTCAGTACAGTCAGCTTGATGTTACAGACTAAGCACCCCGGACCTCTGTCTTCACAGACTATGCGGTTCAAATCTTCCACGATGCTCTCAGCACAGGTCACCACGAGTGTTACCTGCGTCCCGACACCCGTCTTCCTATGATGCATATCTCTGACTGCCACCGCGCCACAGTAGAGTTCATGCAGACTCCAGAGAGCCAGATGTCCCTGCGTACCTACAACATTGCGGCCATGAGCTTTACTCCAGAAGAGGTGGCCCAAGAAATCCGCAAGCATCTCCCTCAATTTAAGGTCACCTACAATCCTGACCCTGTTCGCCAGACCATTGGTACGACATAACACATGCACATACAATAACTGTGTGGAATGATACATACTTGCAATATTTTTAATCATTTAAAAATTAAAAAAAAAAATTAAAACTGATGTTGATCTTGCTTGTCACTTTGCAGCAGACAGCTGGCCTGTGAGGTTTGATGATTCCAATGCCAGAAGAGATTGGGGCTGGTCACCAGCTTTCGGCCTTGAGGAGCTGGTGTCAGACATACTGCGCTCCATTCGAGACAAGAGAAGAAATCATGGTTTGCCAGTCAGCTAGCGAAACCTGCTTCACTGAGACTGACCAATGCCCTATTCCTAACTTTTCTTCAGAGTGAATTTGCCAACAATACACCTCCAATGACTTCACTTTCACCAGTTGTCACCCACTATCCTCCAACATTAGGGCAATGAGTGAAGGACTGTTTGTAAAGTAGGAATGTTCAGTCAGAACCTCTCAGTATATAGGAGACAGTCGACAACATACACACGCACTCAAACACGCACATTTCAGTCTTTTTCAGGGAATCACTTACTGTCAAACCCTCTCTTCATCTTTGTTGTTTTTAATTGTTATCATGGTAGCATCGCACACAGATATGTTGCCTCAGATAGAACAGATACTCATTTCTTGAGCTTTAAAGATTTCATGTTATGGACACAACTGTCTGTTATGTCTAAGAAAATGTTTAATGCAATATGGACCAGTACAAATAACTACTCTGTTGTACACTGATTTCAGGATTATTTGAAATAGCAGGCTCATTAATTCTGCAATTAACCCATGATTTATTCTGGCTTCTTAAAAGGCAGTCTAGGAAATTTGAAATCACACACTGAATACAACCCTTGCCTTGCTGTGGCATCTAATGGGAAGCCTTTATTTAACTTTTTTGCAGGCTGTGTGATTTTGTTTATATTCGAGTACCGGGTTAGGGGTTAGGGTTAGGGTTAACCTAACCCTAATTAACTTAACCCTAACCCTAACCCCCTATGAAGCCTTATCAAAAATGGAACGGAATGACAAAATGGAAAAATGCAGTGTACTTGGACTGAGACCTTGAATAATAAAAACAAATTCATAAAAATAAAAAATCTTGAACTTCATGTACACTACATGTAGACTGTGTTTATGATGATGTTTATGATGATGCTGACAACACAAGAATTGATTATGGTGGCAACTAGGTACAATTTCTAGGTAATTGCTGCTTGCGTTTTTTGCTCCACAACATTTATTTCACCACTATTAACACTAGTTACTTTGCAAATTCTACATACAAAAGTAAGTTAAAACAATAAAATATAATGCATTCAGCAGTTTATAAAGTAGGAGTTAAAACTGACCCCACCTTGACCAACTACCTTACACAAACCTCCATCCCCCCATCCCATTATCTGTAACTTATCCTCATCAGAGTTACGGTGGGGCGGGAGGCTAACAACCATTCTCACTCATAGATAGATAGATAGAGGTTAGGAATTAGATTTCCCCTCCTCTACAGTCATTACAGTAGATGAGTAGGTGTAGTACTTGTTGCTGCCTGCAGAGGCGCACCCTTCATCCGGCGAGCTCTTAAAATTTCACCGGAGCCACACACGTCTCTCTGAACAGCGCCTGTTAACATCAATTTTTCATCCCATAATGGACGCGGGATTCTTCCGCGTAAGTCTTCAAGCTTATTTCTGACTTTTCTGTACCTTACTGCTCTGCATGGAGCTATATTATTTGTTTATAGCATTAATATGCAATATGTATTAATGTGGCGGGCCATACAGTCGGAAACCGTATGGTCAGGGCTTCGTCTATCAACTGATCACAAACAATCTTGGATTTCGACATGAGCCGTGTAATCGCAGAGTTTATACCAAATGGATACTTTGTTACCTTACAGTCTTGTGTGACTTAAACTCTATGTTACTTACACGCTGTAGCCTTTCCACAATCACCAAGTTAGCAGATACACGCACATATGCAGGAAATAGACGCCAGCTAACTGGGCTACTGCTAATATGCTAGCATTTACTAAAGATGGCCGCCCGGAGCGTAGCATCGTTAGTCACGACCACTGCTATGCTAACACTAGCCAAGATAAGTAGACCTAAATGTCTGTTGGACAACAACACCAAAGTCACATTTGATAGCCTGTCCACATTACCCACGGTTAAGATAACCCCTGAGCCGGTGTTGGTTTTAGCTCGTCAGGTCTCCTTGGAGGATTACGCAGACTAACGGTTAGCCAAGCTCACGTTAGCTTAACTGACTCAGTTTGTCGGGTTAAATTCAACACGGTGCTGTGAGCTAACATACCAGGCTAATATTTAAACTTTTATCTAACGTCACGTGTTAGCACAAGTAGCACAATATTTGCACATCTAACAGTAGCTCAGTGTCCTGGTTTCGATGTCAGCATTACCCATACTGCCATGGGTATTACCGGTGTTCCGGTTAAACGAGCGACCCGGTTAACTGGCGATCGTCAGCAAGAATACGTTTGTGGTTGTCGTAGTTACAAGTGTGGAAAATAGTGTCTGCATCTTTGTTTAGTTTTTTTTTTTTTCACATTTACATTTTTACATTTACAGAAAAACATAATTCATTCGTCTTTGGTGTCTAGTTTGACAGC
The DNA here is from genome assembly GCA_028641955.1 of Protonibea diacanthus. Classification (NCBI taxonomy): domain Eukaryota; kingdom Metazoa; phylum Chordata; class Actinopteri; family Sciaenidae; genus Protonibea; species Protonibea diacanthus. Next base: position 14,833,695 of record CM053987.1, read on the forward strand.
TACGTATTATCTTCCTGTTTCAACAGTCGTAACTACCCAGAGATATATTCGACTAAAAGCGACATGGTCGCTTTCTAAACCGGAACACCAGTGTGTTAGAGTGCTGTGACATTAACTTTCCGCCAGCCAAACCTGTTGGTACATAGGATGTCGTTGTGCATTTTACTGAACTAAATAATGCCCGAGGCCTGTTTGAAACATATAATATGTGACTGTCAATTTATATTAAACAAGCCAACTCAAGATTTGTTGTTTTGTTTTTTTTAGGGGACAAGTGCGGAGCAAGACAACCGTTTCAGCAACAAGCAGAAGAAACTGCTGAAGCAGCTGAAATTTGCAGAATGTCTGGACAAGAAGGTATAAGATCATACACAATGTTTGTTACTCATTTTTGTTCAAAACAAGTTTTCGCATTTACAATGTAATGACTTTGTGTTAAATTTGTGATGTGCTGCAATATCCCGGTTGCATGAAACTGTGAAACCCACAGCTCCATGCAGGATAGCCACAGATTATTTAGGGAACACTCAGACAGGATCTGGTGCTGCAGCGTAAATGTAGGTGTTTTCATTAATTTGAGTGGGTGGTGCTGGTCACAGGGCTGTCTGTTGTTTTTTTTTTTATGTAAACACAGCAACCTGCAGTGGAGAGGTTGAGCTGGATCCAACTTAAGGAAAAACACAGTCATTGAAACTGAGTCCATCCATGTTTCTGTGGAATCCATGGATTCATGGACTAAAATCTGTTATGTCCTGGCTATCTTTATTTCATGCACCAAGCTTCTAAATCTGAGTTTGACTCGTAGTTTACGTTGCAAAATAGTGTCACGAATTGTATCTTTTGGTTTGTGTCCAGTGGTTTGAGACAGACAGACAGAGAGGGAGAAAGTGAAAGTTATTTCCTGTTTGTTTCAACACGGCTATGTTCAGCGCAAATTGACACCGCACTAACACACCGCCGCACAACCCTGTGGTGATCCGCAGCATCTGATCCTGTCTGAATGTACCCTTAGTCATTTTGTCTTTACTAACTGGATGCTGTTGCTGGCTTGTTTCGTCCTTAGGTGGACATGACCAAAGTGAACCTGGAAGTCATCAAACCTTGGATTACTCAGCGAGTGACAGAGATACTGGGGTTCGAGGATGACGTCGTCATAGAGTTCATATTTAACCAGCTTGAGGAGAAGGTAATGTCTTTAATTGTGTTTATTTGTTGTTTTCTTCAGAACTGTCATAAATGTCAGGGCATTGCTTAGTTAGTATGAAGGGATATAAGCAAATAATTGCACATCCTAGTCAAACTGAAAATGAATGGGTTAAGTAACAATTGGTGTAAAACTGATTTATAATGACATAACCATGTTTTGCTGTTATGTGACAAAGTGCCTTTATTCAGCAGTCTTCTAATGATGATGTGATTTATGATTTAAAAGGCCTGAACCAATATGGATGTTATACCTTGCATCAGAAGTATAGCACCAACACCTAATTAGCTCTCTCCTGAGCCCAAAGTCACTGAGCCCAACTCTCCCTTCATGATGCAGTGTGTGGTTTGAGGTGAGTTATATGCAGGGATCACCAATATCATGTCAGTGAAAGACACACCTGAACAATGCCATAATCATATTCTCCGTAGGTATTTTCAGTGTATCATTAAACCTGAATTATTAAACAGAAGTTTTAAGAATTTTACATGAGTAAGGAATCTCCCCCTTTACATTCTGAACTTGGAGTATTTCAGCACGCTGAAAAGTTGTCTCGCAAACCACCGCTGATTGACAGTTTTAATTGTTTTGCACCTCTGTTGGGTGTGGTCAAAACAAGTGCAACAGAAAACACCTGTTGCACTTGTGTAACCACATCTAACAGTAAAGATTGTCATGAATACACCGCAGGTGTATCTCTTTTAAAATCGTAGTAAGTCGAGAGCTTCAGTCAGTGGTCAGCGAAAACAAGACAAGACTTTCAGCTGATTTTGAAAGTGTGTTAAACCTCTGACTGCACCCTGCATCTCAGTTAGGTGTGGTCAGATGTGGAACAAACTTGAGATTTTCAACCATAAGAAACAAATTTTTCACTTTGACATTAAGTTGCCCCATCATTGAAATATCTGTAGTGGTCTTTGACCTTAAGGAAATCCCTCTTGCCAGTAGAGCTGTAATACCCCACTGTTGTTATGCATTTCATGTTTGAAGACTAAATTGTGCATGTTCTTCATCCCATAGGGCATAGGCTATTGGCTACTTTATTTAAAAAGACTTATTGTGTCCAAGATTTTCTTTATAATCTTGCTCTGTACCCCACTGATATGTCAAACCACTCAGGATGTCTGGGTAATGCACAGGCTTCCTTTTGGAGAAAAACCCAAGGAAATTTTATTAGTCTAGTAATAGGATCCCATCCCATAGTGTATTTGAATGCAAGTTTTGATATATATATATATATATATATATATATATATATACCCTTAACAAATGATGACTTTAATTCTTCTATGATGCTAAAAACCACACATGTACTATTACATGTACTATTATTTAATAATGATGTGACAGCAGCACTCCACCAGCACATAAAGATATTATTTTTTACCTTTTCATTTGATCTTTTTTCTTGCCATAGCTTTTGGGGGATGGGTGGGCTGTTAAAGCTAAGTGTAAAGGGTACTGTTGCATATTGGTAAGAAATGGTAATTGAATTGAGATTACGGTATCTCACAATAGTTCTATCAGTTGTTGAAATAAAGCTCCTTTTTTTGTGTAACTGTGTACTCATTATTGCTTGTTCGTCTCTTGCAATTTAGATAAATGATATAACATTAAGCTCAAGGTGGTTGAGTCTCAAGCAGTAGGGAGGCGGAAGCAAGCCAAGGGAGCTCCGTGCCCACTGATCCCACGGGACTCACTGAAGACACCGGAACTGTACTTGCAGTGTTGGGTTTTAATGCACTCTGTATTGTGGCTATTTGTTTAACTCCTGAAGTGTAGACTGTGGGGAGACCGAAGAACAAGGGGTGGGTAGGGACACAGAAATGTAAAGTAGTGGGGATAGAACTGAGGAAATCAAATAATGAGAAAATATTTTTGTGTTAGATTATATATCTGGGGAATAACAATCAGACATGGGTGTAACAGCAGTATTGCATGCAGTTTTATATCTTTACATATATATATATATGTCTCTCCTCAGCTATCTCGCATTCTCAGTTTGATGAGTTTGTGAGTACGATTTAAAATGAATCACACTTTGATTTTGAGTCAAGTATTGGACCCAAGGAATGTTAAATGTAGTCAGAATCTTACATGTTTTGATTATGGTTAACTGCATAGCTACAGGTATAGTTTAGTGAGGACTAGTAGGTAGGCAGTCCCATTTGTGGGATCCTGCCTCCCCCTAATATTTTTTCTTCCATTATTTCAATGGCCATATGGTCTTTTCTCTCCCCCCTTCGTGTGTGTGTTACAGCACCCGGATAGCAAGATGATGCAGATTAACCTGACAGGCTTCCTGAATGGGAAGAATGCCCGGGAGTTCATGAAGGACTTGTGGCCCCTGCTGCTGAGTGCCCAGGAGAACATTGCTGGCATCCCCTCTGCTTTTCTGGAACAGAAGAAAGAGGAAATTAAACAGAGACAGGTGAGCTTCTCGTAATAATTGACAAAATGATTCTAGGACTGACTGTAGGAAGGTCATGGATATGTTGTAGCTTACAGTGAGTGAGAAGTTCTGATAGTCCAGGGAGACAAATTCTTTCAAGTCTTTCCACGTCTTGATGAAAAGCGTGAATACAATTTGTCAAATACTCTTTTGTAAAACATTGAACACAGTAGTTGACACCCCAGATGTCAGTACACAAACATTGCAGGACTGAAGATTAACAGGTGGTGATAGTGATGTTTGTTTCATATCTGCTAGATTGAACAGGAGAAGCTAGCTTCTTTGAAGAAGGTCGACGAGGATAAGAAAGAAAAGGACAAGGACATCAGAGAGAGGGCTCAGTCGAAGAGCCCAAGGAGGTAAAAAAAAAGTCTTCATTTTGAAGTTGGATTTGTGTGTTTATCACAGAACATGAAAACTAATTTCTTGTTTCCTACTTGTCCTCTGTCAAGGCGGAAGACAAGGTCGCCGTCACCAAGGCGAAGGTCGCCAGTGAAGCGGGAACGAAAACGCAGTGCCTCGCGCTCACCAAGACGCAAACCAAGTCCAGCTGGTGGCAGTTCACCCCCACCCCCTTTGATGCAGTTGCCGACAAAACCTTTGGAGCAACTTGTAGAGCCAGAAATATCAGGAAGAGCCCTGCCAGAACCCGTCATCCAAGAAATGTCTTCTGCCTGGTTTGTGGAATACTTCATTTGCATTAAATTAATCATTTGTATGTAGTGTTAGTTTTATTTTGGGTTTTAGTCATATTTCTGTGTTTTTATTTAATTCGTTTGTGTTCATTTTGGTCAGTTTGTGTAGCAGCTATGACATGACACAGAATGTAGACAGTGGATTAGATCAAAAGAAATGTATATCAATCAGTGGAGAAGGTAATCTAGTGTGGTTCTGTTTAGAAAAAACTTAAGTATGACATTTTAACTTCTTTTTCTGGCCTGTAGCGACACAGTGGTGGAGGTGGTGAAAGCGGACTCTTCGATTGAAGTCAAGGAACCTTCACCAGAGGCAATTCAGAAGAAAGAGGAAAGGCCCAGGTCTCGGGAAAGGGAGAAGGACACCAGGAGGGAAAGGCCTCACCACCGCTCTCGTTCTCATTCCCGCTCTCGCAGGCGACGCTCCCGTTCCAGGTAATTTTGTCGTGATAAGTCTTATGTCTAAACTATCTTGTGTAAAATCTAAAACTTTAAATAGCTTAAACATTGAAAAATAAAGATTTCTAAGCTCTCCCTCTCTGCCCTATTTCAGATCTTACTCCCCTCGTAGAAGACAGAGTCCCAGGAGGAGAATGTCTCCTCGTCGGAGGAGCCCCCCAAGACGTGGCCCCACTGGCTCCAGACACAGACATAGACGGTCCCCTGTCCGCAGGTCAGTGACTGCAGCTTACTGAACTAAGTCTTACAGCCTTAGTTCCTCAATAATCAAGTATTTATTATTTTAGTGTTTTATTGGTCACCATACATTTGTGTACAGTAGATCCTGGCTGTACAGATGTGCATGTTCCCTTTGAGAAAATAAACTCTTAATGTTGTTGATGTGTCTTTGTCCTGCAGGAGGCGCTCTCGCTCTGCTTCATCCTCTGGCAGCAGCTCCTCCGGCTCTCGTTCACCAAAAAAAGCAATGAAAAGAATATCGAACACACCACCCCGAAAACAGACCCATCACCCTGACACCGCCATTAGCCCTGCAGGGAAGGACAGACGGTCACCATCACCACGGGCCAGAAGGGGCAGAGGTTCTGCATCACCAGCCAGATCATCTGGTATGATCTTTATAGTTCTTTGATTACTCTTTGTACATATTACATCTGGACAATGGCACAACACTTTCAGCTGCTTCTGTGTCTTAATTACACACTGTACCTTTAAGACATGAAAATTAGATGTATGTTAGATTGGATTTACAAAATCCTGTGATCTTTAAATTCCTGTTTAAATGAGGTTACATGGAATCAAATCATATCTGTGCATTTAAAGTGTGCATTGTTTCAGGAAGTTATTATTTCAAGAGAAGCAGTATGATCATCGTGTATATTTTCTTTATTTTTCAGGTTTAAAGCGTAAACCAGGAGGAAGGGGCGATTCTCCATCTGATAATGCCAAGCCCAGACCCTCTGAAGGATCTGATTCAGGTAAGCATTAAATTAATTATTATTAAAGAACTGTAATGGACTTTCACTTCCCAGCCAGAAGTTCCCAGCCACTTCTGCCTATCAGAAGTGAACACTTTCTACCCGGTCGTTCGCCCTGCTGACTCACCTGTTTTAGAGTCATTTCAACTTGGCTTTGTCAAAAGTTCACTTACCATACTTGGTTCAAAGTGCACTATTTTAACCATTGAGATGAAAATGATCATTTGTGAACATGCACTTAAAGCTACAAGTGCTAAGCTATGCTAATACAATCTTTGTCTTTACCTGTGCAGGAAAACTGAAAAGGCATTTCCAGGGACTCAAAAATTCACTTTCTGCATTTGGCTCATCAGGCTCTTTCAAATTATTTAAAATTATTACTGTTGCAAATTGTTATTGCCGTAGAAGGCAGAGTACATCTGTGTCCGAGGACCTCATTACAGTGCCCACATGTTAATCTGCGTTAATAGGTTTGTTTGATCCTGATTGGGGTGTCACTACAAACAGTGAACAAAAACATGATGAAACACACTTTATACCAACACAAGTCACAGTAGCAGTATGAATTTGTCAAATTGCACCATGCCATGTTAAAAACTAAAACTCAAGTCACAGGGGTATAAATCTTTTTTTTTTTTTTTTTTTCTGTCTTATTTAACTTTTCCATGGTAGTCTGTGTCACTGGTTCTGCTAACACTGATGGGACACTCAATGCTCTACATTTCAGAGGAGGATAAAAATGAGAAAGGGGCAACAGCAGATTCGGTGCAGCAGCGGCGTCAGTATCGCAGACAGAACCGACAGTCGTCTTCAGGTTATAAGCGTTTTTATCCCCGTTCTGTCCTCTCCCATACCCAAATCCTCTCTCTTTAACCAAGTCTCTGTCCATGTCATCTTGCACTCATCGTCTCATGGACTTTTGAAGCTGTGCCCTAACCCCAACCTTGGTGTTTTTTCCTCACCGCATACAGTTAAAGCTACAATAAAAACAGTTGTTGATGTCCCCTGTGCTTTGGTTTCAGACACAGGGTCTTCCTCCTCCGAAGACGAGGGGCCCAAGAGGCCAACGGCAGGGCCTGGTGCCAGAAATGGTGAGGTCAGGAGGAGACGTAGCCGAACCCCCTCCCCACGGAGGCGACACAGGGATATGTCTCCAAGGTAAGACACTAAGACAACACAGTACTGGCACATTTTTTTTATAATTCAACTTGGCCATGTTCATAATTTCCTGTGTTTGTGCTTGTTCAGGAAAAGACGTTCTCCATCTCCTGCACGCAGACGACGCTCCCCTTCTCCCCCACGACGTCGCAGATCTCCCTCTCCTCCTAGACGAAGGTATAGGCATGTTCAGTTTATGTTTAGAGCCATCATGTGAATATTAATAATTGACAATTCAGATTTCTAATTGAATTTGGTGCTTCCTAGGTCTCCTTCTCCACCTCCTCGTCGCCGTTCTCCATCCCCCAGACGATATTCTCCCCCGATCCAGCGTCGCTACAGCCCCTCACCTTTGCCGCCACAGAAGAGGAGGATGTCCAGCTCTTCCCCAAAACGTTCCTCTCCAGTGGCCAAGCGACGCCCCTCCAGGTCTCCCAAGCGCAGAAGTCCGCCTCCTCAAAGGAGACGCACACCTCCATCCTCCTCACCTCCACCCAGACACAGGAGGAGCCCCATGTTGTCTTCTGTCAGGCCAAGCAGGGATACGCGATCACCCGGCGTATCAGCCAGCCGGCTCTCCCCGTCCCCCGCAAACCGCAGTCGCAACGTTAGAGGTTCCACCAGTCCTCAAGGACGCTTTGAAACCTCCGGTACGTCTCCATCTAACCAGCGAAGACAGCAGTCCCCCTCACACAGCGGCAAACCCATCCGCAGAGTGTCACGCACCCCAGAGCCACGCAACAACCAGAGGTAATTAAGGCAGCTAGCATGGCAGAATAATGCAGTTTCATGTTTATGTACGCTATAATCTGTTTTTAAACCTTTTTCCTCTTGATAGGCCATCTCCAAGTCCCCAGCCACTAAGAAGAGCATCCTCCAGATCCAGATCTGTTTCTCCTCAACCAGCAGCTCAGAAACGTCCAGCACCTGCATCTGCCACCCCATCACCATCTCGCTCAGTCAGCGGGTCTCCTCCACCAGCCAAAAAGGCCAGCAGTGGTTCCGGCAGTCAGTCTCCAAGCAAGGTATAATGTTATTGACTAACATGAGTCCTTGAATACATTCTGAACCACAAAAGTCTCTAGATTGTTGGAAATAATATCTTAAAGGCTGTCATTCTCCTCCTTTTAATTACTGTCATAAAAAATTTGTTTTATTGCAGAATTCTGATGTTGACGGCAGCGGAAAGAAAAAGAAGAAGAAGAAGGAAAAGAAACACAAGAAAGAGAAGAAACACAAGAAGCACAAGAAGCATAAGAAGGAGAAGAGTGGTGGCAACGCAACTGCAGATGGACAAGAGAACCAGGGCGTAGAGGAGGATGGAGAGTCAAGAAAGGTTAAACCTGTTTCTGTGATTTTTAGTTACCAAGGCCCTCTGCCTTCTGCCCCTCAGGGAACCTAATAGTGGATATTATTTAGGTGTTTGCCATGCAACAACAAAAAAATGTAAATGAAAAATGTGTATTTCATGCTGTGTTTGTTTTAGGAATCAGACAGTGAAGTAGAGGACAGCTTGGATGACTTGGAGAAACACCTACGGGAGAAAGCACTGCGCTCCATGAGGAAGGCCCAAATGTCTCCATCACAGATGTCCTGAACACACGAGCCTTTCTAACTTTTGAATTTTCCACTCAGTCTTGATGTTTGCCATCAACTTGGTTCAGCTTTAGAATGTACAAATCGTTAAATCTTGAGTCTGTCTTTTGTTTTTCTTTTTACTGGTTTGCTACATTCTGAAGAGCGTGTTTCATTAAGAGCTTGATTTGTCAGTTAGTGTATTATCTGAACTGTAAAGAAGCTTGTGTTGATAATTTTAAAATGTTGAGCAGGGGAACAGTTAGAGGGTTGAGTTGGGCAGGTTTAAAATATTTTCCACAACATACAGTAGATTCCTTTTTGAGAAATGATTGCATGTGCAGTGATTGTCTCTAATGTGCATGAACCACTGACCTTATGGAGTATAGAGAATAAACAGCATTACAGTAACATACTGTTACTTTGCCTTCTATGAGTAGAAACGGTCACACCGCTGTGAGAACTGTTAAGAGGCTGTAACAGAATGTCTTGTCCCATATTGTAACTGAATAGAGGTGTTTGGCATTGTTTAACCTGCTGTTTTCTGAAATGGTCTTGTTTCAAGACAAATAATCTGATGTGATACAGTTTGCTTTAATTTTTCCAAAAGGATTAATATGCAATTTTATGTTGACACCCCTTGCACCAAGCTAATCTCCGTGGGACTGCTATATGATTTGTATTTAGTATCCCTGGCTCTTGTCATATTGTCATCCTTTCAGAATTAAAACCTTTTTATAGGATGTGTCAAGATTTTGTCTTTTTAATTTGGGATTGGGGACATGTCAATTTAACACAATTACAAACACTTTAATTCAGGTGAATGCAGAAAAAGATATAAAGGAAAAAAATGGCAGTAGTTCTTGCATATAAACTACTGTGTAAGATCTATCTATCTGGTGGAGTTGGGTTGTATAATCGCTGTTTTGTAATTAAAACACTCCACTGCAAAGTCCAAAACTACCATGACAACATGCTGCAGCATATTTAAAGGTGCAATATGTAGGATTTAGTGGCATCTAGTGGCCAACTGCTTGTTTCACCCTCCCGGTCCAAGCATGAAGGATAAACTACAGTGGCAGTAAAACTGGTGAAAAACATTTCCTCTATAGAGTCCAGTTAGTATGGTTTGTCCATCCTGGGTTTGTACAAACATGATGGTTCAGCACGGCAGACTGCGGAAGAGGACACGCTCCCTCTGTAGACAGTCTCATTCTGAGGTTGTAAAAACATAACTTGTACACTAATGAAAACATAGTTATGCTTATAATAATCCTTTTCTGCCATTATATGTTACACACTGGAACTTTAAGACCTGATCTGAACTGTGTTCATTATACATAAATCAATTTAAACTAATTTTGTCTTAATAGCGTTAAATAAATCCTAATTACCAACCTACAGATGCTTGATTGATTTCTTTAAGATTGTGGAAAACCAGACAAAGCTCAATACATTGTAGAAGAGGACAAATCAAAATAAAGAGATCTGCAGATCTAAGTAAGTTATTTATTATTTACTGTTTTGGATTGGTGTGGAGAGCGTTTGTTGTATCTATGTTATAGATAGATACTTTATTAATCCAGAGGGAAATTCAAGAATCCAGCATGCAAACTTACATTAAACAGGGGTGGTGTTTAGCTCAGTCGGTAGAGCAGCCGCCCCATGTGCTAAGGCTCAGTCCTTGCTGTGGAGGCCCAGGGTTTGAATCCGACCTGTGGCTCTTTCCCGCATGTCATTCCCCATCTCTCTCCCCCCACATTTCCTGTCACTCTTCAGCTGTCATTGTCAAATAAAAGCTTGAAAAGGCCAAAAAAAAAAAAAAACATACATTAAACATACATTAAAATTAACCTGATATAAATCTGAATTTAAATGTGCTAAAATATTAAACATTAAATTTACATTTAACATAAAATTAAAAATTAAATTTAAATGTGCTAAAATATTAAACATTAAATTTAAATGTGCTAAAATATTAAATATTAAACATTCACATAGAAATTAAACATCTGCAGTAGAGCCCTGCACTCCTGCGAGACGCAAAGCAGTGTGGCGCGGGACAAATTTTGAAGGGTCATTGCGGGTGCGGGCAGGAGGGGGAGTGCACAATGCGGCAGCGGGAACGGGCGGGAGAGGTGATAAGCTGCAGTCCCGCAAACTAAAAACGTGTTTAAAATAAAATGTATAAATGATTAATTTATGTCTATCATATATAATTTGTGCTGGATGTTTTATTTGGCATTAATAAAAACATTTTAAGATACCTAAATTTGCGGATGTGGTCTAATCTCCGTGGAGAGCTCAGCTAAGCTCAGCGTGTTTAATTTCCCAAGCCAATGAAAAGAACTTGAATGAGAAATAAGGTCTGCATCTTGCGGGATTTGCGGACGGGAGCGGGACAAAATATGGCAGGTGCGGATGGGAGCGGGACTGAAAATCATAATTCTTTGCGGGAGTGGGACTGAAAATTCTGTCCTGCGCAGACCTCTAATCTGCAGAGACAAACCTGCGTTAAGAAGTTGAACCTGTTAGCATCTTATACAAATAGAAAATTATATAAACGTTGTCACCTATCTATGTCACTTTATTGTTTTCAAAGATTAGAATAAACATTTTTCAGGAACTAATGTACTCTAGCCTGTTTTCCTCCTCCTTAAAATGTAGCATCATCACAGATCATCTGAAAAAATTAGGAATCTCTCCCTCAGGCTTTGACACAATAGGGGCCCCCAAATAGCACAGGGCCCCCAAACAGCTAGACACGGCCCTGCTCTGATGCATTGTATGTGTGCAGCCGCTGAGTGGCTCTCGGTCATCCTCCTCCTCCTCCTCCCAGCATGAAGACTCCCCTCCCGAAACCCTCCCACATTTTTTTATGTTTGCTCTTCAGATGACATCACGGCTTTAAATATTCCCGTTGCTTTTTTCCCTCACTTCTCGTCCTCCTCATCACTACTCAACCCAACATAAAGAGCCTCACGGTCCAACGATGTTTTAGTAGCATAGCTGCTCGTATAAGCAACGTTTATCTGGGCAGACAACCGCTGCCTCCTTGTCCGCTTTCGCTATATAGACTTTTGTGCTCCCAGCACCGCGTCCTCCTTTGGGGAGAAAAAAAAAGCGCCTACTGGGCTTCAGTGTGCGAGAGGAGAGAGAGAGAGAGAAAAAAAAGGGAAAAGTGTCGGAGAAGAAGAGCGAGCTAAGTCGGGCGTGGTAAACCAGGGAAAAAACTCATTTTTGTTTGTTAGCAAAACTTCCAACGGTTGCAGCAGTCATGTCGCTGTCGGTGCCGCAGAACGGAGTAAAGGCGGACAACGAGCCCGTTATCGAGCTGTTTGTGAAGGTAAGACCGCAGCACACGTCGCCCGGGAGGAAGTTTTTCACGTTGGGTAACTCAAATTTGGTTGATGATAAATGTAATGTTGGTTATTCTTCGCGCGTTGTTTATTTTATTTTATTTATTTTGTCTTTACTAAGACCACCTAACGCCGGCTAACACGTCGGCGGTTGACTCCCTGGTACAAAACGTGAGAAGATTTCTTGCCGCATTGAGTTTCATTTTTAGGTTTTATATCCACGACCCTCTGTGCCACTGTGGCCATGTGGAGCCTGCAGTGTCACCAGCAGGGCGGATGCAGCCTCCACCTCCCCTCCTCCACCTCCTCCACCTCATCATTGTGGGGAAAGAAGAAGAAGAAGAAGAAGAGGCTGCCTTGCCTTACTTAAGAACAGGGAGCCACATCAGATCACTTGCTGCTGTCCAAAGTGGTGGATTATACTGGAGGTGTATACATTCATACATGTGTGGACACTGGCGTAGACTAAAAGCAGCCCATTTGATTGTTAAGTTTGGCGTATGGGTCACCTTGTCATCACTCAGTCTGGTGGAGCTGCTGGGTGGTTTATAGCAAAACTGACCAAATACAACAAGAGTATCACAGAGTATTGTGGGCTATTGTCCCTATTTAATGTGTAACTTAGTGCTGTTCTCATCACGATTTGGATATGGTTACAGAGGAGGGATAAACCTCTTTTAATCATCTAAAACATGATGGTGGGGTGTTGCGAATGTCTGTTTTCCTTTCTTCAGCCTGCTGCTTTGCAGGGCGGGAAAATGGCAGAGGAAAGAAAAAAGGGGGAGTGTGTGTGTGTGTGTGTGTGTGTGTATTGGGGGGGTGGACAGGGGGATTGGTGGTGGTGGTGGTGGTGGTTGGGGCGGGGGAGTCATTCGAGTCCTGAATAGACTGGGAATTAAGAGTGCAGAGGGGTGTCACTGACCACAACAGCAAACATTTTATACTGATGGTGATGGTAAGGTAATTGTAATGGCTTTGAAAAAAGTACAAAGAGTAATTACTTGGCAGAGAGGATTACATGTGAATTGAATCAAATCATACATTAGTAACACCCTGTGTTATCTGCCCACTGTCTGGCACTGGATACAGTTGCTCAGGCCTGTAAAAGTTGCAATCTTTTGCCGTGAATTAGTCTAGTTTTCACTCAAAACGCAAAAATCCCTGTCGTATTTGTATTGCTCCTGTTGCCTCCTTAGAGAGAGAAACCCTTATTTTGTACTGAGGCTAGGCAGCAGGCCCCCTCACTGTAGCGCCAGGACGGATGGAAAATGAACCGGCCAGCACGGTTTCTCTTAACTACAGGAGAGGTTACATCATCCCCAGGCCTGGAAGGTTTACACATGTGGCCAACTCTTCCCTCTCAGCCCCTCCCTTCCTCGGACTGTGTAAAGAAGTGTCTTCCCCCGTGTGTTTTCTCCTCTGGGTGTGTTTACGTGATAGCCTTTCGTCTCTATCGCCCCTGCCGTGGCTCTGTGTTATGTGCCAGCGTCTGACATGTCCACATCTATAATTGATGTCGTCGTTCTTACTGTGCTGTGTTAAACACAGTCATGGGAGACAATGGCAGGCATGCAGGTTGCCATAGGCACACTGCGTCGAGCCGAGGCCTCTGGGAACAGCTGATAACATACTGTGTGTGTGCTCTCCACACACAGCGGTGTCAGATCTGTTAGGGCAATGTTACATATCAAAGCTGACTAATTATTCTCCACTGTGTCTCTATCATGAGCCGTGACAACACTGTTTACCCATTAAAGGTAGCTGACTGTCCCAGTTTAGAGATTCTCTGATGATCTAGCAACTTTCCTGCCTGCCGTGTTTATAGCAACAGTTGTCGCATTGTCATGGGAACATTTTACATTGTGGACTTGGAAGTTTGTCATTGCCAGATTATATTGCTGTCAGTTGCAAATGAGCCTGATGTAATGACTTTGTAAGAGGGAGGATCGACCCTTGACCTCATCATCAGTACAGGAGATTAGATATTGTTTTGCACGCATGAGGAGGAGACGGTGCTTGTGTGCTGTGGAGGGTGACCGCCCAGCATCCACCTAAGTCTGTTTCACAGATCACAGGCTTCAAGTGGTAATATGAATCCCCGCATTTTGTGCCGTGATAGTTGGGAAATGTATTTCCCTGACAGGAAGCCAAAAAGGATGAGTGCGGCTACATGTAATTATTGTCGACTGAGGTTCATCCATCTCTCTCTCTATTGATTACAGCACCACCTCATTGAATCAGGTGGAGTGAAAGCCTTTCTGACACCACTTAGGTGGCTGCATAGTGTTACTTCTCTGATTCGCTGTTGTTAATGTGCATACTTTTCATTATTATTAGATCATTACAAGTTTGGTTATACAGTCATACAGTTTTTCACAGCTCTGAATGAATTCAGACATGCTGGTGAGTCATTCCCCACCAGCGTATGACCTGACTGTATGAGAGGGTGAACAGAATATAGATGAGTCGAGAGAAACAGACGGGCTTTATCTCTACTCGTGTGTGCGTCTCCAGGCTGCAAGTGTGCCAAGGTCACACTACTGGTTGCAAAGCCTTCTGCTGCCTCCAGACTTCCATTCACTTGCCAGCAGTGAGCGGAGCCAGTAAACATGGTGGAGAAGTGCTTCTAAGTCTGGATGGCACAAAAGTCTGTCTGTGTTTGTGTATGTCCTTCAGCACAGTCCCATGGGAACCGTGGAGATGGACTGCAACATGAGCGAAGTCCCAATAAAACAGTACTTCCTGTATTGATGATCAGGATCTGTATTGTTAGACCACTACAAGGAATGATGTAAAGCAACAATGTGTCACATTTATACCATGAAATAATTAAAAAAATTATTTTGCTACACCTGTTCTTGACCTATGTAACTTTGTGCCCCAGGTATGATCTCTCATGATAAGTACAAAACATTTTATGGCACTAAGTCACACGCCACAAACTATTTTATGAAAATGGATCATATTTATGGAGAAAATGTTTTTTGGTTTCCCTCTGATCACCTCAACTCTCTTTGATATACAGAGTTTCTTGATGGCCAGTAAAGTCAGCTGCCGCAAACTATAGCTACTGTTAGCTCAGTTTGTTAGCCAGGCTGCCCTGACTGTAAGCCCAGAGCACCAGTGGAGTGTTAGTGTTTGTACCACTGGCGTTTTGCAATACCGGGAGGAGGGCTGGTGTTGTTCTAAGACCGGAGCTGGGCAAGCAGGCAACGTTACCATGTCTATGGACATAATGGCAGAGGTGAAGAGACTGAAGAGGATGACGGAGGAAGCTAAAAAAAGGAGAGAGTGACTGAGTGCAAAGCCGCTGGACAAAAGTAAATCTGGGACTGACTTTTAGTTGGTGAGAGATTTGTGAAATAAAAAGCTCATGGGCTCCCTGTTGCCTTTGGTTGTAGCGCTTGTTTGCTATTTGATTGTTAGCAAAGTTGTCCACTTACTTGTTTTTGATCATAAGTGATGTAATCATAACAAATACACATGTACAACTGTTCGTATTTACGACATTGGTGTTGTACCCTCAAACTGGGGACGATCAATTGCAGAAATGCCAATTTCTAAACAATGTTGCTTTAGATCTTTCTCTCCCTGGATCTGAGGAAATGTTATGTGTCAGGCCATAAACGCTGGGTTTATTCAGAAGGCCTTGGGAAGAGCTGCTCGTGTTATATTTTGCTATCAGTTGCAACATGTGACAATCAGATTCGTGCCTTGTGATGTGCTGTTTTATGGAAACACAGGAAGCTTTTTCAGCAGTTACTGTGCTGTAGCCTGTTGCATGGAATTATATGCAAGGTCAAATGTGGGTCTTCTTTTTTTTCCACCACCAGTGCACACATGCTGGTCATAACATTTACCTCCTTGGATTTTAGGCATAATCAGCTAATTGTTTGCATGTTACTTTTCAGTTTTTAAACTAAACTAACCATTCCTCTCTCCCTTGGGTGCCAGTTTAGGCAGCTCAGTACTGCTTCTTTTTTTTATAGGAAATCAATGGAGCAGTTAATGTTTTCCAAGCTTATAGCAGTGCTGCTGTCAGCATCACGAGTTATAGGACAAGAATTAATGGCTTGTTTCTGTTGTTGAGTGTTTTTTTTGTTTCTGTGCTATGAATTGTGAAAGTGACCTGGCCTGGTCACTGTTTCTATCATTGTTACTGTCCGGTTGACTGACTCTGGACACTGACCAAATCCATCTGGCAGTGTGTTATTGCATCAGTTTTGAAGAGGGGCTTTCCGATCAATCTTTGCATTTTTATCCCATGGCACAGCATATTCAGAGGTCCAACTCAAGTTCTTGTCAGAAGAAGATCATTCTTACTTATACACACACTGTATAAAATCATGTGGCACTATATTTCCTAAAGAAAAGCTAAGTTCAGGGGGAGGAAGAGCATGTCTTATTTGTGCTCCCTTTCCAGGAAACCAATGCCTAATGAGGCATTTCTCCTATGAGCTCAAGAACAGGAAGTGAGGCCACCCTAGAATAACATAGATCAAAGCCTGTGGGGATTTGATCCCAGCAGAGAGCCTTGTTAGTTCATGAATTGGTGTGCTTTACTTGTTAACTAATAGGGCTGTAACCGGCCACTGCAGGAGTTACAACCCTCAAGATCAGGATACAGAGGAGAAAACGAGCCTCCGACTCTACCTCTGTCACATCGTCTTCACTGTCAGAAGAGGTGTGTGACCCCTTAAACGAGGAGAATCTGCCCTGCTCGCTGCACGCGTAACTCAATCGGTCTCAACATGATCCAGTCTGCTTGTGTTTCACGTGCTGCGTTCCTCATAGCAGAAGTGTATGTAACCCAAAGTGTAGTACCTGAACGTGGAGGATAGGATGACAGGAGCATCTTTCTTGACTCATCATCATTCCCATCAAGTTGCACAGTGGACCTAAAGTGTCCCAAGTATAAAAGTGTCTTTGAAACCCTGGCCGAAGGAGACATCCCAGTCACAACTGCTCAGTTATAGCTAGATTTGATTATTTATTACGTGATTATGGCAGAAATTAATCTTGAGTGTTGTTGTATTACTGTATCATAAAGGCTACTGTATATTAAGATCGTGACTCTTTCAACTGCAGCAGAATTTCCGTATTTCAGGACTGGTTTCATGCCACTTGATGTTGTTATATATGGTAATATGATGCATAAATATAGTATGCACTCATGCAAACTTAAAGGCTTGTGTGTGAGCTGTGTTTTTGCATGTTTTGATGTTGTTGTTGTTTTTTTAAGATGATGCAAAAAGCCAAGCAGCGTGTCACGGGCCGGCACTGAGAGAAAACTCAATTGCAGGTCAGAGTGGACGCGAGTGACCAGAGAGAGACGCACTGTCTGCTCTGAATTACCGGCGAGGCCAGTGTTTAGCTGTTTAGCTGCCATGCGTATCTGGCATGTGCGGTAGTAGCATGCTGTCCTTGTGTTGGTGCCAAAGGGTGGATCACAGCTGTCTAGACATTTGTTCTGAAGGAATTGCTACAGGGTTCTCTTGAGAATTGAGTGATTTCAGGAGGGTGATACTTGATTTTTGAAGAGGCTTTGGATACTTTTTGATGGACTAGTGGAGGCCAGTTTTTCATATTATTTCCTAGGCAAATGAAGTGAAGTTAACAGGAAGGATGGAAACGTGTTGGTTTCTGTGTGTGCGGGTGTGAATGCAAGAGCCTGGGGCCTTTTTGACTGTGTAAGTGGGTTGAGTTTTGGAGCCTGTGCCGACTTTAGTATGCAGCACGCTGTTTGTGTTAGAAACTTGAACAGTCAGAACAAGGGTGATTGTTGGTTTATGCTGATCTCCCACATGGCTATCTATTTGTTTGGTTTTTTTTAATTCATTTTGGATCTGTATTACTCATCACCAAACACTCGTGCTCTTGTCTTATCTCTTCCACACTGAGGCTAAATGCAGTGTTGACTTAGCTTATTACGTCATTGCCGTAGCATGGTCATGCAGTAAGCCCCCTCCAACTTTCCACAGAATCTGGTTGGTTCTTAGACAGCGCTCATGTGCTCCAGCACAGTAGGCCTGTGTCTGACTGGAAGTCTAGAGGTTTCCACTGAGTGATGTCAGCCTGAGTCAGGGACACACCAAGGATGTGATGGCGTTTCCATGATCCGGCGGTATCTGACTCCTCTGCACACTGATCTCTGTGAACGTGGTCACACTCTGGGACTTTCTTTACTCATCCACACCAACCTTTGCTGTTCAGACACAGGGCCAAACCTCAGTATCTTTTCGGTGACGGCCGAAATCTGCCCATAGCAGTATAAAACTGTTGAGTTCTAAAAGGTGGTTTTAGATGCTTGGTTGAATTTGTCATTTTCACAATTCTGGAAAGGCTACTTGTGTTTAGACAGTGAATATTTGAGATGTTTGGCCACTGAAAATAAGGCTTCTTTAGAAAAAGATGGTTTTATTTGCCAAAATAAGATATCAACAAAAGTTTTGTTTTGGTAATGGTACTGAAACTGGCTATCATATTGACATAAGTACTGATAAATTAACGCTTATTTTCATTATTTGTATCTGCTGATCATTTTCTCAACTTTAACAATGCATTGCTTGGTCTTTTAAAACACCCTAGATGATGTAATCAAATTGTTTCTCACATTGTGTTTATTATTTCTGAGGCTTAAAGAGATAAATGATCTGATATTTCACAAAAAAGCAGATTGTTGAGAGGAATTCAGATTTTAGGAGAATAATATATTATGTTAATATCCCAGTAAACATCTCAAGAACTGCTCTGATGACCTGTTGGAGGGATCTCGACCCTCCGGGTTGGGAGTCTGACAAAGGACAGCAAATCTTCAAAATCTGCAACCAGAGATTGATATCATTTATTTTGAATGATTTAATATGAATTATTTTAGTTTTGATTAAAACTATTTGTTTCAGCTCTGTACTCTCTATGTTGAGACAGAACATCTTTAGCCTGGCTGATTTTCCCCTGAAGCCTACGTGTCTTGTTTGTTCAGATATGTAAACACTGGAAATTCTGTATATCCACAGCTTGAGTCTGAAAATATCTGCAGTTTCTTTGTTTTGTTAAGACAGCCTGTAATTCATGCTAATGACCTGGGTTCTTCTGGCTTGGCAAGTAACTGCTGTGCTGACATCCCCTTAAGCACAACATCAACTCATTCCAGGTCCAGGGCTGCTGTTGGACACATGACGATGAACCAAACTTAATCCCTCAGCCTAAAACCAGCCAGATGCTCAGTCTAGTCGCAGTCCTAACCTCTCCCTGCCTGCATACTTGTCCAGCAAACAGGGAGAGGCGTTGCTATGACGTTACCATGGCTGCCCACTCTCAAACGGACATTCCTGCTGTGTGTCAGAGCAGGAGGAGGAAAGCTGCGGCGCTTGTTACACCGTCGGTTCCTTATTCGGTCAAAGTGTGGCTTGAACTTGCTGAGCAGCCCACCCAATTTAGAATATGAAGTTGGGGAGGGGAAGGCTCCGGCCTCCATGTTACTAAAATTAGGCTGTGAGCAGAGACTGGGAGGACCGGGCCCAGTCTGAACAGGAACCATTGTCCTTGAATGCTGACTACTGTGACTGCGATCTTACATCACCCGTCCAGAAAAAGGGAAACTTGCGTCTTAAACGATGAAGATCGCGCTCTGCAGTATAAATGCTTCAGATTCCAAGAAGTATCTGAAGTAGTAAAGGAGTATTAAAGAGGCTGAGTAAAACAGCTCTTGCGTTTTTATGTGCCTGGTTGTAAAATGTTATAGGATTGGATACCTTTCTGTGCACATACCTTCAAATGTGGCCAGTGGCCTTATTATGTTCAAGCTGATTTAGAAAAGATCTCATTGCTGCTAGGATGTGTTAAGTTGGTCATCACATCAGTGACTACATGAGTCATAGGGGGAGCGATAAAGAGGTATGACCTCACCGTGTGTTTGTTTGAGAAGAAAGAATGTTTTTAAAGACACCCCATCCACCCTGTCCTTTGCTGACTGAGGTATCATTGTACTGCCGTAGAGGCCACGCCGTCCTGAACACTAACTCCTGGATAACATCCGACTCGAGCGTGACTCACTCCCTCCGCTGGGCAGCTGTGCATGCATGTGTGTTTGGCATTAAATAAACAGGCATCTGTTGACACACGGACCATCCAATGAGCCTAAATAAAGCTTGAGAGTCTGTCGGCAGTTGTCGGCTGTTGCTTCTTCTGTCGCCCAGACGTTTATTACATCAGCCATTTCGCATCAGGGGAAATCTCTGTTCGAATCTCTGCGAAAGATGGCGTAACCCGTCTGCAAGATGTGAGTCATTTTTTTTTTTTTTTTTTTTTTTTTTTTTTGGACACAGGAGGCAAAATGGCAGGCCACACACTGGGCATTGCTAAAGTGTTCCTGTGAACTCTGCTTGCATTCAGGATCAAATTGCTGGTTTAGTTCTTTCTTGGAAAATGCTTCTTTCAACCGAACCCAGTGCCTTGCCTTTGTAAAGGCTCGTCCAAAACCATTTCTTGCCTTGCTTGTGTGTGTTTTTTGTTTTTTTTTTTTTTTATTGGGGTGTTTCGCTTTTTGTTTTTTCCTCCTTTGCTAACTTGTGACGTGCCTAAAACTCTACAAACAAAAAGCGCTTTGTGTTGTTGCCGAAGGTTCTCCAGAAGCCCTTTTCAGAATGTCACACTATTATAGTGGCACTGGAAAATGTTAGAAGGGTGGAGGGGGATGACGTTTGGAGGGGGTGTCTTAAACCTCTTCAGACTAGTTTTTAGTGTTAAAAAAAATCAAGCTTTCATTTCTTATGGTTATCAAAGCTGCTACTTTAAAATGTTATTCAGCACATTTTTTTGCTGAAGACTACCTCGGTTGAGTCCGTACAGTGAAATGTAGGGCAGCAGTTTTGCGTGTCACAAGCGGCGGAAATGCAGCTCCACCAGCATCACCACTTAAACTAAACAAAGCACCCTCTTCGGCGGGAGTAACAGGACATTTCTGGAATAGTTTCTCCCTCCTCCTGAAATGCCCCCAAACTCCCCTCCCACAGAGGGGCCCAGGATAAGGGGCGAGGGATAAAGGGGGAAGAGGAGGAGGAGGAGGAGGAGGAGGAGGAGGAGGAGGAGGAAGAAACGAGCAACGTGCCAAACAGCACACAGCAGCTGAAGCTTGCTATCTTACCTCCCTCCCATTTAAAGCATCTATTACCGCCTGTTCTCCTTCATGTCCGTTCTCACTACCTATGATCTCTAATTCCCTCCCTGTTTCCTGTATTATCTTCCTCTTCCTGCAGCTGTCGGTGTCTTTAGCAGAGAGCTGCAGAGAGTCTGCACTGCTGCAGACTCCAGAGGGTAGGAGCACTGCCATGGCTCCTCAAACAGGCCGAATCGGGAAAGAAAAGTGTGAAACGTCTTTCTCAGCTGCCGTGGCCTTCTTCTTGGCCACTTGAGACACAGAACTAGAAGATGAGCTCGGCTTAAAAGCAGCTCATTGTGTTGACGTACAGTAAAACATCTTCTTGATTTTATAAATTATATTGCGCCATGTGGTTTGCATTTTCCCTCCTAACAAAGGGAGAGCTCGCTTCACACAGGTTACCTGTGACCCCTCCACACTGTGTGCTCCGCTTTCCATGTTATATCTCTCCGGTCATTGCCATGGGAACGGTTGCTGTGCTGCATCACCACCCTGGATCCAGAACTGAATGGTTCTCTGTAGGTGTAGCGCTGTGGGGAAAATGGAGTAATCATCCCATTGATGTCTTTTCTGATCCTCCCCCTAAGAGTCAGCTAATGCTAGCCTAGTCTAGTAACAGCCATGCACCATGATACCCGCCAACATTTCATGGCCGGAGCTTTATTTTAGAATTGAATCATGTAAGGTGAAAAGGGGACTTTCATTTGCCGAACAAAGGCAGTGATCTAATCCAAGCTTTTCAGATATTGAATTCAGAGGGGGGAGAGGGAGAGGACAGCCGCAGTACAATGGGAGCCAGCAGGCACATCAAATGGAGCCATCCCACTGGGCGTCACACAGAGGACAACAGCAGCCAGCCTGTTTTTTTTTTTTTTTTGCACCAGCAGCAAGCTGACAGAACACTCCAGAACAAAGTCCACTATTGAAGACGGCGCAGAACCTGCATGCACGATCCTAAACAAATATATTTGTTAGACAGTTATTGAGTTTAAAAACTGATTTGAATCTTCCTTTTTTTTTTTTTTTCTATTCAGCACACTTTGCAAATCAAACAGCGTTTGTGTGAAAATACAGTTCATTTGTGTACATCGTGTATGGCCGCACTTTGCATGTCACCTCCTGCAGGACAGATGCAGAGGCGAGAGCTGCAGCGGAATAGGGAATGAGGAGTGAGTGACGAGAGAGAGAGAGAGAAGAGGCAGACCAAAAAACCAAACGATATTCAGCTCTTTCACAGAGGCTCTGCTGCAGTAACGCGCTGAATGAAGAGTTGCATTCCAGAGCGACAATACTTGAATAACCTCCACGCTCGTCCTTGTGAATAGAAGAATACGGTGCATTATTTATTTATTTTTTTTGTTCCGCCTCACCTGAAGAAAGGCATACCTCAATAGGCTTAGTATCCATAGAGCTACACAGCTCCAAGTCTGTGATAAAGGTTGTGATTTATGTGTGTTGTATTTAAGAAGTTAAATGACATTTTTTTTTTTTTTTTTAATCAGTGCTTTGTGAATGAAAAGCAGCAAATGAGAACAAGTGATCAGTGTTTTGCCTATTATGTGACTTAACTAGAATTGAAACAGGTTTCTTGGAGCAGGCATTATTGTGTGCGCCAGCCAGCTTTGCAGATTGCATTAAGATACTGCGCAAAGCTCAGTTAATCAAATGAAATGCTCATTCTGCCTTCTGATGTGGAATCCAAACCATATTTACGCTCCTCCGTACACTCCATATATGGCTGTGAGTTGAAGTGAGGGATCATTTAGAGATGCGAAAGGGGAGCCCCGTGACAAAGGGATGGGTGGCTGTTGGGGAGACGGGAGATATCTCTGACATTTCACAGCACCCCTCCCGTCACCTTTCTGTTCACTCACACACAGAAATCACTGCTATTGCTGCTTTTTTTTTCTCATCCTCCATGGGGTTATGGAGCACTGGTTTCTTGCTGGTGCTAAATGATGAGCGTTGAGTAATTCGGGAGGACACGTGCCACGTCCATTGATCCCATTCCTGCTGTCACTGCTCGGCCTTGTGTTTGTGCAGTCTTGCAAAAGGGGAAACGGGAATCCGTCTTGGTCTTAATCACTCCAGAAGTTTCCTCTTACTCTTGGACAGTAGTTCTGCAGATTAATGGACGGGAAGTGTGCTGAAGCATTTAAGACAAGGGGGTCAGCTCGCTACTCTTCCTCCTACTTAAGTCTATTCAAGGGCTGCCTGTAATGTGTATGAAAGAGTCATTGTCTGAAATGGGCCCGCTCTGGGTGAGTGCAGTAAAATGCCCCGGGCCATAAAGGTTGTGCAACAGTGGTCTCTATCAAGATTGCTGGGACCTTTTTCGTCCTGCACTATAAGCCAAGTTTGCTATCTTGTTTTTATGCCAGCAGTCATTTAATCTGCGACATCTCCACCCTGTGCTTGAGATAGAAACAGGTGCCATCGTTTGTGTATTTAGTCTTCAGGAATGCCACCTGCAATATATTGCTGATAAGTTAATCTGCCCCTATTCTAACTTGTTATCTGTCTTGTTTCATTTAAGGCGGGGAGTGATGGAGAGAGCATCGGAAACTGCCCCTTCTCCCAGAGGCTCTTCATGATCCTGTGGCTCAAAGGAGTCGTCTTCAATGTCACCACGGTGGACCTCAAGAGGTGAGCCCCACTCCCATTCCCCATCCTTTTGTCACCTTCCTTGTCCTCCTCTCATTGGCTATTAAAGCAGGATAAAAAAAAAAAACAAAATCCTCCTGTGCTTCCTTTGATAACCTCCTACAGATTTTTTTTTTTTGGGCGGTTCCACAAAGGCCTCAGCTGCTCCGTAACGCCTTTGATCGAGCCCCACCTCTAACACGCTCGGTGCTTCCCCACTGCTTATTTGGTTTTCCCATGACCCTTTCCCAGGCCGGGGGAAAAATCTGAGAGAAATAAACATGCAGACTCTGGAGAGTCTATTTAAGGTTCTTCACTCCGCTTACTTCCTGCCTAGATTTCGGTGGGCAACATGTTATTTTTCACCACTGGGATCAGAAAAACGGTTATCCCCTACAATTTTGACTGCCATTTTTTTTTTCCCCTCCCAGCTGCAAACGAACGTGCCTTCACATGTGGATTCCAGTACCAGAAACCTCTTTACCAAACCCGCTATGTTTTCTGTGTGTATGATTCATCTAAATGCTCCCTAAATGTTTTTCCACTTACTAAAGGCAGGACGGGCAAGTGCCATGTTATTTTAGTGCACAGTCAGATGGACGTCTGGTTCTTCTTCGTCACGTTGTGTTTGACTCAGAGATTCTACTTCTCTGACGGGCGTCTCCTCCTCTGGGACATGGAGACCACGGCTTGCTCGCAAAACATAACAGAACAGAGATGTACTTGATAAGTACTGTGCCTTTCTTTATATACAGTTGAAAGGAGGAGAGCAACGTCCATTTGACTAGTCATTTGGTTTTCACGCATGCCCGCACATTCCACACGAGTGCATAGGTTTGGGTATAATTTGCATATTTTATTCCTGGCAGAGGGCGTGTAACATAAAACAAAGCTTGTTGATATCCTGTAGAAGGCAATGGAGGATGTCCGCCTACTTAGCAGTGTCTGTTTACCTCTTGCTCAAACAACCCTTTGTTCAGCTGGACTCACTACTTGCTATATTTTTTATTTCTTTCTGGAGGAGCGAGTTATTCAGGCTTTAGTTTGTCCTTGCTATATGGCGTCAGTAGTCTTGACTAAACATAAAACGACTGTGTTACACAGGAAGGCGTGTTTGCCATGTTTATGACTGTTTTATTGTAGCATTTAAATGGCAGAACAGTACATGCAGTTAAGCCTGTAGAAGCACATGAATGACAAGAGTTTACGTGCTCTCTCGGGTCAAGGCTGTCTCGTTTAATATTTGTTCCTACGATGAAAGCCTGCGATTCCCAAGACAGTTTGTTACCCACTCCTCAGTGATATAATTTGCCGAGGCTGCCACTTCCCCTGGGCATGCCAAAGAGTTGAAGTCATTTCCCTTTTTTGTGCCCTTAGATGGCTTGTCCAGAACCAAAGCCACCACCGTGAACATCGTCACACCAAAAAACCCGGACCACTAAGAGGTCTCAAGATATATATTTGGCTCCAGCAGTTGTCGAGACGTTGCTGTGTGTTTTTGTTGTCTTTCACACTGATTTTGATTTGAGCATCTGGGTCCTGTGGATTTCGCAAGTCGGCTGTGTTCGCATTGCTCATTCGACACATGCTTATTTTTGTTTATGTGTGTCAGTGTCATCTGCCTGCCAGAGACATCTGGTACAAAATGTGCTTGTTTGAAGGCTGCAGAGAGAAGAGGACACACAAACACACTCGTGGAGACAGACACACACACACACAGTTAGAAACAGAACACTGAGCAGTTATAGTTGGAGAAAGAGGAGGGCTGGATGTCTCTAAAAAAATGTGGTTTCAAGTGCAGCACACTGTCAAAGAGCTACAGTTGCTTGAACTTGCTAATTAAATCCACTAACCTGCATTATAAAGAAACGTTTCAATAGGTTGAAATGGCTTGGTTGTGTTTGTTTCAATCCACTAGTGTTGCTTTATTTCTCTTCCAGGAAGCCTGCAGACCTCCAGAACCTGGCCCCGGGCACACACCCGCCCTTCATCACCTTCAACGGCGAGGTCAAAACTGACGTCAACAAGATCGAGGAGTTCCTTGAGGATGTCCTCTGCCCACCCAAGTGAGTACTTTCTCACTCTTGTGGCAACACTTTGACATACTGCTGTGTCATGACTACGCTGTTAGCTTTTAAATGCACTGTCAGCATGTAATGAAGGCATTGAGGCCTTTTTATATGAATTTGAATGAGACAAATGTTTTACTTAGGTAACAATATTGTCGTCAACATATTCCATAAATAGACCAAACCCATTTGGTCTAACCCAAATACTTTCTGACTCCCATCTGTGGCTGTCGATCCTAAATTCACTTGCATTCAAAATGCCTATACAGTCAAAACTACATACATATGTGTGTTTACTTGTATGTGTGCTTGTGTGCAGGTACATCAAGCTTGGTGCAAGACATCCAGAGTCGAACACAGCTGGTATGGACATCTTTGCCAAGTTTTCAGCATACATTAAGAACTCAAAACCAGATGCAAATGAGGGTAAGTTACCTGTGTCTGTCTTTGACACACACACACACACACATACACACACACACACACACACTAGGGCGGGATACGCTGGTTAAGAGCTGAAATCCAGAAAGCTTCCAATTGTGTACAGAGAGTTCTCTGGTTGCCAGGTGACATTGGTAGCCCTGCCACGATTGGTGGATTACAGCCTCGCTCTGGAAACACAGAGCTTTTGTTCTGCCACCGCCCTCCTGTCCTCATGCTCCCCGTCTCACCTGGTGGAGATCTCTGGAAAACCACAGAGCCGATATAGAGAGAATGAACCAGCCTCATCCTCGCTGTTGATTCGCGCACCCTGACCCCTGCCATAAGGTCACGAACTTTAATCGATACGATTATTGACATCATATGAAAAATATGTAGGCCCTTTGTCTCATGAATCCTGTTGCATCCTGGGTGAAACATTTTGCGGGATTGTATCCTGGAAAGATGTGCATGATATTAAAAATACCAAGATTTTGTGTCATGTTTATGTTGGCCGTTCTCCACCCTGGGAAAATATTGAACCATGTTGAGCTGGACGTGAAAGCCAAGGCTGTGTCAACAGAGTTTGAGGCTGAATCTCATGGTTCAATGATAAGTGCTCACCAAAGTATCTGTTCAAGTCTACTGTGGAACTACTGAATCAGACATTTGTGTCATATTTTCCAACAATAGAAATAGTTAATAAATAATCTATAAATGAATGTAGAAGACCCGTGCAACCAAATGTATCTGTTGAGCCTCTCAAAGATGGCGTTTGTTACAGCAACAGGCCACTGTATAACACTGCCAATGGAACAGATTGTGTTAGATTGTACTAGAGTTCATGATATGTCAAATTCCATTCCATTATATTATTTATTTTTTATTTTAAGTACACACGAGCTTGTCTTTTGATGAAATGCTGCCCCCATGTGGTCAATCAGTATATGGGTGTGTAGCAGCTGTGATAAGAGGCCTGAAAAAGCTGTGACATTTCAAGTTCAAGGAGTGGCTCATACTGAAAACATTTAGAACAAAAGTTTGTACTAATTTTTTTTGTACTAAGTTTTTTTTTTTTTTTTTAAATAATACCGCTGGTGTCTTTTGCAGCTCTGGAGCGTGGCCTTCTGAAGACACTGCAGAAGCTGGACGAGTATCTTCGTTCGCCACTGCCCGATGAGATCGACCACAACAGCATGGAGGACGTCAAGGTTTCCAACCGCAACTTCTTGGATGGTGACGAAATGACCCTTGCTGACTGTAACCTGCTGCCCAAGCTGCATATAGTAAAGGTGATGAATTTTAAACCTCGCTGAATCTGTAACTGGCACACGAAATCCATGTGTTTTCCCTTCATTTACACGATCCGACTTCTGCTCATAACTATACGTACATTGAGTTGATGCTCTTAGCCGCACGCCGCTTCAACCTTAGCAGTCGGCTATTCAAGTGAAATAAGTGAAAACCCGTGTGTGGGTGTGCAGGGCCCTCAGAGGCATTACATGAGGTCACCCGACTACATGAACCAATAAGAATGATAAAGGTATAGCTAACAAAACTAACATGAGGGTCAGAGAGATATCAATCAAGTCTTTACACGCACCAAATGCTTCCAAGAAGGAGTTGAAAAAAGGAAAAATAACTGAGGACACCTGGTTATCTGCAGCCTCTTTAAACCAGCCAGTGTGTGAAATTAAAACTTTTATCACGAGACACATTTTGCTGTTGAAAGGATGCTGATACAACTCATTACACCTGCAACAAACTGTTGATGTCAAAAATAACTCAATTTACAGTCATATGGTTTAAATAAAGAGTAAAAACAAGCTGATGCTGTCAGATAGCTTGTTTTGTCTCACCAACAGTCTAAAATCCCCAAAGATATTCAGTTTGTCCCGAGAGGCTTTTCTTTCCATAATTGACTTGTGGCTGGTTTGACGCATTAGTCGAGCCTGTTTCTTAATTGCAATAATTAATGATTAATTACTTAAATTGACTCAAAACGGTCGGATTTAATTAGTCCTGACCTAATGCAAAGGAATTCCACACACGCTTCACAGACTTATGAGCATCGAATACACAATCTATTCTGCTGCTGCACAGAGCTCATAGTTCAGTTGTTATAACTTCTGATACCTTCCTCCAGGTGGTGGCAAAGAAGTACAGAGGCTTTGACATGCCCAAAGAAATGACCGCCATCTGGAAGTACCTGAACAACGCCTACACACGTGAAGAGTTCACCAACACCTGCCCCAGTGACAAGGAGATCGAGATAGCCTACGGAGATGTAGCCAAGAGGCTGGTCAAATAAGCTCCTCTGCCCGGCCTCCCTCCCTCGCTCCCTCCCTCACCCCGTAACCTCCGCCTCTACACACCCCTTACGCCTCCTCCTCCTCTCCTAGCACCAGGACTGATGTGCTCATTCACGAGAAAGAAAAAAAAAAACTCTGGACTTCTTTTCCTTCTCTCCTCATCTAGAGCGAACCCCAAATGCATGAACCCTTCTCCATCATTTTTTTTGTTTTCCCTTCAACTTTTATGAAGACCTCTTTAGTCCATTCAGCCAAGGTCAACATTGTACCACCTTTCATCATTAATTGCCTTTTTTTTTGTTTGTTTGTTTTTCACTTGCTGATGAATGTTGTGACGGCGAGGCGTTGGAGAAGCAGCCAGACGTGTGTATCAGTGCTTATCGATGCCGGGAGCCTTGTCAAACATTCTCCCTGATAAGTGACCTTCAAGCCGACCTTCTCTCTGCGTTCACGGGAGAGGTCACACGCTTTCGTTAATGTTCTGTTGTCTGTTTAATATTGAAATAGCTCTTTCTAGGATTGCTATAAAGCGAACACTGAGAAGCATCTTTTCCCTGTCTTTTGGCTTGTTAAGAGGCATTGTAAACAGTGTTGAAGCTTCAGTGGCTCAAGTATTTGACAGGTTTAAGTAGAAGCTGAAGCTAATCCAAACCTGAGTGGTTGACATATCAAGTGAGAGATGCTTTATTTTATGTTGAGCTGTTTAAAATAAATCAAAAATAATTGTAACTGCAGGTAAAGCTACCTGGTATCCATGCTCTGATTTCCTCATTGCCTCAAACAGGCAAAAAAAAGTCTTGTAGCTCAGCTCAGTAGAATTGTAGAGAATTTCCTGTACCGGCTGCCGAAGCAACAACTCAGGAAAAATCGCACCTGAGGTCTAAAGAAATATTTAACTATATGCAGCTTACAGATGCTCATATAAACATGTGTAGACCGGCCTTTTTGTTAATCACCACATTGCCATAGAAAGTGTTCATTTAGACACTGAGCAGCGCTCAAACGCTAGCAGACTCTTTCTTCTCCTATGAAGCATGAAGGAAAGTCTTCACTTTGGTCATGCTGACTGTAGCAGTAGTTTGGATTACACGTGGCGGACCAAAAAAAGGGGCACATTATTCTGGTCTCACTGTGGATAGGATGACTCCGGCTATGTAAACTAGTGAAGTCAAGAGAGAAAAGAAAAAAAAAAAGGAAAAGAAAGAAAAGAAACCACACACTGTCACTGTTTCCTTCTCCAGAACTTACTGGAATGAAAGACACTATATGTGCAGTCAGGCACCAGGAAAGGCGACACTAAAGATATTTATGACACAACAAAAACCGAGGAGAGTAGCAATGAAAGGAATACCCGGTCGAATTTCATTTCAGTATGTAGATTGATCTCTGAGGTAGTGAATGTACGTTCTGATACAGTAGCTCCAAAAGTGCTTTAGTGTGGATAAAGCAAAAACAGTTTTGTTTTCTCCCGTTTGCCATTGTTTCTCTGACATTTTGTTATGAAACAAATTTGATTAAAAACAAAAAAAAAACAAAAAAAGGAATTGTAAATATTTGTTTTGATTGCTCAGAATTCAATGTGTAAATTTTTTACATGTCATCTGGATTTTGAGGGGAAAAAAAGGGCCATTTATTGCCTGCTTGGATTCTGATTTTAGATAAACCATCTCCTCTTTGCCTTATTTGTGTTCTCTCTTGCAGGAAGGTGTTTTTTTTTCCAGAGACCATTTCATTACAACATGAATGTGACGTTGTACAAAGAGAATATCCAAGCTTTTTTTTTTTTTTTTTTTTAACAATATTGACTGAATTGAAATAAACTTCTTATTGGCACTCTGACTTGGGTTTTTCCATAAACATTCAGGGTTATTATACACCTGTGTCATCTTTTACCATAAGACATTAGGTTGCCTTCAAGCGGCAACCTCAGGTGCTGGGAAATGAAGTCAATACTGAAGTGCTAAAAATTGTAATTCCTCAAGCAGCCGCTTGAGACAGGCTGCAGAAGTGAGTCAATCTACATAAGCCCCAATATTAAAATGCCCAACCCAGGCGTCATTCGGCCCACCTCAGGTCTGCCGATGATCCACATTTTTGCCGATATTTAGATAAGCCGGGGGACAGAAGAAGCAGTACATTCAACATGGTGGCAGACAGCGCCCCGTATTTTCTGTTAAGGGCCTGTTATGGGATTTTTTTTTTAAGAAAGACCCTCTAATAAGGAAGACTGGATGAAGTATCAAAGTTTAAGTTGAATTTATTATTCTTGTACAAGAAAGAGTGTTTAGCAGTGCAGCACACAAAAGCGGTTATAGAGAAAAGGGCTCCCTGTGGAGCTCTAACAGTTCTACATTTTTTAATGAGCTGTCTCAGACACCTCCCTGCTGATAGAAATAATATCATAACATCCTTTTTTGTTTCTCTGCTCAGTAATGAGCAGGACATTTCTTATCCAAATGTCTCTCCTGTCCTTGCACTATTCATTTCTAATTATCTCTCCCTGCCAGCCTCAGCAAAACACAGGCCAAATAAGAGAAGTGCACGACACATGCAAAAGACAGGGTACACACACACTATACTGAATTAAAACATCTGAACCCCAGTATAATCCTAATTTTTATAACAGGGCCAGTGTGTAAGATTTAGTATAAATATGGAAGAAGGAAGCACCGCTGTGTTTCTTCAGTAGCCTAGAAAGGACACAAACAGTTTCTCACACTCACTTGGAGCAGGAGGGAAAGTGGAGCGAGCTGTAATCTGCAACTACACCAAAATCCTACACACTGGTCCTTTAACTACAATTTAAGATTACTGGACCTAGAGAGGACACAGCCACCTTCACGCTAGGAAAGAGAGGGTGCACCAATCTGCAACTGCACGCTAGATGCCACTAAATCCTCCACACTGGTTCTTTAAAATCAGACCTGTCAGTTGTAGAGGGGAAACCTCTATCGTGCCTCTATATTTGGGACATTTTTTTTAGCTGCAGTGTAAAGACTCAAGAGTCCAGGGATCTTGGGAGGCCTTCACCATGATCTGAGTCTTTAAAAGTTAAATTAATGCAGGGAATGTTTTTGTGAAGCACTGAATTCCTGTACTATATCACATATTGGGTTTCTTGCCTTGCCCTCTTTTGGTTTGGTAACCCTCTGTGCCAAAGCATGTTTGTTTACAGCTCTCAGTCTCCAAGGAATGTCTCATGTGGGTGTCCACCCACTGAGGACTCCACCTCCTCCCGAAGACACCCTCTGGCTGTCAGCTTGATGATGTTTTGCAGCCAATTCCCTACTGTTCTGAAGCACAAACAAGTCTATTCTGCTGTGCCGATCGCAGCCAAAGTTTCGCAAGAGAAAGGGGGGGGTGAAAAAAAAAAAGGTGTGGGGGCGTACAGTTTTTTGGATAGTCTCCAGATCATTAAAGTGTCATGTTTCAGGCTCACACATTCTCTACTCCCTAACACCGAGACACGGCCTCCACTTGTAATTCACAGGGAGGAAATCCACCCAGACGCAAACAGACATATGTGTGTGTGTGTGTGTGTGTGTGTGTGTGTGTGTGTATGTGTGTGTCAGTCAGTGTGAGGTAAGAGAAGACACAACAAGGCTGGCTATCATTCAGACCACACACTCATTACAAGCAGGGTGAGTGTATTAGTGTAATTGGGTAATGAAGGTGAGGCCAGGAGGGGCTGAGTATCATTTCTCAAACATGTTGACTGTGTGTGCGTGTTTGTGTGTGTTTGTGTGTGTGTGTGTGTGTGTGAGTGGAGAGAGAGAGAGAGAGAGAGAGCAGGCTATATCACACACCATAAGAGGGAGCCATCCAGCCAGCTAAACTGTGAACACGCACGTTACAGTCACTGTTGTTTGTGTGGATTTTTCTTTGTTAGGATGAGACAAGTGCAGAAGCGCCGTGTTTTCACTCCTGGTATACATTTTTGTTTTCCATCGTGCTTTTACTTTACAATTAGCAGTAAATCAACTGTGTATTTTTTCCCGATTAAATAGCTCAGCCAAGCCTTTTCAGTTTGGCATCGACTCTTTCTCTGCACTGCCAGTTCAGTTTGCAGGTTTTACACAACACCCATTTATACAGCTGGCTAAATATTTACTCTGGTAAAGTAGCTTGCTCAAGGGTACACAGTGATATCCCTACTGGGTTTTGGACCGACAATGTGTAAAAAAAAACCTTCTTTGCATATGGACTCCTTGCACCTGACATTTGATGTGGCTACATACAGGTTGCTTTGTGCTTGGTTTACCCTGTTGATTGACAGCACGCAGGCCTATATGTGGGAAAACGTATGGCTGTGAGAACGCTCGATTTGAACCCTCTATGTTGTGAAATATCTTTTCCTTTTTCTTTAATTCCCCTGTAATATTCCACTCCTGCATATTATCTAACGTCTATTACGACAGATTTAAATGATAGAAAAAGATAAATGTTCTTCTCCCTGCCAGTTTTCAGAGTTCACTGCGGCCAACAGGCAAGGCCTGCCACTGTCAATTTAAGATATTAGCCACAAGTAGCCTTGAAGTCAGGCTTTATAGTGACTGCAAACAATGTTTTTAAGCAGTTGTGCAAATAGAAAAATCTTCTTCTTTTTTTTTAATTCAAGAAAAGAACCTAGGAGCTAAAAAGAATTTGCATAATGGGCTGGCTCCCAGACTTTTTTTTTTCTGACTTCCCTAAAACAAAGCTTCTCTTCTTGAGGACCTTGTCACATTGTTTACAGATTATGACCAGGTCAAACAAAAAGTGTTTTTTTCCAACAATACACAGAGATTCAAGAAGTCAAAAATAAATAGAGTTTTGTGTAACATCAATTTTCTGCCCTCAGATTCAGTTTGTGCCACCTTGTGGGGTCCAGGCCTCCACGTTAAAGGACACTAAAGCACATGCGGCGAACACCATGAGGATAATGATGTGGTCGTGAAAGTATCCCTTTCATATTTTTCAGCCACAGCCAATTAAAACCGAAACGAGGAAACACATTTGATGTCAAGCCACCAGAAGCTGAGCTTAGGCTTCATGGCACTCCTTGAAGCGAAAATAAAACCCTCGTAGCTGTCTAAACACAGTGGAAAAAAGTACACGGTGTGACTTGTAAATGAACTAATAACATTAATAATGGCTGTATTCCATTCAGGTGTGCCAGTGTAAGAGTTGAGGTACAGGCTGGCTCAGTAGCAGGATATTGGCACACCTGAATGGAATAACCATAATTAATGTTATTAGTTCCACCTGTGGTTCCCCTGCAACCAACACTCATTATGTTTGCTAGTTAGAAGGGTCTTTAAAAGGACTCAAAGAAATGACATGACACCATTATACTCGGGTATTGTTATTGAACGACAGCTCGTCATCATTTGGTGTCACCTATCACGCGGCCACAGGCGTGAATCATGGGTATTTTAACCGCGGCTAATGAGCCAATCAGAAGCAAGCAGCAGAAACCAAAGCATAGCAGCTGCGAGCTTGGCGCGGACCACACGTCGCGTTGTTGTTGTTGTTGTTGATGTTGTTATTGTTGGATAGCGGTGGAAGTTGAGGCTTTTCTGTCTCACTACAGCACCGTAGACCTCACAGCCTCCATAATGCTTTCCATGCTCTTTTATCTGCTGCTTATATCTTCAGCAACGTTGGCTTTTATTCAGAAAATATGTTGGCATCGGCTCCTCGCCTGCGACTAGTTAGCAAGAGCGCCGAGGGTATGTTGATCCTCCTGCAAGGTGCGTTTTTCCTGCCAAACTTCTTCAAGTCGTCGGCTACGAGCTGTCACTGACCCATCATCTTGTATGTCTTTTTTGGCAGGGTTTGTGTCTGGTGGCATATAGTTACTCATGAATAAGCCCCATATATATTTATATATATTTATATATATATATATGTGTATATATATATATGTATATATATATATATATATATATATGTATGTATATATACACACTCTGATAGCTAAGGGGAAAAAAAACACATCAATATGTTAAGAGTGATGCAGAGTGGCACACTGGAGGAAAGCATGAAACTCGAGAGTATTCCTAAAATATTTGGTGAGTCTAAATGGGTTCCAAATGTGATGAATCTCAATAGTTTGGCAACTTATCCGGTGTCAAGACAAGAAAAAATGGTTCATATGTTTAGAAGAGGTGTGTGTGTGTTTTTAAAGGCTCATTTCACCCAAATTACAACAAACTATATTTCCTGCAGTGTGTTCATGTCACCCCCCCCCCCCCCCAAACACAATGCAGGTGATAATAATTTTGTTTTGTGTTTGCTCACACGAATCACATGTAGCCCCTTAAACTCCTTAAACAGCTTTCATATCTTTCCTTAAACAGTGTCTCTTGCTGCTTTGGATTAACTGCAGAACTGTGAACAGCAGCAGCGGAGAAAGTCTTTATCTAATGTAGTATCCAAACCACACTGCGAAGCTAATTTATTACAAGTAAAAGTCATGTTACTCAAGCAGAAGTTCCCAGTTATTGTTAGCAAGATGTCGAATACGTAGTAAAATGCAGAAAACAGACTCCTGTGAGAGTTCTACTATCACAAAGGCTTATATATTATTAGATTATTCATGTTATTCTGTGTAAATAGCATTTTATTGGTCTAGTTGGTCTATGTAGAACTAATTTGAAGTCTTTTGTATACTGCTGTTGGGTTGTTTAATAACAGTTCGTCTAATTTTGCTCAATTTTACTAAATACAGTACTTGCGTAAATGTATTTACATTCCACTACTGTTATCATAGCGATTATTTTGTTTGAGAAAAAGGAGTTTCATTTGAAAATGTTGACAGCACGTTCCATTGATTATCCAGAAAAAAAACTCACACATTGTTCCTGGAAAGTTTTCCTTTGAGCAAACTATTTAAAATTCCACTCTCCTCCTTTTTGTGTTGTCGCAGAAACAGGCATCTCAAGTGGCTATCTCAAAAGCAGGACAAAGAAAATCATAACGACGGTATCTGCGTGGCCGAATAACATCACAGGTAAGTGAGGAAATGTGTTTCAAAGGGGTTCAGTCTCAGTTAAGGCTGTGTATATCCTCCTTGAGAGGCTGTTTTCCTTTGAGCGTGCAGTGCCTCTGCGACACACACTGTCACTTATTATTTGAGTGCTGTAAGGGTCTAACGTTACCATGCAAGACGAGTTTATAGTGGAGTTCATTGTGGCATCAGCCACCCCATCAACTCCCAGACCACCGAGTAACAGCCCGGTTTATCTGCCCCGCTGCAGTGCCCGCAGTCAACCAGCCAGGGTGGGTTTTGTGTGCTCACATTGTTTATTTTAGCCCTCATTAAAATGCGGTGGGGTGGCTTTCTCTCTCCAGGGCTCGGTGGCTACTGTGGTGGGGAGATAGGGGACTGTGGTGGACCCCCTTGGGCGACCCACAAAAAGCTGCCTCATCCCCTTCCTCTACTTGCCACTCACCCCATCTGGGTCCTGCAGTCACACCCTGTGGCACAGCTGCGGTTAACTGCGGCTGTTGGCTGGTAAAGAGGCACAGTGAGGGTTCAAGTGTTCAGTACAAGATCAAGTAGGAAAAGTGCCATTCGCTGTGATTTCCACTAGAGGGTACTCAACCACAGTGAGCCAAAAGATGGTTGGAAGCTGGCAGTGACTATTCTCCCGGGGGTGTTGTTCTTATCTCCTTTACATGGTCAGCACTTTTTCACAGGAAGCACGAGGGAGGTTGTGTGTGTGTGCGTGTGTGTGTGTGTGTGGTGGGGTCTTAAAGTAAGTGGCTAAGAGAAAAAAAGACAACTAAGCCCTCAGCTGTGCACTTGAAAGACAGCTTGTGACGTAAGGTATTTCAGGCCCCCAGGCTTCTTTGGCCAGGTTGTTTAGTCTCTTTATAAGACTACAATAGTGGCCTGTTTTATTTTGTCTGTGACGGAAAAACTATTAGACATGAAAGACTTTGCTCTGTCATCGGCCACACCCCCACCTTAGCACCTCACAGAGGAAGATTTACCTTGCAGTTTATGTTACGGCAGTGTGTCAAAGCCTGCGGCGAATATCTGTCTGGTATGTGGTGAAATATCGCCGTGTCTATACGCCTGTCTGTGTGTGTGTAATACTACATGTCTATATGTGTGTATTTTCATAACCAAACCATACTCCTGTTGTTCCCTTTTAAAAGGAATCAGGAAACGTCTGTTGAGTATGCTGATAATCCCAGGTGTGTGTGTGTGTGTGTGTGTGTGTGTCTGTGTGTGTGTGCGCGCATAAGAGACAGTGTGAGTGAATGTCTTTGTGCTAAAGTGAACTAGCAGGTTCCTTTTCAGAGCCATATTGCACATCTAGGGGGAAAGAGAGGAGGTCTTTGTAGTTTTGGTTCTGCCATCCGTCCACAGCCCACTGGCTTTCTTTTCATGCCAGCCATTGCAAAGACCAGGCCTGCTATAGAGAAACGCCTCAATTGGCTCCTCCCTGCCATGTCGCCATGGTAAAATGACAACAGACTACACTCACGTGTCCCCACTAACAGTAAAGCTCCTCTCTGTTTTGATTTTTGATTTTTTTTTTTTTCTGTCTTAAAACAGTTGTCCGAAGCAGCTGAAGGGCGCAGCCAACATACTAGACACCAGAGCACAGAAGAAAGAACCGAGCAGAGAAGCAGAGAGCAAATGGCAATTAACATGCAGACGCCATTAATGGACGTGCTGCAGGTGCTGCGCTTTCATCCCTGGTTTCTCTCTGATCTAAACAAAGGTGTCACCTTTACTCGCCAGCAGCCATAGAGGCGAAGGATGCCATGACATTCAGCTTTAACACTGAAGGGAGGAAAGGAGGAGGAGGAGGAGAATGAGGGGAGATATATTGATTGCCCTTAGCTGCTCCTGCATAGCCTGTGTGCATGGTTTGTGTTGGCTAAGCCCTCTAGCCTAATGGCTTTTAGACTTCCATTAGGTCGTTGCAAGCAGCATGGTTTAAGTAAGTAACAAAAGGCTCTGTCAGAACGCTTTAAGCATTAATAAGACAGTCAGTGTTACTTCTACAGCCTGTCAGCTCATCAGGAACGCACAAGTTGAGATCACAAAGTCAAAAGGCTGGTTCCCTGCCATCGTTTTGAGCGTTTCGCTGGCTGCGCTGTTTTTGGTAAGCCCTGAGCCGGATTAGCTTGTAGACTTTGGGGAATTTGTTAGATTGAGCAGCGAAAGCTGTGGCTCACTCACCCCGTAAACTCTCAGTGTCCCTGGACTTGTGTGCAGTAAAAGTCCAATCTCACACTGACAAACTTGTGAAGAAGTGCCAGGAGTTCTGAAGGTTTGTATGGTTCACTTAACGAGGAGAGACCTATGGCTCGGTACTGGGAAAGGGGCTCAATAGGAATGGGGTTAGAAGTGCATCGTTTGGCAACAGAACCGCAAGCCACAATTGCCATGAAAGGCAGAGTCTGGTGGGTTTTTGGGGGACTTTTTTTTTGTTGTTGAACTGTTTTCTGGTTCTCCTTCTAAAGCCATCTTGTTTTTATAAAAGTTGTTTATTAGGAGCAAGGTCTCTCTCTTTTGCGGAGAAAGGCGCTGTGGCCTACACTGTTTCAGATCGCTGTAATTATTGGTTAAGTCTGGCTTTCATGGCGCTCACACTGTCGTTTTTATATGCAGGGAGGCTGCACATATCTAATATGTGTGTGGGTTGACACATATGCCCAAAGACATGCATTTACTTCTCCAACCCAGATCACTTCATTTAATTCTTTTTCACCGGTCTGTGCGTGTATGCTGCCGCACTGACCCATTTTGCCCAACAAACTCCTCTGCTTTCTGGATATTGTGCGGTGTGTTTCCCATGGTCTGTCTGTCTTTAATGCCACTGTGTCCCTGCAAACCCTCAAAGTCCTGGGCTTTAATGCATCGGTTACCGTGTTTTTCCACAAAGTTGACTGTCGCTTGCCGGGAAAGGCTGCACATTGTGTGTATGTGCGTGCGTGCACTTGTGCCATTTTTGGAAGCGTCCCTGTGTTCTCTCTGCACCAACGCTCGAGCTACGGAAGCCTCCTGGGTCCGTTTCTCCTGTGGCTGGACCACATGCCCCAGAATCTTGCTTTGGTTGGAAACGTGGCTATTTTTTTTCCAGCCATCATAAAGAAGACAAACTCCACTACTGTCTCCCCATCCTATATTAACAGGCTGTGTTTGGCTCTGGACACACCATAACATGTCCTCTCTGGTTGCTGCTGGTTACAGTAAAAATCAACACCTTCTCTACCCCAGACTGAGACTTTTCAATGTGTAGATCCAGTTTCCCCCACATGCACTTGGCCTGCTCAGTCATCAGGAGGTTTGTGCATGGAGCTAAACTCTCTCACCTTTAAGGCCCTCTAACTGTAGACTTCAAGGGCTGTCAGTTTACTTGACCTCTGTAGGTTTCAGTCTCAGTAGCTTGCGTCATCGGCCGCATCCAATTTGACATTATGTATGTAATGAATTAATCTCATTACGCTTTGTCACCTCCCCTCCTCCCATCTATGATCTGCTCATATACTGCTGCATTTATAGACAGTCATTTTACAGGATTACCCCTTCACCATCAGTGCCACCTGAGGCATATGTCAGTGCTGATCCAAGAACAGGTCAGATTTAGACTGGCTTCTCATTGGCTTGCTGCTCTCTGGTCTGCCAACCAAGCAGGAAACAATAGAAGTCCAGAACAATGAGCTGGCTGTAGATCAGTAGGGGCCCGCTTGGCCTCTCCCAGACGCTACGTCTTATTTCCTTTTTGATTACTCACGCCTGCCTGATGAGCGGCACACTCACACTCCTCTCTGTCTGCCTGCGCGTGAGAGAAATCACAAAGAAAAGACTTTTTGTAGGAGACTGGTTTTGATTTGGAGGCTGGAATGCCTTTGTGATAATGTCGCAAGATTTTTTGGCAGGGGTGTGATAGATGTGTGTGAGACAAAAGGAAAAAGGTTTCGTGGGGAGATTTATGATGTGTGTATGCTCCATGATTCAGACACGTTCAGGTATCAGAAACTACATTTCTTAGCGTTGTGTGGTTGAGTGCGTTGGTGTGCCTTTTTGTGATGATTTATGTCAGTTTCCACTGATGGGCTTCCAGAATCTGCCCATAAACAGCCTTTAAACGGGGGAATAGTAGTGCTGGCACTAAAGTCCAAACTATATTGCCACCCAAGCGTGCAGATCGCCTGCTGTGGGCTGGGTCTCCTCCGCCTGGCCCTCACTAGCTCCCACCACTGCTCGTTACCCCCCCCCTTACCGCCAGGCCGGAGGTAGGAAATCAAACCAATTACGGTTGTATTTAAAGAAAATTGGAGCAGGGCCGGAAAAGTGGGGGCATTTCCAAAAACCACAAAAAGAAAACTGCAGGGCCACTCTGGCAAAATACAGGGTGACTGTGGAGTAGAATGGTAAGTCTCAGAAAACACAAGAATAAATCTCATTTGATTTAGTGTTTAAGCAATACATCTTCTTTTTCTAAATAACACATCTAGAGACAGCCATATACCAACTCAACATCCACCAAAAATGTAATTCCTTTTGGTGTCCTCAATAATCTGTTTCTATGTCCGTCTCAGTGAGTGAGATTGATGGGTTTTGCTCCCTGGTGGATCTGTTTGATGGATGGTTTTTAAGGACTGCCTGTGTTTATGTTCAGGTTTGCCATGCCCTGCTGCGAGTGGCCTGCCAGAAGGCCGCACCTCATAATGTGGCTGGATATGGCAAAGACATCCCACAGCCCAAATCCTCCTTGGCTCGCCCCGCTGCTGCAGCCGCTTGCTGCGGTACCGTATAGGGCCTCTCATAAAGCACAAACACCTGTAGGATTCAAACCGGGGGAGGATCAAGTATTTGTATGCATGTGCATGATCCTTTTGGCCAGAGCGTGTCACAGTCTGAGGCCATCTTTGCAGCCAAAAAAATCTTGTCTGGGATCGGTGTTGTAATTGCCACCCCCTGATCTGATGTAGTCTCTCTGTTTTACCTCTCTCTCCCTCTCTGTCTTTCTCTGATCCTCCTCCTCACTGTCATCTCTCAGGAAAACCCCCTCATTACCAGGCCCTGAATGTAAATGCTTCATTTTCCATCCCCCCACAGGCCCTCTTTGTTCCACGGGCCATTTGGCTGTTATATTTCAGCACTTAAAAGCAATTATTCCTAAATATGAATGCTCCTTAACAGACGTCTCCAGACACTGTAAAGATATATTTCGACCATCTCCCTCTCTGCCTCATGGGCAAAAACAAAAGGAGTTGTCAAGGTGTCTGGTGTCTGTAGATCAACACACATAATGTACAACATTATTTTCTACATGGATGTGTGTAAAGTCACACACACACACACACACACATGCCTGATAACATGTCTTTGTCCATGCAGGTGCATGCACAGAAAAGAATAACACACTCACACACAAACTGTTTACTTCACACGCACACACCATAAAGAGTGTAAGATGATCTCCCATTAAGGATGAAAACAAACCAGTGAGTGGGAGGTGTCCCCTGAGGAAGGCCACAGTCGCTATAGTGGAACCATGGAACCATGGGAACTGGTTAGCAGAGGCCTGCGGGGCAGCCACAGCCAGACATGGGGGTGTGTAATACTGCCACACACACACACACACATGCACACACACGCACACTGCAGATGGGAGACAGAAACACCAAAGGAACGGCTTATAGTCATCTCACCTGTCTAAGAATAACAATAGCTGACACTTTATTGGGTGTCGGCAGTAGTTTGATTTATTCAGACGCGGCTTTGATTGTCTTGATGTTTACGATCAAAGTGCCAAAATAGCATCAATAAAACTGACTGCTTCATAAAGAGTGATGATGTTAGAGAGAT
Organism: Protonibea diacanthus; assembly: GCA_028641955.1. Taxonomy (NCBI): domain Eukaryota; kingdom Metazoa; phylum Chordata; class Actinopteri; family Sciaenidae; genus Protonibea; species Protonibea diacanthus. Next base: position 14,875,001 of record CM053987.1, read on the forward strand.
GACGACAGAAGCACTTGTGTTCAGTGACACTTGAGAGGATGAGAGAAAATGTGTTTTTAATGTTGTCGCTCTGACAGTTTATGGGTTAGAGGAGGCCGTAGGTCTGTGGTGCTTCAGTGGTTTTCACTGATTTCTTTACAGCCACACGAGTCCTCACTGGTGAAAGGATATTAGTCATCTAGATCGGCGGTCAGTCCCATTTACTTTTAGTCATAGCAACAAACAACTGAAGGCACGCATTTATCTGAGTTTGCTGCTTCCAAAGTAGATAGTGGGAACAAGGAAGGAAGGGACGATGCAAGCTTTTAATGACCATTCATGTTCCCACGTGATGCAAACCAGACTTGAGCAATCATCCTCATTTTCCTCACTACTTGCGTACATGGATGAAAAAAGTAAGGGAGATAGAAAGATAGAAAGTGTGTATGTGAACCGCCGATTTAGTGTGTTCCCCTGCTTGAACAGGAAGTGAACAGAGACCTGGTCCACAGGGATCTCTGTTTCCCCTCCTTGCTCACCCCCCCCCCCCCCCCCCCCTTTCTTCTTCCATTCAGGACCCCACCGTGATGGGGGAGAGCCTGGCAAAGAGCTACAGTGTGTGTGGTGTTTGTGCTCTCCGAGTGTGTGTGTGTGTGTGTGTATGTTAATTTCCTGTTTTATAGAGGAAGCAGTGTTTGCATGTACAGATCGTTCAGATTTTCTCTGTGAGAAAAAAAAAAAAAAAAAAGGACAGAAAAAAAAATTGTGTCAATTCTCATGCATCTGTATGGGAAACGACTAGCATTGTTTCTGGGAAGCTGCCCTGCTCTTTCAGTAAAAGCACATCTTGCTCCACTTGTAAAGTGCAAATACAATGTCTCAATCAAACTTTGAAAAAAGCATTTCATTATTCCAGTCAACAGCAAAAAAAATCCTGAAACACTACTAAGTTATTTTCCTCAAATTTCATATGTTCTACTTTCTAACTAATCAAATTAAGGCCAGATTGGTTAGACACAGAAAGCTGTGGTCATTACGCAATGACAAAGAATCTAAATCCAAGCCATTAGAGTATCTAAATGAAAGTTAGCCGCTGTGGTCTTTGCCAGAATACCCTCTAACCATGGTCTGGGCCACAGGTCCACCATTGGTCCATTGGGTTTCTACATATAAATGTGTAAAGGCTGTCTTCTGGTTTTGACTCATTTACATGAGAGATGAGTGGGGAAGCATGACACGAGATGAGTGGGGAAGGATGACACACTTCAGCTGAAGATATTTCTGAGCGTTGCCCTTTTACTTATCAGCATTATCAGGAAGTGTCTTTTTTTTTTTTTTTTTTGACAGCTACCTTGTTAATTCCTTGAAACGCTGGCACTTCTGCAAAACCAATCATACGATCTAAAAATATCTTTGGAACTGATAAATCTAAACAGCTTGCATCCTTATCACATCTAAGCTTTACATTTCAGGCTGCAACTAACAGTTATTTTCAGATTTGATATATTATTATAATATATATATAATGTTATTTATCAAACTGATTTATTTTCTGTTAATCGACTAATGCCTGAATTAATCAAGGATTTCAGCTCTCTTAACCTTAAAAAAAAACTACAGCCTAAGTTGTTTTCAGATCATCTGACGTTCAATCTTTTAAGCTTTGCACAACATGGTTCAGTCTCACACTCGACGGTGACCTTAAATTTATGATGGCAGCTCTCTTGATCGACCTGATAGTGAGACTGTTTCTGCAACAGCCTCTTGTAAGCTTTCAGTGATCCTCTGGGTCTGAACGGGAACCCGAGTCCTAGCCCCATGGTGAAGCGCTCCACTGTGGGAACTGTGAGCAGCCTGGCGCGTTGTAACACAAAGTGGTCTCTGTAGACTGGACATGGATGAGAAACTACCTTCACTGGGATCCCTCTGAACTAGGAGAACCCTGTTTCTCTCTCTCTCCCTCTGTATGCCGCTCCCTGTCAAGCGAGGCAGCACTAGTCGTCAGTGTGAGAATGGTTGCATCACAGCTCTCGTGGTTTCTTAGCCCCTGGCCCCTGTGTTTCTCGGTCAATCTGTGGGAACCCTGATTTTGGACGGCAGCCTCTGTTCCCACCACCAGTCTGGTTAGAAAATAGACTTCTGGTCATGTACCAGGCACCCAAACCGAGCCGGTTCTAGCCCGCTCCTTCTCACGGGTTTGGGGGAGGAGAGGTCAGCGGCTGCAGAAGAGGCCCTAATGGGTTTCGTATGCAGGTACCGCAGAAGCGACACGGGATACTGTGCTCATGAGAAATGAGAGGGTTTTAACGATTCTGTGCTTGTTCCAAAACACTCCCTCTCTCCCCTCTGTTTTTCTCTGTCTCCTGCATCTCCCTCTCTGTGTCTGCCTCTCATTTAAATTTATAAATAGTACTTTAATCTTTCTCATCTCTCTGATTAATTTAAGATAAAGTTGTGTGAGGGACAAGGCTTTGTTTTGTTACAAGAAAAAATCAAAAGACACTGCTGTTCATCAGAACAAGTGATTGACTTGACAAAGTATTTTTTCTTCAATGATTCTCATTGTTTCAGTTTTTCTTTCCTGTGACGTTCACAATCATGCCTCCAGTTCTCTTTATATTTCATCCACTTAAAATGCAATCTTCTATGTCGTCTTATAAACCAATTCATCATGCCTTTGACTACAATTACATCCAGACGAGCAGCCTCGTCCAGGAAAACGTTTCCCCTCTTTCCTGGAGAGTTACAATTTTCGGAAGAAGAACAGCATAGCGGGAACAGGGAGGAGATGAAAAAAGCAGCTCGGCTCATGTACGTCCATGACAAAGACGAAGCCAGATGAGCGCTCCTCTGCTCCCCACATGTGGACGAGAGTCGGGTCTCACAGAGTGTGTGAAGACAGCTGGAAAATTCCCCTGAGCCCAGTCTAATTGAAAGCTTATCATCTTCTCTTTGTGCTTCCTGAGCGGTGGGGGGATCAGCGAGGAGCGTCGCAGAGAGCAACTCTTGTGATGAGACCTGGAGGAAATAGTTGGGAGTGTTTAAGACGGTGCAGATCTGTCATACACTCACACTGTGAAGTGGAGCTCAGACTGTCTGGGTGGAGGTCGGTGTGAGATCTGTCAGCAGGGGATTGTGTGTGTGTGTGTGTGTGAGCTTTGTGCGTGCGTGTGTGGAAATGCTTTGAGTGTGCAGAGTTAATTGAATACAGTGTGTATCAAGGCTGCGTGTGTGCATCCTGGGGCTTTGTTGTTCTGCCAACACTGCCCCCATAGAAGGCCTGACGCAGACACAGCAGCAGCCACACAGAAGGAAAGAAAGGATAGAATTGAATGAGAAGAAAGGATAAAAGAGACGAGGAGTAAAGATACAGGAGAGTATAAACAGGGAAAATAAAAGAATAATTTGAAGAAGAAAAACAAAGCGTTTAGAAGTGAAAGCCCTTTCATGGCACATCAACAGGTGGCATTAGTTTAAGAGTGAGGAATTGTGGGTATTGTATTTCAGGTTAACCACATGAGACATCTGAAATCAGACCACCCCACAAGGTAGCATCTCGAGTGTTTAATCTTGTGGCTTGGCTTCAAATGGGCCAAACAGATGCCATCAACGCCGCATAAATTAACAACCACATAGCTGGTAAAAAAGACTGCCGACATTCCAAACTTCTCCTGTATTGTTTTTAACAAGTGACAACTTGCCGACGTGCGCTAACATGGAGGCTGCCAGGGCGGTGTTGGATTCCTGAGCTGCGCTTTATTTACGCTCTGGGTACCACCGTGTTGACAGCTGAGGCATTTTCAAACCCATGAGAAGTGTGGGGTAATTGCCAGCAAGAGTCTCACTAATGGAAGCGAAGAGGATCATTATTAAAGAAGTTTATTGGGAATAAACTACCAATGAAGTGCCGGGGTTGTGAGATGGAGGCAGTGGCATGTGCGGCATTCACTGTTTGAGGCTAGAGAAGAAGTTAGACGAACAGAATTAGTTGGATCAGAATGTGCTGGCATGAAATCAGGTCACATGAACTTTTATGGTGGTTTTTTTTTTTCTTTTTTTGGCCTGCTCATTTGTTAGCTGATGCGATGGTGTCTGTCTGGGTTTCTGGAGATGAATTATACCCTGTGCCTCCATGTTTAACATTTTTACTCTCAACACCTACCCCAGTTCAACCATAAAAGACCTCAAAATCCAGACTTTTGAGCATTGAGTTTCAAAATTAGAGAACTTTAACAGTATGCAATTGTTTTTTTTTTTTTAGTAAACCGACTAATGTAGAAGAATGTGGCCATAAATACTGAACCTAAATCAAATGTAGGTGTGATTTTTCTCAAGCGGGCAGGTGGTACATTTTAAGATGAAAATTATGTGTTGACTTAACTCTCTCCCTGGATTAACTGCAATGAAATAAACAGCAGTTGTGAAGACAAAAGTGAGACACGTGTTTTTTAATTAAAATGATTAAAAACTACATTATCCGCAAACTTTACAAGCACTCAATATGGAAGCATTAACGATATCATTACATACATAGATGAGATTCTTAAATTAACATATCAGTTTCAGATGTACATGCTTTGAGCATAAAGAGAAATGAAAGGAGCAAGATGAATTAACATTTTGTTATATGAAAAGGAAAAAAGGGGCATTTTGTAAAAAGAAAAACAAAAGAAAAAAAAGTAACATTGTGCTCTTTAATCCAATATACAATAAAATACAACTCACTTGTACATTTTTGGCTTCCTAGTTTTGCATAAAGAATGATAGAGATCAGTCAAGACATGATTCATTTGCCACACATCTTCCCCATCATTAACACCCTGACAGTATTACAGGCAGTTGTGAAGATCTTTGGTTTTTTTTGTTTGAAGGAACCACACAAATATAAGTACACATGTGGTTTCTCTAGCTGCATGATTTTTGCCCATAATAAAGTAAGGTCCTCTACCGTATAAAGGCTCCAGAGAAGAGAGAAGGAAAACATGCTTTTCCTCCAAATCAAAGGGAGATAGGAATGAGACATTTTGCTGATTGTTTAAAAAAAAAACATAGGAATAAGGCAGAGAGTCTTTTTGTGAGATCTACAAAACACCTTGCATAACTTGTTTTTTTTTTATTATTATTATTATTTACCTGAGCTGCAAATGCAAGCCTTTTTGGATCACTATTCACTTTGAAATGAAATCTCACTTTTATAGCAACTAAATACCCATCTTTCAGAGTCATGAATGCTTCCTTCTTGTGGAAGACTTTATTAGTAGATATTAGACACCTGATACCTGCTGTAAATCCGTGTACACAGCTCATACCCAGATCATCTGTGCGGGCGTATGAATTATTGGCAGAGCCATGAGCCTCTGGCACTGATGATCAGTAAATAGGCCCAGAAAAGACAGAATCAGGGCTTCAAAGCACTCACTGATTATATAGAACAAAGGGGCCTGTGCACAACAAGGGAAGGTTTTCTTTTTTTTTTTTTTTGCATAACTGCCCTTGGTGTTGGTAAGAAGATACCAATCTGACCCCACCTCCTCCATCTATCCCTTCATCCTCACACTCTTCCTTCTTAAGGGATAGAGGGATCACATGTGTAACTGCAGGGGGGAAAGGTCCTCCGGACAGGGGGAATGTGCACACACACCTGTGGTGCAGGAATGTGTGTGTGTGTGTATGTGTGTGTGTCTGTGTGTAATCATGAAATCATTAATTACTTAGTGAAGGATTTCTTTTTTAAAGGACACTTTAAGTGTGTTCAGCAAATATGTGTGAAGGAATATTTAATATTTAGTTCGTCAGAGTTTCAGATATTTGTAAATATAAAACCAGAAAAGCTGAAACATAGTGCAAAAATTAAGCAAATGGCTTATTTAACGCAGGAAGGCAATTTGGAAATTGTTTAGAAGATTACGGCTCTAGATACACCATCTCACTAACAGAATCTGTTGGGCGTGGTTCACAAGGAATAAAAGTTTTTAGTGCATCAAAGCTACATTGGAAGACAAAATAATTACATTAAAGGTTTTGTTTTTTTTTATAATTTAGTAGCAATATATTACACAAATTCCAAATTTATACTTAACAACAAAATATGGCATATATACTGTATATTTATATATATATATAAAAAAAAGGAAAGGTAGAGAGAAATGCTTAAGGATTTTGGGTATATGCGAACATTTCCTCACAATTTGGCTCAAATAAATATCAAAAGTAAACTGTGTCATCCAGTTCAAAAATACCAGACTAGGACTTTTTTTTTTCCAGAAAAGGGCATGAATATGAAATCTAAGAAACAGTAAAGAGTAGACACAACAGGACTTAAATATTCCTGCAGAAAAAGAAACCAATAAACACCCCTCTCTGTCTTTTACATTCCTCAAAATATCAGCCATTGTCCTGTTGTAACTGGATACACTGATGACACAGCAGAGGAGAATTTATTTCTTAAACATGTGAGTCCTGACAGATAAAATGTTTCTCTCTCAGCGATTGTGTTGAAATATCCACTACATACCAGAGCACCAAAGGCTAATGTGTCCATTTGGATAATAAATTAGGTAAAAAAGTACTGCATGAGTACTGTGAGCACATGAAATAGCCCTGGATATAACTGAAGATGTTTTCACAACTGACGCAAAATTATTATTATTATTTTTTTTGCAATAATCAATTTTTTTTTTTTTTTTTTTTTACAGAAATTGAAGCTTAGAAGAACCGATCGCTACAGCAGTGCAGCCATGCCTTGGAAGGATGTCTGAGTCACTCGAGGAGCAAACATCCAGTTGGACTGCTCGTCTCCACCTACCAAGTCAGTTGGATCAGTCTGAACAGTCTGTTTGATGAATTTCCCCTGTGGTTTTTCAGTTCATCAGCTGTTAACCGCCGTCGTACTGCCATTGTCTTTTTGTCTTTAATGAGTCATGGTTTACACCAGACGAGTGATCCTGAAAAGTTACTATGGCTTCTCGCGTCTATTTACAGTTTCAGCTGAACATTATCTCAACTTTTATGGCTTTTATAGTCCTTTAAGAGTACATGTTTTAGCACAGTGCAGAAGTTTACTCAAAATGTACAAAATACATGGAAGTCTTGAGAGTTGGTAAAACGCAGAAAGTCTTTAAAGCGAGTGCCGGAGAAATAAAAGACAAACATGCAGCATTTCTCTTTTTTTTTTTTTGTTTGTTTTTTTTTCTTTCAGTGTTCATCTTTTTTTTTGTTCATCATCCTCTTTGCTTTTCCTCCCTCACTTCTCTCTGATTGTCTAGCTCTCTGTCAGTCAGTAAGGCCTCCAGACGGACTCATCCAAGCGGCCCGAGGCGCTCATGGCAGTGGGGGAGTTGCTGTGGCTGCCGTCAGCCTCCACGCCCTCGCTCTGGGTGTTCAGGCCCGGGTTCATCAGGCTGTTGGTCCCTCCGGCGCCCGTGGCCCCCGAGCAGGACAGCAGGCGGGTGGGGGAGCGCTCGCCCCCGGTGTTCCCCGGCGCCACCATGGAGAACTGATAGGATCCAGAGCCTGTGCCGTAATACAGGTAGGAGTTGGACTGGAAGTTCTGGGTTTGGTTGTTTGAGTAGGGGGGCGGCAGGTAGGTGTGGTATCTAGAAGAGGCTGACATGCTGAGGCCGCTAATGCCAGTGCTGGAGGTGTTGGCGGAGTAGGGGAAGGCCCCGGGGTAGTGCATGCGGGGGTCTGAGAAACGGGGGTCAGTCAGTGGCGACAGAGACGGGAAGGTGGTCCTTTGTTGGAAGATATCTGTAGTCCCTGTTGGCAGACACAAAGAAACAAAAGGTTGGAAAGAGTCAACAAAACATTCAGCCATGAATCAAAACTGCTGTTATGGTTATGAAACAAGGGGCTCAGAGATTTCTCATTTTCTATTATTCTAAAAAACGACCCTCATCTCCAGACCAGCAAACTTCCCCAAACCCCCAATTCCGAGCTCAGATTTCTTGCGATACGCCGGTCCATGGAAATGTTTGCTCAAAGTAATGAACTGAGACATTTTTTTGCTTAATAACAGTCATCAAACACTGACAGCACATCATCCCACAGCCCCATGCACAAGACCGAAGTTATGAAAAGGCCCCCTTGCCACGGCCCTCCTACCACTCCTTCAAAAGGAGAGCAACATACAGTATTCTGTCTTTCTCAGAGCAATGAAAAGAGGCATTGTCAATGCTGAGGGGTGCTTTGTATAAACACCGACGGCTTGTTGCGTCGTTGTGCAACTCATCATAAATCATACTTAGGCGACAGAGGCAGACGGTCACAATCAGACACAGACAGAGAGAGACGGAGGAGGAGAATGAAAAGAAAGAGGTAAGGAAGGAAGGAAGGAAGGAAGGAAGGAAGGAAGGGAGGGAGGAAGGGGAAAAAAGAGAGTGTTTCTGTGTGACTATCCGCTAAAACTAATGTGTATCACAGTCCAGGACCTGTCAGAGTTTACTGCTAAGTGTAATCTCACAGGTAACAAAGGGCCGTGAACCCAGCTGTTAGGACTTCAATTTCACTGCACACTTTTTAATTTATTCAGCGGACAAAAGGGAAATAAAAATATTGCTCAAGGGCTCGACTTGGCAGTTTGCTGCTGAGATTTGGGGCCCGCTACTGTCACCAACTTAGTTCCTTAACTCAAACACCATATTGCCCCTCTCACTTAAATATTGGCCGGTCTTACATCCCGAGCCTCGGATATGAACCCATGCACAGTTCTGCAGCCTCTGAACGCTACCTGCTGCCACCTACTGTAGTATTTGGGTTTATTATGCTCCATTTTTCTGCTGTATTTTGTCATTTACGATGTATTATGAGTAGAAAGTCACTGAGGCAGCGCTCAGTAATCCTCTTTTGTATTTACATATTGATTTCTAAGGTCAGGATGTAGTTTTATATCAATGAAAAGCAGATGGCAGGTAAATCCCACACTAGCATTTAGAGGTGTAAAAAATGAATTCTTGTCTGACAAGTTAAGCATGTCGAGTCTTAACACTTTTATAATTGAGTATCGTGACATTTTTGAAGAAGGTAAGGTGGCCTACAGCCAGGCTGAAATGCTCTGGAGCTGTAAACGCCCTTAATCTTGTAGTACAATGACTAGGGAGAGTTCCTCATACCTGATGTCAATATACAGAACGCTCTGTCCACACCTGCTGCTTGTACACACGCTTATACACTCACACACACACCTCAGTGCATGGTTATTTGTTTGTCCACATGTGAATTTCATGGGTCCAATGTGTCCACATGACTGCGAGTGTAAAATGTGGATTTGGATGGCAGAGAAAAGAGAGCTTGTATTTGTGAAATAGCACGCGCTTGCACGCCACAGCCCTGAGGGGGGAGAATGCCAAACTTGCGTGCCACAGTCTTGTTGAAATGTCTTTTCCTTATGTCTGCAGAACTGGGTCCATTTTCAGCTACAAAAAAATCAGTTCCTTTGCAATTTCCATGGCCCCTGCTATACTCTCCCTCTCTCTCTTTTTTTTTTTTCAACAACACATTTCTGCAGTTGAATTTCCTCTTCTTTTTGGGATGAGGGAGTTTGGTGGTGGTGGGGGGGCTGTTTCTTTTTCCAGAGTCTACCAGGCACCGGAGTCGGGCTGCATATCTGATTTCACGCGAGGAAAATCCAAGCCTTCAGCTGCTGTTGATTCGGGTGAAGTGGAGTCGGCCCACTAATTCCTACCGGACTCCCAAAAAGCCTTCTCTCTCTCTCTCTCTCTCTCCCTCTCTCTCTCTCTCTCTGCCTGTCTGTCCCTTCATCTCTCTCTGTCTGTGCTAAATTTAGGCTTCAGGGTGAAGCTAGGGAGGGGATGTGCGGCATGGGGACTTGATGGCCTTTGCTGCTGCAGCCCACCCCGCACATGATTTCCATTTAATTGGCGTCGGTGGAAACGTGTTGGCTAAACTGCGGTGGGGATCGACTCCTGTGTTCTGTCAGGGGAAACTGGACTGGACACTTATCACAACACCTTAATGGGCTTGTGCAGTATCAAGCTCTTGGCTCTCAGCCAGAAAGGAGCCTGCTACCACCTTTAAACTCTCTACAGCACAGTAGCTCCCTCTGGAGGAGAGGGCTGAACAAACTGTTTTGTAATTAAGAAGCAAAGTTTGCAGTCTGCCTTTTCTCCTTCTTAACCATATTGCATACCTTACTGCATCCCCACCCTCCCCCACCCAGTTTAAGTACAGGCTGCACTGTTGTGGCTGTGGTAACGGCGGTGTATCTTTGGCAGAGAGGGTCTTCCTAACTGAGCCTAGTAGTAGCTGCCTGTAACCTCTGCGGCCCAAAACCACACATGATCTCCATTAGGCTCATCTGAAACGTGTTGACTAAATTGCAGGGACAGGAGAGGGGATGGACCCCAGAGGGCTAGCTGGCACAGTCTGCTGTCTGTGATGTTCCCAGTCTATGAAGCGGGTAGCCGGGAATCAGGGCTTTTATAGAGAACATAGTGTTCCAGCCCTCTCTTTTCCTCCTCTAGCTTTGAAGCATAGCGCCACGCACTTATTTAATTCTCCAACACCAAGGGTGGAGTCCTCCTCCTTTCTGCTGAAGTCCACTAGTCCACAGTCAAGCGTGTAACCCAGATATGACAGGAGGTTTGCCTCATTTGCGTATGGGAGAAACTGATTTTGGTTGTTAACATAAGGGCAAGTTTAAGGCGGTCATGTCTGTGTGTGTAATTGTGCGCAGAGTTATGTACGTGTGTGTGTGTGTGTGTGTGTGTGTGTGTGCATGTCCGCATGTGGTGGCTGGCCATGGAGAGATGCAAATCCAGGCGCTCACCTGTGAAATGTTTACTCAGGCTTGATGCAAACTGTGACGACCAGCGCCCAGGCAATGGTGTCTCAGGCAAATAAGCGGAGGGAAGGAAAAGGGAGAGAGAAAACCCCACGCTCGTCCAGCTACGTGTAAAGACACACTCTGCCGTGCAGTGAGACTGTTTTCCAATCTTCGCCCTGATATCATCCCAATAGAAACATCGCTGCACTGCACCTCCTTCTCTTTGATTTCCTTGCTGGTTTGGGTGGTTTTAACAGTTGATGCCACAAGGATGTGCTGTCATTTTTAATGACAGGGCAATAATGACAAAGCAGAACAATGCCAGGGCAGAGCCGCCACTACTGCTGCGCAGACCAAAGAATAGGAGACCCAAATGAACACAAATGATCTCCAGGTGTTTTTTTAAGCAGCAAGGCTTTGGGGCCGGTGCATCATGTCGAATGCAAATGATAATCACCTCTGTACTGTGGCACCACAGTCAACAGCCCCAAAGCTTCATCCATGTTTGGCACTTCATCATGTGAGCACAGAGGATTTTGCATGTCCCCAACTTGTGACATGCAATACAAGCAAAGGTAAAGGAAGTTTGTGATTACAGAAAACCTGAGATTTTCCTAATGCATCAACAAACAAGGTGACATGATTAATATGTTTGTTAAGTAAATCATTTTCTATGGGAGATATGATACTTCCTTGCAAAGCCACTGGCGTGATGTTTGTTTCGCTGACCCTAGACCAAAGACCAGACCAAAAATATATGATTACATTCATTTATTACACTTTCTTACATGTCTGTCCCATTTTCTTTCCTGTCTGGCATCTCTCAAACATATGCTTTTACTAACCATCACTGCCAACCACATTTTTCACACCACCATTGTCTTGCTCTGCAGTGAATCTTTGGCTATAAAACGCCTTGCACAAGCAGTAACATATGTAAATATGTAATTCTCTGGTCTCAGTACTCTGCTGCTCCAGGCATTGTGTTATGTCTGCATTGTGGAAAAGAGAAAAGTCTTTTTATTCTTTCTTCTGTGTGTGTGTGTGTGTGTGTGTGTGTGTGTGTGTGTGTGTGTGTGTCATCACAGTGTGAGGGGATGACTCAGCACGTCTGGTGTGGTGTGGTGGTTTCTGGGTAGGGGACGGATAGGAGACTGAGGGGGCTGTTAGACAGCAGCAAAGATCCAAATCGCCAAGAAACAAATGAAAGAAAGGAGTGGGAGGGAAGGAGGAAGAAGGCAAACAGGCAGGCAGGCAGGCAGGCAGGCAGGCAGGGTGGTGGTGTTCAAGGAATGTTCTGGGGTGTAGTAGGGCCCTACGGGCAAAAACGAAACAGACTCCAAAATTGTCACAACGAGTGGCACACCCTGTGTTATGCCCGCCTTTCCCGCTTCTCCTCTTCAGCATTGTTTGTGTCAATTTGAAAGACAGTGTCTGCTTATTAAAATAAATGAGTTTGGTAATCTTCGGGTTGTTGTGAGATGCTTTTCAAGGTGTACCATTTGAAAGGTGTGAACAGCCTTTGTCTTGCCTCCTATTTTCCAAGCCTGTTTTTTTTTCTCACACTTTGTAATTAATGCCGTTGCTCAGTAGTGACCTCACCCCTTGTTGCTTGTTGATTAAATTATGATTATGTCCCAGCAAAGAACATGTGTCATTATAACACACAAAAGAAAAGCAACCTTTCCTTGAAGTCAGGGTGAGCCGAGACAAAAAGCAAAGTGGCACAGAACAATATACTGAAGTAAAAGTCTCACCCGGCCATGGTCTCAGGTCCTCCTCCACCTTGCATGTCTTCAGAGCGGGGGTGTCCATTTGCTCCTGCCACAGGGCTGGTGTAAGACAAAATATGAACAATAGGTTAACACTACAGTCTGCTTATTATAAATAAGCCAGTGGAGGAATTGTACAGGGAGACAACATTTTAACATTTTGTGGAATGCAGAGCGATGTGTGAGTTGTATATGTGTACAGGGTGAGGAAGTCAGTGCCTGTGTCAAAGAAATCTAAAGCATGACCCAAAAAAACTTTTCATGACAGACTTGTCAAAACTGTCTTGACATCTGGTGGTTTGGAGATGTGTCTTCCTGTCACAGGTTGGCCTCTGCTGACTGAGCAGTGAAGACTGGGAAGAGGAGGAGTGGTTTTCTCACTAGAGTGAGACCAAGCCTGGAAAAACATGCTTGATGGGTGCATGGGAGATATTTTTGGGTCTTTCAGACGAGACACTGGAGGGGCAGCGGAGACCTGTGAAGTGCAGGACACTCGCTCGCCTGTCCAGCCAAGCTGTCAGGAAGCGAAGGAGGGTCGAGGACCTACTGGCCCAACGCGTGGGACCCTGCTTCACACTCAACGGCCACACCGCAGGAGGGGTGACACAAACGGGGGCTGTTTGCTCAAGGTCTGAAACGGCGCAGTTGTTACAAGACAACTTGCACGGAGCTCTGTGGACATGGGCAGTCTCAGCACATTGGTTGTACAGAGGTCAAGTCTACATGCCTCTGAACAGCGTTAAAAACTTTTTTTTCCCTCAAGCGTACATAAACATAAACATCATGAAGACCGAAACACGCATATTACATAACCATGCCGCTCTACTTTTAACGACAGCAGGAGTAGCGGCAATGTGGTATCACTATGACTCTGCCCTCCGCTGTTGAGATACCGCAATATAGTAAACTCCTAACCTCCTGTAGTGGCAATTAGAGGACTTAGAAGGATGCCAGAAGCAGAGAGGGGGGTTGACACTGGGCTGTTCACCTATAGCCACACTGGGCTCAGCATGTGTAAGATCTGTGCTTCCCCTGGAGCTCCTCCACTTCCTTTGCAAAGGCCCAAATCAGCACTCAGTCACCGAGCGGTCCTGCACTATGCCTCACAATGGCAAATTCTTACGCATAAATGGCCTTATTCAGAAAGGCTTCCAAGCAGCTGGTGCGATTCGCTCAAGAAAATAAACATTTCCTTCAAATATTTTGATTGGCCAGCAGACAACGTCAATACCAGAGGCACAGATTACCCCTGTTAATAAGAGGACCAACCCCCTGGGCGGAGCTGAGGAGCGGGGAAGGCAGGGGCTGAAATGGGAAGAAGCGGCGACTGCGTCACTAATAAGAAGCTTTGGGGTGGTGCCAGAGTAGTTTTGGGGAGGACACAAATAAACACATGTGCTGCTTTTGAAGTGGATGTGTAGATGAAAGGGGTGGCTGAGAAGATGTTTGAGCCAAAATGGCATCCATCCTCGTGACTCCGGATCCAGCAACGCCTCTGAGACATGTATTGCGCCTGCTGTAATGAAGCGTGTCATTGAGACATAGTGAATGCTGGTCCTTGTGCTGGCTTCCTGTTTCGCTTAGGCCTTAGGCGTCGCAACGGGGAGAGAATGTGAGAGAGCAAGCAAGAGAGAAAGAAAGACGCCAGCGAGGGAAGGAGAGAGAAAGAGAGCGTGTTAGAGAGGGGAGGAACACGGCCTTGGCTCAGCTATGTGGGATATTTGATATGTCTTTTGAGCCCTCACTTATAACGTGAGCAAAAACAAACACATGGGCTGAAAAATCCTATGTTCTCTTTGAGTGCTCGTCGTCCTCCCACCCCTGCCCTCTCCCCAGACTCAATAGAGACTGTTCATGGCACACATGTAGTTTCTGTAATTGCTGAAATGTAAAACTCAGCCTGACTCTGATGTGAAATTATAACTTACACAAACAGTTGAGTCTGGTAAAAAAGAACTTGCTCTCACTTCTCTTTTTTCCTTTTCCTTTTTTTTTTCGCCAGCTTCAAAAGACTCATTTTTTTTTGTCGAAGAACAAAAACATTTTCAGTTTGAATTATTCATCTCAGGGTCACAAAAAGAGAGTAACCACAAGTGAAGCTTTCAGGCACCATAACAAATAAACTCCGTGGCGGCCATTGACATATTATGTAAATAGTGGAGTGCAGAAGTAAAACAGAGTGTCTAAAGGACTGGTCCAGATTCCTGCTCGTTTTGGTTGTATTGGCCTCAGAGGGCAAGCTTCCTGCTTGGGTTTGGCAGAAATCAGCATGAAACCCAACTAGCGTGACGGCTATACTCAAAAGTCCACACCACAGCTACCTGACGGTGCTAATTTCCTGTCTCGCTCTTGCTTCTAATTGGCTGATCATGTCATTCTGGATGTGTGAATTAGTGTGAGCCTCTCGGGCTGCGGCAGTAGCAGAGTGCCGCCTCGAACCTGGGGGGCCGGTCAGCTTGTTTATGTGGAGTAAACAGTGTGGTCACTGTGGACGAGGCGGTAGGGGCATGGCTGCACTGGGCTGGTCCTCCGTCAAACAGGACTTTCTCGAGTCTCAAGTCCAGTCTAGAGGCCACAGCCTGAACTTACAAGAGGGCCAAAGCAGCTGCAGCAGATGTGTGCCAGTTGTGCAGGAGGAAGTCGGAAGTACCAACATTTGTGAAAGTGTCATTAAGAGAGAAAAGATTTCTTTTTTTTTTTTTTTAAATTAGAATTTGGGTGAACGCTGATGCCACATTTAGCGTGTGCATTAGATTATTTCTGCAAGATCCGACTGACATTTTTAATAACATCACCACATGTGTCACTAACCCAGACAGACAGGCGCACACACATGTGTGCACACACACACTTTTGGGCCCTCATCAAAGCATTGAGCACTTGACTTGATGGCGGAACGTTATGCTAGTATCTGATATTCATCTTCAGAGAGGAACACACAGGTGTTGGAACAAATAACATGTTAAATGATACCACCTCAAAAGTGCCAGGACTTTTTTTTTTTTTTGGATGATTAAATTGCTGCTGTATTTCTTCCCCCCCCCTCTCTCTTACTGTTAAAACACATTTAAGTTAAAAGAGCCGCTTTCGTCTCGGCTGTCTGTTAGAGGCCGTGCCAGGGGCTTGTTGAGTTTTGTCTGCATTTAAAATGGAACAAGGTAAAAGTGGAATCTGTTTTCCACTTTGCACTTTGAGGAAAATCAAATTTTCTCAAGCTTTTTTCTTGAGAGTGGAAAGAAACTGTGTATATATTATAAATGCAATGTCACGGTTAGATGTTAAGGGATGAACGACACTCTGTATCAGAGGAAGAAAAGAAACTGCCACCCACAGACATATATAGTATACACATGTACCTCACTTGAGGTTTTGGAAACCAGAATAACAATTTAGTACTTGATTGTCTGAGTGTCAGATTTGCCCGACTGCACTAGTTAAACCACGCATTTTCAACCACACACACACACACTCCCTCCCTCCACCCTGACTGAGAATCATTCCACATGTCTAGCAGGCTTACCTGTAGCCACAGAAGAACAAAAACAAGCAGCGAATGCAGCGTCTGCCAGCGTGCAGGAATCCTGTCACTGCATGCACTGTAATGAGCTCTTAATTACCCTGTCTGTCTGGGGCACTAACAGAGAACTTGCAACACTAGCACAGAATTATGTATGTGTGTGTATGTGTGTGTGTTTTGTATTTTCGATGTGCCTATGGTGCAATCATCCGTGTGTGTGTGTGTGTTTGTG
Source organism: Protonibea diacanthus (assembly GCA_028641955.1). Classification (NCBI taxonomy): domain Eukaryota; kingdom Metazoa; phylum Chordata; class Actinopteri; family Sciaenidae; genus Protonibea; species Protonibea diacanthus. The sequence goes on from CM053987.1 coordinate 14,891,284, forward strand.
ATTTAAGAATCCAGGGTAGCATTGAGCAGATGTCTGGAGACATGTCCTGTTGACAAGAAAACCGAGACAGTATTTCATAGCTCAGACAACAAAATGAAGCAAGGAGGCTTTAGGAGGAGATGACACTGTATTTTCTTATTTAGTCGTCTTCAAGGGGAAAATGCAAGGTTCCAGGCCGGATAATGGAAAACATCTTTTGTAACAGCAAGACGAGAATCCATTTAATTATAACGTGTTGATGGGCGATCTATCACCCAGCAATTCTCAAACAAACAGGCCCGGGGATTTAAAGTATCTGCAAAATACAACAGTGTCTGGCAGGGCTGCCAAAAGCAGAGACGTGTGTGCTGTTGATATGTAAACATCTCCCTGTGTCTCTGAATGGGATTTATTACAACAAGTCTATTTTTGTTTGAGCTTCGCTTGTAATGCTGTAGTGTTGTCTGTGCATGATTCCTACACATACGGAAGCGCTGTGTGTGTGTGATGTGTGCCGCGACATACGTTTCCAGACTGCTGCTCAGGCTCTCCAACAGATAGACAAGGTGGGGAGGGAGAAGGGCCCTCTGCTCTGTTATTTAATTATTTTACCACTCTTGCCCTGCGGTATGCCGTCATGATGGTAATACCACAGATTAAGGTGTGTGGTTTTTACAGCCCTTCCCCTCGTCTGTCTCACTCACACACACACACTTCTTATAGACGGCCTACAGTCGCTGGCAGCTGTAACATGAAGCTCAAGGCCTTTACCGTCTCTGACAGTTCCAACTGATGTTAATGTGTTGTGTCTGCTCACAGTGTATGCACTGTACATGCGTGTGTGTGTTGCAACATTGCAGTCCTTTGAAGCCTGACGAGGCTGTGACGCTCTAATTCCTGCCCTAATCCTGTGCGAGGCAGACGAGAACAGAGCAAAGAGCTGCTCTTCGTCTGCTGTCTGGACCAAGTCTGTACACCTCTCTCTCTCTCTCTCTCTCTCTCTCTCTCTCTCTCTCTCTTTCTCTGCCGACCGGAGCGCTTCCTCTCTTCAGTCCTCAGAAACTTAAAGCTCCCAGTATAAGCTTAGCTGCAGGGGGCTTTTTATTGGCAGACAACCTAGAGAGCTCACGCCAAACTCTAAACCATCAGAAAATTATCATCACAGTAGCTGTATTGTGTTGAACCTCTACGGTGTTTATATTCAGCGCAACTGGATGGTGGTGTTTCTAAAATGGCTGACATGTTTTCTCCTCAGTACAGGCTGTGCGAGGGAACAAAATATCAACAGTAAGTAAGGACATAAACGGGGGGGGGGGGGGGGTGTAGGGTACAAGACCCTGTGTTCTCCGCAGTCAGCTGTTAGATAGGCCCATACTGGTGACTCAGCGCTGGCTAAGCTAAGCACAAGGCCAAACACCGGTGTATCGCAATGATACACACTGATAGAGTTCCACCCACACACGGCCAAGCGCTCCCAAACAAGCCCTCCTGTACATAGTAACATGCTGATACAAAGGTAATGAGATTCATTAGCTAGCATGAGAACTAGAGAGTGGGTGGAGGAGGAGGAGGAGGAGGGCACACAATGTGTGTGTGTGTGTGTGTGTTTAGTCTGCATGCTTCCAGACATGGCATCCTGTTAAAGAGGTTCTGACATATGACAGAGAGTGAACACTCATCCTCAATCCAGCCGTCACCCACGCAGCTGTCCGCAGCACACACGCACATATGCACGGAACGACCCCCCCCTCCCCTTCATCGCACCACCTCAGTCTGATTCTCAGCGCCCCCCCCACCCCACCCCACCCCCCCTCGCCTCTCCCCCTCTCACCCCCGCACACTGACCAGTCTGAGAGTGACGTGATTGCCAAGGTAGCGGGCGGCTGTTACATTCCTGAGCCTGTAGTGTGCGGTGTGCGGAGGCCAGCTTCAGCACCCAGGCCAAGCTCGGTTGGCAGCACCAGCCATGCCACCTGGCCACAGACTCAACCCTGCGCGCTGTGGGGCCCGGACCCACCAACGCAGGGCATCCGGGGACAGAACTGACATGAGCTTCCCCTCGAACGGCCAACACATATAAAAGCTCCCAGATTAGTGGAACAGAACTCAAAAAACCCCCCATGGAGGAAACGGACGTGAAGTGCTCTTGGCTTAGCTTAATGCTGGGTGAACGGGATGTACTGTGTTGATGTATAACAGTTTTGTGTTACCGATTACTTACCCTCTGGCCAAATAAAACTGAATATGTTTGTTTAATTAAAGGAGTTATTTACTTCTAGGTAATTGCAGTTGATGTAAGCTGATTTCACAGTGTTGTGGTGATTTTCACTGGGGGGTGGGGGGGTGGGTGTTGGTTGCTTGTGGTTGTATGTATCAGTGGTCCTCACCTTGTGTGGTGCTGAGGTGGGTTTGGTGGATGGGGCGGGGGTTATTGTTCACTGGGCCTATTCGCATACTCCGCTGGTAGCGCTCGATCTCTGACAGCCTGTCCGAGAACTGCATCTTCTGGGGGTCTTCTATCTTCACTCTGTGCCCTGAAACAGCGACATGAGGAGGACGGGTAAGAGAGAAATCAAGGACTTGCCAATTTACCACCTACACAACCAGGAAAATGGCACGGAATGGCACTTTATATTTCCAGAGTTGTACAAAAATAGCAGTAACAATAACGAGTTCTTTTGGAAAACTTTTCCCTCTCCCAAATTTCTTAATGGAGCCAGGCAGTTTGACATGTCCTGCCTCTCTGACTGTAATTAGACTGTGAAGACCATCGATATCCTCCTTTGTAATTCACAAACACTCACACAGGATGAAATTATATGAAGGGGGAAAGAGAGAGACTGTCACTGTGTTTTCAGCTCCCAAACACAAAAATATTATTTGAATGTTAGCAGACCTTGAAATCCATTGGCTAGACACAAAGTGTTGCCCAAGCTGCACCTGCTGCCGCGTCATCAGCAGATAACGCAGATAACAAGAGTGGCTGAAAATGATCTCTTGAGGAATGCTGCTTTCCTTGAACCCGTACTAATAATAATAAACTATGACTTTATTCATTTCTCTGAACTGATGAAGTGATCTTTGCTTACCTTGCTTAAACCAGAAATGGTGAGTAGATCTACTCCCAATAACAACCCCTCTCACACACACCCCCACACGCGCACACACACACACACACACACACACACATTTAGGTCTGACTGACACAGCACTTAGTCAGAAGGAAACACCCAGACAAGGCTACCAGACCATACAGTCATCAGTTTTAAACATAACGGATAAAAAAAAAAGAGAAAGAGAAAGACAGAAAGAGACATTTGGTATGTATGAATGTGTGTGTGGGAGGTGAGAAATAACCTTCAGTAAGTGAAGCGTATCCGCTGCATCTCTTTTATCCAGATCTGGAAAACTAACCAACACACTTAGCGCCTCTATCACTCTGACGTCCCGTTCAGGGAGATGGTAAGAAAAAAAAAAAAACCTGCCTTTTATGTAGATACACACATTTACACAGACGTGCAAATACACATATTCACACACACACGCACACGCACATATGTGCACATGCTCTACATGTGAACACACCTTAAATGTCAGACATGAGTCCGGATGAGGGCTATGCCTCTAATGGGTGGAAGAGATTTTAATGTAACTATCAATGCACCAAAACTGTGTGTGAACCTGCATGTATACATTCTGTGGTTTTCTCCCTGGCATCTCTACAGAGTAGCCTAATGTGAAGTAATGGCTGGATTTGAATATTTTATCACTATATAAAGGGGGCAAGGCAGACGGACCAATATGGATTTTGCCCGTCCTTTCTCTCCACTGACCCATGGGCAATATATCTTCCCTCGGAGGCTGACCCATGGGTAAAGTTTCCTCTCGTTTACCGCTCTGTCCATTTGTTTGTGCCCACCTCCTCCCCTCCCTCTCTTTACAAACTATATAGAAATATCTAACATTGACGGCCCCCCGACACACACACACACACACACACACACACACACACACATGCGTACAGATACACAAAAGGGTACGCAGGCCCACATTGGCGCGCAGACACATTGTCTGACCGCACGTAGGCCAGACACAAAAATCCCACTGTCTAAAGTCAAAGAGCAGCAGAAAATAGTTTTTATTTACTTTTTTATTCACTCCTAATCATCAGCAGTTACGTTGCACTTTATGCGTGTGTGTGTGTGTGTGAGAGAGAGAGAGAGAAAGAGAGACTCAGTCATGACTAATCTGTCTGAGCAGAGACAGCAGTTCTGTCGCTGCTTTCCAGCTGTTTGTTTTCCGGAGCATTAGGACATTGGACGCCAAAGGAAAGGAACACTGTGTGTGTGTGTGTGTGTGTGTGTGCGCAGAGGTGTGTGTGATTCCACCCACCGACCCACCAGTTTGCACTGTTGCTGTTACTCAGGAACATATCCTGGGCGGACACACACCGACTCACACACTATGTGATATCTTTTTTATTCACACTCGCTCTTTCAACTGTGATGGAAGGAATGAACGCCTGCGTTCTCACTCTCTCTCTCTGTCTCTCTCTCTCTCTCTCTCTCACACACACACACACACACACACACACACACACACACACACACCCACCCAGTGCCAGGTCCAGGCTCCATCACCCACATAGACACTGTGACTACTGTCTGTTCCAGGCTAGAGCAGGGGCGGCCAGGGGAAGCAGCCCTCCAAATATAGCCCCTATATGCGTCCTTGTGTAGTTATTAAGAGATTTACACCACCTCAAACGGCTGAGGTCAGGGAAATGATACATCCCACCACTCTCTGGTTGGAAAAAAAGACAGACGGCAGGGGAAAAAAATGATAATTGGTCAGTTTTTCTGCGGCCAGTGGTGGTCTAAGATGAATTGGCTGGCTCTTTAAGGATGAAAGTGATCATTCAGCTGCCCACAAACACACACACATACACACACTTGAGCCTTGCTGTGGATCCCGTGGCCCAGTTCCAGTTGGCTGGGACGCACCACGTTTGGCGACACACTGTTCGGAGCTTCCAGTAGGGGGGTTTAGTGGGCTGTGAGAGAGAGTGATTTCTGGGGGGAGCGGAGGTTTCATTAAAATGAGGTCTGGAGCTCATTAACCCGGGGCCCACAGTTGCTGTTAACACCGCTAATCAACAGGGAGGCGGCTTGAAACTTTCTTTTCCCCCTATTCCTCTGTTTTTCTCTCTGCCTTTGTCTCCTGGATACTTATATTTCATATATGAGTAACAGGAGGGCGGCAGTCTCACACATAACTTCCTGTCATCTTTTTTAAGACAGTTTGTTTTGATTTTTAACTGCAGCTGCTAGAAAAAGTCACGTCAGTTATGTGCATTTTACAAGGCACTTTTGTCTTTAAAAACTCTGATGCCACTCATAAGACTCTATACAGTTTCTTCTGTATGATAGATAAGTTAAGTGACTTAACCTATATTGAATGGAGTGAGAACTATTAGATTATTACTTAAACTGAGTTAAGCAGTTTGTTTTTTATTGTCATGTACCTAAACTGTGTGTCATTTTAAAATGATCATACAACAGAACTCCTTTTAAGCTTTTTGCTTTTGCATTTCTCCCCTGCACATTGAATTTTCTGTTGAAAACTAGTTTTCTGTCTAAATCATTCCAGTCTCTGCGACAGAGCACCAGACAGACTCAATACGTGTCTTCCAGTTAAACCTGTTAACGCTCTCTCTTTGGCCAGTTGACCCTGTCTGTAGCCACAGTGCGTCTCCTCCGACCGCCAACATTTGACTTCTACTCTGCAGGTCCGGGGGCCAGAGGGGTGCCGGCGCTCCACACCGGCCCCATTTCAGAGGGGTTTCTGTGGTCGGATGAATATTTAATGTGTCAGGGTGCACTTAGGAGAGAATGCCCTTGTTTTTCTCTCTATGATATCATAACCACAAGATAGAGCTGGGAGATGGGGGCCAATGCACACATGAGGCCTAAACAGCAGCGCTCAATATGCACCCAGAGCTGAAATGGATGCTAAAGGTTGTAGATTTACTAGCCTCCTCTCAGAGTAGCGGTCACATCATCTGAAAGCATTATGGAAGTCTATGAAGAACAAATAAAATGCTTGATATAAAATGTCTGGTATTAACGATGTACTGAAAGGCGATGGCTGTGTTTTGAAGAAATGGGTGTGCCGTTCTCAGCTCCTGCTTTGTTTTGTGCGTGTGTGTATGTGTGTCTCTTTATTTCCTGACAGTGTTTTATCTTCGCTGTAGAACAACTTGAGATGCTGCTCTGCCCTTTTGCCCTGTGATTTGAAACGCACGAAGGGATGGTTCAGGCAGTAGTGTGAAATTATTTTTCATGAGATCGCAACCGGCGCTCTGTGACCAGACCACATGAACTCCGCCGAGTCTTGCTCAGCCTTGCCTCCACAAAGCATATATCAGCTCAACACAGAGACAGTGTTTGCTCAGTGAGGTGACAGCCAGGCCTTGAAGACTAGCGCCACAGCTGAACGATCACCCAATATGACCTGTTTCCTTCCTTCATCCCCCACTTTTTTTTTTTTTTCCTCTACTTCTGCTCTCTTTCTCTCTGTCTGTTTGTGCCTGTCTCCATTGAAAGAAAGAAACATATGTTCCCGTCCAAAGGGAGTCACATTAAACACAAGCTCTTTTTAGTAAAGGGCTGGGCGCTTTTTCAGGGGCAAAGTGAAACTCTATCTGGACGGCAAAGGGCAATACGTGCTTTGGCTCCGGCCCAAGTCTACACTGAATATATTTGAAGTGTAAATATTTGTATTCAACGTATAAATGGACTTGATAGGCCCCTGATAACAGACTCGAACTGATTTGGAGTGCAGGTATCACGCTTAACACTGAAACTATGTCTGGACTGTAAAGTAGGATTACATCCAAAAATGTCTTGGCAGTGTAAGAAACATGTGTGATTTTAATATGAAGGCCACCGATAGCAGCTGATATTTTTCTGTAGATTGTAACATAGCTTTGTGTGTGTGTGTGTGTTGTTGTTGATGATTCAAGTCAATAATACCACAACTTAAAATGCATCTAACTTTCCTTTTAGGTAAGATAAGTCCTTGCTTTGTTGTGAAAGTGTTGAAGAGATACAAGAGCAGCATCCTTATCTAACTTTTGAAACCCCACAATGAGATGTGGGGCGACAGTTGAACATATGTCACAGCGAGGCCTACTTGCCTGCAAGCAAACTTCCGTTTGCCCTCAACAGACACTGGGGACGTTTCAACATCTGTTGAGCAAAGTCTTGTACACCTGTCTTCCTCTTCCTCCTCTCTAGCAGACCTGAACCCCCTACATTTTCGTTCCCACCCTGCTTCTTTCCGCCACTCTTTCTTGTACTTCCCTTTTTCGTTCTATTGCTGGCAGCGAAGCGCAGCTCAGAAAGCATCTCTGCTGCAGCGTATTTGCCACCGTGTTTCCCAAGGCCACCAATCACACAGTTGGGTATTTACAGTCGGACGAATCAAAGTTCTTGTTTTGAGGCTGACCCTGAAGGATGTGGGTTTTACCCTTGGCTGATGATTGTGGCTGTCTCGTCTGGGCCTAAATGAGTTGATGCTAGCCACACACAGACATTACACTACTTTAAACTTATTTACATAACACTCTCGTAGCACTTTCAGAATTGATGCATTAAGTTTTATAATCATATAGTCATAATCGTGGATTAAATGCAATTTGTTAGGACGTAAACTAAGCGTGAGTTGAATTCCCACGCTGAGTCTCTGAATGCAAATTATTTCCATCTAAGCTTTCAGGAGGTCAGTTTTTTTTTTTGTTTTTTTTTTTTTTGGCACACTTATGTGTAGTTCGCCCTCTGACCACAGCTGGGGGATCGTCTGGTCCCTCAGGCAGATGTCAGAGTCTCTCTGGGGACATCAGCAGTGTGAAAATCCCCCTCGCAGGCCTGAAAACAAGCTGCTCACAGCGGAAGTTGCTACATGAGACTGTTTGAGCAAAGAGCGCAGCCTTCCTTTTCTGATAAGGGGATAAAGCACTTTGCGTGTGTCTGTGTGTGTGTGGGTGTGTGTGTGTGTGTGTGTGTGTGTGTGTGTGTGTGTGTGTGTGTGTGTGTGTATGTGTGTGTGTGTGTGTGTGTATAGAACAGAAGCAGTGCCACACAAGGACAGCCCTACAGTGAGGCAGGTTGAGGCAGGCAAAGAGTGAAGGGGTAACAAAAAAAGACCCAATGTACCCGGATTCTCTAACAATACAATAAGGCCCGTAGCACGCTGACAGCAATCATCCCTCTTTTGTCCCATATACTGTGTTTGTGCGTGCGTGTGCGTAACTGTCTTAACTGGAGTTGAGGCGTGTTGTGGGGGTTGATATGAGCAGGGTTGTTTTTCAGGCCCCTTTGGCTGCTTGCCTGCACACTCCGTAGACTTCCCAGCGCTGTTGCTGCCATCGCTCTGGCCTTGTCAAGCACAGAAGGCCTATTTGGCTCCGGTGACAGATCATATTAAAGCAATAAGCTGCTTTGAGTGTGTTATTTTAGCTCTAATGGTGAATAGGGTTGTTGTGTGTGTGTGTGTCTGTTGTATGAGTGCGCATGTTTGCGTGTATGTGGTAGTCAGGTTGTTCTAAGCAGCGAGGTGCCGGGGGAAAGGTGGGGGCCTCACAGGGCTGTGGGAAAGGAAAGCAAGCTGCCGCTGTCACATACATCAATGCAACGCCAGCAGATGTGTCAAACGGCTTTGCGTTCACACCTCTGTGCATACTAGGTCACACACAATAATGTGCAACAAGCATGCATTTGCCCTTAAACACACACACACTCAGTTCCACAGAAAGACAACTGATATTCCAGGTGGGTCAAAGTAAATGTGTGAAGTGTGAAATGTGTGAATTTTCCACTGTGTAGGCATGCACATATTTCACTTTCAATACTTTCACTGAGGTTATCATGTTAGTGGACTGCTGCAGTAGGTTACAAAGTTTGACCTCTCCTTTTCGGCGACGTTTCCAGCCTATATTTTTTTTTTCTTTAAAGAGCCAACGCTTCCCTCTGTGTTTACCCAGAGGATTACAACCTTCTCCGCTCCTGGAAGCGAAAGAAAGATCTTGCTACACCTATTATTTGCTCACTGTTCCTAACCATTAAGGCCTGAAGAAATAAATATCCAAAAACCGCAGGGTGGTGGTACACAGCGTCTTTTCCAGTAACCAGCAGGTGCCTTCAACCCACAAAAACCCACCCCCATCCCCACTGCCCCAACACAGAAAACGGTTTATTGTCATAATGCAGCGGGGGAGAAAATATTCCTCCACTCATGGGCCATTTATTTTTCTAAATGCAGAACGGAACTTTTATTGAATTACGGCTGAAAGGTCGTAATGGCTCCCTCCTGTATGGGTCAGTGTAAATAAGGAAGAGTGAGCACACACAGAGTGGGCATTTTACTTCCCTTCATAGGTAGGTAAACAGGAAAGACGCTTGGCCAGTGAGTTTAGAGGGGAGTGTGTAAGGAGTAGGTGGAGAGACAGAGGTGGAGAGGGGGCTGAGAAGCGACGTTGGCCGAGTTTGTCTGTGATTCTGAGAAAATGTCCTCTACTTGCATCATCAAAGTGAATTAAAAGCACTGTCTGGGGCTGCTGTAAATAATTCTGTAGTTCCTTGCACGTAATGCTGTTTTATCTGGCGTCAGCGAATATGGGCTGGAAATTTAAGTCTGAGTGGAAAAATAAAGGGCATTTCACCCCGAGGCTATTGTGTGCGTCTCCGACAGTCATCAGCTGGCCTGAGGAGGAGACATCGCGCTGTTTGAAAATGTTAGACAATGTTCTTCTTTTTCCCTGTTTTTAGCAGAAACTTGTGCACTGACGCTGCAGCAACATGCCGAAGAGCAAACAGAGGCAGCGAGGGGAGAGGAGAAAATTGCCAGTAATAAACTAATGGGTATATTTTCTTTGTTTATATCTCAGTTTAGTTGGGGTATTTAGACTAATTAGCTCTGCTTTCACAGGAAAGCCTAAGTACAAAAACCTAAGTAGGATTACCAGCAGCTGTGTGTGTGTGTGTGTGTGTGTGTGTGTGTGTGTGTGTGTGTAGCCCTCAAAGGGAGTTGGCCTCAAAGCTTCTAGATGTGGTTAAGGTGGCAACAGTGGTCAAAGAGCTTCCATCTCAGTCCTTTATTTACTCTCCCACAACAACATTTGATTATATTACAGATGCTTTCATGTCTGTCCAATCACGCTTTAATGACTCTGTAGCAACAGTGCCGCATTCATTCATATGTAACTTAAAAACACATAAAAACGTCTTACAGAATAATTAACAATCGAGTGTGATTGGCTGTCTCTAATCTGCAGACATCCTGCATGACTACTGGAGGAAAACTGTCCTCATGAGCCACCCATCACAAGCCTCAGACCTCAGAATGTTTTGTCCCGACACACGAAATCAGCCCAAACCTATTCAATATGCACTGCTGCATTCCAGTGGATTTATCAGTTGGCCAATATTTGCTCTACTTCTAATCACTGAGGCCAAATGACGTGTCTGGAGTGACCCCGGGGAAGGAGGAACGCCGCAGTCGTCAGCCTCCGGTCACTGCAGACGCCACAGATTGTCATTTCTCTGAAGACGTCGTAAACTCTTCTTTTTATCTACTCCCATCTGTCTGTCAGTGGTATTGAGGCAAACTATCTTCTGTACCAAATCATAAATTAGGTGGTCATGAGTTTGATTGCAGAGGCTAGACTATTTGGTGTGTGCGTGTGTGTGTGTGTTTGCGTGCATGCATAGGCCACTATGTCTCCAGGTTATACATCTGGGAGTCATGGTGAGCCATTAGCAGTCAGGAAAGCACCCAGCATCAGACATGCCACTGTTTTTCCCCTCCCCTGGCACTGATACACCTGTAGGCCTTTCTTTCAAAGACACCCATCTCCATTTTCAAACATCAAAGTTGCCTTTGAGAGAGCAATTCGCAGTGAGGGCGAGCCTTTCATGTGATTTGTGGAGCATGGGCGTGGCCCGTGGGGGGGTGGGGGGTGGGGGGGGGCTGACTTAAAGAGATGGACGCACCTGGCAGGTGTATGAAATGAGCACACGCACACGCAAATACGTACGCAACAACACGCATGCTATCTTTTTTTGTTGACTTTACAGAGAGACTGCAATATCACAGGAAAAATAACACAGCAAATGTCATTGTTTGTCTATTTGCATACTTTGTACAGTCTGTGTGCCAAATGCAAATAGAATCAACCCGCCAACTCCAACATGCACCCCCGCCGCCCCGACTCCCTCCCACCCACACAACCCCCCCACCCCACACACACCCGTCATTCTCCTCCTGGAGCTGTGTGAACACACCCAGCCGAGTAAACAGAGGCAACAAAACACGACAGCACTTGTGTGATTTCGGTGGATGTGTGGGCCCATGGGTGGGAAGGCGCGTGAGCACTATCTGAACACATGCAGGTATTGCATGTGCACTGTATAATTGTGTTAGCGGTTAGGGTGTATTCATGCGTATCATTTTCAAGTCTCATCATACAAATTGCCACTTTGACCTCGACTGAGGCGTCGTACAACAGGCTTCCACATCCTCAGCATTCAGCAAACAAATGCCTCTCCTTTCTCCTGCGTGCTCAACCCGCAGACCTCCGACTGGGAAGGAAAAGATTTGGAGTCTGAGAAATAATTTCAGTAATTTCTGACCAGAATCATTTGAGATTTGTCTTGACAATTCGAGCATATTCTCACTTTTTTGTTTGCTGATTGCTCAGTCAGATTCAGCTGTAAAATTGTTCCTTGTAACTTCAACATCACACACACACAGACATGACATGACATGACCTTGGTCAATTTTTCACACAAATAGCAGTTTGAATCTGTCCTCAGATATTCACAGAATTTTTTTTCTTACCTCAATTTCAAGATCATTAATTTTTAATTAACCCATTCTCATTTGTTTTCTACACATCTGTAAATTATGTCTTTTATGTATCTTTTAAGAGTAAAAAAAATGTTTTATTTACATGTTTGTGCTTTTTTCAGGCTCCAAACGGAAGACACGCACACACTGCGAATATAAATTTCTCAACATCAGTTGACAAGCTTTAAATATTTTTCTTTTTTTGCACTCTCTGACCTAACATGACCCGCGGTGAGTTCATCTTTTCTTCCCAGGGACTGATTCATTTCAGGTTAAGAGATACAGAAATACAAAACAGCCCCTCCCCCGTGGGTAAATAAGCAGCAGCTGATGTCATATATAAGTCAGGGAGTGAGAAGGACACCCAAAATATAGTTGTGGGATTAATTGGTGAGAATAACCCTGCAGGGTGCATTAAGTGTGTGAGCGGCAGTGCAGAGGAATCTGATAGCAGCGACAAACAGGGAGGGCCTGCACATTTAAGTCATCTGCTTTCCTTTTTTTTTTTTTTTGCGTTTCTGTCTTTCGAGCTCTGCCTTGTCGTTGAATGTGGCGCGTTGCTAAAGCTGCCGCTCAGACAGAAGCGCAGGGAGAGTTTTCAGTTGCAACAGTTGTGCTTCCAGTTTGGTCTCAGCAGAAGTTTGATAATATAGTATGACAGATAGACACGGGGGGAGGGGGATGCGAGGAGAGGGGGTTCGATGACGAATGCCGGATGTGTGATGAGGAAATCAGCAGCAAGGGAGACAAAAATACTTAGCTTAACATTTAGCCTACTTTCTGGTCTGGGGACAGAATGCTGTCCGCGAGTTTATACCCATTAGCGTGTGTGTGGGAATGTGAAAATACATTAATGTACACATATGTGCCTATGTGGCTGCACACTTCCTGCTCAAGTGTTTTCAGAAGGTACGGTGCTCTTTGTTACATTACTGCAGGCGAGGCACCACTGCAGTCCTGTCCGTCAGGTTCTCCTGACGGGATCAGTAAACATTAATAAAACCTCCTTCCCATCTGTGCCAACTCCTGCCGTGGCTCGGCTGGCAGCCATGCAAATGCGGGCCCTACGCAAACAACCTGTAAAGCCATGTGCAGGCCGGCCCCTGCAGCCTGCCAGCCTGCGGACAGGTGAGCACAGTGTGGCCAAGTCTGGCTTCAGGCTGTCTGCACTCTATGAATGATAAAGCGTCAGATGTACAGACGGCGTTGTGCGGCATTGATAAAAAAAAAAAAAAAGCTGGGATCAAAAGCGGTGATGGAATAGATAAGTGTCTCTGAGGATGAGATTTGTAATGAAAAAGTGCTGTTAGTTTTATGTGCTGGCAAAAGCCTCTCTCTGCGTTGGCTCTAAACGTTGTACAGCCGATATAATGTGGTGCCTTGTGGTTAGAGAAGAATCTGATTATTTTTATGGACCTAATAATGTCTGAATGGTTGTGTGTGTTCCTTTGCTTTGACTGTGCCGGAGCATGACTGATATTATACTCCTAGAATGTGCTTCTTGTTTAAATATGAGAGGTCCTTTATCTCATCTCACAAGTGATTTCTATTTTGAGTCTATGAGTTTTTTCAATATACTAAACTGGACTGAAAACCCATCTCAGCATCAGATCTGACAGCTCATTCAGGCCAATATAATGAACAATATAAATGTGCTGTGTTTCAAAGCGTTTATTCCATTAACCGTGATCGGCTGTTTGAGTTTCCTGGTTGATGTTGGGATTGGTTTTCACTGCAGATGTATTATATTCATATTTCAGATCAGCTTCGAGTCTATTTCAGCCGCCTTAACGTTTGCACAAATCAAACGGTTCCAGGGGGTTTCAGCTGAAAGGAGGTTCTAGTTAGTACATATTGAAATCATATTCTTTCTTTTTTTTAAAAAAAAAAAAAAAAAAACCTTTGCAGAAGTTTATTTTCTGTCATTCTGTGAATTCCCTCTCAGCGCTGTGTGACAGAGTTTAATGGAGCCCTAAATTCCGCCTGCCCTATATTAAACAGTGTCACTTTATAGCACCCAGTGCCAGTGTAAAAGTAGCACGGCCACTCTGACGCCTCAGCTGGAGCTGTAACATGTTGACAGACAGACGGGAGACGATCTGAATGTACACAGTTATTTCAAGCTGAGACGCTCGCAGATGTACATGAGAATGCATTTATGCACAGGCACACACGTTATGCCCCCCCCCCCTCCTCTTTTTAACTAAAGACAATCAAATTGAAACCATCCCCCTCCTCCCCAAGACACACACGCACACACATGTACAGTGTTTATTATTATCTAGTCCCTCCCTCCTTTGCAGTCACTGTTCTCTTTAATGCCTCTGCAAATAGTGTTCAGCCTGGCAGGTGGGGAAGCAGGGCTGACGATGCCCCCCTCTCTGTGTGCCCCTCGGCTCCCTCTCTGCCAGCCATATCCCCCTTCCTCATGTGGCACTTGCTACCACTCTCTCTCTCTTCCCCTGCTGTGGTCTGTTTTGACTGGGCTAAATCCACCCTCTCCCAGATATTCCCCCCTCCACAGACCCGAGCACGAGTCACAGCTATCCGGCTGCCCGGAGACCCTCAAGAACCATTAAAAAACAGGATCCCACCATAGGTTCATCATGAAATTCTACCCGTCTCGTTTGTCTTTCCACGAGCTCACAAAACAATTCTTACGTGCGTGTACGTACGTCACCAGCCCTCAGCCCCTGACTCATCTGGGTAATGCTACTCTCCACCCCCACCACCATTCCCCTCCCCTCCTCACACCAGCAGCATTAAACCACATGAGAATGTAGCTGCGGCTGAACAGTGGCGCTAACAGCTTTAGCACGCCGAGCCTCCCTGCCAGGGCTAACAGTGTCCGGAGTCTGCCCTGTGTTAAATCAACGAGCCACTTATGTGGTCAGTCAGGTACAGGCCCTCTGACCAGCACTGGGGAAGGCAGGGGTGAGAGGTGGGTGAGGAGGAAGAGGGAGGGAGGCTGGGGGTCGACTGAGCTGAGCCACCTGTGGCTTGGAGACTCACTCAGCTCCTCTTAGTGGTCTTGGGTTATGCCTTAATATGCTTTACAGTTTCCTCTGACGGTGCCCTTCCCTGTACCCCTGCAGCACACACACACACACACACACACACACACACAAACCTGTGCTGCTATACTTGTGAGGACAATGCGCTGCCCTACATTCATTCTCTAGAGGCTTACCATAACCGCTACATGCCTAACCCCAGTCTTAACCTAGTCTTAATTCCAATCTTAACCCCAAAACCAAGTCTTAACCCCAAAATAAATCTAGTTGAAACCGAATTTTTTTTTTTTTTTTTGCACATGTGATCGTGTGAACAGATTCTTTTCCACAGTGATGATCACACAGCACACACACAAACACACACACACACACACACACACACACACACACTATGAGACCTTGTCACAGTGTTTTTTTATATATCTGCATATGACTCATGTAGTTTTTTTAGCCTGTAGAGATACTGACACCCACCACTTTCAGAACCACGATTAGCTGCTTCTAACTGGGTTCCTCTGCAACATTCACGCCACAATGCACTTCAGCAACAACAATAGTAGTCTTGATGCGTGTGTGTGTGTGCGTGCGTGTGTGTGTAAGACAGAGAGAGAGAGAGAAAGAGAGAGAGGCTGCGTGTGCGTGCGTGCACTCACTGCGCGGTTCTCGGGGTCCATCCACGGTGACTTTGATGGCGCGGTGATAGGTGGCCACTTGTGGCGGTCCGGTGAACACAGTGATGGTCAGAGTGAAGCTCTTTCCTGCAGCACAGCAACATATTCATGAGACTGATGAAAGAATATCGTTTCACTTTATAAAAGAGCCTTTTTTGGGGGGAATAATTCTGCAAACTATTTTGTCTCTTGTTTGCAACAATACGTCGCTTGTTCAACTTCAAATCATCACCGGCTTTTTGTCCCGCTGCAGCCTTTGAATTAAGGGGAAGAAGAAGAAGAAAAAAAAGACCACCTCTTTTGATGGCCTGACTACGGATATGATTTAGATTATTGAGAGAATATGTTCCAGATTGTCCGAAAGGGCTTACAGCGATAGTTTATTGTTCAACAAGGCAGGATCTTGCTCCCATCTGCATCAAAGTCCGTGCAGAGAGGGAGGAAGGGTGCACCGTGCAGCAGCTCCGGTGCTCGTCCTCGGCACAGAGAAAGACATCTCTTGTTCAAAAAAAAAAAAAAAAAAGAAAAAAGAAAAGAAAAAAAAGAGACTGCGTGGGAGGAAAAGCAACAATCCTCGGTTTGGCTAATTGACTGCAGAAATGAAACGTATCTGCTTATTAATTTCCCCAAATCCCATTCATCAAATGACAGCTATTTTTTTCAGAGGCCTCAGAAAAAAAAGAGGCCTCTGAGAGAAGATTCTCCTCCAGTTAAAGATGGTCGTGAACAACAGTTATTTTATTTTTATTTTTATTTTGGATATTTGTTGACGTATGTCTGAAAACGAGGCTTTGATTTACTCAATAAAGCAGAATAATGTTGCTCAACAGGCCCGCATATTAACCACAACGTCCCATCCTGCTAACAGGTCTGTTCACGTGTGATTTTATTATTATTGTCATCATCACAACCATTAACTAAGCTCCCATGATAAACACTATGCATCAGTGTATACGCTTTCGGTGGCGGTGGCAGAGATTGCTTGACAAATTGCCCCTGGACATGAATTTTTTTTTTTTTCATCTATACCTCAGACACCACATGGATAATTATTTGTATTCCCTTGGATTAAGACAATTACAGTCCCATCGCGACTGTTTCAGCGTGAAGCAGGCCAGATGTTTCGGGTGACACCCGTGGACGTCAGTTGGCAACGTGTGGGCACTCGCCGTATCCATACCTAAATGAATCCAGACTTGCCTATTTTTTTTATAGTTGTAATAGACAGCAGAGATCCGGCCAAAAGTTGCCATAAAAAATATTTTAAAACTTATATTTGAATGGATCAGCGTCTGCGCATCCTATTGGGTGACCTTGATGATAAATAATTTTTCCCGTTCACTAAAAAAATAATAACATGCTGTCAGTTGTCAGCCGTTCCTCCGCTTAGACCCAGAAATATGATCCATTATATTATTATTAGCGCGTTTCCAAATGTTGCCGCAAATGGCATTACAAGCAGTCCTCTCACTGTATGTGTGCAGGCCTGTGTGTGTGAGAGAGAGTGAGTGTGTGTGTGAGTGTGTGTGTGTGTGAAAGAGAGAGAGAGAGAGAGAGAGTTAGAGTTAGAGAGGGGGGGGGGGGAGTGGGACACACACACACACACACAGAGATGATTTGAGCTCACCTCGTCCGCTCCTGCCCACGAAGCGCAGGTCGTTGAAGCGGGCCACCTGGTTCTTCATCACGGCGGAGGCGTTCCTCAACTCGGCCGAGTAGTTCTCGTCGTTCCCGGCCATCACGGTGACCAGAGTCCCGTCGGGAACATCACCGAGAGCGACGACCTGCACGGAAAGAGAGTCGGTCACTCTGGGTCACCAAAACCAAATGAACACAGCGCGCGTAAAACCGCATCCGGATGCCATAATATTAAGCAGGAATATCTTCACCTTTTCACCAGCATGTCAACATTAAACCGTTACATAAATCATATCGCTGTGAGGCACCGTCTGATGTTGACTCATGACATTTAAATATAAATTTAAAGAGAGTAAGAGAGAATTTGTTACCATGGCCTAATTTGTTAGTTGATTATTTTCCTTCAAATTCAATATAGTGTAAGACTGAATGTTGACACAAGGCATAAATATTTACTTATCAAGCATCAAAAGAATTTATAATGCTGAAAAATATAATAGTAAAACTTTGAGGTTAGATCTGTTCAGACTTGTAATTTCAGACATCTTGCTCCATCTGTAATCATTTCTGGCCTGATTTAAGATGTTATTATCTGGATGGTGCCACTTAAAGCCAATAAAAGCAGATCTTATCTATGCTTTTTAATTAATTTAATATCCTACACAAACGCCAAAGACAGATATATAAAAAAACAACTTCCAGAGCACGCACTTATTTTTAAATACATGCAATTAAATGTCTTCATTAAAATGTATCTGGTTGGTCTTAAAAATGTGTTCAAAGTCTTAGAAAACCACAGTGTGCCTCATTAAAATGAAAATATTATACATGATCATTAGAAGGCATGTGTCTTGCCTTGAAAGCCACGGGGAGCGTCTTGTTGCACCTCCAGTGAGACGGGAGGACGGAGCAGAGGAAGTTGGGGCTGTCGGTCCTGACCAGCTCGCCGGCGTGGTCCGCCAGGACGTCCACCACGTTCCTGGTGTCGGGTCTTGACCTGAGGGGCCCCGGGGTGGCCATGGCCCCGTTGCCGTCTCCAATCTTACTGCAGGGGAAGGACGTGGAGGGCGGCGTGAACCGTCTAGTGGTGGGCGGCTCTACGGGAATATGCATCACAACAGCTTGGGTCAGTGCCACCTGACTGGGTCGTATCAGAACAGTTTTTGTTGTTGTTTTTTTGTCTCTTTTCCTCCAGACGCGGATGGTCTCAGGAGTCCACCGTGTGAGCGCAAAGGATGGAGGCAGAGCGCACTAAGTCTGAGTGAACAGAGCCTCGATACCTTTGTAGAAACTATAAACTCTGATGACTGTGTGCTAGATCATTAACACAAGATGTGCCAGTCTGCGGAACATCAGGACTTCTTTGGGTTGTTTTTTTTTTTTTTTTTTTACTATCTTCAGCGAAAAGAAAAAAAGCCACAAAGCCTCCAAAGTCTCTCACAGCGCTGAACTTGTTCTTATCTGTCGCACATTTGATGGAAAGTTTGAGCCGCGTGCAGACGATATATCAGCACCACAAACTAACTTGTGCTTTCACTCTCTAATCAGTCAAGGAGTCCCCTAAATAATTTATCGACAATCAGTGACAAGTGTGTTCGCAATAATCAGGTAATCCAGCCTCGATGCAAAAAAACATTAGACAATCCAGCTGACTGACTTTCTCGGATTAAGTTTTCTTCTTCTTCTTTTTTTTTAAATGAGCTCGACTCAACAGCCAAACTTTGCCAGTCGCCTCTTCAGATCTCACCAGACTCCGCTGGAAAAAAAAAAGACTAAATTTCTCAAACCCGAATATGTACAGTCAAACAGAAGTTGAAGTACATCAGTGTCCTTTTTCGTGCGTAAAAAAAAAAAAGTTCTTGCAACTTTATCCTCGTTTGGATCTTCCCACACACGCGCGCACACCCACAGACAAAAAAAAAACAACGTTATTGTGGAATAAGAGGAACTGTCCTGTCGCTCCCGATGAGTTTCCTTTAAAGTTATCCTTTAGCGCGGAGTTATAGGGCGCAAGAAGGAGCCGAGAGGCTGAACGGAGTGCAGAGTGCCGCGATATTATTTTACCCGAGTCATTTTAGTGTTTAGTGGTTGGGAGTGTGGAGATGATTTCCACCAATGAATCTGCTGGGTTGGGCTTTCACCAGACCAATCAAACTCTCCACTGCTCTTTTTTTTTTCTTCTTCTCTCTCTCTTAGCCCTGCACTGCTGTTACACACCAGCTGAATTATTGATACATATCTGTGCTCTTCTCTCTGCTTGTGTTTTTAATACAGCTTATAGACACACGTTAACATGATGCAGGGAGACATTTTTTAACAAGAATTAAAAAGAAGAAGGGACCAAAGCGCAAAAAGAACTGCGTAAAAGAATCATTATTTGGACATAAATTGATTTTAAATGATAGTAACTATAAGCACCATTGACATCGGGTAAAAAAACATGTAAGATTTTGTCTTTGCCGTCATTAATTATTAGTCTTGCAGGCAGTTTAATTGACTGAAAGACGTGATGTGACAAATCCGTCCCCCTGGTTTGTCACATCACTTTCTCTGGTCTGTTTTTACTTCAGTTTATAATTTATCTAAAGGCGCATTCAGACTGCACAGACCTGCGGTTTGACTCCCATTTATTATTCTTTTTTTTCTTTTTGAAAAGCTGTTCTGTCTGGCGGCTTCACACCTCCTCTCCCAGGTAAATAACATTTTCATAAAGTGAAATTATGGGTGTAGGGCAGATCCGTATCGCTTTAATTGACTCATCTGAATTAATAAGACAATTAAAGTAAACAGGCAAATGTGTTTTTTCCCACATCAAACGGCACGGCAGAGTAATCAGTGTATGTGTGTGTGTGTGCCAGAGGCTGAATTCATTATGAACCTGAAATGTTGATGGTGTCCATCAAATGACGGCACACCCTTGCAAACTCTCTCCGCAGCCATGCTGTTTTCTGACACTAGTTGGCGCATTTGCCTTTTCAATCGCTGTCAGCTCAGACAAGTCTGAGGCAGACATTTCACATCTGCAGAAGAAAGGAAACTTTTATCTGTGCTCTGAGATAGTCGGAAATCTGAATTAATTTCGACTTTCGGCCAATTCAGTTAAACGGATTTCATTCGTGAGGTGTTTCTGTCGTTAAAAGGAGCCTCTGTGACGTTTTTTTTATTCCGCATTTACATTCCAGTGTTTGGCTGCATCACAATAAACTTTATTATTGTTTTAGAAATGAGATTATTATGAGAGCTCTGACGTTTATTCGTTTAATTACTGCACGTTGAAGTCATGTCACACAGTCGAGTGAACACGTCAGTCTCTGATTATTACATTTGGAGAGTTCGTTGGCTCATTGTTTTGTGTCTTTTACTGCAAATTCTCAAACGTGCCCTGCAAAAGTTTAAATGTTGTTAGTGAGCACCGAGGGAGTTTGTTATTTATCAGGATGTAAGCATTATTCTGAAACATTTTGCGACTTTAATGGTGCAGAAATTAATAAAAAAAAAAAATCCTGGCAGCTTTGATTTAAAAAATAAAATAAGCTAAAATAAAATCTAAAATAACCAAAGATTTAAATTCATGTCTGCAAACAGGAAATTGACTTTAAAAGAAATGTTGATCATCTCATGTGGATTTTTTCCTTGATGCGCGTTTGAAAAAATAATAATAAAAAAAAGCTTTCAATCAATCGATGTTTCATTTTAATAACAACACGTTTTATTTCAGTGTGCGCGCGCATTTGTGCGCGTGTGCATGTGGCGGTTTTTTAAGTTGTTTACTTGCATGAGAATAAATTAAGTGCAGTTAAGTGGCGTGAGGAGTCATCGGAGTGGCTTCAGATTTTCCCTTAATTTCCCCCACTGTCACACTAAATCACAGCCACAGTCAGAGACAGAGACGCGGGGGAAAGATTGGAAAAGTTAAAAACAATATGATGGACAATATCTAATTAGAGAAATGTTGGAATAAACTGGGATATTATCTTTTCACGACAGCTGGGATCAAACCAGAGCTCACAGTATTAGTGGTGGTAAAAAAAAAAAAAAAAATGTATCCCTGACTGCACGATCTGCTCTATTAATCTACATAAAACTGTTTCTCTTCTCATGTTTTAAAATATAATCTGTTTTTTTGTTTTTGCTTTTTTGGAGTGCCTCTTTCAGGGTCACAGAAATATTAACCTATAAGCTTGTGTAACACTTTGCCACTCCTTGTTTGTGGTTGTGTGTTATATTAGTGATCTAGGACAGTGGTTAAGTGGGGTGTGGTGACCAAAGGGGGTTACCACGAAATAAAAAAAAAATATATATCACACGGTTTTTTGAAATTATATCAATTAGAGAAAGAGGAATATTTAATTAAGAGCATCAAACCATGACCATCATCCTCTGCATTCAGTAACAACAGAAATCTTCCAGTGACGGTAATATTTGTGACTGAATGTGTTTCCATTTAGGGTTTTTTTTTTTTTTTTGTTTACTGAAAAGGTTGGGGACCCCCAAATCACAGAGGTCAAATCACTTCTGATGACGGCAAAAGCTAAATCTTCACAATCCTAACTGCAAAAAATCACCTGTGATCAGATCGCCCTTACCATGTGGCCTCTATTTTGAGTACAGCTCGACTAGGACAATGACAATGCCGGTGATATTTTAGTCGTCCTCCTGCCCTAGTTCATTATTAATATGTGACCACACGCCCCAGCTATACCCTGCTCAGCCGTAATGTGCGCTCCGGGCGCCTGTCACATTTAGACCTCTGCATTTCAACATGCAGTTTCTACAGTTTCAGCCGCATAGGCATTGAGGAGAGAGCCCGCCGTGCCCCTGAACGATTTTTAATGATCCGGGGTGGGTTAAGCCTGAAATCAAGACAGGACTCGTGGAGGATATGTGAAACCCTGGACCCACCTCAAATAGGCCTCAGCATATATGATTCTTACCATCGAAGGATAAAAAGAAAACAGATCCTTCAGATATAAATCAAAAAATCACATCATTGTTTACTGATGAAGAGGTTGCTTCATGCTTGTATTCCTGACCTGAATCGCAGTGAACGCTCATAACATTAATCATGTTTCCTCTGTTGTCAGAGCAATGGTTTCTCACACTTTTCTAAACGGGACCCGAAGTTTTAGTTTAACTAATGCTAAAGTTCCTTGGAGTCCTTGCAAAGCGGCACTTCCTCTTCTGTGAGTATAAAACCAAAGGAAACCCCACTTACTTTTGGTTTTATGTGTAATGAGTCAGATTGTAAAGACTAATATGAGTATGATCCCCATTAGCAGAGAAAGCAGTGGAAGCCTCTGGGCTCTGTAAACTTATACCTGACTCTAAATGCCACCCACACAGCTTTCAGTGCCACTTAAAAGTCACTTTGAAGATGGGGACACTCTGATACGTGGAGATCCCTTTAAAGTTTTTCATTTTTTCACCGAATATGATCTATTAGCCTGTGTAAACTCCCGGGCTATTTTCAGACATGAACACATAAGCCTTTGGATGGGTAGCTATTCATTTGGAAAAGGGGGCTATGGGGGCAATTAGAAATAGTTTGAGGTTCGGCGATGACATAAGACAAAGATTTCTATCTTTAGAGGAGCTGTGGCGGTCACACATTTCTGTACATTCACAAATTACAGGGCAAGCTTTGGCCCTCAACCCACCGAATGCATTCCTTCCGAAAAGTGTCTGCTCGAATTTCAGCCGGGGGTTTCTGCTCAGTGGAAATATGAGTGTTCTGAATGGACGACTTCTATGAAATGGAGTTTTATTCCTCTCGGATTAAATTAGCTCTACTTTGGGGCTCGGGGTATTTTTTTGTATGAATGATGAATTCTGCGGTGGCTGTGGAACGCCGGGCTTGTTTACCCTTCCCTCCTCTCTCTCTCTCTCTCTCTCTCTCTCTCTCTCTCTCTCTCTCTTTTTTTCGGGTAGACGTAGCTCGCTATGAAATGGACTTTTTCTGCTTGATATGACAAGAGTGTCTGTGATTAGACTTCCAAGCATGATGTAAGTCACCAAAGCCATTTGTGCCAGTCCCCTCAAAGCCAAATCATATTCTAGCGTTGGAGTGTTTATATACACAAGTATATGGAGAAACTTTTAAACAACAGTGAGTGGGTACAGACTGTTTGGGTTTTGGGCTCGCACTCCTCTGATGGCTGATTCTCTCTCAAATTTTGATTACATAATATGTCAGCACATCACAATTGGTGGTCATTTTTGTCCATTTTGATGTTCAGACAAGAAAATAGGAAACACATTGGACAATTTTGATCATATAAATTTGTATGTTATTTTTTCTCCACCAGGGCTGTCTGTGTTAGTTTTAATGATCACTGGAATGTGCTTGTGTATTCAAACTTTGTTTTAGATCTTAATGACCTTAAAAAAACTTTATTTTTATTTTAATTTCTATAGTTTTCTTCTATAATTTGCCTCTTGTAGTACTTTATACATCCAGTAACTCATGATAGTGTCAGGCCCCAATTCCAGATCCTTGAAGGTGTTTAGAGTATATATTATCCTAAAAATGATGAAGAGGATGGTGACATTTCCAAACCCAGCAGCTAATTACTATGTAAGCGTGATGAGTTGAGATACGGCAGACACCAGAGGAGACAATGAGCACATTCATCTCATGCATCTTTAATATTCTTACATTTTATAAAAGGTGCAGAGCGGAGCCAAGGGCTTATAAAAGCCCTCGGAATCAATTGAGCAGCGTAATGGCTGTTGGGGGACGACTCCAACTATGTTTTTATTTCTGTCTGCTAAATGTAAATGGACTTCTTAAAGTGTGCATTCATTTTCAAACATACCATGCATGTATTTGTATCTGACACTTAATTTCATATTGAATAAGTTATGGGACAAGTTTGGTAGTGGTGTCACTCTGATGTTCTCCAGTCCTCTAGAGCAGTGCTGGGAAGTAACTAAATACATTCATTCAGATAGAACAATTTTGAAGTACTTAACTTGATTATTTCCATTTTATGCTACTTTATACTTTTACTTGAGTGCATCTCAGAAGGAAATATTATACTTTTTACTCTGCTACATTTATTTGACAGCTTTAGTCATCTGTTACTTTTCAGGACTTTACATTTCGAAGAAAAATAAAAGATAAGCTGATAAAATAACACATTATCCAAAACACCAGTTTCCAATCTTTTAAGTTTGTGAACTCTTTCAGATGACATTGAGTTATTCCATCAAAGACAGATATCCCCTTGTAAACTCCCTTATAAAATATCCTATATTTAATAATTTAAAAAAAAGATAAGATAAAAGTTTTTTTTAAAAAAAACACATGAATCAGAATTGAGTTTTTTCATCTTTTGTGCCGATTTCGTCCCACTGATCGTCTCACAACACCTCAGATTTATGTCATGACCCTTTGAAGGGTTACATCCACCAGGCTGAGAACCACTTGACTTAACTGCCTGTATATAAAGCTGTCAAAAGCAGCTCCACCTTGACCAGCTACAATATGCTATGCCAAGCTACAATGCACTAATGCAGGGGTCCACAAACTTTTTTCGGTGGGGGCCACATCAACTTTGCCTTTCTGTGATGGGGGGCCGGGATCAGTCTATAACAGGAAATGATATGGACCAAAGTGACAACCAGTATTATTGTGGAGATTATAATGATCATTTGTTGCAGCTGCCCTTCGCTTGGCCTTGGCGTGGCAAGTAGTGTCGGCAAATGTTCATGCAATTCTTTGAGCACCGAACACCAAGACCACAGACATCTTTGATTGGCTAGAATACGTCATGGGAACGGTCCATATTTTATAATATATTATAAATATTTTATGTATTTTATAATATATTATAAAATATGATAGATATTTAGGCAGCCCGGATGTGGCCGCGGGGCCGTAGTTCAGGGACCCCTGCACTAATGCATCAGTGTAACAATCTCATACTAAACTATATTATCTGCACAGGGACCATTTTTCTGCAGAATAAATACTTTAAAGTGGCACTATGTTGTTTCTGACAGATGAAAGCACATAAACATTGAACATAATGTTTAACATAGCAGTTAAACTTTTCAAGTCTTACATATGAAAAGTTAAACTCACCATCAATCAAAGGCAGTGCAAAATGATTTCTCAATTGAGTGCACTCAGAGGTTTCACTCTTGGTCTGGTAAGAACAGTATCTTAAAGTGACTAACTGTGCTACTGCTACACTAGATTTCACCATGTACTCTTATCCTGTGATCATCACCACTCATAACTTTTACTAAGCAAACGCAGGACTTCTTCTTGTAATGGAATATTTCTCTCCTGTGGTGTTGTTACATTAACATAAGTAAAGAATCCACCACATTGCTCTAGAGGGGGCTCAGCGCGTGTGTCCTGTTTTAATACCCCAAAAAATCAAGACTCCCTACTATTCTGTTCACAATAACTGAAAAAGTCACAGTGAGACACTCTGATGGGTTCACTCACTGTGATAAGCATTCGGGGGGTTGAACGTGGTCAGGCCCCCTCCCTGTCCTTTCAGTGGCAGTTCAATAACACACACCACACCCGAGTCAGGCAGGGGGGGAACTCGCCGTAAACCCCGGTGTCACGGTCGCTCCGCCCTCACATCATCCGTCGGGTACACTCACCCAACGATGACAGTCAGCAGCCTGTGATGTGGTTCCCAGGCCTGTTTATTCTTTGGAAACCCACTAAAAGTAGCATTGGATGGTAAGCTCACCAAAAGGCCCCAGTGCTATTATAGGAGCACTTTGGGTTGAGTTTTGATCTGGTGGGTTTGTAAATAGGGCCCTGCCTTGCTGCGGGGCACCACTTTCGGGATATATTGTTTAGTGTGACCTGAAGGAAGCTTTTTGATATTCATGGTGATTTGTAACCTGGAACAAAATGTAAAGTCCAAAGTTGATATGACTTGTGGCATTTAGGGTTGTGTACTTCATGAGGACATCATTGTATGTTTTTCATAATGTTGATGATGATGGACAAAGGCCTACGAAATGTACCCTGCTCTACTTTTTTTTTTTTTTCATGTCACTGAAGGACAGATTATATTCTTTTCCAGGGTCTTTATTTACCCCTGGAAGTCAGCATAACTTTTAAATCTAAATGAGTCCTATAAATACGTCAACTCTCCCATTTTTTTTTCAGTTGTGGTTTTTAGTGTGAGCTATAATCATTTCTCATCTTTCTTTGTCTCTGTGTCTGCCTGTCTATTTGTGTGTAACGACGCACACACAAATCCACATACACACACACAAATGCGCTGTGTTTCTCCTTTTCTAGCGAGAGCTTCTGATGCAAGGACGGCAATCTGTAATCTGTAGTAATTGCATGTTGCAGAAAAACATTTTTCCGCTGTGGTAATCGCTGCAATATGTGCAGTTGCGTTGCCAAAGTGACAGCACCCCCACCCCCTACAGACACACACACACATACACCCACACACACACGCACGAATATCCTGACTCACTCTGAGCTTTGCCAAATGTGTCCAGCTAAAAATTTTGGTGGCTGCTTCTCCGGATGGCTGAGAGACAAAGACATACAGACAAGGAACTATAGTATTGTGACAGTCTTGCGACTGGTAAGCACACACTCACACACACACTCACGCAAACACACACACCTGTGGCGCTGTCATGCTGCATTCACCTTCTGCAAAAGATTTACAGTTCCTGCCAGTGACAGTTTAACTGCCATGCAGCCTCGGTGCCAGAGCCCTGCCAGAGCCCAGCTGCCACACACAGATCAGGAGACAAAACTTTCACAGGAGCCACATCAATTCACTCTCCCGGCAGCTTTTTTTCTTTAACAACTATCACACAGTGCAAGCCGGCGATGAGTCTAACACTGATCCCCTAATATTGCTCATAAATACATCTTGGAGAATTGAGTCATTCGCCAGAGTTCCTTCTGATTAGTGGAAGCTGCAGCCACATTAAACGTAGGGAGTGCAGTGACGGTCTGTGGCTGAACCATTCAAGCATATTCATCAAACCATTGTCTACCATTTCACCGCTCTGACACCAGCGTCTGCTCTACTCTGTTAGACTGTGGCGCAGGTTTATGAGATCATCACCACCGTGAGACCGAGGGTAAGCTACGGTGTGTTGTTGAAGAAGACAGCACGTTTTACTTCTCAGTGCCTCAGCAAATAATCTCTCTCTGTTTCTCTTTCTCTTTTTCTCTCTCTCTGTCTCTCCTTCTCTGTCACTGCAGCTCAGCAGCGCCGCACATTTATGATATCATTATCCACTGCGTCATCGCCCCTTTGCCCAACAGAGCCCCAAAATATGTCAGCCCAGTTGGACTTTCTTACGTTGCACTCGTCAACGTGTAACCACACACACCTAGTATAAGGACAAGTAATACTCAGAGACATTTATAGATACACAGCACAGACACCAAGATTGCAACCAGACTGTGTGTGCAAACCTTTTCCTCTCTGGGCTGCTACTCTGACTGCTGAAGCCATCCAACCTCCCAGCAGTTGAACTTCCCTGTGTCTCTAATGGAGTCTCTCTGTCAGATCAAACAGCTCCCACTGACGAGGAGAGGAGACAGATCGCAGCGCTGGAAGCCGTTCAGTCTGACAGCCCGAACACGTTTGACTGGCAACGCAGCCTGTGTCTACTCTTCCATCGCTAGAGATCCCACACAAATATAGTAGCGCCACCAGAGAGGGGAAGAGGGGGTGAAGAGCAGGGAGGGGGTAAGGGAGCCCGAGCCTGTCGGCTCAGAAAATAAGTTGTGAGGCGTCCCCCCTCACACAAAGGCAAAGCTCCATAGCTCAGTCCTTTTCTCAAAATGAAATCGCATGTGAGTCGAATATTAGGAAGTGCGCATGGCTTCCAGCAACCACCAAGCCATTATAGCAGAGCCTGTAAACCACATTTTCACCAGCAGACAATGCCCCTTTGTGCTTGTTGTGTGGCTGTCCCCCCGCTCGCTGGAACCTGAAGAGAAGCCATGCACGTTTTTTAAAAAAATGCGGAGATTAGAGTGAAGACGTGAGGAACAGTAATGAAGATCAAGTGTCAGTTTTAGATCTCTGCCTAATTAGTGGCAGTCATGTCAGGAGGGGCAAGCAGGACAGTCTGCCCTCATTTAGCCCCATGGCGCGAGGGACCTTTGATGTGGTTGCGCATGGAATGCTGTTGTTCATTCCTCTCTGCAACAAAAGCCACATGTTTTTATTTTTTGAAAATAGGTCCCTGTTACTTAGAGCTACGAAGGAACACGGTGAGGTATGTAACGTATGAAATGAATGGCATGAATGCTAACCAGCAAAACACAAGTCAGAGAGGACTCTGCCAACCAGGCACTGGGCCAAACGTATTGTTCTTAGCTGCATTGTGTAAGTCATCCCTGTTGTCTGTGCATGTATAACTCCATTGCACACGCACACACTTGAACGTGAACGCACACAAATACACACCACGTACACGCCTCCCAACTTTTCAACTATTGTCATCATTGTTTGTCCCTTTCAACTCCTTTCATCGCTGTTAAGGGACTCTTTCAACAGGGGTCATTTCAGGTTCTGTCACACTCATTCAAGTGCAAATGGACTTCAAAGAACCCCCAAATATTGAATTTGCATTTATTTCCCCCTTCAGAGGGGTTCAGCCTCCCAAGCGCCATTTGACTCACCGCAGAATCCAACCAGATTCGAGCAGGAACCCAGCGCTGGTTTCCTGACAAGTGTCCGTGCCACTTTCCTCTGCAGACGTGAGACAACTCTTGGAAAGTACTCCACTGGCCCTCAGGGCTTTTCATCATAAGGAAACAAGGGTGTGGCGACTCTCAGCCTGCAAGCCAAGGAGCTCAGGAGAGCACTTAGACACATAATATTGTCACTCTTCATAAATTCGTTTTTTTTACACAGTAAGTGATTATTGTCAATCATTGCAATTGATTTCAAATTAAGTCAAAAGAAAATAAATCATCTCCAAATGTCACTGAGAATTTCTGCAGCGGCTGCAGAGAGTCACTGTTTTGCATGCAACTCTGTTTCTGTGATGTCTTTGGGCTTGATTCCCAGTTCTAGATTAAGCAAACCTAATTGGAGGCTAAAACTTATTTTCAATGGAGTCCCTCCATTCAAATCATTGCTTGAGTCAAGAACTTGGCTTAATTGGAGTCCGGGAAACAAACCACCGGGGAAACCCGTGTGTCCGAAGTGACTGAATGTTTCCTCTCATCATCTCCACTGCTAATCAGTAGTGGCGTTGCCCATGTACAGTTAGCACCCTGGCCACGTGGAGCTAGCATAGTAAGGCAGGACTTTCCCCTCTTTGACTCAGAGCCTCAGGCGTCCATTGAGGCTTTGCTGTAACTACACACTAATCCCCTGATTGCTGTGTTTAGGTGCAGCACGTCGCTGCTCCACGTCAAGGCGGCCGCGGCTAACGACGAGCTAATGACACAACGATGACAAGGAGCGTTTGTAAACCCAATCAGTAGCCTGGAGCCTGGCTGCCTGGTGATTAGGTTAATCAAACTCTATACTGACTGAATGACTGGCTCGCTGTCTGCCTCTTATGTCATCACACTGATTAAAGGGGAAAAGTTATGTTCAAGTCCGTCAGGCCCTTCTAACACAAACGTCTTTCTGCCAGGTTGGCAGTGTTAGCGCAGCTAGCTGTCATGCTAAAACGCAGAGCTGGGAGCACTGCCCATTTCATTTTGGACCAACTTAATGTTCGTGTTATTTTGCTCATTTAACCATGACAGGATGTGTTAGGATGCTGTTTAATTCACGTTACCTTCCTGTCATAACTATACACAGTTATATGGTTCGGTTTAAAACAGCAAAAATCAAGCTCTGTCGTGCAACTGATGTTGTTTCACGTGCAAAGGTTTGGAGTCTCTTTCTAGGTCAAACTTAGATGTTGTGGACAGTGAACTCAAATAGGTTGTATCTCACAGGAAAGGCTTACTGGTTAGGAACTCGCAGTCCTGTCAGTGCAAGAGTAACCACAGTACACAGTAGTCGGTTAAATATTTTTTTAAGCATGAGACACAAATTGGCACTTTATAAAATCAAGAAAGCAGCAGTCACTGATATTTTTCAGTTAAGTCCTCTGCTGTTTAGTCACCGCGTGGGTAATTCTGCTGGACTAAGGCATCGGGAGACCATATGTTAGTCCTGACCGGCTATTACGGTGAGGTCAGACAGCATTTAGAGTGGGAAAACGTCACGGTCATCATGTTGACATGCACTGCTTCTCTCTGACTCAGCATGGGGAAGAAAAACTCTGGACTGTGTGAGTGCGCGTGTAGCGTATATGTTTCAGTTTTGGTGTGTATATACCGTAAACTTCCCTGTGTGCGTCTGTGCTCGTGACGGCGGTGTCTGCGACTGTGAGAAGAGTATGTGAAGCAGACGGAGTGACCTCACAGCAGACAGACTATGGAGAAGAGATGGAGGGGCCACTTCTGCTGCACAGCTGAGGGGGAATCCCTGGCATGGTGTTTCCTACTGAGCCAATACAGAAGTGAGCAGCTGTCGAGAAAGTACAAGCTCGCTAAAGTTTACTGAAGGGCAAAACCTGCCGCAATATAGGGAGAATGATTCTGCATGAATTTTGATCATTTAGAAATGTTGCAGAAGTAAAATTAGAATATGGGAATATGAGCAACGTTTCAGGGACGAAGTAGATTACATTTGTAAATTTAAAAAACATTTCGGGAAGTGCACTTATTTGGAGCAAAAATCAAAATGTTTTATGGCATGTGGGACTATTTTTTGGTTTGGTCTAACCCATCTGAACCCACCCCCCCCAAAGATTTTACACTTCAGAGGACATAATGTATTAATTTGTATGTTTTAGAGAAGCAGGTCAGCAGATTTTGTTATCCCTGGACAGAGTCAGCTCTTGCTTTTCCAGTCTTTATGCTAAGCTAAGCTAACTGCCTGGTAGTTCATATAACCAACATAATATTTGAGAGTGGTATCAATCTTCTCATCTAACTCTCAGCAAGAAAACCCATTCCCCCGAACTCACTCAGCTTTTATTTGAAACATACACTACAAATAACAAACAGTATATAAATATACACGATGCTAAATGCTCAAATTTGTGTCCTCCCTCTGGAGTGCCAAGTCAAAAAGCACAATTAGGTGACCCATTACTGATGTAGTTAGCACAGTCAGTTATTTGTACCCCCCAGTGAATAAGCCAAGAGAAAACTAAAATCCCATTTTTGAAATGCTGTCTCCACAAAAATCAATTCCCTGTGGTTAAAGTTATGTTTGAGGGGAGGGAAGGAGCAACCCAAAAACATGTTTTATTGCAGCAACGACAATTAACTGTATGTAAACAAGTTGAGAAAAAAAAAAATCTGGGAAAATAGAGGAAAATAAAGAATCTGAAAACATTTCATAGCCTGCAGCCTCTCACATCCTATCATTATCTGCATTTTTCCTCCACCGTAATTAAGTTTTTTCTTTATTGCTTATGGGAAGAGGGATAGGCTATAAGGATGTTTTGAGCATGATTAAAGTTGCACATAATGACGTGAAGATTCAGTCTGGAGGATGGATATTTTTGTCTGTGAAAAACATTCCTTTTAATCCTTTGATGGTGACAGAATGAGTTCCTCTGGGCCTCAGATCTTTGCTAAACTTTCACACATGATAAAATAAAACCCTCTGTTCCTCCTGTGTTCCATCTTATATGTAAAAAAAAAAAAAAAAAAAAAAAGTTACTCTCTGCTGATATGTTTCTGAACATGTGGGATCTCCATAAGTTTGAGTCATTTTATGTGCTGCCGACCAGACCCATGCCCGCCCATTAAAGTAATTTGTGGGTTAGAATGCAACTGTAATGTTAAAAACAAAAGTGCACAGCAATCGGCGTTGTGCTTAGTCACAGGCAGTTTTTGCTTTTCCTCTTTCTTAGTGCAACAGAAAGGATATTGTTGACAACATCTGTTAAACGATACAGGGAGGGGTCTAAACAATAAGTCTTCTTCATCTGAGTCAAACTCAGGTCACAGCTCTCTAATTGTAGCCAGGGTTCCTGAAAACAAACTCAACTTGTGATGTTTTATTTCAGGTTTTTACTTTGAATTGTTTATCTTATCTCCAGCTTTGCCGAAAATTGCAAGCAAATTCCATATACCGACGTAATTGCTGCATAAATTTAGGTTAATAATACATAAATTAGCTTACAATAATACTTGTGTTTTTTCTACAATCCCAGCCTTACCATGTAATAAGCTGTGGGGCTGGCCTGTGGTTTAGGGCGTAGGTTTAAAACAAAATTAAGAAACAGAAAATTGCGAGAAAGGCTTTTCCTTAATTTAGTCGTCCACCATGCAGGACAAATGAGATCATGAAGAGTCTAATAACAGTGATGTGGATATAATCATTTTAACTTAAGGGTTTATATGAAATATTATCGGCTCGTAAGTGAAGCAAATTAACCATAAAGAAATGAGTCATAGGACCAGTGGAGCCTCATCCGGTATGGGCATTACTATTTAAAAATCAAGCTAAAGAATTTTATATTGTGATCATTTCCACCTCGTTATCCAATTACACAAGCATTTTCAAAGTCTGCATATTTTCCTGCCTGCACGTAGTTTGTTCCTGTTTCGATTTCAGTCGCTGGTCTAGACATTATAAATTCCTCCCGCATCAGTTGCATCATATGTGGACATTTGTGTCCTTCATACCAATTATTTTCAACCACCACTCTTTAATTATCATTGAAGTCTAATAGTATATGCACTCCTCAGTGAATGCGTTCAGCATACATCCCCTGAAGTCACTGCTCTCACAGCTGCCATGCGCAATCACATCACGGAGCCTAACATGCAGACTAACTTCTGGATGAACTGTGTTAAAAGGGGGCCGAGACGCCAAGACGAGTATCCTTCCTGCCTGCTGCCTGGACCGACTCCGGCCTCAGATCACATTCGCTCCTCACTGCATGTCAGCGCACCTTCAGTTTACTTTTCAGTAGAAGTATAGAAACAACCCAAATCCCCCCCCCCGCGCTCCAGGATTGTTTGTTGAAAGAAGTTGCTCAGCCTTTCAGAACACCCCCCCCCCTCAGTTAGAGAAACCTTTACAGCATAAATCCATATTATCAGATTGGCTGAAAAGAATCTGGCCCCTGTGGTTGCTTTCCGACCACCAGAAAATTGTATTTACTACTACACTTAGCACGACTTTAACCTTGACCAGCGCAACGCCGAGCACGGTGGTTTGAGCCAAAAGCGTACAAGGGCGGAGGCAGGTTTGGGATTAGTCGACCACATAATCAGTACACCCCTCTGCATGCTCTACCTGGAAGCCATCTTACTGGCAACCCCTGAAAGTGTTCCCCATAAAGTCGTGTTGACAGACGGTGAAAATGGCGAGACGGACCAAAAAGTAAATAAGTACCTCCAAAAACGTTTACAGCCTTAATCAAGTCCAGAGCGTTCCTTCTATCCAATATGCCTTCAGAGATTTATAAATAGATATTATACTCGGCTAAATTGGAGACAGGATTTTGCCGCTCTGTGGCTGTCATGAGTTTTCTATTATTTGCTTTCACTTTAGAATATTGAAACTCTTAATATCTGGTTACAGATTTCAGCCCGCTCAGCCCAGTCTTCATGTTTTGGCGTCACACAGGGGCCTCACACTCAGCAGGGTTTTGAATGGGCTCCAATCAAGCATGTTAATTTAAGAGAGGAGCGAAAAAAAAAAAACATCTTCCCCATATGACTTTGTTATTAATAAATTCACCAGCCATGTGTTCAATCAAATTTATAGCCTTTTTCTTTCTTGAGCTACTGTATAGCGCCTTTTTATTTGTCAGTGGTTCTGAAATTCGCCTTGAGTTTTATCCCCTGTGAATGACTCATTTTGATGCTTTTAAAGCGTCCTTTTCTCACACTGTGCATGTGTGTTTCAGGCTTCTCTCTCCCCGAAACTTGTAGAACAAACCAGACCACCACCCAGAATCCTCCAAAATAACCTCGCTACAACTGTGGTGAGGCATGGCGCGTTTCTCACACACAAGCCCTCACTTCCATTCATGCAGCGCAATAAGCCAAACATATAAAAACCATTCCCACCCTAATAAACCGGGGCCTTTTTCTCTGCCACAAAAGGAGCTGGCTCCCAAGAGCGTAATGCTCTAAAAAATGGACCCCCGTATAAAACAGCCTGCAGGGAACTCGGCGGCCCTTCTTCCAAGTGGAGGAAAATGCGGTGACAGAAACTGAGCCAAGGATATGACCCACCACACAGGCCCAATCACAGCTGCTATAAACCAGGTACCCCACCTGATGCAAACACTGCCAGAATGTCAGGATCGGAAAACTCAGTAAAGTTTATACAATTCTGCTTCACAGGGGGAAAGTCCGGTGCTTTTTTTGGAGCCTACTGCTTTTTTTTTTCTAAATGCAAAAGTATCTCAGAAATGTTGCTTTCTGATTAAATAGTGGTGCTGCTGTGTGAGGGTTAGCAGGTGTAGCCTCATTGTGGTTATTATCAGTGAAGTGCAGCAGCACTGAGTCTGCATCAGATTAACGCCTCACTGACGCAAAGCTCCCATCTCTCTCTCTCTCTCTCTCTCTCTCTCTCTCTCTCTCTCTCTCTCTCTCAGAATATACTAACTGTCAGACTATTAGTGTTTTCTTGGCTCCATGCAGAGTTGAGCACGACAGCTGCTCTGTCTGCCTGTGCTCTTTGTGACTCGGTGTGCATGTGTCATATGTTTTACGTGTGTGTTTGTGTGTGTGTTTGTGTGTGTGTGTGTGTGTGTGTCTCCCTGAGCTTCAGCAGAGGACTGCGGTTTCTGAGGTGAGGCGTCCTCTCGCTTCTCACGCGAAGTGCATCTGATGTTGCACATCACATGCTTACATGTGTTCTCTGTCTGCACTGTGAGATGGGCTGAAACGTATATGTTACCAACACCTACGGTAGTGTTAGTTAGTATTTGTGTCGCGCTTGTGTTTGTGATCGGGTTAGCGCGACTGAAAAAAGATATTAAAGTTGTAAATCTTTTTTTTTTTTCATGAGGAATTTATTTTTGCTTTTAGAATTTCCGGAACTTTAACAAGTGTCTCCTTCTTTTTGTGTCATTTCTCAAATGAATATTTCCTGACTTCTGAATAGATGAATGCAGTATTTCCATGAGCTTCCTGTCGCACAGCATTAAAGTCAGAGCTCGGGGAGCCAGACATTTAACAGTCTCCTTGATTTTCTCTAACCGTTCCTCTTAATTTCAGTTTGATTTGAGTCTAAAAAAGAGAACTTGCCAAATTGCTTTGCCT
Organism: Protonibea diacanthus; assembly: GCA_028641955.1. Taxonomy (NCBI): domain Eukaryota; kingdom Metazoa; phylum Chordata; class Actinopteri; family Sciaenidae; genus Protonibea; species Protonibea diacanthus. The sequence continues at coordinate 14,926,770 of CM053987.1, forward strand.
GTGTAATGCAAGTTGTTAAACTAACCGCTGGGGTATTTTGCTTACATGAGGTAGTCCCGATTTGAAATGCTTTCAGATTGAACTGGAGGATTTAATGACTCTTGGCCTTTGTTCTCTCGCAGTTTGGTTTCAGTCTCCTGACAGAACGAATTGTAAAAGGATATTGCATATTCACTAATGATTTCCAATGGATGATTACGGCTTTAAACGCTTGTATCTTTTCCCCCAGCTTTGACCTACTGTCTCACATCTCGTCTTGCTGCTCTGGTAGGGTCCAAAATCAAAATCAGACCCACGAAAGCACATTATGTTAGAGGTTAAAGCGGCTCAGAGGCCTGATGGACGGCATGCGTGAAACCTGAATTCGGTGACTCTCTCTGATCTGCAAACAGTGAGGAGATAAAGGGATGCAGATCCAGTGGTTGCAAAGAAGAAAATGGGGGGGCGGGGGGGAGCAGAGGGGGCCTGAGCCTTGTCAGGAGGAAACTATAAATGCCTGGGTGTCTGTAGAAGCTGTGAGAACACTGGAACATCATTCCCTGTCACTGCGGTTCCACTGAGGATATCAGAGGATTGTTCTCATGTGAGACACAGATGTACTGAGTGTGCGTTTGATTGTCTATGTCTGACTCTGTGTGTGTTTGTGTGTGTGAGGCTCCAGAAATTTTAAGATACACTCTGCAAACAATTAGGAGCTGGTAGTGCTTCTCCTGTGGCTGTCTCTAATTAACACTGCAACGAGGCCTTAATTGGGAAGGAGATTTTGTTTTTTTCTGCTGCCTTTCGGTGGCTGTCTCAGCGGTTGTGAGACAAACAGTGGGAACAACTGAGTCCCCTGGCCGCCATCAGATTAACAGCTCCTATGTCAAGACTACTTAACGTTTGTGCTTTCAGGAAGTTTATCATCACTCACGGGAGTAAACCCAACAAACATTTCTTGTTAAAATCAGGTAGAAGTTTCTTCTCCTTCTGCTCCACACTTAACAGCCGTACTGTTTGCGAGTAAAAGCCGTCTGATTGGAATTACCATGGCAACAAATGGCTTCTTCATTGAGGCTGGCGTTTAGCGTCGCCAAGTATAGTGCACTCACCTCACCACATAGACCAAAAGTACCTCCTGGAAGTAAAGCAGAGTGAGAGAGAGCCTAATATGTTTTTTTTTTTTTTCTTTGCTCTTTTATTGTATTGCCGTGTTCCAGTAAAGGGCCCAGTCACATGGAGCCTCTGAGCTCGTATTCTCACAGTGAGAGCGCCGAGTTTCACTTGATAATGAATGTCTGTGGTGAGATTCCCATTATGGCACCACTCCATCAAGCCTACAGAAAACACAGGAGCGGCGAGGCAAAGGCATTTAAGGGCCATATCAGTCAACTAGATGAGGACTACGGTGCAAAGCAGATCCTACTTTGCGAACCTCCCTCAGCACACGTCTGAATGTGCGCGTGTGGAGACAGAGAGACAAATGCATTCACACGCCCAGCTCTCACATTTTAATGTATTTCTGTCTAAAGGAACAGGTTGCAAGGCCGACTGAGCTGCACATTCAAAACAACGGGACAGAGGACAGAGGGTTGGATGGAGGTAGGTGGGAGGGTGGTGGATGGAGTGGAGAAGGGGGGGGGGGGGCAGAGGGGAGGATCAGCACTCACCTCTGAGTAGACTGCTGCTGTAGTTGGAGAAGGAGTCAAAGATGCTGTTGGATGCCATGACAGGGAAACCAGAACAGTGTGGAGCCCACGCTGCAGTCGTTCTCCACCGACCTTAGGGGAGGATTCAAAAAAAGAAAAAAAAAGAAAAAAAGGTGGATTGAAACACAGAAACAAAGTGCAGGAAAAAGAGAGAGAAGGAAGGAGAGCAGAGAGGACGAAACTCCTGGAGCTCAGAGCCCGTTTGCAACCAAGAATCTAGGGTTTGTGACTACCGCAGGAATCCCAAGCCACAAGCCTGCAGAGAGAGCAGCAGCAGCAGCATGTGTTAGCAGCAGCACCACGAGACGTTTCAGAGAGAAGTGGAGAGAAGAGGGTCAGAGGGAGAAAGAAAAGACCAGAAAGAGGAGGCATTTGAGTGAAAAGCAGTTTAAACAGCAGCATTTGTGTCTCCAGGTGTCAAGGTGGACTCACCAGGGCTGGAGATGAGAGGGGGCCCACCTAATGGAACCCGGGTGGCGGAAGAGGGCCGGCGTGGAGGGCTGGGTTTGTGGTCCTCTGTCACGCAGGGGGCTGAAGGTCTGAGGTTAGCCAGCTAGCCTGATGGCGTGGTTTGTCTTTCTCTTTTCTCTCCCACGATGGTGGTGGCCTGACTGGAGCTTCAGTGCTAGTAAGAGGCTAAAAGCCACAGTGTATCTGCATCCTCCTCGCCATCCTCCACACAGAGACACACACTCCTCTCCGTGAGTGGTGGAGCCCACGTCACATGTCACGTGAGGTCACCGGGCCTCTCCCTCCCACCCTCTCACCCTCCTTCCCCTCCCTCCCTCCCCTTCTTCTGCTATCGTCTTTGCTTTTTCTCTGGTTTCTGCGCTTGGGTTTTTTTTACTTTCCATGCTACTCCTTCTCTGACTCGCCGTCCTCACTCTCACTTTTCATTGGTCGTCCAAGTTTTGGAAACATTCTATTTTCTTTTGAGTTCAAACCAGGCAGCGGCCTGCGCCACTGTGGCTCACTGAGGTTTGCAGAGAGCGCTGAAACCACTGTCGAAGAGCTGCAGAGGCATTACAACGTATTAACACAAACACAAACGTGAAAAAAAAGACATGAGCGAGTCAGTTGAAGAGGACGAGAAAATGAAAGATAACTGGCTTTAGCCGCTGCTAGGAGACAGGAAAGTGTCAGACTGACTGCTGAACAACACTCGGCGTGTTGTTCTTCACTGTGTATGTATGTCCTGTGCTAGTTTTATGTTTGTCTGACTCACAGCACATCTGTGTTTGTAAGAACCGGTGGTTTTGGGCCTGCAAAACCTCCACCCTCACTTACCACTTGATAGTATCATAATCTTAGTCTCATTAGACGCAGTGCTGCCAGTTGCTCAACTCTACCTCGGATCCTCCCCTCTTCACTCCCATTTTCCTGTTTCAGGTTTTATTTATAGCATTTCTTTTGTCTAACTATCACACCGTCACTGTAATATCTTTGATTTTTGCTCACCTTTTCATTGTGCCATATGAAACAAAAAAAAGAAACTTGAGCATCTATGGCCATGTGCAGTCTCTCTTTCCCCTCCCTTGAAGGTGCAAAGCGATTTAACCTGATTGTGGTTTTCACACTTTTATTTTCTCTGTTCATTTTGTTCACTTGTACAGTAGCAGTCTGAGATGTGATTTTTGCACTAATGTAGCCTTTTTTTTTTTTTTAATGCTATTTATTGAGTGTGCCTGAAAGAGCACACTATATATTATTTCCCATACTTTTATCATGATTCTTGGTCGTACATACTGGTACACAAAAAAGGTATCAAATCGACCGGCTCGGCCGGACTTTTCTAAGCATTTCACCAAACAGTTTTGCCAAAAATCACCAAAAAGTGACAATGTGTGTGTATTGCGGAACCTTCAGGAGCTACAGTGAGGGAGAGGGAGAGAAAAATTTGTCGAAAACTACATTTGGAAACTGCGCTCGAGGCTGCAAATGCCAATCTACAGAAATCATTTATACATAGAAACGCAGGAAAATTCGTCTTCTCACTCATATTTGTCTGCTGAAGCTGTCAGACTTATAGTTTTGGCATGGGACGCAAAGATGCGCCAGCAACACGCACCCACTGGCCCGTCTGCTCCCATGTAAACTGAACTCATTCTCAAACTCCCGAGGTCAGAGTTTTTAACATTGTCGTCTGAAACTCGGCGCAGAAATGAGGATGCTCATAGAAGTCTCTGTGCTCCTGCGGTGTCAGTAATAATGTATGGGGGCAACGGGGCCAGAGTCAGGAACACTCAAAATGTCTTTAGAAATTTTCTAGTTTGTTTTTTTGTGAAAAAAAAAAAACAGGAAGTGATTCATATTGCTTCAGATTCATACAGAACTGATCTGACGTGCAGAGTGTTGGTTTGCTGTGGTACTGTTAGCCTGAGAACCTTACAGTGCTACATATGTATGTGTGTGTGTGTCTCTGCCTGTCTCTGTCTGTGAGCGGGTGTGTGTGTGTGTGTGTGTGTGTGACGGCACACACTGACATTTCCAAACCTGTGGTATCCGCACTTCCTCTCTCCTTTCTCCTGTCTCTCAGTGACACACTGACCATGTCTGGCCGTGGGACAACAGACCCAAACCACTGTCTGGTCATTCATGTGACCCAATTGCTTTCCCTGGAGTACGTGAGAGAGTTTGTGTATGTGTGCGTGTGTAGTTGTGTGCACGTTTCTGTTCTGTGTCTGTTTCACACTGCTCTGTGTATGAATGGCAGCCCACGTTGTCCTCTGCTAATTGCCGGACAGAACTGCTGCATGGACCACAGCGTGTGTTTGTACGTGTATATACAGTACCATGTTCTGAGAGTGTGTGTATGTGTGTGTGTTTGTGAGGAGAGAGAGAGCTTTGCCGCTCTTCCTGGTAGCCCGCACTGCCCTGTAAATGAGCAGTTGCCGTTGAGTTAGGCGGCAGCGCGGGCTAAATGACACGGCGTGTCGGCAAGTGTGGCCGAACTCTGAGGCCACAGCCGCGGCCCCAGGGCTTTTATCAGTCCGTCCACGCGGCCACTACAGGCCTACAGACTTAACCTCACACACAGCGAGGCTTCCTCTTCTAACACCTCTGCTGCCTCCCGACATGGCCTCGGCCTTGGCCTGCCAGCCCAGGGACAGATTACAGCTCTGTGTCTCTCTGCTGAACAAGAGGTACTGCTGTCACACAGGGAAACAGTGCTCTGTGCCCGATGGCTGAGCCGGAGATTCCTTAGCGTAAGAAAAAATTAGGTAGTTGTAAGTCATTTGTAACTTCGTTTTTTTGTGCTTTTCCTCAGGTCTGTTACATTTGGAGTACAGGGTCTCTGCAGGGTTCTGGTTTGTCCTCGTCTGTATTTGTTTAGGAAAGGGGATGCTGCAGAGCACTGGTTTCACAGTCCAGGGGCTTGTGGTTGATTCAGTTTACAATAATTTTACGTGCATGTATTTGTCCAAGTGAAACATGTTGCTGGTAATAATTCACGTTGTTTTGTTTTTCAGATTTCATTTAAGTGTGTAATATATTTTTCTACTAGCTGCTTCAGGAGACTGTTTCAGATTACTGTCAGTTTCCTTATTTTTGTCCATTTGTGGTAAGAGATGTTGCCTCTAGATTTTCAATGAGGAATAGAGAAAAGCAAAACAAATATGGGACCATCCCACAGCATTGTGCAAGAACGGGAATTGGCTCCATTGTAGTGCAGTCCAAACTTGACATTTGAAGAAAGCGCTGGAGTCAAGGCCTTTTTCTCCGTCCTCAGGCCGCTCTGTGTTTTTTCTTCTTTGTCTAGGTAAACATCTGCTTCATGTTTTGAAATGTATCTCATGGCTTTGCACTGCCCATGACCGTGAGGGGAAAATAGTCTGAAGATCATTGTGGCCGTCTTTCACTCAATTCTTTTTTTCCCCTGCCCAGGCCTTGTTTATCAAGCCCCTGTATTTAAGCTTAATATAACTCCTGTTTTGCTGAGAAAACTGTGGTGGTTTAATCACTGTCAGTGGTCCTACGCCTCTCGGGTGTGGCTCGCGAGGCAAAAAGGACCCAGTGCGGTCGTGCGTCCAGCTGCAAAGGGGCTTATTTTGTGGTCTAAAAATTGCAGGCTTCCCCATATGTTCCCTATAAACGTGGAATGCAGCGTGGGACTTGAGGAGGCTTTTATAATGAAGTGGCCGTCATTGCATCAAACACCATGGTCCTGCCTGCCTCTAAGATAGGCCATGGGAGCCCGTCTTTGGGCTGCAAACACAGGTCCAATGTCGTACCAGCTCACTCACACCTCATACTGGCCATTTTCTTCTAATTATATTACACTGCTCATTCCATTGACTGATGTTCCCGTCCACGTTTGTCACAGCATACTTATGATTTATGACACAGTGCACAGAATTGGTGTAAAATCAGATTGAGAGAGAATCCTCATTGACTTTGCACGTCACATTTTTAGAGATTTTATCTGGAGGTTTTGAAGTTAATTCTCAGTATGTTTTTGCCACCCAAAGAGGAAGTCTGCACAAGATAGTGTGAGAAATGAAAATATAAAACGTGCAGGAAAACTCCAAAACTTGTTACATTTTAAATAAACTGGTGCTAAAATACAAAAGTCCTTATAAAGTTGTGTGAGAAATCACTTCACTGTAACCAGTTCAGCATTAACTGTGTGTGCGTGTGTGTGTGTGTGTGTGTGTGTGCGCGCGCATGTGTGTGTGTGTGTGTGTGCGCACATGTGTGTGTGTCTACTTATATGTGTCTATGCTGTTGTTGTCATTGTAAGTGAGGCACTCCCAGATGCAGTGGTTTTAGCGTGCAGTATCACGGTTGGAAGTGATCACCGGGCCCATTATTTATTTATTGGCTCCAGCAGACATGGAGACTTGACTGTGGTAACCACACAGAGAGGAGGGGAGTATGCCGTGTCGCCACACACTGAGCTGAGCAGGCCGTATCCCAGAGTTCCTGATGAGCGCTGCATGTATACAGTAAACTGTGGCAGGAGCAAGACAACAGAAAGTCTATGACGGGCCGTAACAGTAGAAGAGCACTGTAAGCTGCAACGTGGATATTTATGGAGAAAGTTGAGATCACAGTCAGAAGCGATGATCAGAGATAAGCTGTGTGAGGACAGATACGATTTGAGATCACGATTAATTGCACAACATCGTGACAGCTGCCAGGTGAAGGGTTCAGCTGTAATCCTTCAATGCAATGCCGTGCCTCTGGCACCTACTGCAGGTCTTTAAGACAAATTTACCGTGTTTACAGGTAGTAAACTCTCAGTCGTACCCCCTTCACCAAAGCTCTTCCTGTTATTCAGAAACTGTGCCAACACAAAGACCAAACATCAAGCTTCCTTTACATAATTCAAAACATTCACAACCACTAGCAATGAGCTGTCGAGGCTTATTTGATTTATGGCTGTCAAATAGTCCTGTGTGTACCTTTTGAAACACAGTACAAAATAAACAGATTGTATCACATCAGTCACATCACATAATGATTTAAATATTTAGATTTAGATAGAGGTATAGAAAGATTGCAACCACCTCACCTCATCCTCTCTGTGAATGAAAGAGAAACTACAGCGACTGTAATGCACAAAACCCCCCTAAAGGCCCTCTCAAGAGCCAGTGTTTAGTTTAAATCGCTAATGCACGACTATTGCGCTCTTACAATGAGCAGCGCCTGGCTCTCCCACCTGTTCGTTCAAGGCAATCCAGACCTCTGTCTACCTTTAAAAAACTCCTGAAGACCCAGCTCTTCAGAGAGTGAGTACCTTCTCTCCTGGCACTACCAACAACTAGACATGCTAAATCTACACGTTTAAGAATTGTCACAGCACTTATTGCTGCACTAACGCCTGCTTATCGTACTATACCTTGATTGTTCCCTTCTCTGAAAGTCGCTTTCGGTAAAAGCGTCAGCTAAATGACTAAACGTAAATATTTTAGCTAATGAATATTTCTTTATTAACGGTCATTAGAGCAGATATAGGTCACAATGAGGCACAAAAAGTACACCTTAATGTTTGCTAACGCTTTATATATTTTTGCATTTGTTCTGTGATACACTGTAAAAACATGCAAGCTAGTTCAACTATTGTGTGACTGTTGTGAGAGAGGCTGCCTTTTAAAATGTTCGCTGAGGGCGATTGAAGCTGAGAAAACAGCTGAATTTAAAAGCTATAGAGGCTTTTGAACCTTTCATTATAATGATGAGCAAGTTTTATTTATTCCGAGTAAGGTGGTAGGTTGTATATTCATTGAATTATAAATGTCAGTGAAAGCAACACACCCCAGTGTTTTTCTTACCTTCTGTCTATTTTTAGAACAGTATCATACTGACTCATGGATCCATTGAGAAGTTTGAGTAACCCTGCTGCCTTTCTATCTGTTTAGATATAGCACAATGCTGCTTTCAAGTGCTGGTGATAAGACACAACATGTGTGCTAAACGTGCGTCCTATTTAGTTTCTGTTACTTTGAATCAAATCAGGAAGATGAGTGATAGAACAAATCAAACACTCCTCTGAGCGCCTGCTAGCTTTATCATGTTTTGGTTCACAATACTTATCATATTGTGCCTGTGTGTTTTGTGAACGGCTTGTCTTCACCAGAGTGGTAAATTTACACTCGGCTTTGAGGTACACAGAGGCACCACATCATGGCAACAGAGCAGCTGGAGGGTGAAGTGCTGCAGCCTCACATAAAAGCACCCGTAAACCCGAGACCTCAGTTACCCCAAATGCCCCAACGCTCAGCACACACACAGCTCAGCCCCAGCCAGACCAGAATAGAGCAGACCATAGTCTTGCCACAAACCCAACTGATCCCATTGACCTCAGTGCATCATCAGGATCTTTTGAGCTAACACAGGTGGAATGTTGCAACGTTGCAGTGTCTTTTTTTCTTCTGCGTTTTGCCCTTTGATTGTCACTGCTGAAATGTAACTCATGAGAAATGCATATTTTCAGTGTAGCCGAGGGTTTCGCTTTGCAAAGTTGCAGTTTGTGAGTCAGGGTGCTATTCTCGCCATGTTTTATTACCTGTGCGTGTATGCGTGCATGTGTTTCTGTCTTTGTGTGCGCATACGTATTTCCTGTGGTTCAGACATGGGTTTTGGATGTGACAGACGAGCCTGCAAGCATGCTAGTCTGTGTGGGGCAGGATGTTCCTCTACAGCAGATGCACAGTGGTTTACTTAGACACTATGTGCGTGTGAGCATGTGTCGCTGCATTGCACCATGAAACAGTCATATGTCCAGTGCGCCTGCAAAGGCCTTTCTCCACATTGCAAAAAGAGACGTTGATGTTCAACTCAATTAGATGCGTTCGGTAGCAATTTAACACGGAAATGAAGTGCTCAGCTGCCTTGTTACACCGTGTAAGATGTATTGAGCTCGTCTACATGAGTAAAACTGCAATAGCACAGTGTAAAAACATATTATCACAAGTTAAAGCTCATATTTTAGAATAAATAAAAGTATTATCAATAAAAGTATCACAAATAAAATTATTGTTATACGGCTTAAATTCCCCTCATTATTTGTTATATTATTAATATAATATTTTTTTTATTAGTGATACATTCATTATGGACCAAATATACATTTTTTTTTTTTTTTTTTTACAAATTGTTGAGTAGTGTAATCAATAACATGATTAATGAATAATCAATAATATGGAAATGTTTTGTACGAAATGTTTTATTCATTTGTAAAGTCACTACTATACTACTATAAATGCAGTGGAGTAAAAAAGTCTAATATTTCTCCTGGCATGTATTAAAATATAAAGTTATATACACAGAGTTTAAGTACTTTAAACTCAAATGTGCTTTTTAAAATTAAGAGTTTGATGATTTTTTTTTTCCTGTTTGTTGTTCAGTCTCATTTTGACAAAGAACCAGCCAGAGCATGTGAGAAATAATGTGGGAGTTTGCAGCATGAACACATGACAGAGAGTGTTTGTCAGAAACTTCTGAATACAGCTGGTTTAACCAAATTAGTACTGTGGTTTATTGTTTGCTCACATCTGAAACAAAACAAAATGTTGGTGTTACCCATTAAAACTTTTTTAATTGCGAGTGCAAGAGGTTCACACAATAAGGCTACGTGATAAAAAAAAATGAATGAAACAAAGAACAAGTTTTATTAACCAGATATTTTTCCATTTTATTCTGTATTAGTAGGTTAGAAGATGTAACACTGCACTTGCGCAAGTCAGAAAGTACACGTTTGTCTTACCAAGAATTATGTGACTCACTGTAATGGGCAGCGCTAAAACCTTTCGCTATCACCCTGCCACTGATTTCTGTGTGTGTGCTTGCAGCAGTGACCTGCTTTCATATAACAGCTCACACATTTCAGTACCTCGGTGGGTTTTGCTGACCTAGAACAGGGGAAGGGGGCTCAGGAAATCCACGGCTATGTTTCGCAGCATGTGCATGTGTTTGCTTGTGCACGTGGGTGTGCTTGTGTGCCCGTGTGTGTGTCCGTGTAACTGTAAATGTAGGCACATGTGCATAAGCTTGGATAGTCTTTTGAAAGCCAGTAACATAATAGCGCACTCCATTTTTCTCCAAAATGTCGTTCTCACTTTCTCTTTCACCCCTCCCTCGCTCTGCCTCTCTTTCATTTGTCTCTCTCTTTGACAAATAGGAGCGACGTCCATTAGGATGTTTTATGAGGTGATGGTGACACGGGGCACTCTTGACGGCCCCTAACACTGTCTCAACTCCCCAAATGCACACACACGCACACAATCAAGTCTCCCTGTTTCTCTCTGCCTCCCTGTTCATCCCCTGCGCTCTTTAATATTGGAGCTCATTGCTCTTTGTCATCTATTGCAGTGCGTGCCTGCGTTGGTCTGTGTGTGTGTGTAGCTGAATCCCTCGACTGTGTCGGGCCCTCCTCACTAGTCGCGAACCAGATTCGGCAGACGCTACACATGTCTGATCTATGATCCAGGGCTGGCTTTTATTCTGAGGGAGACATACAGTGTTTCCTTTGTGGGAGGGGAGTGTGTGTGTGTGTGTGTGTGTGTGTGTGTCAGGGTGGGTGCGGGGGTGCTGCTACTAATGAAGGCCACTCAGGGCGGCCTCTCCCCTGGCCTCTAATGCATCCCAGGCCCCCCGGACTGGCTGGCAGGCTGGATGAGTGGTGGGGCTCAAGGGTGCACACCAGCAGAGGAGGTATGGACCTGCCTCAGTCAGTGCTCTCCCCCAGACTAAAGACATGTATGCTTCATAGTGCCTGTAGTATCAAAGAGGACCTTTAATTAATCTTCTGCTCAAACCGATGTTTGATACTGAAGAGGTTCCTCAGGCATTTGGATCGAAGTTCCCCCTTAGCAACATCAGGAAACGTCACTTAGTGTGTTTCTAACCTTACAAACGGCTGAGTCATATAAAAAAAACATCAAATCCCAGGAAAATAACAAAAGTAACAGCAGACTGATCCAATCGTCAAGTGTTGTGTGTGTAGCTAAAGGCTGACACAACTTATTTCTCTGTACCATAGATCTCCATGGTTGCCCCAAAAACAATGAGTCACACTGTGGAAGTGTTCCTTCATTACCATGAACATACGCGGTAGTTTCTTTGTATTCAATGAGTCCCACGTCCTGCTGACTTCAATAACCAAAAAAACTTCAGTGCTTAGCTGTTATTAAACTATTAAATTATTTTGTCTTTTTAATAAATAAATAGAAATATAAAATATATATTTGTGACCTTTTTAAGTTTTGCATTTGAGCAGATAAATAACCTCCGTTATAAAGGAGGTATGAAAAAGATCATTTTAGGGGGGATGTGATTTCTTTGCTGGAATTTTTTACAATTTCAAAACTGTAGTTCTTACCAGGATGTTTACAAAACACAATATTTGACTGTTAAAGCTGCAGTTTGGACTTCTAATGTTACGCAAGCACCAACACACACTTACACACACAAAATAAAACAGTAAACTATATTTAAATTTAAGTTTAATTTCTAATACCAGACAGACAACTCCACTTGAGGAAAAGATGCTATTTGATTGAGACATCTGTCGGGTTTCAATGCCTAACTGGGGCAGACCAACATGGAAATGAGAAAGTTGTGAAGATCCACACTTGTCGTGTGGTTTTAACACCTTTGGGGCTTTGAATATATACACTGCTCACAGTAATAAGGAACAGTAGAACTGTACAGTAAAATTCAAAGACAGTGAGCTCAAATGGAAATGATTTTTTTTTTCTTTACTTCTGTGTCTAGAGCTATGCTGTTTTTTTATGCCAGCGTGTGTGTGTGTGTGTGTGTGTGTGTGTGTGTGTGTGTGTGTGTCTCATTATCTCAAAACTGGCAAACATTTCCACCTCATTTGCTGAATCTGCTTCACCATCTACCATGTGTTTGTGTCTAGCATGCATTTGTGTGTACATATGACACAATTATTTATATATATATATATATATATATATATATATATATATATATATATATATATATATAATCTTATCTAATATGAGTGTAAATGACATGTATACAGAGACAAAGTACAATGCGGTAGACACAGAGTGTTTCATTTACATGTCACACATGGTAGTGCTTTAATACGATCTCTCAGTTTTGGAGACTACACTTCTGATGTTGTTTCCCACGCTCATCGCTGTAAATGGGTCTAGAGGCTGCACACACACACACACACGCTCACACATACGCACAGACACACACACTTGACACAGAAACGTTTTGACACCCACTGTGATCCATGCATTGCTCCACCTATATACATCATATGGCGAGGCTTTGAAAGAAGCAGGTGCTTTTTGCATCTTCTTCCTGGGAAGACTTAAGAAAAACACAAAGTGTGCATCTTTTGGTGCCCGTGTGTGTGTGTCTCCTGTCTGTCTGGGAGCGAGTGTATAGCCAGGTGCTTGCTGACATACTGGGGCTTTGTGGTTGTGGTTGGTGGCTTGCTTGCTGTGCAGACAACCAAGAAGGAACTGTCTCTTTTTTTTTTTCTATATTTCTATCTGCTTGTGTGTGTGTGTGTGTGTGTGTGCACGCATGTGTGTGTGTTTGTGTGCATGTGAATATAACATGAATATAAATTCTATTCTATATCGCTCACAGACTGACAAGCGTTTCGTGACAAGGCTGGGGATTTGGTTTCCGCTGTAGTGCTACTTGAGTGCATGTGAACATATATATATATATATATATATATATGTGTGTGTGTGTGTGTGTGTGTGCTGCAATCTGTCTGTTTGTAATTGCAACTTTGTTATAACTTTGTTAAATTTTCCTAATACAAATTTGAGCTGCAAATGTGTCATATGCAACAGAACCAGCTGCAGACACAACATAGCATCACGTCCTGTTTTCAGTCTGCAGTCTCCACGCTGTTTGCCACTTTTAAATGCAACTGTTTTGTATAAACACCCCAGCAGGCAGCAAGTGATAGAACAGAGGATAAAGTAGTATTGGCTTTATCAAAGGCCCCATTTGAACCCACATGAGGAGCTTTTTGTGGGCTCACTACAAAAGGAAACAATGGTTGGAGTAGGAGTAGATAGCGCTCTGCCATTCCCGCAGCCTTGGCTCAGGACCCATAGTGGCACTGTGTCACATGATGCCCGAGGTGAATATGATTGTGGCATACTGGCTTGAAAGCAGCAGCACAGGTCTGTGGGTATGTGACATGGGTGAGGTATGGCAAAGCTTGGCTAACCAAGACTCTAACACTGTGTAAATAGCTGGTTACATGCTGTGGTAAAACTAGAGAATACTGATAGTGATTATTTTCAGCTCATCGCCCACTAATCATGAATGATCTTGAGTCACATGTGTGGTCTAACATTTGAAATACCTTCTTTTTTTTTCTTTTTTTTGTCTTCTGGTAAATTTAGGCTTTCTACTGATGAGTGATGTACTACCACACCCAGGACAGCATCTAATTACATCTCACCCCATTCTTTTGATTTAATACGAGGCAGATTTTTTTTTACGATATTACACAAACAACTTTTTGATCTTTGCATATTCATGAATCCTTGTACAGTCCTAACACCTTTGTTGTTTATTGTATACAGAGAGAGAGAGAGAGAGCAGGATGAAGACAGACGTTGCCACAGAACAGGACATATGTTGCCACATTCTCACGGTGTTGGTTAGCCAAACCTCCTTACCCAGAACTGTTGGCTAGGTTCTGCTAAGTTGAGTCATCTCGACACAGCTAAAGGCTTCAGCTTCACCCTCACAAAAACCACTATGAGCTATCTGAGTCACACAGATGAAGTGCTTAAAGCTGCATACATACACATTAAATACACAGTTTTTAGCCATCGTCAAAGTCCTGATTTAACCTCATGCAGTTTTTGGATTAGCTGTTTGCAACATTTTCCTTTCAGTTAAGGCACTGGTGAAACTACTGGCAAAAGACGTTTGAGAAAACTATATTAGCGTGTAACAACAACCTACACTGCAATTCACAATTTAGCAAAGAGCTAAAAAGTGGTTTCTACAAACCCACGCACACCCATATACAATTTTCCACTGCAACGTCAACCTATTATACATCACCTGATATTTCAGAGAGCTGTCACCGCTGTGATTCATGTGCGTATGGGAATGACTGGGTCTGTTGCATCACTGGCAGTGTGTGAGCCATTGTTCCACAGCAGAAACTGTCAGATTTGACAGCGCAGATTAAAAACAATGTTTGGCACAAAGGCTTACAAAACATTCCACATTTTCATACATCAAGTAGAGGTGTCGATGAAGATGAAGGAGACATCGCAGCCGGGAAGCTGATATTTGCTGCAGCTCACCGTTTAACTGCTTTATGCAAATTCAGTTTAAAAATGAAACAAAAATAAATATGCATTTTAATTTTCATCTTGACTGAGATATTCATCTTTTTGAAACCCGAATCCTCTTTCAAAATAAGCCGTAATAAATCAAATATTCATGATGTCTGCGACCTTTCACAACCTGAAACTTTTGCTTATGAAATAGAAATATGTTGAAGGATACGGTTTCTTTGCTGAAGTGATTTTAAATTTGCGCTGAAAGGTTTCAGTGTGTGTGAATGTGTTTTAGGTTTGTTTGTTATATGCAGAGTGCTGACCTGCCTGCTGTAGTTGAGTGAAATCAGAGACAGGTTGGCATGGAGAAGACTTGCCTTGGCACAGCTCAGGCCGCAGACGGGTTCCGGTATGAGTTTACAGTATAGTTTGCCTCTCTGTGGCTTGACAACTCTGTGCTCTGAGAAAGTCTTAACCATGCGACAGACATGCTATGCACTTTCCCACAGCCTCTGAGCAGCTAAGGCTACTCTTATGGTTGCTTAACACTTACACTTGGCTACCTACTTCAGCAGCTTCGTGTTTTTTCCCTCTTAAGAAAGGCACAAACCTTATCGTGTGCTTAAACCAAGAGCGCTGTGGTTGTCTCTCATCTTCTATGCACACAGTTTTGACACTTCTGATGAAGTTGCTCAATGTGGGCATATTTACAAGTGTTAATCATGCAGTACCCTTTTCATATATTCATATATTCAAGATACAAGCAGCGTCACTCCCCACTGAGAGCTGATGACCTTAACTCCCTCTATCTTTAATTGTTTGCATATATTAGTGGGGTGACTCAAGGTGTACATAAGCATTGTTCAAGCCAACGGTCAAGACCCTGGAGATGAGAGGCAGATATGAATCACCTCATCCAGCACTTATAGTTGTCACAACCCCTCCCCGCTCGTTAGCTGGATGTTTCCATTATGCTAATGAAGAAAGTAGACCTGCTTCCAAACCCACGCCTGTGATCAGCGCCGAGCTCCCATGTCCTCACACAAGACGACATTTGAAAGCAGTTTTAATGACATCGCAAATGCAGACAATACGGCCTTATATAATAATTGCATAACTGTTGTATCTTAACAATCATGCACACAATTCCAATTTCTGCATGTGAATGCGCTGCGCCATTTTAACTGAGAATTGATACTTTCAGTTTGGTCAGAAGTGCTCAGGAAAATGAATCATCACAATTACACATCACACTGTATCACATTTTTTTGTGCGGGCGTGGGTAAACTTCCATGGCTGTTCATAGTCTCTGCGTGTTGTGTCTGCACGTCTCCCCAGCCTTCCCTAAATCAAGAAGGCAGAAGTGAGAAACGGTTGAGAAGTACGACCAGCGTCTTCCTGTTATGTGTGCGTGAAACCCCAGACGGCTGTCTAAGTTGCTCGCACGCAAACGCCGGCCCGGGAACCATGGTAACGGCAGGTCCTCACATGCAGAAGGCGGAAGTGAGCCGGCGCGCTGAGGAAGTTATTGGTTTTTTGATGGCCATCACCGTGGTTTCATGAGAAAGACCGTGACTCGGCCCTTGCGCTGCGCTGACAGGACTGGCAGGGCGTGGGAATGTCCTCTTCATTGTGATGACGGTGATGACACCTATGACCACGTCTGTTAGACTGAAACATGTGAATTAGAACATGTGTCACTCGAGTTAGCATCATGAGTGACCCAGCACCCGTATGTGCACGTATCAGATGATATGGAAATAGTGGTTGCAACAGTGTTCGACTAGACTAATCTATAGCACTGACTGCGACCCGTTTCCCTCACCGTCATGCACACCATTCTCAGAAAAAAAAAACTTGCTTGCAAACTGCGTAGCGGTCCTGCGTTGTCTGTCATTTCCCTAGAAAATCAAGTTCACATGCTCTGACGTGAGATGGGCCAGCCATGAGCTCTGCTGTCACTGTGTCTGTCTGCTGTCATGGAAACTGTCGCGTAGGTCTCACCTGGCCTCAGCAAACCACAGGAACCATACCCTGTCTTTAACTCTGACGTTCTCTCCCTGTAGTTTGGTTTGCATGCGTGTTAAGGATGAAAGCGCTGTGGGTGGGACATTAAAAAATTTTTAACCACGGACATTCAGTGAAATAAGAAGTGTTTATTTGATAAATTCACCAGAACCCTCGTTAGACAGAGAGAGGTTCACACAGCCACTAAGGTTTAACACTACTTGCACAGCCTCCTCGAGTGGTTTGTGTGGAGTCACACTACAGTGACTTAATGCCTCCTGACCTCCTGTTACTCAGACCCTCACTGAGGTTTAATGGTCAGCTTTCTTTTTCTTACCAGTGGGTGGCCTAATGACAAATGATCATTACCAAATATTGGGTAAATATACTCTGAGTAACTGCAAGCTCACTCCTGTGAGTTCTTCGTGGTTGTCTGGCTCGTGCCTGATGTCTCTGGGAAAGAATATCTTACAACACAGATGAAATTTCATCTTCGACTCTGCATTTCTGCTTTTTTTTTTTTTTTCCTTCTGCAGATATTAAAGACACTTTGCTTTCTGTTTCAGTTTATATCCATTTCTGCAGGCTATGATTGAAGTGTGTAATAAATCCAACATATGTCCTTCACTTACGGGCAGCAACACTAGGCCAGGACATGCTTTACATATTACTCATTTGCCTTTTTATGCTGCAGGGATTCTGTGACACTTTTCTGCAGATTTATTGTTATATGACAGTCAGAGTGCAGAGAGTGTTAAATCCTTCAGCTGAGAGAAGACTCATCAGTAAACAGCATCCCTACATACTGTATTTTCATTTCCTAATATATAATCTTGTATCTCTGTAAGAAACTTGAATAAACTTTGGCAGAGCACAGGAGGCATTGCATCTTGCAGAAGCAGTGTGTGGCTATGCATGTGGCTGTTTCCTCCCATATCCCATAGCCACACCTGCCACAGCCTGGCTTCTGCTTGGCCTCAAGCCTCCTGTGAGCTGCGCCTAGGTTGACCAAACATGCCACCAAGCACCCTTGGGGGCAGGGCTCCCCTCAGCCAGAACCCCACAACCCCCAGGCCTCAGCCCGCCCGAGAGAGAGCCAGAGAGGGAGTCAGTCTGGGGCGACTGGGGGAAAAACCACCTTCGCCTCTAACTCAGTTCTGTGGTGCTCAGACACCATAAGGCTGCAGCCGAACTTGGACAAAGACGAAACTGAAAGCAGATCACATGGAAACGAGCACCTGATACTAACTGTAATGCGTTTATGTGTGCACGGCTGAGAGAGAGTGAAAGAGAGAGGAGTGGTGAGGGAGAGAGGAGGGGGGGAGAAGTTTATGGGCTGCTAAATGCCAGACTCACCACAGGTGGGAGCTCCTCTGTCGACCCCATTAAACCAAGCAAAATGGAGGGTCTGTTCAGCTCCACTGTGAATTGACATCCAACAATGCTGCAGGCAGTGGCCACAACAGAACAACACGTCTGCAATAAGAAAGTTTCTTCAGCTTGTTGACACAATTGTAAATGCCATGTGGTTTGGTTAAAAAAGGGGGGACAGGCTGCAAGGGTCTTCTGGGAAGTCCCCCCGCTGTCAGAGAGTGACTACTCATGAAGGTTACTAGCAGCAATATCTTCCAAATGCAAGCTTTACCACAGGTGACTCACTCATTCACAGAGGGAAGGGAAAAGCAAAGGTTGCTGACCTAAATAGGATTTTTTTTTCTTGGACTTTTGGAGTTTGAAAATCCCCCTCAAAAAGTACAACAGCTCTTAAACCAAAAGGCCAACCATGCCAGCTCATGTTAGCTTGCGCGTTTAGTGCAAAGCGTGCAAATTGTCAAATTTAGTGAGGATGTTGCACAGCGTGTCGAATCTACCAAACAACAAGCATTTCTTTTTAGAAATGTCACTTTTCTTAATTACAGTTCTTCCCATATTTGCCCTATATTTTACAGATCTTCTATCCACACTGTGGCTGAATCTTCTCAATGCCTGTGATTTTGTGGTAAGGTACGCTGATTCTATTGAAGTCCATTACATTGTCCAGTAAAAGGCCACTCCTGTGCGGCCTGGTTTTAGGGCCCTGGTTAAAAACACAAAACCAAGCCTGGCTTTTAGTGTTGGTGCAGAGGAAAACCACCACTCCGCGACAATGAATATTTTACCTTGCTACCGGCAGTCCAGCAGCATTTAGTGACCACAGGCAGTGTTAAGTGTTCCTGACCAGAGGCGAAGGGGGCACTTAACAAATGATAATGCCCACTATCTGTCAGTGCTCTGGGCTGCCACTGCTGCCTGAGAGCTCCGTGGTAGCTGGAGCCAGACCACTCTAGGCCCACCACTGACCTGCCAGCTAACCACACACTCCACAGCCTCCAGCACACACACCTCGACTTCCTGGTTAGAAGAAGGACACTGTTCATCCGTCAAATGACAGCTGCCATTCTGGTGGCTGGCTGACCCCCTGACCCAAGCCATCAGTAAAAAAAAAAAAAAAAAAATGGTACTAGCGTGACCTCCTTAAGAGGCTTTTTACAATAACAGACCACCACAATTGCATTCAAGGAAATGGAGGTGGAGAAGGGGTTTACATCTGCTTGATAAGAAGATGTAAAGCGTACTGATCTTAAAGATTTTACTTCTTACCTGAAACCGAAAACATACTCAGCTCATGTCACATAATGACGATATTTATATATATATATATATATAATAAAGCAGACCACAAACGCCCCAGAAGCTTCATACAGCAGCGAGAGTGCACTCCAGACTTGCAGTACTTCCTCAAATGTATGGAAAAGTCAGCTTTTCCAGCCAACATGACTAGAGCAAATCAAATCTGCTGCGAGTGTGTTTCCGAGGTGGTAGGGACTTATGATATCAGGCAGTGCAGAGAGAGTAAGGCCGACGATAACTCTTTTGCCTGATTGGATTTGCCACCAACAGGGACCTCAAATGTGAGCTAATTGTTGGCTGGCAGCGTGCTCGATGCCCTCTGTCCACTCTGATGGTTTCACATGACACCATAACAGTCAGAGGTCTCTGGGGGGGGTGGAGAGGCGAGGTACAGCGGGCGGAGTGGACATATGAAAAGATACTTATCACGCAGAGGTTGTGCTCAAACGTCAGCGGTAAATGCACGCAGGGATATGAGCGAACCAGCAGACAACACACGCGCGTGTGTGTACGTCGCACATTGCTGTACGTTAGGGCACATATAGTAGCTTCAATCAACATCATCTGTGTTGTTTTATGACAACCGAGTCCAAGTTATGGAAGTGAATAAACAAAAGTGGATCAGTTTGCTGTGAAATAAAACAGAAACGGGAAAAGGAAGGAAGACAGAAACTACATATCTCACTTTCCGCTAACCCTGGCCTGAAGTGCAGCCAAAGAAACAGCGAGAGCAGTTGAGTGAGGGGAAAAGGGGGAAAAAAATGAGAAAGAGTAGCCAGCAGGCCCTCTGTGTGGTCCTCCTTGAGAGCGTGTTCTGTTTAACTCTTGCCAAAGTGTTTTTAAGTGTTACAAGTGCGTTAGTGCCGTGGGTCATGCCTTTGCTTGGCTAACCTCTGACCCCTCCCAGCCCCTGCAGCAGCTCCAAGCGGGAGAGTGAGCTCATGTTGAGGGGTTAGGCCCCACTGTTTGGAGAGGGAGTCGCCCCAGGGAAGTGGAAGAGAAGGCCGGGCAGCGGCCTGTAATGATCTCCTCATGGATCTTTAATGGCTCCCCCCAGTTAGTGTCAGTGTTCGCACTGGGGGAACGCTGAATTATTCAGCAGGCTAAAACTGTGATCACACACACAGACATGCTCACAGATATGCACCCCTACACACACACACACACAGGAACACACACACACGTTTCTCACATTGTGAATCTTTATCTTGCTTATCATTCTTCCTCTTAATGATTTCATACGGCACCAAAATAACATCTGCTCAGTCTTTCTGAGAACTGTTGTCACAGTGACTTTGCTGACTGTTCAGGTTACAATCACACGGTAAGCAATGTTTGAAGACGTATCATCCTTTGATGTCTACATCATGCTGTTTTTACAGAAGCCAAAGATAGCCACAGTGCATATCTGTGTGTTTTTTTTTTTTTGTTTTTTTTTTTAATATCTCATAGATCAGCATTTACTCTTTACACAATGCCCTGGAACTTCAGTTTCTGTCTCGATGTTTTTGCACTTGTGTGTGTCAGCTGTTATCGCTTTATCAATCAGATATGCACAGAAACGTCTTACTCATCAAGCTGTGAACATGATGAAATGTCACAATGCTGCACCTCGCACATGAACGTCTTTGGTTTTTATTTTTCTGTGGTTTGCCTTTTGTGTGTGCCGTCGCTTGTGTGTTCAAAGTGACCATGCCACCTAGTGGTACTCCAGCCACAGATCTTTCTTAGCAGGAGGTGTACTCACACTAACTTTACTATCAAAGTACCTCACGACAAAGCCACATTCACTGGAGGCCTCCAACAGGCGGCAGAGTTGATAGCGTGGGGGTTCAAGGCTCGACTGAAGTTTACAACCTGAGCGATCAGGACTGTGACGACCCCTCTGTTTCCTCATTTACTCTTGATCCCTAAACCAAAACCTCTCAACATATGAGAATACTGTCAGGACCCACAGACCGTAACCACCCTTGTAAAACACACACATTCTCTGACCCTTGTGTCATTAGGAACAGTGTTAGGGAGAGGCCTCCACTCAGGCCAGCTGTGCAGGTTTTAAGGCCTGCAGCCTCCTAAGCAGCTCTAGGCTGTCTTACCTAATTGCCAGCAGTGGGGAACAGGTTAACCCCATCGTCTGGGCCCCACAACCTGCACCAGGGGCCTGACCTTCATTAGTCAGGCTGCAGCGGGCTCTTGAGTCCTAATCCTGCCGCCATGGTTTTTAATGACCAGCCTTGTGTAATATTTGGAGCCCCCAAACGTTTCACTCTCTCTCCTCACTCAGCGTGTTTCCTGCTGCAACGACACGAGACCTGAACATATCCACTGTTCTGGTGCTTGATATGTGTCAGAGTCATATTAAAAACTTGTTACATATCTTGTAGGTTAATATCTGTGGAAAAGTCTTGAGTGTAAACACCGGGCTTTAATATAAGGCTGCTTTCATGGCGCTGCCCACTGTGGCATAAATGCTGCATTGTCTGTCCGCGTAAAAGCAGCACTCACTGTTCGGTATTGGCCGCAGCAGGGAAGTGTGTGTTTTTTCTGTGTATAACACTATAAGCCCTGATTGAACATGTCACTGATGGCTGATGGGGGGTCCCTGGGCACTAAATGACCCATCGCTTCCCTGGACGAGCTTCATCTGTCTCTCACTCTCTCACTCTCCCGCTTTTCCTTCAGCCCCTTAAGAGGCCTGCTGCAGTTTTTCGCTGTAGACCCAGGGGTCAGATGGAAAACATACACTCATAAACAGCATCTATTATTCATGCCTTACAGCCCGGTGATCCACTCACAGCACGCACTGGCTACAACAGCTGTCCAGCCACTCCAGTCACTGACAGACGGATAAGATCGGCCCAACGGCAACATGTTTTCAAGTACATCGGAGTTAATATATGGCTGCTTTAACCAACTGCAGTTATCGTTGTAACTTACTGAGATAAACACATCTGCGGCGCATCTGTGTTCACAATAAGGCGGGCGCACAGACGTTTGACAGCGAGTACATTTTCATAAAGCTGACGATGATCGCTCGTTGTAAATACACTGTTTGTATTGTTGCCTTTTTCTAATCAACTGGCTCAAAACATTGGGCATAAAAATGAGTCATTTGAGTATTATGAAGTCCTCTGTTGATGTCTAACAGGGGCAATTAGGACTTTTCCAGCACAGTGATTGTGTCATTTGACAACGTTAGCATTTTGTGTGTGAGTGTGGGTCCAGCTTGGCCCAGAGTTGACAGTGTGTTAGTGTACTAATCCATTAGGGTCCCTAAAGGCCCCGTGATTACACACACTGCTAATACACACATTGGCGCTTTTCTTCAGAGACTTTTTGCTGATGGTATCAGGGGCAGCTTGGGTGGTTTTTGATGTGTGTGTGTGTGTGTGTGTGTGTAACCGTTGGAGGTGGACGGGTGGGGCAGATGGATATTTGCGCCTGTATGTGCATTTGGAGTCTGGCAGCTCGTAATGCTTTGGTTTAGGTCAGAGGAGAGAGCGATACTCGTCTCCCCTTTGACACCCACCCATCCACCCCCACAAGCTTCTGCAACACCACCTCCATCCTCCTTTTTTTTTTCTCTTCCAGAACCCACCCAACATACACGGCAAGCTCAGCCATAAGTGACTCCCACTAACGACCTGTAATGATTTTAATCGTCCGCAATCAGGTGCAGGAGTCATGAAACTCTGGACGGGGAGACAGAGAGACAAGACAGACGGGGGAGAGAGACAGAAAGAGAGGGAGTGCATTTTCTTTGGTGGGGCAACAGAAGGGGGGGTAACACGGAGTGTAGGAGCGTGGCACAATTACCTCCAGAGCTCCTCTGGAACATGACTCCCAACTCCAAAGCACGGAGACGAGGAATGGGAGCGCCGTTCTGGCTCAAGCAGGCTTGATTTGTTGGCTGCCTGCTGTGATATCTGTAACAGGAGAATCTGGAGTCTTCATCGTGTAATTTGACAGTCGGTTTCCAACTCATCACTGTTGCCCTATGTAGCAACCGGCCCGGTGGATGATTTCAGTGCTGCCTCTTGATGATTTTAACTTTTGGTTGTGGTTCACTGACTAAGGGAGAGACAGAAGGATAGAGATAATAACAGAAAGAGACCGTTAGATCTGTGAGAAAAACACCAAAGCGAGATGTATCCAGAGGTTGATCTCATCTTTGCCTCCCTCCAGCCAGCATGGACCATCGGCAACACTTTTACCCCTCGAAAAAAGCACGCAAATATATAAACACAAATTCATCTGCAGACTAAATATAAATGTCCCTGCCTACAGACATTCTTTTTTCACTTTTCACTTCTCCAAAACCCTCAAAAATACAGTACATCCACATCCTCCCTTACGATAAAAATATAACTTGCAACATTGACTGATTCTCAGTGGAGCTCCACATTGGGAACACAGCGAGGTTGTTTGCGGCTGCTGAGGGAGCCAGAGAGGAGGGGAGGTGGGAGGGGGCGATTCGAGCCGGGCCCTGCCAGAGCCGCATGAAGCGGGACCACCCAGGGTGGCGTCAGGAGCTTGGCAGGGGTTCAGGGGAGGTTGGTCGGCGGGCCGGCTGGCAGCCCGTGCCCGGGGCTGAGGCAGCAGGCGGCAGTAGGCACTGTGAGGCCCTGCCAGAGTGGACAGAGATATTCAGCTCAGCCCACAAAGGCCACTTCAGCCTCCCACAGCATAACACAGCAGAGCCACAGTGATAGGGAGTGTGTGTGTGTGTGTGTGTGTGTGTGTGTACGCAGGGAGGAATTGTGTGTGTGTGTGCCCATCCATGTAGGTCGGGTAGAGTCTGGGGCAAGCTGAGGGAGATATTTTTAGGATCTAGTTTCCCCCAGATATAAGAGACCTCCCTTATGGAAATTAAGAGGTTAAACCAGAAAATGTTTATTCATAAGAAGTCCATACATCAGCAGCCTCGTATCTGTCCTGAGATGTTCTTGCTCTGCTAACAGTACAGTACATTGCTCAACCATATAGGAAAGCACTGTCCCTCCTCTCCATGCACAGCCACTGGTGTAAACAGTAACAGTAAATGTTAACCATTTCCTCTCCTCTGGCCTCCCGGTGGTCGATTAGGCTGCAAAACAAAGACTTTCCCCTCGTGTTTATCTCTTCCAATGGGCGCAGTCATTTCATCCCAGCACTTACAGCTTATAAACTCCTTGACAAATCACATTAGCATTTAGCTTCTCTCAGCAGTTTACTGCCTTGCTGCCAAAGTATCGTTTATCACCCTGTAATTCACTTTACTAGGTAAATTCACTTTGGCAGGTCTGTTGGGTCTGTCTGCTGCAGAGGATGTCGGAGGAGAGGGGATGCTGTTTGAATTTTAAACACCTTCAGTAATTCCATCGATGAACTGTGCCTTTTTATTCTTTAGAGGATCACTTGGGTGCGAGAGGCGAGGGTAAACCCTGGACGGTCACCTGTCAGTCATCAAACATTTAGGCCTACCGGCGATTTAGAGTCGCCAGTTTACCTAACCTGCACATCTTTGGACTGTGAGAGGAAGGACATGCAAACTACACAAAGAAAGGCCCCAGCTGGTCGGCAGGTTTGAACCCAGAACCTTCTTGCCGTGAGGCGACAATGCTAACCACTATCATAAATCCTTTAATGTATGAAAGAGGCACATTTTAACACTGCATAGAGTTAAACCCTTTTGCAATGTTTTGTCAAGTCAAATGTGAAAATAATTGTCCATCACATTGTGTATGTAGAGTTTCCCAGAATCACTGAAAACTACAAACAGACAGTGACAGTGAACAATGTTGCTGTTGTCGAGTCATCTGGACACTTACACTGTATATTTTCATCCTGTTTTTCTCTTCCTGTCTCTTTCTCCCTTCCCTGGAGAGGAGCAGCGTGCATCACTTTCAGGCCTGATTCTATTTAAGCCTTATAAAACTTTCTCTAACACAGAATAATATTTGCTGTCAAGCTTTTATTGAATTATGCCAGTGGAGGAAAAAAAGCAGAGAAGGATATGTAGGCTCCAGGAGGACCAATCCTTGTTTACAAGATTGACTTCAAGCATGGCAGTGCACTATTTTAGTAAAATATTTACTGCTGCTCATTTAAGTTATTCTTCTGAGAAACTAACAGTGTCGTTCCTCCATGTTGGCGCATTTTTAACAGAGCTCTGTTTTGTCCTCCGTGGTTTCCATTATTCTAACACAGATCTGCATGAAAAAAAAAAAAAACATGTTGGTCCACTGAGACCTATAAATCCTGTGGAATCTGAATAAATGTCACACAAACCATAATGTCTTTGCTATTACTGTCTCTCATACACGCACGCACGCACGCACGAGTGTGAAGTAATTTCTTTGCACGTCACATCTTTTTTTACATCTGTCCAACATTTTAGAGGGATTTCATTGTTGACTTGAAGACACAGATGCATTTAGCATCTCTTTCTAACTAAGTCAGAGTTACCTTCCAGCTCATTTGCATGTGCAGTGCATGTGCAGGAAGTAAGAACAAAGGCAACAGTAATGTGAAACACAGGTTTGCAAAGTCATGTAGTCAATCTAGTTGAGCGGTAAATGTGTGATGATATGAAGCCACTAAATCATACAGTTTTAGTCCAAGTTATGTTACTTATACTTAAAGATTAGTTCTCTTTCTTTGACCAGTATTAATTCATAAAAATTTGCAATAATCTGCCATCAGCATACTGCTGTTTAATCAATCATGTAATTAGTTTGCTTTACATCGTGTTTTACTTCAATCACAATCAGATAATCTGCAGACACACAGCATGAATCCTGTTAAACAGCCATGAATCCTGCTCCCCGTTTGGTATTGATAAACCTGTCCATGTACTTGTGGCTTTAAAACAACAAAGAGAGAAGTGGTGGTGGCAGAGAGGAGCCTCCTCCCTCCTGAGCTGGCACCCAGCACTTCCTGCTCCTGCATCTTGTTTGAGTTGAGTGGAGCTCATGCAGGGCAGGACAGGTGTTTGACTGATCTCCATAGCCTATTTCCCCAGGCCGTTTATCATTGTCACAGCCAAAGCTCAAATCAAACTACACCCGCCCCTCCACCCACCTCAGCCTCTCCGCCAGCTTTCTTTAAAGATTAACAGATCTGCCTCGGCTTTCAGATGCACTCAAACATAGCTGCCGATTGTAACAGCCCGCTGCTCCCACTTCTTTCTTATTCTGCCCATCTTTCACTCGCTTGACTCTGTGCACCTCATCACCTGCGTTGCTTTTCAGATGCCTCACGCTGCTCCCCATCCTCACCATCAGCTCACTGGTCCCGTCCCCGTCCGTCAGCACAGATAAATCGCCCCAATCTTTCCCCTTTGCCCCCCTCCACGATACATTTGCAATTAATTTATTTTGCCTCGGTTTCCTCTCCCCGTGCCTCTCCTTCCCCTTGATCCGTAGCGGAGCAGTCTGGAAATGATTTTGACGCTTTAGTTGTAGCGTGCAGCTGCCTGTTGGGGACATTTTGCACTCCCTGACTTTTTATTACAAGGGAAATACCATAATAGCTTGTGAGGGAGAGATCGTTTAATAGAAAATTGCAGAAGGATTTTTTTTTTTTTACACAACTGTAAAGCTTTTAAGTATTGCAGTTGTAAAGACGGCAGCTATTTTGTGAGGAAGTATTGTTGTGTGTGTGTTTTCTTTTTTCTTTTTTTTTTTTCTCGTGAGATAAAATCAAGGAGTGACTAAATGTAAAAACAGCCTCTTTGTTTTTTTCGATTTTGCAGAAGCATGTTTCCTTCCTACATAGCGTGGAAGTGGTCAGTTAAGGTTTGTGAAGGCATGAGCTCTGAGGTTTGGTGCGTTAGAGGCACTCCACCCTGACACCTTTCCCCACCCTGCTCGTCTCTAGCTCTAGCACTTCTGCAGAAACATCCACCGGCCCTCGCATCTATCTGCTGCTAACATTCAGCTGACCAGGCAAATCACTTTTGGCACTTCTTGAAAAGTGTAAAAGTAACAACTTAGTGACAACCACAGGTCAGAAATAATTTAGCACGTATATACTTCCATCATCATTTTTTCAAACTGAATAAGTTTGTACGTGTGTCATTAGTTGTTTAGCTTCCTTCTGTTTCTTCTGTATTTTCTCCCTCTAACTTAAAGAAATAATGATGCTCAACAACTTTCTGCTTACATATATATATTTGCACATCTTATTGAGTTTGTACTGGTATGTTTGACTGAAAGACAGCAATGAATTTGTCAGTTCTGTCAAGAGTACACTGTCATTCTATGGCCAAATCCTTGTCCATGTATTCACAGAGATTGCTATCACCATAAAAACAACAGCATTTGTTGTTTGTTTAAAACCTTTAACCAACCTCTATTTGCATTTGCATGACAAGCACCTACAGACCGTGCCAGACCTTTTTTACAACAGACATTTCAACAAGTCGAGGCAGGAAAAGCACACTACGACAAAAGAGGCCGCCGTTCATCTGCAGTTATCTGTCGTAATTTTCTTTCAAAAAAAAAAAAAAGGGACTTCACCATTTTTACCCATGGAGTTCAGTTTACGCACTGCTGTGGCTCTGGCAGCAGATTTCCAAAGTCTGAAAAGATAACATTGTTGTCATGAAGGTTACTGTGGTTTGGGGTTGAGACTTAACAGGTGGTTTGAAAGAAGATCAACCCATACAAGGAATAAAAGTCAAGATATCGCAATTTGACCTTTTGATTTGGACCATTCCTTTTTTATCCGGTCTCTTTTGACTAACCAGACTTTATGAAAGTGCAAGTCCAGCAGAATCTGTGAAGATTCTCAGAGTTAAATCTGGGGCAATCGGATTTGGTAACGAGTGCAAATGCAAAAAAAAAAAAACAGGTAAATAGTCTTCCTGATCTTATCCAAGTAGCTTTTCTGCTTAAACAAACATTAACCATGGTGTGTCATATCAGAAAACGAATCATTTGACAAGAGGTTACATCTGGTACACTCAAGAATTCCTGTAGCCGAGCATGCTTTACCTCAAATACACCTGGGTATATTTCCTGTCAGTGCTAAGCTCTGCACAGTGACCCTGCGGGTTGTGTTTGCCCTGCAGATGTTTAATCTGCACTCAGCAGCAGCACCTTAGCTGTTTGCTGGTAATCTGTCAAACCAAGTGAAAGCTATAATTAACCTCCAGACACACTGACATACTTCAGTCTGACGCGCACGCCGCTGCTCCTCATTGTTTGCAGCATAACAGATTCTAAAAAGTTACAGACGATTAAAACATGCAGATAAATAAAACAATGCGTTTGCACAATGACGGATTGTGTGGTGATTAAATACTGTGGAGAGATCTCCCTGCAGATAGTCAGAAGTCTTCCTGCTTTACAGCCAATTATGTGGCCACTGGTCAAACAGTTGTTTATATCGCCACCACTTTGGTCAATTTGTTACCCTCCCTCCATATTTCAAGTTTGTGTGCATGTGTGTGTGTGCGCACCATCCCACAGTCCCACAGCCTAGTGGTCGTCTGGCGGTTTTAGGGGGGGAATCTCCATCCCAACTACAAAGTTGGCTAATTGCCCCCCATAGCCACACCACACACCCATATAGACACACACGCAGACACTAACATAGACACTCAGTCCAATGTTCTCTGTTGTTCTGCTGGTAGGAGGGAGGAGGGGAGGATTAATCCTAATTGCGGTGTGTGGAAGCCTGGAGAGAGGCCAGGATTACTGGGGACTTCTCCTTGATCCACAGAGATGCTGATGGTAATGCTCCCTGCCCATCCCCTGGCCTCCCCCTGCGCAGTATACGCTCATGCATCGGACACACGCCACTCCCACGCACACATACAGCGGAGTACAGTTTCATGAACACAGCAGCCCATAAGTATAGGTTCTGTGTCCTGAATCACCAACGGTTGGTGATTCACTTTTCCCAGTGCAACCTTAGCTTCTTTCTGAGTGTGTGTGAGGCCGTGGCCTTGCGTCAGGGTTGCTTCGCTGCTGTTTATGTCTGCTGTCGTGTACGCAGGCTGCACCCCCAGCTGACGCACTACCGCATCAGTGGGGTTAACCCAGTCTGCTACAGGAGACGTATTTAGCCTTCAGTGAAACTGTCTTCTCAGTCACTGTGACTTTGTAGAATATTTTTTTAACTTTAACTTTGACAGTTATCCAAAGGGTGTTCTTGTATTGTTAAAAAGAAACAACATGGATACAGGCACACAGTGCCTTGATCACTCACTGGGTCAAGTATTAAAGAAATCGTTTGGGAAATATGCTCATTTGCTTTGTTGCTAAGAGACAGACACAAAGATTGATGCCACTCATGTGTGTATGCTAAGTATGAAGCTTCAGCCAGGATTTGGTTAGCTTAAGTTAGTCTGAAGACAGGAAATAGGAAGAAACAGCTAGCCTGGCTTTCTGATATATTTTGTACAAATTAAACAAACAAGATATAACGTGTGTAATTGTGTGAATTTTAAAGGTACGTTGAAGGAGATTTTGTCACCTTTGGACAAGCTAGCTGTTCCCCTGTTTCCAGTCTTTGTGCTGAGCTAACCAGCTGTTAGCTATAGCTTCATATTTGATATGCAGAGTTCTCACACTCTTGGCAAGAAAGTGAATTTCCCCCCAAATGTTGAACTGTTCCTTTAATGAGTTTGATTTGTGCTCACATCCTTGTTTCAACTGCGCTTTGCCTTCTAATTGCCCTTTCATTTCTGCAATTATTCAGAATTATAAATATGAATATAATAAACTAAATGAACCTCCCCGATTGCTAATAATATCAATTTCATTAGCATCTTTAAAACTATTTTTGTAACCATCTTTTTGTAGGTATTCTATATGAGAACAGGTCCCTCTTGTGAGCTTTCTCCCTTCCAGCTTGGAGCCGGACCCTTTCTGCCCTGTCAGGCCTATCCACCATTACAGGCCATTGTGTGAGAAGCCGCAGGCCTGCCCTCCTCCCTTAACAAAATCACGTCAAAAAGCAATTAATATCTTAATACCTCCATCAGCGCCAACCACCAAGCAGCCATAAGGCCCGACTCTTTGTTTTTTCCGCCTTGGTGTTGGCTGCTGTGCTGCTCTTGCCCGGCCCGTGGTTTCCTCGGTTTCATTTCCCAGTGCCCCGGTGGTCAGCTGTGGTTTTCCAGGGGGCACGGGGTAGCACGTTGTGGGCGGGAAGGTCCCCCACTCTCCCCGAGCATTAAGTACTACTCTCCAGGCCTGAGAGCTCCAGTGGCCGCAGCCCTGGCCTCATCTAATGCAGCGGCCTACGGATCTGACCTGACCAGAAACACTCATCCACTCTGCAGGCTTTCCATCCATTAAGGGCACGCCAGGATAATGGTCGACACCTCTGATCATTACAGTGGGTTTGATCTCTGGGGATGTTTACTGTGTTGGACTGGGTGTTTCCTCGTTTATTTGACTGTTGAACAAGTTTTTAAGGGATTTGCTAAACAGCGTTGCTCTGTGATTTGTAGATGTTGTGTTTAGAAGAAGACCTTTTTTTTTCTCTGCTCATGCAGATCAAGGCATGTCGGAAAATGATTAATGATGTTGTCTCTTCTGTTCTTAAGCCACATAAGTTGAAAATGCTGACATGACCATTTGTTTTGTCTTTGCGTAGCTTATATGAGCTTATGTTGCACAAGCATTAGCCAGGTAATATTAACCGCACAAATTCTTCTCATATCACTAAACCCGATTAAAGTGTTTTCCCTGTCTCTCATCCACACACTGTGAACACAATACCTGGTCCCAGTTAGGTGTTTCTTTTATAGCTTAGCTCTTCAAAGGGAAGAAAAAGATTGGTTTTGACTTCTGAGCCATGGCTCCACAATATTTGGTTTCTCTACATTTTCATTCATTTCTCTTGGCAAGCGCGACCAGTAACTGGTGGAAGGTCTTGGCAGAACATGCGATAAAAGCTCATGATTAAAGGGACTAAAATAAGTACTGTATATAACTCATGTATCCATTAACCACTGAGAAGAGAAACAGAAAGAGAAAAAAAATGTTTTTCTTTTCTATCCTCGCCTGGCCAGTTAGTCTATATTGTAAATGCATAATATATTCATCCTCATCTCCCATCATCTCTCTGTTTATCCCTGTTTCTTTATGCTATGTTGCACCTTCTCATTGAGGACGCTATATGTGTCCTCTCTGGGTTGTGAATTTACGTGAAGCATGTACTATATGATCAGTATGGCTGACTTGCTTCTGTGCCTTTTTCAGACACACATACACACACACTATACAGGGCATGCACACCTACACACAGACTGTCCAGGGTCATCTGATCCCAGCCAGCAGGCCCACACACCTTGGCTGGCTGGGTGGTGGTGCCTCTGAGTACACTGTAGTGGTTTGGCCCCGGGCCCCTGCCTAGCTTGCCTGCCAGCGTCTGTGCTTTAGCTCCTCTGGACCGTCCGCCTTGCAGTGCTGTCAGAGACCTGGCTATACAGCTTTACCTTCAGACAGCAGCTAAATAGCAGCTGTACAAACACATATACATTAAACCATGGCTGTATTAATGACTTTATGTTGGAGCCCCTCTGCGGCGGCGGTTCTGATATTCTAAGTTGTAGTGGTCGTTGTAGCGGTGGTGGTCTTATGCATAGAAACGCTGATGTCGGCTGACTCTTTCAAGGGCATGCGGCGGTGGTGGAGAGTGATGGCGTGGTACCAGCTGGACCGGGCTGGACTTCAGGAAGTGGATTTTGAAGTGTAGCATAAGAGTGATTGCCCTGAGTTGGACAATGTAGTCGGCTATAAACTATTGGGTTACAAGTGATTTGGCTACAGTGAGCACATTGTCTTTTTATAATGACAGGTTTTATGATTATGGGGTTTGAATACTACATCTGCCTCGGTTTGCTGCCTTTTCCAGAACTTTGATTTATCTTTGAAGGGATGAGACAATGAACCAATTGAACAGCTTGAGTAGTGATTGTTGATGGCTTAAGACAGAGAGAGGTTGTTACGATCCGGTCCTCCACAAGCTCTGAGTGGGGCCCATTGTAGAAAAGATTGATTTACTATTTATCCCTCTGACAGCACAGATAGGGAAGAGTCATAATTCTGTGCACTGGGGAGATTAAATTCCTGTATCGCTGTCAGCTACATTAACTGACTTCCTGGATCTCAATTCAATTAGCGCAGCAGCATTCTCTAGCATTAATAAATCAATAGTGATGGCCTGCTGATAGGCGTGCTGCATGCAGTATATCGAAGATGCTCTCTGCGCACATACACATACACACACACAAACTCATCTGTTACAGTATGTCTCTGCACTGTTCATTATTGTTCATTAATGATTCCCAGCCCTGCTGCAGTCAGAAGGGCCAGCTAGCATGTTAGATGATGTTTAACTACACATGCACGTGGCAAGATGGGACATGTTCTTCAAACACGGATTGATTTATGCACGCTAGAAACACACAAACAACACACACCTATTGGTATTATCTCTGGCAATATGGGAAAGTACAACTTTACAGAAGTATTTATCCTCTCCATCAACTTACTGTTGCTGCTGTTCAACCAAGTAATTAAAGACCGATTGTCCCTCAAGGCTCTTAACTCTTCACTTACTGCTTCAGCGGGGACTCAAGCCAAGAGAAGGTTTGCGCCTGTGAGACGAGCTATTGTTTCCCAGCCGCTAAACCTCCACAGCTGTTTGGAAACCTCTATGACAGC
This sequence comes from Protonibea diacanthus, assembly GCA_028641955.1. Lineage (NCBI taxonomy): Eukaryota > Metazoa > Chordata > Actinopteri > Sciaenidae > Protonibea > Protonibea diacanthus. The sequence goes on from CM053987.1 coordinate 14,959,554, forward strand.
CAGTGGAGAAGCGGAACCAGATCGTGGGTGCCACTGACAAGGAGGCGGAGAAAAGACATATTACTGCAGTTGACCTTTTGAAGCACTTTTCAGCATTAGCACAAATGTCAGGACGGGTGGAACGAAACTCACACATACACCCTCTTTGCTGCACAAGAATAATTGGTTGATTAGTCAGATAATCGTTTCGTACAAGTAGGTCTCTGACACGCTCACATGTGGCAGTAAGCTGATGAGCTGGCATGGTCTAACTGTGTGGAGCATAGAGTGTTCCTGTCATATCAGTCTTTTCAAGCTCATCTACAAATGTATCTAGCTTTGTTTCCCTCCTCCAGTTCATGGACATCTTTGGTACAAGGCATCTTTCAGTACCTGTGTGCACTTAAGGGTTGTGATTTGTTGACTTTATCGTCTTCGTCATACGTTTCTGTCACTGGCCATTTCTCTAGTTAACTGTTCTACTCACTGTTTTTCCCAGTGGATACTCTCGTTTCTTAGATGTTGATTTCTCCCTGATTACACAAACTATGCGTCACTCTGTGAATTGCCAAGGACTAATTTGGCCAGTCGGCCTGATGAGACAGTTGATAAGGGCATTGATTGGCTCTCCTTCTGAAGGAGGGAAGGATTTCATTGGGACAAAGATATGGGGGCAACACGGCATTCATTTCAGCAATCAGCCCACCATCCTCCCTCCTTCCTTTCCTTTCCCCATTTGGCCAAACTCTTCCCAGAAGTATTTCAATATGGATTACACTGCATGGTGCGCACAGTGGTAATTCAAGGTGAAATAAAACTCTTTTAATCCTATTGGCTGCAGCAGTGAGAGAGAATCGGAAAGTGTAGAAGGACAGACATCAAGCTAGAGGTGATTAGATGTATGTGGCCTTCCCTTTGATGCCCGTATCTGCATGTTTCTACCTCTGGACGTTGATTTGGTAGTAACGGTCTAGTGAGCACGTCCTTAGTCAAGTCCCTGTCTCCTCCTCCTTCTGGATGCGAACGCTGCTCCAAAAAATCATAGCCCTTCATTATCTCCAGTCAGGCAATTTTGGGAACATAATACTGTCTCAGGATTGGAGAGCTTGCCCCCATCAGGGCTGGGGCCTGATCAAACCACTTGCACTGGGAAGGGGAGTTAAAGAGAAGCACGCCCGCCAGTCGGTTCATCTCCCTTCAAAGGCATATGGTGCAAATTTGATCAAAAGTGTAGGGGGGAGGGGGGTTTGAAGGGGCATTCACGTCGTTGATGTGAAAAATAAGGCCGGGCTGTAAAAAACCAAATCAAACCACGGCCGGCTCTCTGGGAGTGATTAGAGCAAAAGAAGAACCAGCTGCCGCATCATCTACCGCATCTCAATCTCCTCCACGCACTGGCAGCCTGCTGGCTGGGCAGGGCAGAGGGAGAGGGGGGAAAGACAAGTGCTCATCCCTTCATCTGCCTCAGTGGCTTCTGAGCTCTGAAGAACCACAGAAAGAAGAGACAGCAGGCAAGCGTGAGATGTGAGGATAAAGGGGGGAATTTGGAGGTGTAGAAAAAATAACAAGAGAGAATGGAAAAAGAAGCTAAGGAAGGGGAGGGAAGGAACAGAAGTACAAGAAGGTGACAGAGGTCATGGTTAGGAGAAAGTGCAATAAGACAGGAGCGAAGATATAGGGGCCTGCTTCACCCCCTCTGGGATGCCAAATGGAAGAGTCCCAGTGTGTCCTCAAATATTCATGTGTAGTGTGAGGTGCAGACCTCTCCTAATGTGCACTAGTGTCCCTAAGAGACCAGACGCTCTATGTATACACTTCATTTCAAATTACAGCCTATCGTTTGGACAAACACTTATAGATTGTTGTTTTGTAGTCTTGCATTGATAAATGTTTAGCATTAATTAGTTTTGGATCTTTGACTAAAAATTAAGTATTAAGTTTTGGCGATTAGTGTGCGCATTGACAAGCAAGTGTTTTAAAATTCAGATTTTTCTAACAGGATTTTTAAAATTCAGCCAGCATTAATATCATATCTGATAGAGCATATCTGTTCTATATATCAGTGATGAAGCATCTCCATTCCCAAAGCTTAAATGTACTGTAAGTGTCACTCTGGGCTCCCCCCTCCTCAAAGGCCTTTGCCTTAATGACAGCAGTAATTGAGATGGGATGGAGAGGACTCGTCACCCCGTGACTCCAACTGCATCCTTATCAGGGTCCTAAAAGCCCCTTTGTCCTCCACAAGGGAGGGGTGTGAGATGGAGCTGAGAGGGTGTAGGGACCAAAGGGACTGTATAGTTTTGTGTTTTACGCCTAGAGGTAGTGAGGTAGTTTCTCATCGCCATGAATCATTCAAAATACTCAAAAGAGCCATACAAGATCCATCTTGTCCCCATAATTCAAGGCCATAAGTTGGTGTCATCTTTTAACAACGCTCACACACCAATCATCTCCGTGCTAATACACATACACACGCACACACACTCACAAATCCTTGTGTCCAGGAGCAGTAATCAATGCCATTACCAATAGAGTCACCAGAGTCAGAGCAGGGCACGGCCCCCTCTCTGTCCTCCAAAGCCACGATCAGGTCCAGAGGTGAAGGTCAAGTTGCCAGAGTGACTGTCCCAGCTGTAGCACAACCACAGAGCAGAAGGCTCAACCACAGGCTCCGTCTGTTTGCACATCTTGCACTGACCTGGGCTTTTGTGGAGGCTGTGGACCCCCAGATTGTGAATGGTCCCTCCTTTTGGCCCTTGTGGTCACGGTCAGCAATGACCAGGCTGTTGACGAGAGAGGGGGGTCACGGCACAACAAAGACCTCTCCTGTTAGTTGCAGGGTTGGCAGCAGGGCAGGGTGATGGCTGATGATATTGATTAGTTACCTTCTAGTCCAAAAGGAAATCAAATTAGACTATTGTGGAAAAGCCTAAGGCCTTACTGTATCTGGGCAATGATTGATCAGTTGAATTATTAGTTGGGGCATTCGTTTAAAAGACTCTTTTAAAAGGAGATTGAGCTTGACAGATACATGTGGTGAGTTTCAACTTTGCCTGATGTTTTTTTTTTTGCATCGTTCATAACATCCAAAATGATTAATTTATTTTTAAAACACAAACTAATGTGGGGAAAAAGTTGTTCTTTTGTCCCGGCACTTTGCTGCATGCTGTCTGTATTATTGTTGTGTCGCCATGGTGGTGTCTGTGTTTGTGTCTGTCTGTCTGTGTGTAGACACATTCCTGCAAACAGAGTAACAATGAGTCATATAAACTTCATACTTGTACCACAGATTTCCTGTCAAGACAAGCACAGTGTGATGGTGTAGAAATATTAGTTATATAATGCATTTTGTTCAGTTAATGAGCTAATTAAGATAGCTATTCACGAGATGACGCTGTGGTGGCGGCTATGCAGAACAACAAAATCATGTCATCCTCCGTGATCAGAATTCTTAAAGCGAATTCTGTCTAATGATTTTTGAAATATGGCAACTTTTTGAAAATCCACCCTTGATGCTGAGTTATGTTTTTGGGAAATGAACCAAGCGCATAGCGCTCTGTGTTTAGCCAAGGAGGGCAGCTCAGGAAGCCTGGAAAATATCAAAATTTTGTGGAGAGAAATAGCAAAATATAACTGATTGCACCTTTAAAATATTACAGTTAGGACTACCATACTGTGATCACATCACTGCAGTTCACTTCCAGCTGGGGAAGAAATATACATGCATGTACTGTACATGGCAATGATTACAAATGGCCAGTACGTATGTCTGTTGTGTTGCATGTCGCATTTAAGAATCCGAATATCCTACACCTGCAGTTAAATAATAGGAATCAGCCATACTTGTAAAACTTCTGGACACTCTGACATATGGGGAAGTGAAAAAAGTTTGACAATTGCCCCCCTTTCTATGAGTCTTAGTCATTTTTCTTTCCCCCACGCTGGTACGTATGGATGTATTCAATCAGAAGCCATTCCCACTGAAACATGCTCTTACACAGCGAGTGAGTAAACCTTTATGTAACCGCGAGTTGAGTGGGGAGTTCATTTGATGGAGAGCCCTGCTTGATTTGTTTGTGGCTCCAAAGAGGGTTACGACACGCAAGCTGCCCCTGTTCTGCTCTGATAAATGGTTCTGGTGAGACGGAGGAAGGAGAAAAAGTGTGTGTGTGAGTGAGATCTCGCCAAAGACTTTGGGGTTTTTTCACAGCTTAACTATATTAAGAGACAATCCCCCCGCAGACACACGCAGTACACACATACATATTCAGCTATTAAATATAAATACACACACATATATAAGTTAAGTAATGTGTTAATGTCCATGCAGATTTTCACAGGCACATTTCTCTCTCTCTCTCTCACACACACACACACACACACACACACACACTGGGTGGTATTCAGTGAAATAAAACAGTGCAGTGATGAGGTGGGAAGCTTTTCTGTTCAGACTCCAGAGGAAAGGGTGGCTCCCTCCGTGCTTCCACTCACTCTCCATCCTCCATCCTGAGTGTTTGCTTGGTAACGCGACGCTGCTGTCTTTTTTTGTCTTCTCCGTGACGACCAGGCAGCACTGTAATTGAATGTTACCTGTCCCACCCAGCCAGTCCCCTGCAAAACACTGCCAGAACCGATTAGCTCACACTGTAGCTATGCTAATGGGCCATGAACGCAGAGGGGCCAGAGTGGAACGCCTGTTCATGACAATGTGTGTGTGTGTGTGTGTGTGTGTGTGTGTGTCCATCCTGCCTCTTTGTCTCTGGGTCTATTATGTGTAATGAGTGAATATTACTATAGCGACCGGCTGCTGACAGGCCACACAGAACGGAACACAGTGGTCACGCAGTTGTCCTATCGACTCCCCCACTCTCCCCACAACACACACACACACACACACACACACACCCAGTCCACATGTCAAGACTGGGCAGAGAGTGTGCCACTGGAACACAGATTTGCTCCGGCTGATGGCAAACCACAGCAGTGGAGCCTGTGGCGGCGTGCATTTCCTTTAATATCCTGGCTAATGTACAGAGAGAAGCCAGGGCCTCTAGAAACCGACTGGATCCCAGCCAGACTTCCTAACCTACCACCACACCAGTCTTATGTAATGTTTTGAGCTGTACAGTAGGCAGTGTTTAGTGTGGGAGATGTAAATGGGACTTATATGTGGACATGGCAGTGTATCAGCTCATATGGAAGGGCTCCATTTGTCTGCACCTTCTCTTGGACTTTTGGCATTCATAGTCTAATTCACACATCAAGTTTTAGAGACGTATTAGTAACATTAAAGGTGCTGCTAATTCCCCCTGTCTATCTGTCAGTATTAGTTTTCTAGACCTTTTCAGCTCCACACAGTAACACATGTGAACACCAGCAACTGATTACCTCACAGCCCCTCAATAAAATGATGAATTGTCGGGTTTACACTTTGTTGAGTTTTTGTAAAAAAAAAAAAAGTCAGCTTCATGGAGGCCTGTGGGTGTATTTGTTGGTGTTGGACACAGTCAGGCTAGCTGTTTCTTTCTTAAAAGTCTTTATGCTAAGCTAACCGACGGCTGGCTCTCGCTTAATAATTACCATACAGCTATAAAAGTGGTATCATTCTTTTCATCTAAGAGTCTTTTTTCATTGAGGCTAAAAACAACCCATAACCGTTGATGTGTCCTAGACCCTGACTTCACCCTCCAGACCTCCAGGAAAGACTCATATTCAGGCCAGCATACCTTGATGAACTCATACACTGTGTTTATCAAGGTATGCTGTTGAGGGAACAGAGAAACAAAGTTAAGCGAAAGCAGAAATCGCAAAAAAGAAGGCAGACTTTAAAGTGATAATACTTACAGATGATGGAGGGATAGAGACTATTGAGAGAGATGTTGGACTGAAGTGGTGGTGGGGGTGTATCGTAGCCTCGACCACGCAAATTAAGCATGGCTTCATGCGCAGACCTTCATTGCAGGATTCACAGCAGCTGGAGAAACCGCATCTCCTCCCATGGAGTGGAGCCAGGGCCACAGCCAGAACCGTATAAGCATCATCTTTTTTTATACCACAAAAGAAAAAGAAAGAAAAAGAAATTGAAGGAGAGAGGGGGGAGTCGAACGGTTTAGAGGGCTGCAGTAAAAAGGAGGCTGTCTGCATGGGGGTTTGGGGCCGAGGAGCTGAGGAAGGAAAACCACAGGAGGATTACAAGCGAGGGGCTCTCTGTTTCAGTTAAACTTCTCTCTCTCTGAAACCGTTATATAGACTTGCTGACCCTCTGAGCCTCAGTCAGAGCTTCCTGCCTCTGTCTACCATGCAGAACCCCTCGCCCACTTTGAGCCAAATCACACCTCTCAGCCGGACTGTGGCAGTTCATGAATTACTCCACAGAGAGGTGTTCTTGCCCAGACTCACTCCCTTGCTTCCTACTTACAGCTGGGGGCCCATATTTTCTATGTTTTACATTCTTAGCTTAAAAAACTGGCATCTTTTGGGTTCGGCTGTCACCAAGTTGCTGAGTAGGCACACCTGAGGATTGCCTGTCTGACAACCTGGGATGTAACAGCTGTTCCTGGCACTTTGACGAAGGGTAAATGAAATGAGAGTGGGGAGAAAAAGGAAGGCTCGCTCACTGGTGTCTTAAACATGCCCAACGCTCTGTTATTTCTGCCGTCCTGAAACTTCCTGTTGACCTTGGTCATGTGACAGGTCTGGTTGTGGCCCGTCGTGATTGGGTGTTCCTCATGTGGGAGGAGCTGCGCTTGGCGTGCCTGGCTTGCCGCTTGACTTGACTACCCACAGAGGTTGGTGTTAACAATGGGTGAATGTTACGGCTAGTGTGTTTTTGTGTCAACGCAGGGTAATTGCACCCTGTCCGATGGTCATTCTTGGACCGGAGGTATATGCAGTGTGTATATTGACTTTTCTTTTTGGACCCTATACTTTTCTTATTTGACAGTTTTTTCTCTCTGGCTGCTGATCTTTCTGTTGTTTTGGTTTAGGTTGACGGAAATGGTTTTGACTTGCTATCTCTATTGGTATGTCCTCACTTTGAAAAGTTCAAAAGCACACGATTCATTCTAATTAATCCACAATTGCCAAGAACTGTCTTCGTTGTGTTTGTGTGTCTTGTGCAGAGTACGGCCCTGACCACCTACATTGTACAGTAGAAGCCCCAGCAGCCACTCCAGCTGCTGTGCATTTGCTGAAGACTTTGTAATGGAGCAGTTGTCATAGGAAATAAATGCAATTAACATTATGCTGTAGTTTCTGTCATATCCTGTTGCTGCCCGCATGTCGTGGTGAGGGTCTTGCCATTTCTATTTATTATTTACTATTTCGAAAGAAGTTTATAAAAGGAATGTGATTTATTAACTGTGAGTGAATGTATCTGTCCCCTCTGTCGGTTTCAAGTCTGGATAACGGGTAGAAGAGAGAGAGGAACATCTGCAAAGAGCCTCCGTAATTATATCTGAAGATGTGGAGAAGGGGGGGTGGGGGGGTATAAAGGAATAAAATGAAGGGGGTGAACAGAGAGAGGGGGGAAAGAGACAAAAAAAAAAAATTCTGACTGTGAAATGACTGCCAGATTTCTATTTGTGAGTCTTGAAAGGCCCGTGTCTCCGCCGCTGCATATGGGATGTGGGATGAGAGCTCTGGCAAATCAAAGGCGCACTGGATAAAGATCTCTGGAAGCCCATGCTAGTAAACAGGCCCATAAAAGCGGCTTGCGGGGTGGAGCGTCAAAGAAAAACTTGAACGTCTGCCCACCTCCAATAAAGCCAGAGCTTCTGCAGGCGTCGCTTCCAGCACTGCGCACGGCCAGGCGCATGGGGCTGCCGGTGGTTTGGACCTTCATCATCGTATCATATCCTCTGATTAAGGGCTATCAGTCATGCAGAATACTACTCAGTCTCTGATGGATTTTCCAACGTTTTTTTGTTTTTTTTTTTTGGTAGAGTTTGCTCTCTTTTTTTTTAACACCCTGCAGACAAACTCTTCTCCAATTTTCACCCGTGCCTTTCAACCTGTATTACACACATTTTGAACACTTCATTTCCACATTCATCCTGTCATTTTCTGTATTCATTAACCACCAGTACTCCTCAATCCTACCCGCTCAACCGTTCTTTTTCAAGGCTGTTCTGCAGTAGCCCCTGTAGCATTAGTGCTAGCTGTCCAAAACCCTGAGTCAGCAGATCTCCTCTGGCTCTGCAGCTGCCTCATTTTTTTTTTTTTTTTTTTTTTTTTTTTTTTGCACTTTATCGCTGCCAACTGTCGTTGAACACTGTGCTTTTTTTTTTTTTTTTCCTCCATCAAGGATGTAAGTGTTTGTGACATTGTGGCTAGAGGGGGCGGAGGTGTTGAGGCCAAACTATTTCATTTGAAACAACTCAAACCCGGTAGCATTCCAATGTAGGCAACCCTCCTGCAGTTTGCCCGTGAAGGGGAAAAAAAAATAGGAAATAGAAAAACATGGCTGCGAGCTTTGCGGTAGAGGAGGCTTCATGCTGTGTGGCATTTGTGTGTTGTTGTTTTTCTTTTTGGTGTGCAAAGTACTTCACACCACAGAAACACCTTTTACCTTGAACACTGATAACGATAACCTTCTCATTGGGCGCATTTAGTTCTCTTTATCACCAGCTTCCTGCACACACAATCATATCAATATATAAAATCTGGCAATATTCTGGAATTGGACATACACTGGAGGTAAAGCGTTAAACACTGCAAGAAAGGAGCCTGCACAGATCTCCTGTCTTTGAGTGATCATACTGTGCATAACCTCAAGGCCCTTTTAGAAAAAAAGTAAGTTCATGATGTGGCAAATATTTAATACCCTCACTTTGTTTCTCTTAATCTTTCCCTGTGTCTGTGGTGAAAGCGTCTCCCAACAAAGAGCACTCTGTGTGAAGCCAGACGGAGCAGTGCCCTCCAGTGGTGTAGCAGCTAAAAGGGGCCCTTCAGAGCCGCTCAGCTTTACATGCATTCCTCCTCGGTCGTAGTCAAGGGCTCCTGGCTGACAAAGGCACACACAGCAGCTTTAAAAAAAAAAAAAAAAAAATCTGTTTCCACCACAGTCTGAGGAATGTTTATCGGTGGTAAGCACACTGCCCTGGAAGCATATGGTGTGGTTTCGGTGCTTTGGGTGCACGAGAGGTGAACTTAAGGAAAAGTCGTATGATCATAAGAGACCTAACGGATGGTTGAACGTATGAGTTCCTAGTAATAAATTCTGCTTTGTGTTGTCTGCCTTTTCAACTGATAAAACCGCAGACACAAGTGTATCATTTACTTTTGACACCTTCTTCTGAAATGTCCACACACTCTGTACGCAGGTGAACATTCAGGATGCATATGTGACTGCCAAGTTATGTGCCAGTATCCAGTTAGGCCGCCTCAGTGAACCTGATCATCAGAACATGTTCCTCGACCTAAATTCAACTGTCTGTTTCCATTGTCTTGGACACTCCCTGAGATTTATGGTATAGTCATTTACACATTGTTTTTAGGGCGGCACCTGTTTTCTTTAATCTGTACAATTTGTATTTCACACTTTGAGTCTCACTGACTGATGTTCTTACAGACACATCTGAGATGTGTTTTTGCATAATTGGCCCTGGGTGGGGTGGTAGGTACGTTACTGCAGTAATAACGATAATTATAATACATTTTGTATTGTATCCAAACAGTATGCTAAAAATACATTAGACTAAACATTAGCTAAACATTAAAAGCAATTTTAAAAGGGTGTTTTTTAATGAGAGATATTAATGTGTGTAGGTACAGTCACTGATGTGTTTTGGGAGAGAGCTCCAGAGGGAGCGGAGAGCTACGAAGAAGGCTCTGTCACCCCAGGTGCGGTGCTCGGTCCTGTGTGGTGGAGTGAGGAGGTTTGATCATCAGATGAACGGAGGATGGATTGTGGCAATGGAGCAAGTCAGTGAGGTAGGAGGGGGTCTGGTTATGGGGGGCTTTGTGTGTGAGGAGGAGGAGGAGGAGGAGGAGGAGGAGGAGGAGGAGGAGGTGGAAGATTTTGAATTTGATGCGCTGTGGCACTGAAAGCCAGTGGAGGTTCTGGAGAACAGGTGTCATGTCACGAGCGTGGGTGTGGGTGAGTGAGTCAGCCACTTGATGTTGATTTTCTTGGAACTTGGAAGTTGATTTTCTCCAGGTATTCAGCTGTGATAGACTCCAGCTCCACTATGACCCTGACGAGGATAAGTGTTTACAGAAAATGGATGATGGTACTTTGCTTGAGGATTTACATTTGATGCTGTTTTATAGTTTTAATTTTGTTTTGTTTTATTTAACAGCTACAATAAGATTTGATTAAAAAAAAAAAATAGCTCCACCAAAAATACTGAACCATCTAATATAACACTAGCAGGGTCCATCCTGAATTAATGGTGCTTTTACTTTTGATACTAAGTACATTCAATCACCAGTACTTTTACTTTTGGTAATCTGTTTGTTTTAAATATGTAGGGTGGACATAACAACATGAGCGTGTGTAAAAAACAAAAGTAAAATACAGTTTATGATATCCCAGCAGTAAATATTGTTTTTGTTGGACTTATAATGTTCAGTTTCTGTTCATAATGTGCTGTACTGGATTGCATTATACATTGTTACAGGTGCCATTGCGTCTAATCCCTGGATGTTTTCACTCCCTAACGCTGCATGTATATCATATTCTACTTCTCTATTTCCATTAAATCTATCTAAAACAGCATAAATCCCCACTAGAAATACATATATTTATGCCATAAACTTTGGTAAAAGACTCCTAACTTCATAAATTCATCATATACACACACAGGCTCCTTGTCTCTGTCAGCAAGGCTTCTAGTGCCCTCATTTTAATGACCCTCTCCCCAGTAGGCCTCGTTAACTTCTCCTCAGGACAAATTAGGAGGTGTTACACGTGTCAGAGGTCACTCTGCTCTCTTATGGCGGCATGCAGCACTCCCAAACTCACAACACATGTTCACATCGTCTGTAACCCTAAAAGGTGTTAACTCAAAGTTCACCACCTCATTTAAATCCCTGGTTACTGCCGCGGCTCACGGCTTGCTGAGTCACTGGCAAACAGAGACAGTTTAATCAGGAATGAACAGACAGGAGTTTCTGCAGTGCTGAAGCCTCGCTGGCTGAAACTGCTGCTCTGTGACAGTGAGTTGTTTATCTGTGGTCCAGATAAATAGGACCTTGGGGTAGCTGGATATAGAATAAAGGACCGTTGGTATCAACTACAATAGAATCGTGCCGGGTATAATTATGTTAGACCAGAAGAAGAAAGTGGAGAAATTATTATGCAATACCCCAGGTTCTTTATTTTGGTGCTATGCCACATGCTACTTTAATATTTGATATATATTATGAAACTTTCAGCTCAGAGGCTCATTTTGCTTTGATTTATGTGGTATTAAAATAGTAGCCCATACATAATAATTTAACCAAAAGCAGTATTGTTTAAAACGATGACTGTTTAGCCCTTCTGGGCTTTAACTTCGCTAAAAGGAAAAGCCTTTTTTTTTTTTCTTTTAAATTTTATTGATTTGGTTTGCATTGATAAATGGTGCATTAAAATCTGCTGGTTTCAAACTTTTCCAATATGAATCAAATCAAGCACACTGTTGCTGTTTTACAGTGTAGATTATTAGTGAAATCAGAGCTCGCCGGATAGGATTCATATAACACCCATAGCACTCTTTGGGACAAATACACTTGTTTATTTTGGTCTGTACCCCGTGATTTCTCGAGTGTAAGTGTAAATTACATGTCCCCACCATTAAATATTAAACCCAATGGAGAATTAATAATTAATGGCATCACTTCTTATGCAACGGTGGCCAAAGAACTGGTCCAGAAAGGCCCCTTGCATTAGGCTCTTCTTGAGGTTAGAGACTGTGGCCACTGTACCCACCCATTTCTTTTTAGAGGGTTGATGGATGATCGCAGGAAGTTCGTAAAAGAAGATCTCCCCCACCAGAACGGCATCGTCTTGGGCAGGGAATGGCAGAGTGCTGAGTGGATGTAAGTGCTTCTTCAACCACAACTAAGTATGTTCTGTGGACCTGAGGACTCTCAAGCTGTGGGCAGGATGGGTATAATGATTGGTTTGGAGGAGAGAATGGTGTGTGTATGTGTTTGTCTGTGTGTGTGTGTGTGTGTGTGTGTGTGTGTGTGTGTGTGTGTGTGTGTGTGGACAGAGTGGTACAGGGTAGGTTACCCACATGGCTTCCAAAGCCTGTCAGCTGCTCCCTCGGCCCCCAAAAGTGGTGTGTCTGGGGTGGCTCTGGCATCTCAGAGTGCTACCACTTCAAAAGTTTATTCAATAAATGGACGGTCATAATTATTGTGACGATAAAAGCTCAAAACCACTGATGGAATTTGATGGTAAATATGACTTCCCTGACAGAGAAAACTGCTCTGAAAAGCTGTATATTATAATATAGGACTAGAAACTAAGCATGATAGTAAACACTGTGTTTATCGTCAAAGACTGCAAGCTGCTTTAACTGTCCAGTAGTGTGCATTACTGCTGTGCAGTGTAGTATAGTGCAGGGAGCTGTAAAAGTCTCCCCCTATACAGTTCAGCAGTCTCTCTCGAACACACTTAGCTCCCCCTGGCAGTAATCAATACAGCTTAATAATAACCTATAATCAGTCTCGTCACGTTGGGAGTGATGGTGACTGATAGGCCTCTGCTGTCCGCCTGGCGCTCCTGCTGACACTAATGCACCGACTGTCTATGAACGACTGTTTATTACTCAATAAGGACATTTGGAAATAGCCTGATCAATAATGAATGTTGCTCCCTTAACTCTGCCTGCATGCATGGAGGAGGCAGGAAAATAACATGTAAACAATAAAGCCTAACTTGTCTAATGTGTCGACGCCAGTATGAAGAGTTTTACAACAGCAAGGGTCTTCAGAAGTGACAACCAGACAAGTGAAGCTTGTTTGACCTCTCTGCGTATTTAATAGGAATAAATAATGGCGAAGCATTTGACAAGTTTTTTTAAGGATAATAAGATTTATAGCCTTTTTAATAGCATTTGGATTATGCTTTTATTTGGGCGTGGTGGGAAAACAGACACTAAAACCACACAAAGCAGATGAATGATTTTAACTTTTACCTCCCTGCTGCTACTTGCTTCCCCCGTTCAACCCTGTCTCCCAAGAAATTACATTTAAATATTACTAAATTGTTTTCATAATAATGTTGTGTTGACAAATTCAATTCACAATTGTTGAACTACGGACAACAAGTAATATAGTTTATCAATGCAATGGCTAAAGCTAGCTGAGCAAAGAGGTCATGCAGTGAGATAAAAAACAAAACTGCTTGACGATAGATAATTAATGTGCACACTTGCCACCAAATGGATACATACAGGTAGGGACTGTGGTTATTATAGTGTAAATTAGATCCCAGATCCTGAAGATGAGTTTTTTGTTGGGATAAGAACTCACTCACTGTTGGTTGACCTGTGTTTTTTATATTGAGCACTAACTAACTGTATAATACACAAATTATTGTGTGTTAAAAGACATGGGTGCTTTGTAGGGCAGATTGATTATTAAAGTCTGTGTAAAGGCAATTCTGAGATTTCTTTCAAAATACATTAAACATGTTGGAAAATATTTGCTGAAAATACATGAAAAGACTTTGAATGATATATTACTGAAATGTGGAGTTAGAGGTTAAAACAGTTTAATCAGTTAAATCAGTTTTCAGAATTTTGTGGGCGGTCCTTAAAGGGTGGCTCGATGACACGCTGAGGCCACCCTGAGCATACCCTTGCACCCCTGACAGAGAGATAGAGATTAATTCATCTAGCTCAGAGTGTTTCAAAGTTAGTCACGTCATTTTATGAACTCATCTGACACATCTCAGTCGCTTCAAAACCACTCCCACGAGTGAGCGTGGCTTCAGCGCATTCAGCAGACACGCCCCCACAGTCTTGGAGCAGAGAACACTGCTCATTTTTACCTGATTTTGACACCTCATTTCATAAACTTGTCAGTATTTGTAATCATTCAAATTTGTCTGGATGGTTAATAATACTTTCTTCTTTGGTCCGACAAACTCACACATATTTATTCTTACTTTACACTCACTTTAAAAAATGATCTTTGTCAGAGTTATATTCTTAGTGTGATGTTGATTGAAGTGATTCAGATTTATTTATTTTTGATTGATTTAAGTTTTTTACTAAAGAGCTGTCAGATAAATGTCATATATTAGAAGAAATAAAGTGGTGTCAAACGTGAGTATCTGATGTCTGACTGAATCTGCTGTAAAAAGAGCAGAAAGCTACTACTTTCACTAGTCGCTATTCGAAAGGCTTGATTCATTTAAGCTTGACTGCTAGTGATTAAGGTAACGTACATGATCCTGTGAAGCTATAATTTTGCTCTGTGGACTGAGGTGGCCTTCCCTCTCTATAGAGAACCATTTCACATGGTCAACACACTTTGATTCTGGCCACTGAATAGTCCTTTTCAGCTGACACTCTCACTTTAAAACAGCAAGGACGACAGATATATAAAAGCAGCTCTTCAGGCCCCAGAAAATATTTTGGGAAACCAAAATAGTCTGGCACTTACGAGAGAGTGAGCAAAAGAGAGAGAGAATGACACTTTTTTTTTCAATGTAAATGGAAAGGCGACAGGCAGTATATCTGCTTGTTGAAATCTCATTGGAAGGAGAAAATGTTTATTTTTTTCCTCTTGGCCACAACTTAGAAACCCAAGGAATCTGCTGTCCTCCTCGCTCCGCCGTCTGATGGTTCAGTGTTAGCGTTTGCCTCCAGAGTCGTCGGGACTGGGGCGGGGGGCTGATTGACTCTAAAAGTGGCTGAGGTTTCCTCAAGTCCTGTTTGGACATACCGAGGCCATCCTGTGCTGAGCCCGGCCTAACACCAGAAGTAACCCAGTTAAAGAGAGAGAGGAGACGCCCCGTCGTCTACCCATCTCTGTCAAAATATTTGTTCCGCATGGATGGGGGCTGGGTGTGTGTGTGTGTGTGTGTGTGTGTGTGTGTGTGTGTGTGTGTTTAATAGGATGGTCAGTGGGACTTGTGGCACTCCATGTGTGGGCACTGCCCAGGCTGTCTTGCCACCCTTTGCAACCACACACACTCACTCATCTCACCTTTGCAGGACGAGTGTATGTCCGTCCCTGTCCACACACACACACACACACACACCAACACCAGAGTCAGACCACCCAGGCAAGTGGGGAACCATGAGAAGGCCACTTTATGCTCCCAGACAGGCCAGTCCGACCACAGTGGCGCCCCTCTAACACCCATGCAGCCGCTATTACCCACAGAGCCTGTGTGTATGTGTGTGTGCGCATATGCATCTGTCAGTCTATCCGCCTGCATTGACAAATGTGTGCGGACGAGGTAGTGACTCTTCTCTTTATATTCTGCCAACCACAGGCTCCAGCACATTTAACTGAGTTAATTTAGTTAAATGACTCCAGTGCAACATCAGACGTTTCACATTTGCTACCTGGCAAACTCTGATGTGTTAGCAAGTCCGGCCTCAGTCATTACTCCCCTGCTTTCTCTAGCGCCGCCATTATCCTTGCTAATATTTGTCGTGCTGGTATGTGTTGATAGAAGCAGAATGGGAGGCTGGATTGGTCAAAGTGCTGACATTTATCCTGTGTGCTTGTGGCTGCGATGGTTTGGTCGGGACTTGTCATGTGACCGCCTCGGCTTTGTTCTATCTCTGTCTGTAGACCATCACCCAACCATGATGGAAATTGCCAGGGACAAATTAGCCACATATGTTGAATAATGGTTACAACAATTGATTGGGCACAGCTTGCCTCATGTGTGCATGTGTGTTACTGTGATGGAGCATACGCATGTGTGCCTGTAGATTTCGGAATGATTGTGCTCGTGAATTAAGCTCGCGTGCCCTCAGCATAGTGTGTCACTCGTGTGTTGCAGCACGCCAGCTGGTATTTGCACAGTGCAACATTTGCACTTGTTTGTGTTCATCTTTGTGCAGAGTCTGTGATCAACAATCAGCAACTGACATTCTCTCCGATTGCTGTGACATTCCTGATGAGGGAGGACGAGACGTGAGGGAATTGCACCGGCAAATTTGGAAAAGCATGAGTCAGTTTCTGTGATGCTTTTCCAACCAAGCCTCCCACCACGCCACGCATGCCATGGCAGCCATTCCACCTTTGATTGATGACTTCTTCTATTGTCGGCCCTTGTGCCTGTGATCTTTTAATAAAACTTGTTTTTACGCCCAGAGAGCTGGTCAGACACGCTGCAGTGACTCATGGCACGGATGTTGCTCCATCAGAAACAGTAAAGAGTAAAATGCTCAGCTCATGCGCACACTTGACGCAAATATAATAACACATTTATGGATGTTGTTGTGATCTCTTCGAGTTTATTTGCATCTGTTCATCAGCTGCTTCCTCTACCATGGAGAATAATGTTTCACAAGTTAAAAGGAATGATCCACTGTTTTTTACACAGTAAGTTCAGTTCACTCAACATCGGGAATAAAAATACATTTTAATGTCTCGTGGCTCTGAAAGAGCTTTCCAAATAAGGATGACATCATCAGGGTGAAATGAGGACAAAACGCAAGGAAATTACACTCTCGTGATGTCATCAGGGTTATTTTTTCTTGAACTGCGCTCAATACTTAATTAATACTGTAACAGAAAGCCTGAGTTACAAACTGGTTTGGTGGAGTTTGAAAAAGTTGGCATTTATGTTTGTTGAAAGACACTATTGATTTGCATTATGGGAAATGTAGGATTTATGCAGCTTGACCTATACTCGGGGATAAATTTGCCTCTACTGCTTAAATGTCTTTTTTTTTAGTGTGATATTTGTGAATGAAAATCACTGGATCTGATTAAATGCTTTCAAATAATCCATTAGCATTGCACTAGATTCTACTATAACACATTCTTGGATGGTGGATTTATTAAAATAATGTATTTTTAAAGCAAAAAGTCTAATATCACATGTGCAGATGGAAGCGGTGTAATGAGTAATACGAACAATATTAGTTTTCCAAAATAACATCACTCTGACTTTATTTTGTTGATCATGTAATGCACTGTGATTTTGTTTAAAATGATTTTTACCACATCAACTTACTGAACGATGTTTCATGTGCAGTGTGGTCACCAATGGGAAAGATGAGAGCGAAGGAACAGCAGAGGAAAAATAGAAAGTACAGACATTCTTAGAGACACTGTTGCCATTGCACCCGGCACGCCAGGAAGATGATGAAACCACCGGTGTGAGCTGTCCATTGAGGGACAGAGCCTCCTATTTATTTTTCTTTCCTGCCTTCTGATTGGCCGGAGGAGGCGTGCGGCCAGTGAGCAGCGAGCTTCCCCTCCAGAGCCTGATGACAGATCTAAAGGATAGTTCCCTATCCCCCTTGTTACAAATAACTTCCTCTGACATGTTTGGGCACGCTGACAATGTTTTGAGTGAAAACAGCTTTCAGGGTTGGATGGGATACAAGCTTTCAACCCCTAGGGTGGGCTACTTCTTCAACTGCTGCTTTATCCCTCTGAAGAGAGAAAGCAAGAGGGACCAGAGAGAGAAGGAGAGACAGACAGAGCCCGAGCAAGGCTGGGATTAAGCTCTGCACAAGACACTGAAGCATGAATAAAAGCGTTTTGGCTTTACAGTGCGACATAGGCCTGTTTTGTCTCTTTCGGTCTCTGTCAGTGCTTAAAAGACAGCAGGAGTAGGGAGAGGACAAGCCAGAGCAGAGGTGTGTCATTGTTGACACAGACAAAGAAGAATGCCTGGACAGTTTTTCTCTTACTGTGACTGGATCCACTTCTGTGGTCTGGCCTGTGTGTTTAGAAGCAGTTCCAGGTCGTTGCATGTGTTCTGTGTCGTGGGCACAGACAGGCTTTTGTGTCTGCACTCTGTTCTCCGGGTCGGAAATCATTGAGCAGAACACGTTCCACTGCTTTGTATATACCACAAATCCTTTGTTTTCAGTCAGCGTAGGCATACAAGCATTGTTGTTGCTCCCTCCTTTTTTTTTTTTTTAAGTCTCATCACTAATTGACCATTTGCTAAACCCATCCCCCCTAAACAGCAATTGTCTAATCATAGCTTAGCAGTCATAACTAGGCCCGGCAGACGTGTCGAGCTTTGGATTTCTACACATTGTGAGGCGGTCTGCACTTGGCTACCGTGCTATAGCAATACTCATTTAAAGCCTTTGGAAGGTGGCACCAAAACACAAATGTAATAAACTGAGTAAACAGAGTCTATCTGCTCTAAAGTATGCTACACTCCAGCTAACTAACTTACCGCCTACAATACCAAGTCTTATTTTTAAGACTGAGGAGCACTTCATTGCACATCCCGCTGTGTGTCGAAGCCAGTCTTGGATACTTGGATGAGAGTGTCGGGTAATGTTAGCAGGTCTGTCCTGCACTTTGTTGGATTTTGATAAGTTACACTCCAGCAACTCTGGCCAACATTACCCAAGATAGTGTTATGTTTGCCAAACATAGCGGTTATCCTAAAAGTCGTTTTTTTTTTTTTTTTTTTTAAAAGTGATACATACTGTACGGAAAAGTATGTAAGCTAAGCCAAACAGGGTTATGTTAGAATGATTATGTATGTTTGATCATACTCATAATAGTAGGAATAGGAATAGTTTCTCTATTTCCATTGAACAGTCTTTTAGCATGATAGTATGTATGCAGCCATCGAGTGCATATTTACAGCCCATTCTACAATATTCTTATTTTAAAATGAGTCAGCTGGAAACATTAAAAAGGCAGCTGGAGACATTTTTCAAGCTACAGCTGATTAAATCTGCCAAGACTGCCATCATTTCATCTGGCAAAATCAGTGGTTGCCTGCTAGAAATGAGAAACCTGCTGTTTGAAATCAAGGAGCTATTGTTACAAAGAATTTCAAGTGTTCAATTTGCCACTATTATTGTAAACTGCATACGTGCCACACCACAGCCGAAGGTTTGACAGGCATAGCAACAGTAACAAAAGGGGATGGGACTTAGTGAGCGGTCAACTCTGGCCTCAGTCACATTTTTGTCTCTGGTTCTTTTACACTCTCTGCTTCTCTTTATATCAACTGTCCTTTGGGGCAAGTCTTCCTGATCAGGCCCATCGGAACGCTGGTATGTTCCCTTCAATTGCCTAATCAGAGGAGATGGTGAAATCAATGAGGTGGATGGATCCTAACAGGAATTTGAAATGAATACCAGCCCCTAGGATCAATGTGTCTTCGCCTCTGTGTGTTTGTATGTGCGGGCGTGAGGGGCTGAAGAGGTTCGACCTTCGCCAGGACAGCTATGCTTTGTGCTTGGGCTGTAATGGACCACTTTTGGGAAATGACAGAGGGGGAGGAAGGGGAGGACAGAAGGGGTGTTAATTAGAGGTCGAAGGTCTGCAGAAGCCACCACAAGACACTTTACTAAAATCAGTGCACGATCTTTTGAGGCCAAATCCATCTATCTATTGTATGAAAGGATAACTGATCCTGTACGATCAATCATGGCCACGATGAAAGATGTGCAAGTTGAAGTGAACGCATATTGATTCAGTCGACGGCAATTGTATTGAAACCCAAAAGCAATAAAAGACATTTCTGTGCCGACAGAAGAGGAGGATGAAACCCCGAGGATCTGACAGATAAGATAAGCAAAGGACCAAAAGAAAACCACATGGATGGGAGGTGAAGAGAAGAGAGATTCAGGAGTGGCTCGTCACCATCTCTTCACCATCTGGTCCCCATCACCTCTGCCATGACTCCAGTGATGTCACTCTGAGAGGAGATGGTACCAATTAGAAACCAGATTGAAGACATCTCCTAAACAGGGAGATATGGGCTCAGTCCCAGGTCCCTGTATCTGTAGTCTGCGGGTCAGAAGCTCAGACAGATAGCACCTTTAGTATTGATCCTATAATTGTCATAAAACAAGAGTGCAAAACAAATCAGCTTATGTTATTCAGCTTAGTAGATAGTAGAAGTCTGGCTGGGAAAATCCACCACGTTTTAAAGCTCTTCTGTCACCTCAGGAGCAAGACGAGCATCGCTGGCTCTCCTCTTATTTCTTTATCAGGACCGGAGACGGCTCGAGCGCTTTCCCAGAATCTGTCAGGGACCGGCGAGCACAACGCTTCATCCATCACAGGAGCCAGCTCCACAGGCTTTTCATTTTACTGGGGAGGCCCACTTCAGAGGCCAGGCCCATTAAGTTTTCACATTCGTGTCCCAACGCCTGTCATTTGGCTCACATCAACCGAAACACTCTTTCATTTTCGCTGTTACTCCTTCTCTATTCCTCATGTCCCATTTATCTTTATTTCTCAGTTTCTCCCTCTTTTCCCCCCGTCGCTCCATCACTTTTCTCACTTCTAATGAGGAGCGAACTCGTTTTGAAAATTATGACGTGATCCCGGGGTCAAAGCTGCAAATGAAAGACACGTTTCGGAGCTCACCCAAGACAAAGCAAGAGAGGATGTGCAGGGCTTCCAAAATAAAACCGCTTCAGTGCGTGCATACATATGTGCTCCTTTCACAGTGTGACTATTAGTTCCCAGTTATCCCACATAAACAGAACATTGCATTGTAATTGCCGGTTCAACGAAACAATCAGCCTTAATCCTCAAGTCACGTGCGTCCCAAACAAAAGAGTGAGAACAGCGCTGGTCTTCCTCAGCAGTTGAGCAGAAAATTTCTGGATCTGCTGAATGGCTGAATTGACCATCTAAACACTATCAGGTTCCTGCTATTACTCCATTTCCCCTCCTAAAAGCATGGCGTGCAGTATGTGTGTCGCTCTGGAGCTCCAGATCAGAGGCTAACATTGTTGACAGTCAGATTTAGTCTTGGAACAGACCTGATGCCTCAATCGCTTTTTCCCCCTTCATCTTCTCTGACCATTTAAAAGTGGTTCTGGTATCACTGCCAATCATTCCGCAAACATTTTCCCTAATAGGAATCCGATGACTCAAGGCAATTTATCCCTCATTCTGGCGCTGCCTAAAATTGTTGTGAGGCCACAAATCTGGCATGATAACACTTGGTCTCAAAGGAGGCGAAATGGCGTCTCTGAACTATCCTTGTTATGGGGCTGTGCTGTAACACAGTGATGTAACACTAACCCTGAAATATTCTCTTCCACATTGGTGGCTGTCATATAGGCTACAGTATGTCTCATAACTTGTGTTAAGTAGCCTTCTTTTTAAAAAAAAACAAAACATTATTTCTAGATTTTACTAACACACTCTGATATGACTTGTAGCTCACTGACTTCTTGGCTAGTGTTTGCTAATCCTGGCTACTGCTGATAGCATAACATAGCAACTACCATTCTGTCAGTTTGATGACTCGGTGACTCAAGAGCTCGGTTGCATGTACAGTGTATTGTGGGTTCTGCCCTGACAAACAACATGACAACAGTAAAAATAATAATTGTGGTAAACTCAAAGATGATCGGTTGATTGTTGAAATGGCAATAAATCTGTCCTCACTGATTGAAGTACATGTTTATGTACCGAGCAGCAACCTCAGGTGCTGGGAAATGAAGCATGCAGAAGTCAACGTATTCATCTTGACTAGCAAAGGTGTTTCAGGTCACTGACTCCAGTCCTCACATGACTCAGCTCCTTAGATCACTTCTATACAGGTTTGATCTTAGCACCTTATTTCACAGGCCACTACTAAAAATAATAAAAACATGTAACACAGTAACAATAACATGTCACGACAAGACATACATAGAAAACGAAGATCTGATTTGTAATGAATTTGAAATTCATTTACACCCATTGTATCGCTGTTTGGAGAAAACCGTGCATCAGTGCCTTTTCCCTTCTGTATATTTCAGAGAATGTGATGCCGTCACAGGTGGTTGGTTTCACTAACCACACTAATTATGGCCAACCTCAGCTCCACCTACACTCAGCATCTTCGCCATCGTCACCATCTACGTCATCTTTGCCTATTTTTGCATAATGCAGGAGCTGGCAGAGTCGGTGCTGCCAAGATACCAACGGCTCGAACCACCACACCCGAGCGTCACGATGTCTCTGCAGAAAACAGAAGCTACGTCCATTTTTAATTATACACGTGCACCTTTGTGTGTGTGTGCCAGAGGTATCAACAAAATGCAAACCCGCTCTTGAAGGCTACTAGTCAAAAACTCCACAGGATAAATTTAATTAATTGTGATTTTTTTTCACCTCTGTCACGTGTAAGCCCGTAGAGGATCATGCATTTGGTCATGTGTGTGCGTCTGCATACTACTGGACCCACCAGCCTGAGCACATTTGTGACTATATGCTCCAGGATGTCTTGAGGTTCTGGATTTATTGGTTGCTCTGTTTTATAGCAGCCTGTAAGGGTAGTATTTTACAATCCGCATTTTGACATAGAAAACGACTTATAATAAGGCATACCTTGCCTGTTGCAAGCTCAAAAACATTAATAGAAAAGTTTAATCTCATCTTGAATCTGGACATCTGCTGTTTAATCCCTACCTGATATATTATGGTCCACTTAGAGGCACGATACAAGATGAATAAATCCCAGTTTTTGTTATCTTCACTGCCATTTTGACTGTCAAACTTTGGATTTCTCCACATATCCACTCTACACAGTGTGCTCTGTCTATCTATCTATCTATCTATCTATCTATCTATCTATCTATCTATCTATCTATCTATCTATCTATCTATCTATCTATCTATTTTTGTTTTATATTTTAAGTTTGTTATCCATTCTGTGCAAAAAACTTACTTTTGAGTAAGTAACTTTTTAAACTTTTACAGCCAAACCAAAGAGTGAATCATTTGTTCTGCAGAGTGTCACTATAATCCTGTAAATTACTGTATGTCAAACTGCTGTCATATACAAGTGTTAAAGCTGACTATTAGAGCACAGTTGAAAGCCACTAATGATTTTTGAAAATAATAACAGTCACCCATTTCTTTATTATTCCTGGAGGTTTAAAATCTTTAGCAGAGAAATAATAACACAAATTCTCAGTTCATTTGGAAGCGAACAGCGAAATTTACTCCCCTCCAGCTCTTCATTACAAAACGTGTCAGACACATGAGTAAACCCCATGTAGTATTTCTGTAATAGGTGTTCTGATTGTAACCACAGCTCCCAACTCATTAGACATGAACAGACAGAGCCAGGGTTTGGTTTTGCCATCTCATTTGCATGTTGTCATTGTTGTTCTGCCAAGCAGAAATTTGTGGCAATCCACATCAGACTGCCAATAAGGCAGCATTTAAAGAAAACACGCTGAGCATTCCTGTGTGTTGTGATTGTGGTACAGTGTTCTCACATGTTTCTGGAGCAGTGTTTGAGGCACATATTACCCTCTGTGCATCAACACTCCACAGTTAGGGTCCAAAGGCAGAGTATTGATTAGGGGTCAGCGGTCTGCAGGCTTGTTTATTTACTTTCCTCTGCAGTTCGCAATTTGAAGGGAGGAGCTGACAAACTTTCCTGAACGGCCTCTTTGTCGATTCTGACCTTTTCTCCTCCGCTCTTATCCCTCTCGAGCAGTGGAACCTCCATCGAGGAAGGAAGCAGTTGTTGTGAAACACTCGGCCGGCTTCCTCTGTACATCATCTGTCAGCTCCCTTGGAAAAAAAAACAGCAACAAAGACAGAAGTGGTTTTGGACATTGTTCTATCTATCCATCACTGTGTTTGGGTTATCTTGCAAGGCACCAAACATTGAGCTTGAACTTTTTGCATATGTGCAGCACTCAAAAACTTTTATTTAATCACTATATTTTGACTTGTTCACTCTTTTACTCTCTTTCCCGCTCTCTCTCAGCTCTTTAAGGTGTTTACATAATGAACATATTGAATTTGTTACTGGGCCCAAGTCTTATTTCCACTTCGCTCTGGGTAAATAAAAGGATAGACCCTATATTAAAACATATTTTTAAAATTATATGATAATTAAACCAATTAGAAGTTGTTTATGGGCCCGTGCTTGGGTTATGGCCACTTTGGGCATGCCATTGAACAATGTGGATCTTGTTTGGCTGACGTTTGAAGCGGTTTGGCTGTTTGGAGGGTCCTGTTAACTGAGACTTTTAAATAGCTGCTTTTTGAAGCCCTGTCGTGCACTCCGCACTCAGCCCAATCCATGGGCTCCTGGAAACCCGAGGGGAACATTATCAAATTTAACACAAAAACACACATTCTGTTTTATATTTTGTCAACCATATCCTCTGTACCAAACCGCTCCCTGTAAAAAGACACTGCTCCCTTTTTTCTACTAGAGCTCCACCTACTGTATTTCGGCGTATTCATCTTGACTAGCAAATTCCCTGGAAAGGTGTTTCAGGTCGATGACTCCAGTCCTCACATGTGACTCAGTTCCTTAGATCACTTCTACACAGGTCTGCTCTTAGCACCTTGTTTCACAAGCCACTACTGAAAATAATAAAAACATACAACTAATTTACATGTAAATTCACAGTAACATGTCACGACAAGACATTCATAGAAAAGGAAGATCTGATTTCGTTTTGAAAAATTCATTACACCCACTGTATCGCTGCTTGGAGCTGAGCAAAGACGGTCGAGAAAAGCCGTGCATCAGTGCCTTTTTCCCTTCCATATATTTCAGAGAAGGCTTTCACAAACCACTGGTAAAAATGTTTGTCTCAAGTTAATGGTCCTCTCCTCACACTTGAGACCAAACAGAACAAACAAAAAGCACTTATGTCAAACAGCATCCTTCATTACATAGGAAAGAGAATGTTTTATTAACTCTAAATAAGCCCCACACCTATCGTAAACACCTATATTACTGTAATGCTATCATTAAATGAGCGAGAGGAAGCCTTTCAGCCTGATAAACAGCAAACAGCTCTCCATTTGCCTCTGACTAAAATGATTTAATGGCCAGATTGAATCAGTGAAATTAAGTTGTTGTTTCAGTTCCAATGTATAAGCAGCTTGGCCCGAGCCAATGGGAACGTGCAGTATATCCTCTAGGTAACTGTAACTTCTGAGACTTCTTCTATTCCTGTTATACAGTGAGTGAGTGAACAATTGTTTCTAACTGAACTAACGTCAATAAATATTGTTCAAAAGAAATATAAACCCTTTTTCACACACACAGACGCTGAACCAGTGCTCACAACAGCCATACATAAACAGCCATATCTCACTGTCGTGTAGGTATTAGGACAAAATTACTAAATGTGGTGGGAAGATATGAAATAAGTGAATGATTAAATGTGTGCCATGACCAAAATGCAGGAGTCAAATAAATTAAGTTTTTGTTTATTTTATGAAGGGATTGGTGGCAAAGGAAAAAAACAAACTGATTGGAGGTTTTACACCCATAAATCTGTCCACTGCCTCTAATATTGTTGAGTGTAGATAGACACATTATCATTACAGTGCCATGCTGAACAATACGGCTTTGTTTGCTCTCGAATATCAAACGACTTGTTTCATCCACATGTCTTCATGTGTGGGAGAACTCCCAGGCCTGCACTCATACCTCTGGTTAACCATTATCTTACATCAGGTTTAGCATGCTAGGCCGCAACCCAGATCAGGCCTGAAATGGGCAGCTGATGTGAAGAGCGTGTGTGTGGGGGGGCAAACGGCGTAGGTCGACTCCAAGCGGATCGGCATTAGCTGCAGCGCCGCTAGTCCTTCTCGGGGTATTTTTAACTGTCAGCACTAAATGCCTCATTCAGCCCCGCCATATACTCAGTACTAACACACCCACCACGTAACCTCAGCCAGAATACCTTCACTTCTGTTTACACAGCACCACAGGCAGGCTTGCCAGCTGTTTACACATGCACACACACACTCAGAAACACACACACACACATACTTAAAAAACACAAATATGCAGCATGCTTTCTCTGCTACACACACACACACAGACAAACACTCAAACACAGAACACATCTATATAAACTCAGTCTCCGTGAAAATGTATTCATATTTGCAAATGTAGACATACATAAATAGACTCTTCCACTTGTATTGTACACACACACACACACACACACACATCATGTGATTTGGCCTGGGCCTGTCTCGTCTGTTGGCGAGTTAGAGGAACGGAATGTGTAAGAAATGGTGCCCACACATCAAGCAGCCGCCCGACACTAGAGTTGGCATCACACACACACACACACAGTGTACCGAGTGAACAGCAGGACAGGAATGCAGACAAATGACGTGTCATTATTAAACAATACTCCTGCAATTAAACACGCTCTTTCTCACCTTCTGTCTCTCTCTCTATAATCAGATCAGAGAGATAATGGGTGGCATTATGTGACAAGACGATGATTATCAGGAAGAGCCAGCCAAGAGAGGAATCAATCATTTTGGTGAGACAGCTTTATGACTTCTAATGAATTTCTCCCACGCCACCACCAACGCTGGTTATTCAATCGCAGCCAGAAGAAGTTTTTGTCTGCAGGCTGAAATCTGAAGGCAGTTATCTGTTCTTTTGGTGGAAGAGTGTGAGCTTTTGTTGAGAGCCGTTGCTTTTCTGCACCTACTGTTGTAGAGATGTTTCAACATTGCATCACCCACGTGTGCACAGCCGCCGCTGTGTTTCTTTCCCTCTGTTAGCTCCAGAGTCTGTTCAGTGCTAATGAATGAACGAGGAGAGCTGTGGCTGAGCTTCTCTGTATTTTTAGGGCTGTGCGCCTGTGGTCTATGTGGCCTGTCCCATTCAGAGGAGCCATGGGGGGATATTTTTGGCCACGGGCTGAGTTGAGTCCAGGCCCACACAGAATCGCTGACAGACGCAGGCGAGGAGGAAAGAGGGATGTTTTCCTATTGGGAGGAAACCAGGCCTGATTATGGAGGGGAGAGAGAAACCAAGAGAAAAGGCAGATGACTGTGTGTGTGTGTGTGTGTGTGTGTGTGTTTGTGTGTGGAGCAGAGATGAGCAGCGCTAAAAGATCATTTTTTTTCTGATTTTAACACCTATCCTCTTTGTCGCCCACATATTTAAAAGGCTTTTCATTTGAAATTTAGGTCAACAGAGAAAAAAAGCCTTAAGCATTCACATTATCAACTTTTTATAGTTAATTATTAAATATTATTCATCCAGTTAAACACACAAGGTCAAAGCAGCCATACACCACAGCATGTTCACATGCAAATCAAAACAAAATAATGATAATTTTAATAATTGTTTCCCAGTTTTATATTATTTTTTCCTTCCACAGTTGGTTTAGTCCATATTAATGATATTAAAGATACCCATAGTCTTATTTATACAGCTCTCCAGATGCTATTTCAGTTGGCTCACTGATTGGAGCGATTTGCATGCTCCATGTAATGTGGATACAGCTCTCAGGCTATGATTCCCCATATTAATATTTAATTGCCATCAAAGTGTGTTTTCAAAGTATAGGGTGACGCTCCGGTCTCTCAGCCCAGTCACGATAGAGCTGATTCCGGAGCGGGGTGAGGAGCGTAGTGTGGTTCCAAAGAGACGAGTTTTCGGTCATCTTATCCCTCCCTTCTCATGCGCTGGCACCTGTAGAGTCTCTCCAGCAACAGTAAATCACGTGACCATTTCCTCGCGAAGAAATCCTAATCCTCATGCCAGATCCGTCCGGGTGCAAGCAGCTGCCTCGGCCCAAGACATGTTGAAACCCGAGGCGACGGCATTAAGAATTAAAAACGTTAGAAAGTGGTCCCTGTGCGCGCCTTGTTTTGTCATCAATGTTCCATTAGTGTCACTTTATTCCGCGCCTCCCCTCCTTCTCCCCTCAGTGTGTTTGAGTCAATATCGGGAAAGCCGGCCCGTTTCTGCCCAAATGGTTACAATATACCTTCTTCACGCCTAAAGAGCTGACAAAGGTTATTAGGCTGATCTGTGTTCTGAGCAGCGGACAGGGCCAAGCAGATAAATCAGAGCCGCTAAAGATATGCAATCTCAAGCCCTGGGAATTTGCCCAGAGAGAGAAAGTGTGAGGGGGCATGGGCTTGTTGAAGTCCATTAATTATTATTATGCAGCAAAGTGAAACCATCGTAAACTCTAGAGTAAGTCAAACACACATTGAGACACATTTCTCAGTCACTCTTTCCTCTGTAGTTACCCTTTAATGTCTTGGTTTCAGAGTGGGGTACCTAACTTCCTGGACAGTGGCCTTGGTGTTTAGAGGGCTGTCCTCCAGCAGGAAGTCTCATGGATATAATACCTATGTGTGGCTCCAGCCAGTGGCCAGTGTGGTGATGTTGATACAGAAGCAGACCTGACACACAGCTGTTGTTTATGATGTGGCTAGCCCAGGTGGACGGGCCACGGCCACAAGCCAACCTAACCTCGAATCCACAGATCTATAGTCCACGAGCAGAGCTGTTTTTAAGTCCTTTGGAGGGAACACAAGTCAGTCAGGTCTGTCCCAACAAGTCTAAAAACACAATCACAACTCCTTTCAAGCAAGTTCAAGACAATGAAGACAAGACACAACATGAATTAGTGGATTTCAACATTTCCTTTTAAAGCTCTTAAAGGTTCAGTGTGTCAGATTGAGGAGGATCTATTTACAGAATATGTAATATGTATGTCTGTTTTCTTAGTCTAATCACGTGAATGTAAGAATCATTGTGACCTTTGACTGAGCGTTTTATATCTACAGATGCCGTGGCTCCTCTTCTGTGGAGTCCGCCATGTTGAAAATGTTCCCAGTAGCCCAGAACGGACAAACTAAATGCTGAGACTTGTGTTTTCTGTGCGTTTCACAGCCGTCGTAGTTTCTCCTCCAAACTAGGAAGGAGCGCATTAAATGATAGGGATGCAATCCACAACTATACCACTAGATGACAGTAAATCTTGCATACTGCACCTTTAATGCTGCCGATCATTGAATTCAAGTCCTTCAAACACTTTTTTTAACTTAACTTGAACTTGATACTTGTTACTCAAACAACCATTTAATCTTTCAAAGATGACTTGATGTTATTAAGATGTGTATTCAGTTACCCATTAGTTTCCAGGCTCTGGTTCAAAATAATTTCAAGAAAGGAGTTTATATGTAACTAGTAATTTACTAAAAAGTTTCCTGGAACCATTTTTATATATTTATTATATTGAAAATAGAGTAAAAGTGCACTAGGCATAGTCGGTAAAGACCGACCTCCCAGTTAATATAACTTTCTACAAAAAAGTCCTGTAATTATATAGTAGTTACATTAAAAAATAAAAGAGGTCAGTTTGATTGAGTTCATAAGAAACTGTTAATGTCTAAAAATATCTCCCTGGAAAGAACCGTCAGGATACTGGATTCATAATTGGAAAAATTGAGATCACCGGAGATCCATTGGGTAAATATGAGTAAAGTTTATTTAAATACTGTAGCACCTTTCTAGAATGAGCCTCACAAGTCGATAATTAAAAAACAAACAAATGACAGACATTTTTTTATTCACAGAAACATTAAGGACAGGCCAGTGTGTGCATGTGACAGTTTAAAAAGCTGTTTTAAATACAGACCAGGCTGCCACAGGATGGAAGCCATAATGGGAAAAGTCACCCTCACTGTTGACCAGTCCTTCTTGAAGGGATAGTTTGACATTTTGACAATACGCTTATTCAGTGACTTGCTGATAGTTTGATGAGAAGTTTAATACAACTCTCGTATCTTTGCTCTCTCAATACAAAGCTAGGCGATAATTAGCTTAGCCTAGCATTAACACTGGAAGCATGAGGAAAGAGATCATTAGACACATTAGATATTATATGTTAATTAGACGGCTTTAGAGGTGTCAGCAGGTGAATTCAGCAACCTTTCCATGACGCCAGGCTATTTGCTTCCCTGTTTCTAGTCCTTATTCTAAGCTAAGCTAACCAGCTACTAGCTGTAACTTTGTAGAGTGGAATTCATTTTCTCATCTAATTTCAACAAGAAAGCTTATTTTCTTAAAAAATATTCCTTTAAGAGTTCAGATTAAATATAAATTTACAATGAATAAAAACTGTATTCTTAGTTAGTGGTTAAACTGCAGCTTATAACCACGGAGGACGACAAACTTGGCCACTGATCAAAAGGCCTTGTAAATGCTGACATTACATATACAGCTGCATCAGTGGAGACTAAAAAGGTAGCTATGCTCGTAAACTTAAATGACCTAATGCTGTTATTTTAATCCACTTTCCAAAATGATCTCCTTATGAATTATTTTAGAAAGTTTTGTTGAAACTCAAAGCCGTATTAAACAGATGTGCCTGTTTTCATGTTCACTGTAATTACCACAAAATGCCAGGAAAGTTTTTATGGCATTGCCATTTACGACAAAAACACCTTAAAGGAACTTAGAAATAAATACAATTATTTGTTTGTTGGGGGCGGTCTAACAGAGATATTGCTCTCTAGCTCTTAGTATTGTAAAATCAGGAAAATACAAACGTTATATGTTTTTTTCTGTCGTGTTATTTGAGATTTGTGAATCCATAAACGGCATCTTCTTAAAACATTGTTAAAGCCTGATGGCTCCATGTACAGTGCTTACATTGAGTTGTACTGATACGCATCTACACACACAAACACAGAGGCAGTAACAGAACTCTCTGGCCTCCTTGGCCTTCGAGTCATCTCACTACATCAATAAATACAGCAAAATAGCATTAGCAATAACTTCAACTATATGACCAGGCTCTAATATGATAGAATTAGTATCAGTGTTTTAAGGTTTGGCCATTTAGGTGAAATTCTAAGCCGGGCAGGGAGTAATTTGGACACAGGGAAAATTGATTTTGACCATCAGCACTTTCTCATTTTCAAACAGCGCCTGCGGCTAAATGGGTTAGACTGTTAAGCACATTACACAGGTAGCTTCTCCTTTCCTCCCCAATGATTATATGTCCGCCTTGAGCAATTGATATTTCTTGCAAATAAGAAAATTATCATATTCCATGACTGGAAAGAGAAATTAGGGCCTGCTGTTATGGAGTGGAGTCTCAGGACTGAGAGAGAGCGAGGCTGAGGAATATTTTTCTTTTCTTTTTTTGTTTTCAGGGGTGGGGTGTACGTATCAAATGTCCTCAGCTATATTGGAATTGGGGCGCTGTCAGGCCTCATCAATAAAAATATACAGTGATAGACTGTAAGTGGTGGAGGGGGGACAATGAGGCAGAAGGACAGGCTTTTTACTGAGGCAGAAAGAGCTGGGAACATATACAGTTAGGGTGTGTCATAAGAAAGCTGTAATTTCACCACCAAATTGTGCATTGGTCTCATAAATCAAAACTCGTACAAAATCTCTCCTCTGAATTTTTATTTCGCTGCTGAGTCTGACTAAAGTTAAAGAAGCATTTCATCCAATCATCTGATAGATTCATCTTAAAATAAATAACACCCAGATTGCCTCTCTTTGACCTATCTTATCATCCCAAGGAAACAGAGAAGCCTAGTAATGATCAGTGGGCGGAAACACATTCACTCTAGGCAGTCAGGCACCAAAAGAGGCCATGAGGCAACAGTTGCTAGAGATGAGGTGTGTGCCATGATGTGGGTTATTGAGCAGCGCTGCATATCCAGTCAGTGGGGCCTTCCCCCTGCACCGCTCCCACCCTGTGGCCTGAGAGGCTGTCTGCAGACTGTAGCTGGAGCCCCTGGCGGTCTAAGTGGAACCACATGGGGGAACCTGATAGTGGCTCATGGCCAGAGGAGAAGTTAACCTGGGCAGTGCGGCAGGCAGCTCCAAGCCTGTGAGATGGATGGTTGACTACCACTGGGCTTGACCCTTAAACATACTCACTCAAACAATCAAACACAATACCATCACACGCATACAGTATGTATGTACGCAAAAAAAATGGCATGCCTAAACAGACGCTTTCCCTGATGTACACACCTCATCCATCCTACATCCTCTCAGGGGTTTTCTGCGGCTGCAGTGCCCTCAGGAGTGGCCAACCGATAAGGAGCATTTACCGTAGGACCAGTCGGCATGCGAACAACACCAAACACACTAATGGGAGAGAGACAAAGCCACAGGCCACAGACATCCAGTAAACAGCAGACCACAGTCCACGAGATGTATGCTCTCTCCTCCATTTGACCATGCAGGTACACCGAGGCACCAACCAGAGTTGTGACTTCCTCAAGTCTTTTGTGTGTTACCACTTGCTGTGTGGCCAAGGTAACTTGAGAAACTGTCTACAGTATGCTTGTATATACCAGCAAAGGGCGAGCTACTGTGGGATAACAGTGTCATTAGGTTGCTCTCTGTATTACCCCTCAGCACTGTGAAGGATCTTTAATTGGTGGGTTAATAGAAATAATCTGTCTCTGTCTCTCTCTCTGTCTCTGTCTCTCTCTCTCCCTCTCTCTATCCAATGTGCTCTGCAGCCATGTGCTTCCAGTTAAGTTGGCGCTCAGCCCTGAGCAGAGGTTAAGTGAAACTACCTGCTCCTCTGTGTCTGGCGATTATTTGCTTCGTCCGCGGTGCTGCCTGATCATAAAACACTTGCGTCCACTTTCCCCCCTGGTCTCAAAGTCCCCGAGGTTCATTATTGTTACGCCTGGACGTGTGGCTGTACAAGGCCGCCTTTTTAATGTCACGCTGTGACAGCCCACTGAGGGTTTCACTAACAACACATACCACAGCCCAATATTTCAACAGCAAACTATTATGCACTTCAAACCTTTTCCAAACAGGTCTTGCCTGCCCCCCCCTCTCCCAAGTCCGCCCCTTCATTTACACAATATTGATGATCATCAGTCTGGAATTGATACAGTAAATAATGAAAAATGAGGTTTCTGCAGGCAAATGGGATGAGACATGAAAGCAGGCCAGAGTGCTGGCTCTGGTTTCCTGTCTGAATGGCTGTTAATTAATGGAGCAGACGAAGGCCATAATTCTTCACTGGCCCAAGACTGCCACAGTGCCAGGCAGTTCAGTGATCACAATCGTCCACATGCTGCCGGCCCCAGGCTTACATTGTTTCTAGTGTTTTCATGCATTTTTTTCAGTCTGAAAGAATTTACGTCTATTAGTCTTCTGAGAAACCTAAGCCACTCTCTCTCTCTTTCTTTTTTTTTTTTTTTTTACCCCACACACGCTCGCAGAAAGAAAGACAGATAGGGAATCTGAAGCAGTCTATCTAACAAAGATCAAACCTTTTTCACCCCCTATCAGTTTGGAAAGCTGGTCCGTCCTAAATGATTTCCAAAACCGCAGGTGATTCGTCTCTGTCTCTCCCCTCTCCCTTCATTTGCAGGATTCAAAGATCAAAAGGGCGTGCAGCTCTTCTAAGATGAGCTCTAATCGCTTGAACTCCAGCGCAGTCATTAAATACAGTAGTATGGATGTCTCTGCCCCAGTGCCAGCTGAAAACGGCCCGCTCTAAATTTCTGCTCTCTTTAACAGACGCCACTCATGGGGAAACATTGGCGCCTCCCATAGACTGTGATTAAAGTAAATGAATGAAATAAGATACAAGGAAATTGAAATGATTAGTTTTTATAGTAACCACGACGACTGGCAAGGCCTCACTGTTTCAGAACAGGAACGACTGAGCCAATAAAGCGATTGCATTCAACTGTAAACCAGGCGGTGAGGAAGCAGGCGAGGAGGGTATAAGAGCACATAGCAGAGTAAGACAAAAATTACATTGATTATGTATTCCAACCCACGGATTCCTCTATGAAATATGGTCGGCTTTCAAACATGGTTGAATTTCAGAGGTATAGTCAGAAATCCCCTAAACAATGTCTGGTTTCTATCATTGACAGATACTGACATTTCTGTCATGCATGTAACTTCCACCGAAACTTTAACATCAATTTTTCTCCCCCTGTGTTGTTTTGGAATAAGCACATTTTAAAGCTGCAGTAACTCATTTTTGGTCACTTGGAGCAGAGGAAACAAGCTGTGAACACAACATAAGACATTATTATTACCTTTAAAGTTCATATGCTTTTAGCAGACAGTTACTTTTTCCGCATCCACAGTAAATGGAGCAACAAGTAAATGTTAGCTTTTTAGCTAAACGCTTCACTGAGTTCACTAGCTAGTCGATAACTTTGTCTGTCTGCTGTTTGGTACTGGGCAGGCAGTCAGTTTTTAGCCTGCTACGGCTGAAAACAGCAGTGACGGTGAACCAAAACAGCAAACTTGACTGCCAGAAAACCAAAATAGTGCACTGAAAGATGCTATCAAGTTCAGAATAGTTTGTTGGTTGGTAATTCTCTGCAAGTTTATCATATACAGTAGTCATGTGATGCGCCATTAATATTAGAATACTTCTCTAATGCTGCTTTAAAATTACGCTACAGTTTAACCTTTGACCTCAACTATAATTCAAAAATTAGATTCCTCTAAATTCCTACCTACCATAATGAGTACCCAGTCAATCTTTTAACCCATTCCCACAGTATAATGTATGTCTCTTTTTATAGACTGAATTTAAACATGTTTTATTCATGCTGTTTCTTGAGGACTTGACTCTGTGACCTTGTTTTGCAATGTCAGCGGCACTCTTCTTGGCTGTATTTCTTATATATTTTTGTATTTTTACACCTTGTTCTCCCTCTCCGTGTCCTTAGGCGTGGGTGTAAAAACGGGACCACATTCCCAGCGGGGACAGTTAAGTCCCTCACGAGGGGAAGCAATCAGACCCAAACCTCCAAATGACGAGTGTCGTCTTCTTCCCTCCCCATCCGGCCGGAGCCTGTCAGCGGTGGTTGGTTTGTCCCATCCTCCTTACCACCACTTCTGGGCTGGGGTTCCCCACTGA
The DNA here is from genome assembly GCA_028641955.1 of Protonibea diacanthus. Lineage (NCBI taxonomy): Eukaryota > Metazoa > Chordata > Actinopteri > Sciaenidae > Protonibea > Protonibea diacanthus. The sequence continues at coordinate 14,994,302 of CM053987.1, forward strand.
GAACCCACAGGCCTAAGCTGGAAGGGCTGGGATAATGAGATAGTATGGGGACAACAAAGGCATCTGCCCCTGCTCTTAGTCACATTGCAAGTATGTATGTGAAATTCCCAACCTCAAATATAGTATGCAGAATCCGAGTTTGGACAGTGACGCCGTTGACTGGCAAATTACAGACATCGACCGTGGTGAAAAAATGGTATATTTCATAGAATGTTTTTTCTAGTACATATAGAGTAGCAATTTAAAAATCACATTTCAGATATTTCATTGAGCCTTTCGTCCATAGGCTAAACGCTGTAAGTGTAGGATCTATTTTCAGTTGAATGTTGTGTCATTTCGCTTGGTATCAGTGAAGGAAACTAAATGCAGCATCTAACTTTTTAATGATTGGGTCATTAACAGTAATATTACAAAACCAGAGTCATCCAGTCAATTGACCACTTCTCACACTCATCACACAACCACCAACCCCCATCACCGTCATCCTCCACTGCGTCTCTCCTGTTTGATCCCAGGCCTGTGTCCACCCACCAGCCCCCCTCCAGTGCCCTCTTTCATCCCCCGCCCACCTGGCACAAGAAGAAAGGCTGCTTCTAAACACAGTGCAGAGTGGGCTGGGCCCAGCGGGCACCATGCCATGCGTACATTTCCACATTCTCTCATCGCCTGTGCTGTGTTTCCTCTCCAGAAGCCATACATCAGGCACCGCTGGGCCTGCGCCTCGCCCTGCCCTGCTCCTTTCCGCCTCGCAACACGACTACAAAGCCAGGGGGTAAATGACAGGAGTGGAGACGCTGTACAGCATGATGGGAAAAGAAAAGAGAGGGGTTGATATTTAACATGGAAGTATTAAAGCAAAGCGCAGAAATAAGGGCACAGTCAAAAGCTCTCTTGTGAATTAAAACATTCAGCTGCATCAATGAGTCTTGCTGTGAGATTGGGTGAGGGTGTGGATGTCATGGCCGCTTGCCAAGCTGGAAGCTTCAGGGCTTCCTAGTATGGCACAAATTGTCACATGCACCAGTCGCCAAACCCAAACCACCGTGACCAAGGGTGGAAGTGACATCATCCTCTATGGCTTGGCAGGCAGGCATGATGGCATTATAATAGCGATGGCGTCGCACTTGGAGGTATGAGCCAAGAATTGGTTAACCGCTAAGGAAAAGACATGGGGGTATGATGAATGACAAGAAAGGAAAGAGAGGATTTGTTTCACTTGTCAGGTGAAGGTTAATTGATTTTGTTTTTAGCCACGCTAACAGCATGAGCCTAGCAGTAAGTAAGCTCACCACTGAAATAACCCAACAATTAGCAATGAAATGAATGGATAGCAATGAAATTTTGATTATGATAATGATTTATGATTCCTTGACCTTTCCTCCAGTGCCACCATGAGGTTTTGAGTATAGTGTTGGACAGATTTCACCACACAAATTTCATGTCCTTTAACGTTTCATCTTAGTGTTTTACTTTGCCCAATACATCAATTTTACAAGTCAAAAAAATGGTGATATTCATTATTAGCATTGGCTGAAATGTGTTCAGTGCTAATTAGCAAATGTCAGTATATATTGTATATTGTGTATTGTATATTGTAGTGACAATATACAGTGCTGTAACTGTACCTGCTAAATATCAGCATGTTAGCATTGTCATTGTGAGCATGTTAGCATGCTGGTGTTTTAGCATAGTCGGAGCAGCACTAGCATGGATGTAGACTTCACAAATAAGTTAAATAAATGTATTCCACGTGGTAGAACAAATATATTCTCATGTCTAACTTTTATTTTTACAGTTTTACAGGTGCCTTATCAAGTGGCACCATTTCAACACCTCTTTTAGGACTCGCTCTCACTGACGCTCTGCGCTCAGCGCTGGGGCTTTCAAACGAATGATACTCCCGAAGCATCCTGAATGTGTGTTTATAAACAAGACTCAATATTATTGTGATGTCTGAGCTGAATTCGATAGATTCCTCCTCTGTCAGTTGTGCTTCCGCTGCAATACGATCCGAAATTACATTCAACAGCAACAGGAGACGGGCATGGCTCATTCTCTCTCTGTGCCGTAGCGCTCCCGCTGCCTCTCTAACTTCATCATGGGGGCTCGGCGGGACTCGCGAGGGGCCATGGGAGTCTGAAAACACCCTGGTCCATTACTCAGAGTGAGAGGCTAACCTGGAGTTAGAGTGTCTTGGCTACCTCCATCAGAGTCCCATGTCTGGCTAGAAGCGTTCCCTCAGAGACTTTTGGCTTTAATGGACTCTGCTAAACGCATTCTCTCTGTATATTACCTTTAGGATTGGCCATATCTGGTTTCTATATACTCTGTTTACACATGGCTCAAGCTTGTTCTGCCCAGTGCTCTCCTTTTCTGTTCTTTTCATCCCTCCTCATTTCTTTTTTACTCCGTCCCTACATTCCTGTGTTTTTGTTTGTTCTTTGGTCGACAGCAATTCTCTTTTCCCCTGCATGTACAAGATTTAAAAATGGACCTCCAGTCTGAATTTGTGCTGAATATTTTCCACGCCACTCCTCCTGCTCCTCCCAAGAGAGTCAGATTATAGCCCACATTAGGGAAAACACCTCATTCATTCACACACATAAACCTACATCACTGCAGATTGTCTGGCTGAGACAGTTCATTGACTCTGGAATATCCGCCATTGTTTTCCCTGTCCTGTTCAACACTCCCACGTGTGCGTCTGGTTTTAATGACGGCGAGTCACCCACAGACCCGTTATAACTTGATGGACCAAATAGTGCCAATACCACACTGGAAATTTTTACACTTTAAAAAAGCATTTTTCAGCCTTTTCTAACACCAGCAATTGCTTTTGTCATTAATTGTGTTTGGTTGTCATGGTTTGGTTGCATGCCATGGCTCTGTCTTCCTCTTTCCTCTTGTGCCTTGAGTTGTGATTCATCACTTTTGTGCATATGCTAACCCCTCCTGTCATCGCAGGCTGGCCATTTCTCACCTGCCAACCGGCCCACATTACTGAGTTTCCAGCCTCAGCTCATTCACCTTCCTACACCTCCTCATCAACTGTTTTTAAAGGGAGGCGCGCCACCAGTATTTACCAGGATGTCTGTGTTACTTCAGTTTTGTTCTGTTCTGTCTGACTGTACCTGTTCTAATTATTCATAATCACGGTTTACTTGTCTCAATGATCGGTCACAATTGATTTGTACATGTATGGGTGTTATAATAAGGTTTTGGGGGGTTTTCTTAACAAAATAAAAACACGAAGACATGAATGGAACACAAATCACAGTAAATCCTGGAAGAATAGTTAAGACAACAAACATAAGACATCTGGTTACATTAACTGGCCTTAACCCTAATGGATAAGGCCAGTGGTGAAGTACAGAGTATACACCGTCTGATGCCCATCATTCATAGGAAGGAATAAGGAACACTTATCGTTGTCTCACCCGTCTCTGGGCCAGTATTTATTGCAAAATCTGCTCCTCTTCTGTGGCTAATGTTAATTTCACAATGATCCTCGCTCTTACGAAGTCAAGCAGCAGAAGTTAACCACATACCACATATATTTAATGTCATCCATATTATACCCCTTTCTCTCTGCTCGTGTTTCCTGTCTATCTCTGCACTGTAAAATAAAGGCAAAAATGCATTCATGCAAAAAAAAAAAAAAAGATTTTCTGAAATCTAAAAAGGACAACAACAAAAGTACAGTAAGAATTGGCATCACATTTTCACTGTAAAAATAGGAGAAATATACTTCTATTACATTTTCTGCTTCATATAAATTAAAGAATGAGACCAAATGGCGTAATAATTACACTGATAATTATTAGTTTGTTCGTTGCGATCAGAGAATCAAAAGAGGACGTGACCATCGTTCATTTGAACCATTCAGTAAAATCTGGATTTAGCTTCGACTGAATCTTACAACAGTGGAGAACAATCCTTGATGATGCCGATAATGCCTGCAAGTCCAAATTTCTGTTGAGATGTTTTTTTTTTTTTTACACTTTCATTATAATCCATAATATTATTTAAAAATCCAGGTGGTGTGTGATATTATCCCATGTATAATTTTGTTTTAGTTTTCCACTGATAGCAGTGATCCCACTGGGATGAATGATTTTGGTTGTTGTTGTTGATGGGACCTTGGGCTTCTGGTTTTGTTTGCCTGCTCTGGCTTCTTGTTGTAGACTATAAACCTTCCTTTTGACTAAATAATAGCTGTTTTTAAGCTACCTGCTTAGTTTTCTGAATCTAAAAATGAATCAAAATGTTCACACAAGGTCCATTTAGTAACCTTTCTGGAGGGCTTTTGATATCACATGATTGTCATCATGTTCATGCCAGTTACCCGGTTGTCATGAAATTGCAGATGTACACAGTTTTTAGTATATAATAGCTATATTTATGTATGATTGAAAACTCCAGAATATGGAGCTTTTTTAAGTAAAGTAAGTACAGATTATATGATCTATCTATGTTAAAGTATTATATTTCTGTTTGTTGCTAAATTCTACTTTGACATCATTCCCAGGGTAAAATACTCTGCACCTTGAACATAACAAATAAATAATAAAATTTTCTGCCTCACAAAATAAGTTTGTTCATGAATATAAAAGATCTCTTTAAGCCCTGAATAGTTCAGAGAATAAACCATACTGACCGCGAAGAAAGAGCTCATTTATCACTTAGCAGTTCACAGTGGTGTTGTTGTTGACACTTATTTTAGATATTTGGCACTGGTTTGTTCATCATCAGATTTGGAATTAGATCATCTGCGCCTTGAACTGAAGATGAAAGGACACAGTGCAGTTTTTGCACTAAACAGATTGTTAGTTCTCAGAGCACAAAATTGGGTGGGAATGTGATTCACATTTTGTGTGTGTGTGTGTGTGTGTGTGATTGTGTGCACCCACATGCATTTTGACACGTGTGTGCATGTCCGTGTGAGGTTCCGTGATCTGGCAACTGATTTTGCGTGTCAGGCCGAGGACAGATAGGGAAGGCTGTTCGCCTACACAGCTGCATGTCCAGAGGCTGTTAACTGGCCACCTCTTATCACAGCCCCATACAACAGCGTATTGTTTGGCCAAGTGAGAACTTTACTCTCTCATTAAAGTCGCTTGGATAAGACGATGGGAACTCGGAAGGCAAAACGCATGACAATTTCTGGCCCCCGCTCAAGGGAAGACACTCGTGTTGAACTTGTGTGTGGGTATGGTGGTGAACGGACGTTTCAAAGCAGATATGGAGCCTGGTGCTTTCATCTGCGGTGAGAACTCAAATCTATTGGTGATTGTGGCGGTGGGAAACAATTGCACAAATAAGAACAAACATGAAAATGCGGCCTTTTTATTTAATATTCCCACTCACAGATTTAATAGGAGTATAGTTTCTGGTAAACTATCAGGGAAATGCCTCCCTCTTGTGGTAAACTGGAGTTTAATGGGCCGCCGTGGCTTCAGTCATTGCCTGTCATCACTTCAGCATACTTTCCTCTTCAGGATGAACATCTCACAAACACTTACCTCTGATAGTCCCACTTGGCCCCTTTTACCGGAATCGCTCAAACTTTTTTTTTTTTTTTTTTTTTTTTTTTTTATTGCGTCCTCTGAGTTTATATTGTTGTTGCACTTTAATTTTGATCAGTAATTATGATCATAAAGTTTGTGGATCAGTCTGAGTTCCTTTGGATGACAACACAGGAGACATCTGTGTACCCGCAATGTACGGGCCGTGGAGCTGCTCTCCCTGTGGTTGCTGCTAGTGGAAAACCCATAATGGCCTTTAATTGGGACTTTAATTGTGTGTGGTGGAGCAAAAGCATTGACTACAAAACTAGTGGTATTTGAGTGCATGCATGCGTCTTTTGTGTAAGTATATGTGTCGCTCACCAAATCCTCTTCCACTCTTGGCCCATGTACGGCTTCAGCTGGAATCAGAGCAGCTAGTACTGTGTAAAATCATGTACGTCACGATCTACATGATATTAGCATTATTTTTGCCTACCGGGGGAAGATGGTAAATCACTCAGTCAAGCCTAATAAGGACACATACACTGGCAATTGTGCTGATACAAAGATGCTTTTGGTGCAAGGCATTTTACAAGGACCCCCATCCAAATAGCTCTATATCCAGTCTATTCATCCATGCCCTTTGGATATGTCTAACACCAGCAGCAGCTCTGAAATCAATGGGAAGCCTTTTGACTATCAGGGACAGCTGATAATGATGTGCTGTAAGGAATGTTTCAGCTGAAAAATTGCTTGATGACATACATTATAACCCTGTGAGAGACAGCAATTTTTCCCCTTATGAACATGTACAGCTGCAGCAAGTATTTATAGTTATTTTGGCAACATTACAGACAGATGCTCCAATGTTGTATCATCATCCTAACAAGCCAATCCAACATGGGCAAGATGGAATTGGGAGGCATGTCAGAGAGGGGGGAAAAAAACAAGGGATGTAACGGATGGATGTAGGGAAAGAGTAGTATAAATGGGGTGGAGAAAAAGGTGGCAGGGCATGTGTTGAACACACAGAGAAGCAAGCAAAAGAACAAGAGCAGGAGTGTGGAGGGGAGGAGGAAGGAGGGAGATGAAACAGGACGGGTTTGCGCCTGTCATGACTACACTGGCACCAGTGGGAACATTTGGAAGAGATGGAAAACAAGACGCCATCTTGTGTTCCATTCATGTCTGTAGCGCCTTGGCCTCTGTTCCCAATACATACACACACACACACACACACACACTCACGTGTACACAGTAACACAAACGCACACTGGCAGAGCGAGGCAGGAGCTTGTGGTTCCAGTCCAGTGACAGCGGCCTGTAGTCAGGGTGGCGACGCTTCAGGAGTAGCTCCTCGTATTGGAGAAGCATGTTTGTGTTGGCTCTGAATTAATAACTTTTCATTTAGTGCGGAAATGACAGGAATAGTAATTAAGGAAATGGAATGATTTTATTGGCCATGATGTTTATATTAAGTTCCAGATGTGAAGCAGCTGCTTGCGCAGCAAGAGGCCCTGCCTCCACCCTCCACCCCCCCCCCCAATGTGCTATCTAGAGGAACTATTATTAAGAGCAAGATAACAGCTCTGTGTGTACAAACAACAACATTCACAGCATGGAGAAAACTGAGCTAATATCATGTCCGGTTTGATTAATGGGAGACGGTTACGGAGCACCATGAGGTCTGCTCTGTATTTATGAATGTGCCCCTAAAGTGCAATTTATTTGCAGATATAATGTTACTCTATTTCAGGCCTGATTTGCCTGACTGGAAAAGTTAATATTCAGGAGTGGCTGTTCAGCGTTTTTGGGTGGCCCCAACATATGTCAGATCCACGTCGTACTGCACTAAAGTTCAGTATCCCTTAAATGGCAGTGACAGCATTGCTTAGATCCTCACATTGCCTGTCCCAAAGCCAGTTCAGATTTCAAATTTAGATCAAACTGATCTCTACTGTAACTTATGAAGCCGCTGACGGGTCCATGACAAGCACTGGCACAGGAATGAACAGAAAGACTGATTTTCTTTTGCCTAAACCAAACTTGGAGTATTATTACAATATATAATAATGTTCACACATACTATAGATCCAGATGTTTTTGTATTGTGTAAATATTTGATATTTACTTGACTGATTAACATCAGCTAGCGTATGATCTGTGTAGCTGGTAATTATTTTTAATTGCCATTAGCTGTCGCCAAAACAGAAGCTTCAATTGTGTACGTTTGGGGTTACACATGATATCTTTTATGATGGTGTTGTTACTTCGCAAGCTCTTGGTAACCAGCTATCTGTCTAAGCAAAACATGTTGGGGCTTCCAGGCCAGTGAGTGAATGCAACATGTGAGAAAACTTGACAACTGCAAAGGATGTGTGGACAACATTAACAAAGAGATTAGCAGCTATTGAAGAATAAGAACATGGCCATAAATACTGCAAACTCCCACGCTCACTTTGTACTGATGTCTGGAAATTTCAAAGTCATATACACAGAAAGTTTCTCTTCCTGTTGTTTTGCATCTGCAACTACAGAGGAAATGCTCGTTTGCTTGATTCTCTTTTTTTCCAGTTACTTTACTGTTTCTCTCTCTTACTCATTTGAGAGTCATTTATTATGAAGATGTTTTCTCTTTTGCATGGCAATCGTAGAGCCCTGCCCATTACTGTAGCCAATGATGTTTAGCTCTGTTGTGATGTGCTCCCATCTGGTTTCCAGTGAAAATGCATCACTCCATTAACATTGCCTGTGATCTAGAGGATGCTTTAATCTAAGACTATAAACTCCACTTAATTACATCCTCCAAAAGAGCTCTATTAGTATAATGCAATCAAACAGGGAGCACATCCATTTTGGCAAGTCAAACATGCTGAAATGGCTCTTGAAAGTGTTTACTTTCGTCTTCTGATCAGATTGTAGAGTCATATTTGGAGGTCCTAGGTTGTGTTCCAAAGCTCTGATTGATACTTGTGTTTTTTGTGGGTAAAATAAGATGCATTGGTAATACGTATGAGATTTCACTTCTCTGCAGCAAAAACGACCATAACAGTTGAGTTTAGTGGAGTCTAAACAGACTCTCTGTGTGGCAAAGTGATGACTTTATGCTTGACCTTTCATGCCTTTCACTGTATAACCTCCAGTCATATTCATAATTGCTGTCTGTGTGCGTCGTGCCAGTTTCCATTAGTCTAGCAGTGTTTTTCAATGAAGTTAACTTCAAAAGGACGCAAGATGGCCTGGTTTAAAATTATACACAAAGACATTATTGTAAAATATAAGTTGCCTGGCAATTACTTTTGCCACAGTGCCATGATAACAGAGATTTAACATGCACACAACATTACAGCAAATAATATATATTGTTTTTTATGTCTAATAACTTGACTCTTATGACACTAAACTCCAGAAAATATGTTTAAACATCAGTTCCTGTTTCATGTTTACTCCTGGAAAGTCTCATTAAAATAACATAAAGAACATAAAAAATAACATCTGCTCAACAAGGAAAAGCAACCAGCTTTTTGAGAGAGGAAAGACGTAAAAGGCTCTTCATATTATACAATCTTCATCCATCCATTGTCCATCTATGACTTTGACTTCTTTAGCTGTGTGTATGACAGCGTCTCATCTTATAGAGTGCTAACAGAGACTAATCCTCCATGTCCTCACGTGACCACACATATTTTATATTGTACTCTATCATCCTAAAATTTGGATGTGTAGCTTCCTTGTTGTTATGCCCCTTTTTATGGTTTTCTCACTTAGAGTAAAACATAAAATACAAAACAGCCTTGAACTCCGAACAAAGACACAGGAACACATACGAATAATGTTCAGAAGCTCAACTTTAAGCTCAAAATAAAGAATTTGTAGATTAAAAGAGATGTGTTGACTGTAATGCATCTACAGCAAATATTGTAATAGTAAAATACATATACAATTTATTTCTATTAATTTCAAATGAAAAAATACAGTTCACATAATGCAAATGGTGTCAAAATTATAAAGCTACTACTGACAGTGGTTTATATTTAGGAAATTAAAATTAAAAATATTTAAATTGGAGAAATCTCTAGTGAGAAACAAGGACGGTTCTAGAAAGTGTTACTGTGAAAAATGAACAGATAGAAATGAACACATTCATATTTAATATATATTTATGCATTTCAATGTTTTTTGTTTTATTCTTTTTTTAATAATAAAATGTGGCCGTTTACGTTCGTTCACTTCGTCATATCCGGTACGAACGTCACACTTCCTGTCTTCTTCCTCCGTGTTACGTTAGCACAACAACAATGGCGTCTTGTAGCGCGGTCAGTAGTTTCTCTATTTTTATGTAAAGTTTGAAGTTTATTTGTTGTGGCAGATTACAGTCGATAATTCCCTCGGGGGTAACGTCACATTTTGCCGGCGGACACTGCTTTGTTTCATGTTTGTCGTCTACAACATCGTGTCGTTGTGCTAAGCTAACGGATGTTAGCTCGTCCCGTAGCTGTCTGTTTCAGATATTTTGCTCTGTCTTGTATTTACTGGGCTAGACTATACTGCACTACACTACACGACATTAAACAGTGTGATTGAACTCTCTGGAAATCCTGTCGTTGTTTTCAGGATACAGCCACCGAAGAGCAACCGACCGAAACTCTGCCGTCTCAGAAGAGAGAAGACAGACTGCGAAAGTTTCGAGAGTTACACTTTAAACGGGTGAGTTGGTCAGCTGGCTGAAGCACGTTTGCGTTATAAAGACACTTATAAGTTTCCTCTAAGCAGGGCCGGCCCTATGATTGTAGTGGCCCTAAACACTCCGAGTGCAATCAACAAATCACACACAGCTAATAACTGAATGAACACAGACACACGAGAGATGGACAAATCAACCAACATGCACAACCAGAAACATAATTAGAAAAGTGAATTAAGGAGAAAAATTAATTGTTAAAAGACCCACAGGATCATTTTGTTCAAAACACAAATAAAGTAGTTGTCATTTAATTAGAAAGTCAGCCCAGAAAAAGGTTTTATCTGAACTATTTTCTTTTGTCAGATGTTTCTCATTTGTCATATCAGAGGCGCTGTCTTTACACGTTACCTGAATATTTACTGATGACTACAAAGGCTAAATGAAGACATTAACCAGAGGTCCTGTCTGATCAATAAGAGCAAGGATGACTATGATGATGATGATTTGCACACAGGACAATTTAGCACACTTTTAGACTTTGAAAACAAAGTCCAGATTGGATCTTTTTCTTTTTTTCATGTAGCACACAGCAGGAGATTCTCCATGTCAGACGTGTTCCCTCGTGTTTACAGAAATGACAACACGGGTCTGTGACGCAGTCAGAAATTAAGTCATACCTAGTGATGTTGCGGTGCGACGCTGCAGACAGCAGAGAGACCGACAAGCAGCACCGTGCAGCACTTCAGACTATCAGGAGGAAACATTCATTTGTAGGTTAATGAACATGCTGCGTGAGAGGATGTGAAAATAGTTAATGGCATGGGTCTCACGGTCATTGCATAAAAGCTGGCAGCCACTGAGCAACTCAGTCGACTTAACACCATACAAAGTGATGAGCGAGCAAAATAAGTCCAAGCTAATGTGTGGCCCTAAGCAACCATATGCACCATCGATGCCAGTGGCCAGCCGCACCTCTAAACTGTTTGACAGTATTTAGGTGTTAGGTACACCCTCTGCTCCAGGTCATTAGGTGATAGGATGTGTGTGTATGGGTCTGTCTGCTTACAGTTGCTTGTACAAAATGTCACGTGTCATCTGTTATTTTATATTGCAGAATGAAGCACGTAAGCTCAACCACCAGGAGGTCGTGGAGGAGGATAAAAGACTGAAACTCCCCGCGAACTGGGAGGCTAAGAAAGCCAGACTGGAGTGGGAACTTGCTAAAGATCAAGAGAAAAAGGTATTTAACTGTAGTATTAATAAAATCTGCATATTCAGCATGATGACCAGAGTTCACTGACCAGATTGTCAAATTTATGGTGACTTGAGTCAGAGATCTCAACGAGTTTGTAGGCTTGAAGTTATCTGATAATATACACTGACTGCAGTCCAGGTCACTTCATTAGGTACGCCTGTGCAGTATGCAGTTCAATACATCAGCCCTGCCATAACATCTATCTTTACAAAGCCCTTAATGTTCAGTTCTTGGTGACATGGTGACTTTTTGAAATGTTGAAATGTCCCCACAGGCATCAAATTGAGTATAGCTTCAAATTTGTAAATCAGTGCATCCAGGTTTTATTTACATTTTTGTTATACACAACTTTTCAAACTCTTTTGTTATCTTGAGTATTTGAGAACTTAACCAGAATTTTGAACATTGCCTGAAATTCAACAAATATCAAATCAGAGTCAGATACATCAAGTCGTGTCTTGTGTTTGTTTAAATGTATATTTGGTTTAGTGTAATATATATTTGTCTTTCAGGAATGTGCTGCCAGAGGGGAAGACTATGACAGAGTCAAACTGCTGGAAATCACTGCTGACGATGCAGACCGTTGGGAGAGGAAGAAAAAGAAGAAGAACCCAGACACAGGATTTGCAGGTTGGTGTTAGTGTTGCCTTTGATGACAGACAGGGTACTCTTCAGGTGCACTTGGGTTTGAAAAAGTAAAGATAAAAAGTGAGATTTAGTCAGTGTGGTCAGCTCTATTTTTCTTGTTTTAACTTATCTTCACAATATAAAATCACAGGTGTATCCTCAGATGAACTGGAGGCCACATTCAAACCAACTTAAGACTTGTGTGGGGAAAAAACGCAGGTCTGCTGGGGTAATAAGACCGGGGGCTCCGGCTTAATAACACAGGGTTGTCCAGAGTTATAAAGTCCCTTTTATGAGATCTAAAAACACTTTAATCTCTTACTAAAACTGGACTTCTTGGGTCGTATTTGATGTCTCAACACAAACAATGACACGGCCTCCTGCACTTACATTATGCTGTGCTCCCATTTAGTCTTAGTGATCGGCGTGCACAGCGACTTTTCGGCCTCGCGTTGGTTGGAAGAATCAGATCAACTCATGCTGTCACCAGCTTCATATTCACACACAAATTAATAGATGTGGGAATCAGTTGAGCTCAGAGCGCAGACTAACAACTCTTATTTAGCTTTTACGGTTTTTTTTTTTGTGTGTGTGAAGGAAATTTCAGTCCCTTTAACAGCTAATGTGTTGATGGTTGGCAGTCATTGTTCAACACACTGAAGTGCTTGTCACTTGCTGATTGTTTAGACTCTGGAATTTTATAGTCGCGTCATTTGATCAAACCGCTTTATTTTAGGTCTGAGTAACCCCCCTGTCACAGCACAGAACCACAGTCTATTCATTTAGTAAATGGTAATTTAATTTAAGGTTACTTTTGAGGAAACAAGTGGTACACAGTGATTCTGGTCTACTGTTCTGTTCTGCTGTTTCATGGCATGTGACCGTTTGTGTTTTTCCACTTCTTCATCGCACAGTGAAATGTAGCCTCATAGTGGCAGTGTATAGAGCAGCACTGGGTGCATGGAAGGACCCCTTGGGGATATTAATCATCTCAAACTGCTCCCAATTTAATCTACTGAAAAGGGACTTGCTGTATCTCCTAAATATGGCTGCCATCTGTTGCATCAAACCCTCCTCTGAATTAAAACCTCTGGGGAGAAAATTATCACCAGAGGGGCTTCAAGAGAGGAAGGGAGGAGGAGTGTTGTGTCTTCATCCCCCCCCCGCCCCCCCCTTAACCAGCCGCAGGTTGTGTTGCTGAGCCTCGTGCCTGCTTGCTGTTTGTTCCGGTAATTATAACTCAGTCAGTTTTTTTTTTTCCTTTCCATCCCACACAATGGACTGCAGGTTATGCCGAGGCCCAATTCCGACAGTACCAGAGGCTCACCAAGCAAATCAGACCAGACTTGGAAGGCTATGAGAGGCAGAGGGAGGAATGGTGAGTTAAGTATCTGTCTCATCTTCCTTTGCTGTGACAGTATTGCGTTTGTGTCTTTTAATACTTTTATCTGGATAGACAGACAGCTCAACATGGAGAAAAATGTCCTATGGCATTACTCGATTGCTGTAAATTCCCACTTACGAGGCCATAAAAGTGATAGATGAAGGCGTCTCTGCTTTTAAGACCGTAACTGTGAAATTTCTCGTCAAGTAAAATGAATTGAAACAATTTGCTTGCTGCGTCACATGTGCACAAAGCATTTTCTATATGATAACTTGTACCCCCCTCGTTTGCCCCCGGGGTTAAAGTGTTGACATAGCTGCACACTCCTGAAATAATTCCAAGATTTTAAAGTGCACGCTAAGGTCAGAGAAGAGTTCAGTGCCTGCAAAAGGCTGATGTGCGCAGAACCGTGAAAGATTCGCCGGCGCATTATGCCCTCAAACTAAATCATCTTCTCTCGTTAGGATGACCGTTATTACAATGAGGGAATAGAAGAGCCAGTTTAATCATGTCAGAATGGTTGTTATCTGTGGTAATGCATTTCTAATTCCTTTGCTGGTGCTTCACAGTGGCGAGGACTTCCACCCCACGTCCAATAGCCTGATTCACGGCACCCATGTCCCCACAAAAGAAGGCATTGACCGCATGGTGGAAGACGTTGAAAAACAGTAAGTCCCGCTCAAAAAACAGACAGCAGAAGAGAGATGCCATATCCTCCTTTGGCTGTCTGCTAATTTAATCCAGCTCTCTGTCCTCTATGAAATATCACCGTGATTTACTGGGCACCACTCAGATAAATCTCGGTACTGAGTGTTCTTTGATTTCAGCGACAAATAACAAGAAGTACTCAGCAAGGCTAAGCTAACACTAATGATGGAAAACTAACAATAATGAACTGTACATAAGGCGGGTCATTAGTCCTAGCCCTCAGGTAAAGCAATTCAAATTATTTATTTTTTCCATCTATCTGTCAGACACTGACACACCACGACTGTAGTGGGCAGACTATTTCAGTCACAATAAATGAAGTGTGGAAGGAGTGAGTTTGGGACTTATTACAACAACATTGTAGCATAAACATTTTCCTCTATCAGACATTTGTACATATACAAACAAGTAACAAGTACAAACAAGTGGTAACAAGACCGGTAACACATTGTATGAAGTATGTACTAAAAGGAGGTAAAAGGGGGGGCAGTAACTTCCAGGTGGACCATGTTAAACAGAATATTTCTCAGGTTCCTCGCCAGGGTTCACATCCTGGTCAGATAATGTGTATGACCTTATGTCAAACAAATGTTCCATACCATACTTTACCAAGTGTCGTAAGTTGGCGTGGGTAGTCATAAGAGGCCACTATAAAGTCACAACACAGAGGGATCAAACAGTACCTTCGGTGTTGCTGCTTCTAACAGGTTTTTGTCTTTGCTGCAAAGAGTTTCTTTGACCTTTGAGTACCCTGGCCTTCCTCTGGGCTGTTCTATATTTGAGACAGTTTAAAGGCTCGTGTTAGAGATGCGACTGTGGGGCATTAGACAAGGATTCAGTTGCCAGGGTATGACGCACTACAATGCTTTGAAGACACAGTGAATCAAGACTGGGAGCTCACAAAATGACAGTATTTTCCTCTGAGTACGTATGTGTGTGTGTGTGTGTGTTAGGTTTTCCATCGCCACTCTCCTTGCCAAATTTAAATGCACCCTCCTCCCCCTCCCCAAATTATTGCCTGTAGCCAATTATTGTTATTGGATATGCCGTGGATAGAAGCCACACTGGTTTATGAAATCCTCCCTAAGCGGCTTTTATTTGCGATTGTCAGGATCGAGAAGCGGGCCAAGTACAGCCGACGCAGGGCCTACAACGACGACGCGGACATCGACTACATTAACGAGAGGAACGCCAAGTTCAACAAGAAGGCGGAACGTTTCTACGGCAAGTACACGGCGGAGATCAAACAAAACTTGGAGAGAGGCACAGCTGTGTAGTGGCTCCAGTCACCTCAGTGGACTTGTTCACTGCTTCAGTTTTGAAAAATCTTGGATGCATCTTCTTCTTCTCAGTACTTGCTGCATACCAAGAATACATGTATTAAAAACTTAAAAACTGTATTGTAAAGCTGTTTTTTTTTTTTTTTTTTTAATCTTTCCGATGTCATTTTGGACAGAAAGATAATTTTCTGTAAGATGTGTGATGTTACTTTGTACAGTATTAGAAGTGAATACACTGCTATGATTATTCTTACCCTTTATTTTTAAATAAACCACTTCTAATTATCCATTTATCTTGCACACTTTATGGTTTTTTTCTGTTGGTTTTACTGTGTGTGGTCTCACAACGGAGACATTTTGAGCGTGAGAATGAACTACCATTAACTATCATCAAACCTCGGGGCATGTTTAGCCGAAGATGCCAGCCAAAAGAATGTTTTAGTGGAGGTGCACCCAAGAGATAAAGACCAACAACTGAGTAATTCAATTTATTCATTATCACTGACATCTCATCGTTTAACCAACTTGCCCCGAGCCGCGACACAGGCAGGAAGGCCTCGTGACTGGAGAAGACATGAAAACAGGTTCCCATGCAAGTTCCTGAACTCGTTGTCCGCGCGAACGTAGGGACATTGCACCCTCTTCAGGACGCAGTGTAGGGAAAGTTTCACCAGCATTGAGTTGAATCAAACATGTATATTAATATTAATTATTATATTCTGTTGTATTTAATCAGCGTGAGTCAATCTTGGTGAACCACACAGACAGATTAAATTCATGGGGAGCCCTCAAAGGATACACTGTGACACAAGCTGTTTATGTTTCACTGATGAAGGGTAGGGGAGCTCTTCAAATTATGTCTTTGATATCTGACTCTGCTCCAGAGCTCTTAGGGAGTGGATTAAATGTTCGGATTTATGATTGTGATTTTTTTTTTTTGTCGTCTTATCTGATTAGCCCGAGGATGTTGGCTGAGGATCGTATATGTATGAATGAACAACAGCATAAATTCACCGTTGTGTCTCGCAGAAAATATGACACCTTTGATTCTTTTAAGGCCAACTGCCAGTTAAAGTGTTCACCCGTGAAGCAAAATGAGTTTGATTTAAGCCTGGTAAACGTAAGTAAATGAGTGGTGGGTTTTCCCATAGACTCAAACGTGACCAAGTGGTGCCAAATCTCTATTTTACACACCTGCGAGAATAAAGAAAACGTTAATAAGCAGCGACTCTTTAAGTTCCAAGAATGACAAGACAAACCTGTCTCTCGACTCTGCTTTGTTAGTGTGCATATCAGTGTCTTATCAGGTAGAGTAGTCACTCCCTGCCCTAGTATCTCTCTGCACAAAGTCTCACTGTGTTATGTATGTGCATGCCTTATCTCCTCTCAATGTAATTAATCATAATTACAGGTCAGTTTACAGCAGGAGACACACAGTCTGGCAGTCAGACATATTCCAAACTGTTTGATTTTTACCTTTTCAACACAACAGACTGTGACATGTGTCTAATATATCAGCCTGGAAAATCTGTGGAGGATTCAAAATTTATGACCTCAATAAACAGAGATGATCTCTTCTAATAGATAAGTTACCTTCTGGCGGTAATTCATTAACAGTTTTCAATATACGCCAAGAAGCCGTCAGGATAAATACACACAAGCTTTAGGGTAAAGTAGCACAGCCGCCGCCACAACAGCAGGATATATCAAGTTCCTCAAGAAGGAGCATGTTCAAATCCTGTGTAAGCAGACAGCTGATGGTGATTGACGGTTGGGGATCATCTTTTAAGTCCCATCGGTAAAAAAAAAACAACAACAACAACAACATATTTTACATTATTACAGGTGTTATTCACAGCAGACATCTGACTTTGTCATAGCAGGTAAAGCACCGGCGTTAACCAACAACAGCAACGACGGCTCTGTTCTGTTTAGGCATCTCTGTGAGCGTTGTTGTGCACTTTACCCTGAAGCTAAATGGAATTCAGCCATCTTTCATTTTCAGTTTTACACCCGTGACATGTTAAAATGTGTCAGATTAAAGGCTTCTGTATAATTTGATGTGGAGTTGTTTGAACTATTACAGGTTTTTGAACACACTCCTGTGCAGTAACACATTAACACAGCAGCACACATGGGTGCCGTGGTACTGTTATTTTTATGTACTTTAGGAACAAATGCGTCATCTAGCCAACAAATCAGGATGTTGGTGGTGATTCTGGGATCATGTCACTGCGTCCAGCTCAGTCTCAAAAATCTCACAGTAAAAAACATTACCCACAAGAGATCCTGCAAACCTATAATAATACTGACACCATGTGGTCATTGCAGAATTTGCATCTTTTTTTTCTTTTTTTTTTACACTCATCAGCCATAACATTATGACCACAGACAGGTGAAGTGAGTAACTCATCACTGACAGGTCAGTTGTGTTGGATCAGGCCTCTTGTAGGGTGTTCCGGGTCTGCAGTGATCAGTACCTATCAAAAGAGACCCAAAAAAGAAAAAGCAGATCTCAGTCCGATCAAGAATCTGTGAGACATTCTAGATAAACAAGTCTGGTTCATAGAGGCCCCACCTTACAGGACTTTAAGGATCTGCTGCCCATGTCTTGATGCCACAGCTCGCCTTCAGAGGTCTGGTGGAGTCCATGTCTCAACAAGTACAGACATTTTTTTTTCTAACACAATATGAGGCAGGTGGTCATAATGTTATGGCTAATCTGTGTATTTGTCCATGTACTTGGTCAGTGGACCATATTTTAGAAAGTCTATCCTTACATGTACACTAAGATAAAACTCTTAAAACAGCTGACACCCTGTATGTTCCTGCAGTGAAACAAATGTGCCACCTAGCTGCAGATGTAGTTAAGTATTATGTAGCTGTAGTCTATTTTCTGCTTTTGATATTTTTTTCAGATTTTTGCCCAACACTGGAATGATTTTTTTATTATAGCAATTACAAGTATGGCATTGCCCTTACTGTACATGAATTCAGTAGCAGCTGCTGTCTTAATGCATCCTTAATCAATGGACCCCACTAAAATACACCATTACTTCATAGTATTAACAGACAAGTAATTAGCAGCATTTCACTATGAATAATTAATTGGAGCATTATCTCTCAACAAGTTAAAACGTACTTTCTCTACCTGCATGATTTATCAATATTGGAAACTGACACCTATGACCGAGTACACATCATGATTTGTGTCTTCTTACAAAAACAGACAACCACTCTTTTTTAATCAAATAAATATCTTTTATTGAATCCAAGAGCATCTTAAGAAACAAAGGGGAAAGAAATAATCCCACCTGAACGAATTCTTCACTTCGTCCCACTTAACTCTTTAACATCTGAAAGAAAATGTTGGCCATGAAATGATCGTATGTACAAAATATTTACAGTATTTACAGTGTCCGTGTACTCCACACCACACTAGTGTGACGTGGCGAGTGTGTGTTTGCGTGCTTTGGAGGTTTGGCCTGATTTGACTCGAACCCATTGGCCGTAGGGCTTCCTGCTCTCGTAGATGTCCACTCTTGGAGTTACCTTAGCACAAGATGGTGCTGCCACTGTTGGTTTGACAACAGAATTCTAATGGAGAGAAAAATGGATGTTAGAAAACACATCAACATTTGTTCAGGGTACTGTAAAGTAGTGTCTGGAAGAAAATTAAATGAAGTTACTTACATTAATGCTGAAAGAGATAGTTTTCCTTTTTGGGGACATCTTTGGACTGGGTATGTCATCAGGTTCCACCTCACTGCTCTGTTTCAAAGAGACAAGAAAAAGACATCTAGTTAGATATGTTCAGAAAACTGGTGGCAGAGTGAGCTTTGACAGTTTGTGAAGTTCATAGAGATGGAGTATAGCTTCCACTGCTAATATTGTAAAGCACTTCTACTGCATTGATATAAGCGTTAGCTTCAACAAACTGCAGCTCTCATGCACATTTCCCCTCACACTGCTGTCAAAGGCTAAGCTCGACCATTTAATAAATGCTTCAAGGACAAACCTTGAATCAGAGTAAAACAAAAAAAAAAATGCAAACAAAATATCAAAGTAAAAAGAATGTCTTCTCTGACTACAGTGGCAGAATCATGGTGACGTAGGTTTCCCAGCCCCTCAGGACACGACCCGTGTACCAACTTATCTTTGGCATACGGAGAGGAGTTCTTCATCTGTTTTTAGTTCTCTTGACAGGAATAGTCACTATAACGCAGTCCACACGCCTGTGCTCCATCAGCAAGTGGAGGATTCTGCTAAATAACAACGACCCATTTCAACTGCAAGCATACATACATTTGTATTTGTTATTCTAGAAGAAATCAAAATGGAGTCAGTGTAATACAACATCTGAATTGCTTGTGCATCATCTATGTGTGTAATTAGCATTTGTATGGACTGAGCATCGTGGCTAAATGTGAGGTAATCTAGGTATGTGTGTTTGTTTAACTACAATCCACTGGATGATAAACTGACATTGTGAACATTTCAAGAGTTATCAATTAACCTTTCACGCAAACACATATTGTCGTCACCAAGTCACATGACAGCCCTTTTTTCCCCAGGTGCCGATGAGTGAAGGAGATCACTGTCATGTTATCTATGAAGACAGGAATAAATACAGAGAGTATGTGTGTTCCCTCAGGGGTCCAAAGGTTAACACAAGACAGGAAATTCAACACAACACAGACCTCAAAGCTTATCATCAACTGCAGACATTTGACCGTGCTTGATATATTGTACATTTGTTGCAACTTTGGTGAAATGTTTTGGTGGCTAGAATAGCAAAACACATATGATCCCGTTACCCGTGTGTTGTGTGGGTCTTTGATGAGAATCTGTGACAAAGCTTTATCTTAAGTGTGCGATGTGTTCAGTGTGAAGCCGACAGTCGCCCTCAGACACCCACCTGTGACGGAGTCCTTTCAGGGTCGTGTCTCACCCTCATCTCTGGCTCTGGCGATGCTCGTGTGGATTCGGATTGCTCTGTCAGGATCGGTTTCACGCTCTCGGGAAGTTCCAGCTTCTGTACTCCCAGGATCTTCATAGCGTTGGCCTTTGCAGCTTCGAGGAGTTCCCTTTTATCTGTGGAACACAAAAAAGTTGATGATTCAAACTTTATAGTCTACCTCTCATGGTAATGACAAGCAGTGTAATTATTTTTTCCCTCATGTTGTTCAATCAACTTACCATCCAAACTCAAACTGACAGAATGTTCTGAAGATCTGGACCTCGAGCGGCTCCTGTGGGTTCTGAGTGGGGATCGGGACGGCCTCAATCTCAACCGGCTGTCAGCTCTCCTGTGCCTGCTCTGACGGCTTGAAGACCTGGAGCGGGACCTATAATGTCTGTGACGTGAGTACCTGTCTGGTGAGGGTGAGCAGCTGTGGGAAGGGGAACGGGCCCTGTAGCGGCGTGGAGGGGAGTGGCGGTAGCGGCCACCGCCATATCTGCGGTGGTTGTCACAGCGACAGCGAGAGGAACGTCTGTGGCAACGAGGGTGAGAGCGTGACCTGGGGTTAGAGGAGGACCTGCTGCGAGATGAAGACGATGAAGAGGACCTGTAATGTCTCCTGTGGCTGCCACGACCCCTGTAGCGGTTCGAGCCACTACCATTGCTGCTTCTGCTTCTGGATCTGGAGCGAGATGAGGCAGGGCTTTTCTGGTCAAAGATGACACTGATGCCATCACTCTGACGAGCGTGGGCCATGTCAGAGTGTGACTCCTTTACCTTGGCCATTGTTGGAGCTGAAATGAGACAAACAAGAATCCGCATGAGTATTTCACAACAATAATTTCGTACAGTGCTCAGCCAACCTGTGTCATTACATTGTTTTTAGACGAGCGCCTTGTTTATCCACAGGCTGTGAGTAAGCCTGTATCTGTTGCATAACTTAGTTTTCTCAATACTGCCTCTAGCGAGCGTAGCGACGTTACGCAACAGTAATGGCTGACCGGAGAGTACTGGAAATTTCCACGATGACGCAGGCTAAAGCTAAGCTAACGGCTAACGTCTGCTAGCACTAAAAACAACTTAATAACAAATTCATTCGCTTATGGCTGAAAACCATTTTGACACAGAACTTCACATTACACAGACCGTAATAATCACAGAGGCCGATTAAGATTAACTGTTTATATGTAACTCTACATTGGTCAAAGTTATGTAAGCGGACGTTGGACTTACCAGGTCGTCTGTAGCTTGGAAACCTTTGTTCTGATAACGTCGATTTAAAAGCGGTGTACGTCGAGAAAAGCGTCGCCAAAACACGTATCACGAGTCGATGACTTAGAAATAAAAGTCAAAAATATCAAATGTGTTACTTTATAGTTGAATATTTATGAAAGCGCAGCCGTTTTCTCTTCCACGAGGCTGAGCGAGTCTGTCGTCGTCAGTCGAATGAAACAGAGGCTGGAGGAGCAGCGGGCTTTAAATAGACTCCAGTCACGTGATCTTCTTCGGCGCGGTTTTAACGGCCCTGGCCCTCGACGGTAAACCAGCCGACGTTTGTTCAGTTTGTTTGCAACCAACACAAACTAAAACTAAAACACAAACATGTGTGCTTATTGTTTATGGATGTTTTAAGTTAAGAAAACTTAATTCAACTGCTGGGCTCGTATTGGATGCCCTCCTTAACTGATACTAGACACCATTCGACGATCAAATTGAGGAAGTCTGAACAAACAGCAGAAAAAGGAATCAGCCCAGCACATTATTTTGACCAAACCTCAAACACAGACTTATTAAATTAATTAGTATAGAGGGCAGGACAAACCATCTATTTTGATTGTAGCAAAATAAAATAAAAAATATATTGTAATATTATATATAATTCTTTTGCCTGTAGAAAGTGTTTTAAGATGTCATAAAAATAATAATAATAATAATAATAATTATTATTATTATTATTATTATTAGTAGTAGTAGTAGTAGTAGTAGTAGTAATAGTAATAGAGGGGGAACCAATGAGTGGGGAGCTTGTTTGTTGACTAAATTTGACGGTGTTGTCCTTTAGAAATGTAATCTCGTTAGGTATGAGATCTCGCGATGTCTTGTGTAACATCGACTTTGTTTGTCTACGGTCAGTGGTCGCTTCCTGTCGCCTCACCGCGCGATAAAACCTTTGCACGCACTCCGTCCTCTGGTATTTGGACTACAGATATCGAGCAGAGATGGACATGCTGACTGTACTGCCACCACACTTCGGATATGTCATATTTACCTACCTGTACAGCTGGATCATGCTGGCCTATTTAGCAGTCAAGGTTGGGGCTGCCAGGAAGAAGTACGATGTTAAGGTAGTTGAAACGTTTTAAAGTTTGTGCTGGACGTTTCTAACTGCAATGTATGTGTTTTTTATTTGTTTCTGGCTAATGTTATAATTTATTTATTTTGCAGTATCCCACTATGTACAGTGACAAGGAGCAGGTCTTCAACTGTATCCAGAGAGCACACCAGAACACTCTGGAGGTTTACCCTCAGTGGCTTGTTTTCCAGACCATTGCAGCTCTTGTCTACCCGGTATGTCTCATTTGTACACACATAATCACACACAACCATGAATGTAGTTTGTCTAAGTTGTCTATATTCTTGCTATTTAGTTAGTTTAGAAGTGCAACTACAACAGTTACAACATATGTCAGACAAGTGGGAGGGACAGGACACCTTCATGATCTTTGCCTTAAATCCTGCAGATAACAGAGTCTTCCCTATAAAGAGTGTGTCACAGTGATTAAGCATATTTTCATCCAACCGTGTCACTGCTATTTCGCAACTGTTTTACAACTCTGTTTCTTTGTTCATAAACTCAGTTATCTGCATCTGTGCTGGGGGCTATCTGGGTGACCAGCAGGTTTTCCTATGCATGGGGATACTACACAGGAGGTAAGACATTAAGTAAATGTGATGTGGAGACCCAGTCTTTATATTTATTAAATAGATAAGAGCCTAATTCATCTAAAATGCAGATCACAAAGTACTTAATACAATAACAGTGTAGAGGTCCTTTTAAGGAATAAAGTGTAATCATTTGCACTGGAGGCTGCTATGCTTTGTAAAGATCAGTGACTTACAGTAAAGTATAATTCAGCCACCTTCTGCTGGTAATTAGGTAAGTGATAAATGTGTACAATATATATTTCTGTATAGTATATATTTCTGATTTCCACAAAATATTATTTATCACATTTTACTATTAGAAGTGTAACGGCTGCAGTCCATGTGTCACAGAAATGACAGTCCAGTGATTGCCTAAGCATTTTTATTGCTTCACACCCAGTTTTGCTGAATCATTTACAGTAGTAGCATTTGAGCCAAATATGATGTCAGAAATTCAAAACGTAAAAACAATGAGGGCTAAATTAAAAACATTTTCTTATAAATAATGATAATGAAAATAAATAAATAAATAATAATGATAATGTTGCTATAAAATAATAAGGAATGTCCATTTTGTTGTATTCATTGCTGTTTCTTCTGGTGAAAGTTTACACTGTCCTGTTTCATGTTTTATTCCAGATCCAGCCAAGAGGATGAATGGTGCCTATGGCTACATTGGATATCTTGGTGTCATCATTCTGTCCATATCTGTAGCCTTGCAATTGCTTGGTGTCTTTTAAGACAATTGTCTTGTTTACTCATTTATACTGACCTGCATGACATTTTCATGACATGTACCTGTACAAATAAACCACTAACCAGCAACTTGATATGTTTATATTCCAACATTTGATTGTCTACTGCTTGTAATGTTCAAAAATAAAGTATATGCTGACTGATGCTACAACCGTGATATACTCTCTATAGTACTCTGTTCACAGTTTGTGAATAATAAAAGGGTCAGCAGCAGGCTTTAAGGCCCCATGTGACTCACACATGATGTCTCGGGCACAAACTTCCCATCAGAGCAGACACCAAATAGCTTCAGAAAATAATCTACTCGTCAGCATAAAAACAATAATAGATCTTAGAAAGTGTTCTGCCGAGTGTGTCTAAAATGTTTCGTTTTAAGTTTCAGGTTTATTTATCATGTGTAAGTTAACACAGGGTCAACAATACAATGAAATGGACAAGAAGAACCAGTCAGCTCAGCATAAGATCACTGTTACACTAAACAGTGTAACAATAATACACATAAAAATAAAACTAAGCTAAGAACTTTAAAAAGAACAATATAAAAATACAGAATAAAGATACAAAATATTGAAAAAAAAATACTATAATAGGATATGAAAAAATATGTGCAAGTGTTACACATATGCACAGGTACTGAAGTTAGCTGAATAAATAGACATGACATATTATATATGCACAGATGTTGGATGTTGCACAGTGTAAATTTAAACAAAGTGTAAACGAGTAAAGTGACAACAGACAGGTTAAAGTGACTACAGACAGACAAAGTTTGCCCTTTGTTTCAGTAACCAGCAGGTTTATTTAGCTGCCTAGCACACACACCACTGTGCCACAAATGCAAATAGGCCTCTATAAAAAACGATAATACACGGATGGATAATACATGGATAGATAATCCATTATTTGACATCCTTTCTCTCTCTCTTCATCATTGGACTATCATTAAATTATATTACCTGAAAAATTATGAGTATTTGTTTTTTTGTTTTTTTTATCTTTGCTTAGATGTGTGTATGTAACTGTATATTAATTTCAGGATCGACTCCAGGATTTGTTGCAGCGTGCACGAACTTCATAAATGAATGTGAAAGTATGCGGACTCTACAAAATGCGTATCCACTGTGCTTCCTTCATGAACTAGTGCTAAGCTCGTACTTCCAACTTGCTGACACGTAAACCACCTGTGTACGGCAATTTAACGACGTTTTCTCTGTAATTAACAAAGACAATAACTACACAGTTTGTTTACAGACTCTATATAGTTTGGTTATTGTTTGTACGATAGATACGATATATAAACAGAATTGTATACTACAATGTTATGTTAAACTGAAGAAAATCCGCTAACACTGTGTTGATTATATATCATATTTAGTGTAAACAAACGGTAGTTACGAGATGGAACTTTAATTCATTTTATTTCATCTTTGTCACATCAAATTGTATTAATATCGCTGCATACTAGTTTTTTGTCGTTATGTTGCATAAATTCCCATTTTGTCCTCAATACCTGAATGCACCAATATCAACAGCTTCTCAGCTTGTTCGACTGCGCATGCGCGTGGCCGAGCTCTTTCGGAAGCTAAAGTCGGATTTATCTAGCTAGGGGGTCCACATCAAAACCCAAAGAAAAGGTAAGAAATCGTTTGAAAATAACATTACAGTCGAGTAAGTTCGTCGGGGCGTGTGCTTTTGCCATGTACTGACGTTGTCGTTTGAGTTATGGTGTTATTTTTTGGCGACTTCGTAGCAAACAGAAAGCTTCAAGGAAATGTTTGCTAGTGCCAAAGCGATGAACAAAAGAATGAGACGACACATGCGTGTTTTTAATCTCCTGCGTGGATACACTTTGTGTTTTTACAGCTATGAAGTTAACACATGCACGGGCCTGTTGTCGAGTAGATGTTACAGAGTGTGAGAAATCAGGAGTTAGCGATAGTTGGTGTTTGGTATATAAACCAGGGAGGTGAGCATCATCCTCCAGAGTACAGCGATTGCGCACAAACATGAACGTTATTTTTTCGACTGACATCTGTTTGTGGAGAAATGTAATAAATCTCATTACTGTTTGTGTTGTCAAGATGATCCGAGTGTTTCTGTGAAGCTTTTGATGTTGTTTTCACTTTAACGCATTGTAACGCCCTTTTTTTTTCCCAGAGTCATGTCGGGCTTTCTGGACGGAATCCGGTGCGGGGATTGCGAGTGCAATGTGGACTGGGGCGAGAGAAGAAACACCATCGCATCCATAGCTGCCGGAGTCCTGGTATGTCACAGACTTTCTCATTTAACTCCAGATAGACTGCAGCTCCAAAGAGGAACTGTGCACTAATGTGCTGGAGCTGTTGTTCTGATTCCTGTTTCACATAACCAGGGTACAGATTTATGACACATGTGACGTGCGTGTTCATGCATGTCCTCAGGCTAACTGTGGATCTTGTTGTTGCAGTTCTTCACTGGTTGGTGGATCATCATCGACGCGGCGGTGAATTACCCTGATGAGGGAGAGTTTCATCATGCCTATCACACCTGCGGAGTCATCGCAACGCTGGCCTTTCTCATGTAAGACAGGCTTTGTTTCTGTGCTTAAAGCCCCATCGTCTAGGCCTTCATCAGCATATGGGCATGTTCATTTGTCATGGGAATGGTGTTGTTGTCATCACGTGACGCAAGGAAAGAGTTTCCGTCATGTGATAACTGGTGGCAGCTGTCTGCTGGGGAGGTGGGTGTGGTTACCCCGTCTCTGTTTAAGGATGGTCTCTGGTGTCGGGTGTGGGTGGCTTCTTGGATGATGACTTTGAATCTCCTCCAGTCGATGCCGTGAAGTCTTTCGATCTAGTGTACACAGTCGGCTTTTATCACATGATTGAAATGCCATATTTAGGTCACATGGTAACAGCTAAACCGTCTCCATGACAACTGAGCAACTCCATCTGCTGAGCAGGGCCATGGCTTGGGGCTGAAAGCTTCTGAAACACAAAATAAGTGAACCATGTGGTGATATGTTTGCTTTTTCCAGCTTATTACATCAAATCAAAGCTTTATTATGGACACACGCACACACACACACACACACACACGGTCCATAGCACAATAAAAAACAGCAATAAAACAGACAGATGCAAACAAACAAAAGAAAAGAAAACAATAAGAATAAAGAAAAGTCCACAATATCAGATATTTACATATAGGCTAAAACACAAGTGGTTCCACATACTGGAGAAAAACGTTGCAAAGTCCAATAACCTGCTCATACAACTGTACAGACACTGATCCTCATCCTTAAGTTTGTGATAAAATGATCCCTCTAATCCTTAAAATCTAAGGAACAAGCTTACTTATTGTATCCAGTTATAACCATAGACCCTGTCAATATAAACAATCAGGTAAAACTAATTTTTGATTTGTTTGTAATTTGTTATGTCATCTAGGATAAATGCTGTTTCAAACGGCCAAGTGAGAGGAGACAGCTACAGTGAAGGCTGCATGGGACAGACAGGTGTGTATGATGTGTATGATCTCCCCTTCCTCATTTATAATGATGCTTTCTTGGCTGGGTATTTTGATACTGTCACACTTTGTTTCTACAGTACTTCCACCCTTATTTAAGACTGTTTTCTGTGTTACCATTACAACATGCATGTGGTAAAACGATAAAGAAGCGCTGCGTGCAAGTCAGCCAGTGACCCAGCCTTTCTTATCTCTGTGTACAGGCGCTCGAGTGTGGCTCTTCATTGGCTTCATGCTGGCTTTTGGCTCTCTCATCGCCTCAATGTGGATTCTGTTTGGAGGATTTGTAGTGCCTCGTAAGTCCTACATCGTAACTTAACTTGAACCGACAGGTGATCAGTCTTGGAATGTGACATTAAAAGCCATGTTAGAATATTTAGCAACTCAGACGTGTGTTTTGAAATGCTGTATGAGGCTCCAACAGCTTCTTATTTAGTGAGCGTGCTCCTGTATCAAATTATAACCGCAGACACATTTATTATCCTGTAAATCTTTTGTCTTTTGCAGAAAAGCCTGTTGTGTATCCTGGTATCGCCATTTTCTTCCAAAATGCGTTCATTTTCTTCGGGTAAGTTGATGAACCTCAGCAGCGTCTTACTACAAATCCATGCTTCCACTCCAGCACAGGCATTTTGTGTGAATATTTTACTGACAGTCTCTTTTTGTCGTCTGATTTTAGGGGTTTGGTCTTCAAGTTTGGACGTACAGAAGATCTGTGGCAGTAATGGACTCTTGTGTGTCTTAATGTCCACTGTTTATATACACTCTGCTTTCTATATTGTATGAGACAATATGCTTTGGTGGTTATTCACTTTATATATGAACTTTTTTAGCTTTCAAATTAACATGTTTAATTTATATCGTTTGCTGTATAATGGCTAAATCATAACTAAGCACAAATTTTCATAGAATCCTTGAAAGTTGAATATTTTCAAGTGTGGCACATCTTTCAATGTGTCTATTTGCACTCAGACTGTGTAGCCTTGTCGTTATGATGACTTACAACTTGTGTATACAAAAAAAAAAGTGTATTTTGGGAGCTTTACTTCCTTGAACTGTCCACATTTCCTTTGGGTATACTTCTATGACATCCTTTTTAATTTCAGCTGTCTCTTACGTGGAAGTAACATAAATTATTATGGTACAAATTCTAATTGAGGGCAATATTTCATAATACTGTACACATTTGTTGAATGTAACCATATGGGGCTGTTTGTATTTTTCCTGGAATAACAATGTCAGCTCTGAAACTTTCCAGCCATGAAGAGCTTACACTTCTGACCTGAAGTCAACAACGGTTTCACAACTGTAGGGTGTTGTATGTATACTGGAGATTTGTATTCGACAAACACTTATCCATTACTGTCTGTGTAACATCCAAACCATGAAGTCGGTTTCTGACAACCGTGACAGCATTAAACAGAAACTTACTGAGCAGTAAATGAGTCGTACATTCATGCTTCTGCAGTTCAACACATTTTATTTACCCCAGTCACACATACTGCTACTTTGTACAAAAGTTAAAAAAAAAAATATATATATATATATGAAATTATATGCATCGACATAAACAAACACCAAAAGTAGTTTGTACTTTGAGGGTCGGGCTCGTTCTTTTCACTTCTTTCTTGCTTACTTGCGCACTGCAAGATGGGGAAACTGCAAAACAAGAAAAAATGTTGCTTCACGAATTTGTTACAGTATGACACAAAAAACTAAAATGTCAAGTGCGTTACTATTTAGTGTCGCTTTAGATGTATTATTAATTATAATAACACCCATTCAGTGCAGATATTAATAAGTTAGAAGGCTTGCTTGCCTACCTCCCAGAAAGCCTGATCATCAAAACATTTCTTGTCTTGTGGCGGTCTCCAGAAGTTCCACTTGAGTAGGAGCCCTTTAAACAATGACATAAAAAAGTTAGGAAGGCTTTCAAACATACTGTATAACACAGTACTGCTGTGCTGTGTACTGCTGTACACACCTGTGTACGGTACACTGTAAAAAGAGGTGACTTCGGGTGAATCTTGGATTTCAAACTATACTGTAAAACATTTATGTGGCATTGAATTTCACCATTGATAGCATTCTGCTGGCATAAAATAATAGAATAATTCAAAATGGATGCTGGAAAGAAGACTTACCTGTCAAGATGCCCATCAACAGACTTAAAGAGATAGTGGTGATGATAGCACAAATGTGAAATACAGCAAACCGGATTGCCCTACAAAATAAAAGACCAGTTACACAGGGTGTCACACCTTTTGTGTGTGCGTGTGGATAATATGACAGTTGAATTCTTACAGTATGTGATCATCAAAGTCTCTAATCTGTAGGAGGAGTTGTGCTAGCCATCCCAGGAGACCAGGGAGTCCATGTGTGCTCAGGATCGAACAGGTGTCATGGCACTGAAATGCGAACTGCATGTGGATCTGAAAAATAAGATCTTATGAGGAGTGTGTGGTGTACAGATTATTTGATCAAAGGATTTGTGATCACGTGGTGATCAGAACCTTAAGATATCGGAATCCGATGGTTGATACGACAGCAGCAGCCAATCCGATTGTCATGGCTTCCCACGGCTGATGAACCACTGAAATGGAAATCCCAACAGCAACACCGCCGGCAAAGATGCATGACTGCATGTGGCGCTGACAGAGGAGTGAAGATAGATGTCACAAATATTAAACATACATAGCATAATGTTTAGCTAACATCTCAAGTGTCAGATCATACCAGGTTGAGTTTTCCTTTGGGACTCGAGAGCACAGACACAGCAGCTGCTGTTACAGCACTGACAGCCAGGGCCAGGTAGGTGCTGCACACGGCCCCCAGCTTCCTCCTAGGATCGTCCACGAGGACTGAATTAAAACTGGGCCAAAACATCCAGAGAAACAAAATCCCTGGAGAACAGAGAACAGAGGATTTATATTCAGATTGTGCTTTGCTCATGCAATGTTTGGACTCAAATGTCCAACTGAAGTATAACCATGCCACTTGCTGCACCATGCTGCAAATGATCCAGCAGTAACATTATGGAAAACACAACCTACTTCTTACCCAACATAGAAAACAATCCTGTTTTGCTGTCAAACTTCTCTTTTTCAAATCGCTGCATGGATCCTTCTCGATACATGATCCAAGTCAGCATGAGTCCAAAGAAGGCCCCGAAAATGTGAAGCAGCATAATGCTGTTCAGAGGCGGTGTCTAGAGTTAGAAAAAACAACATTATAAGTACATAGCACTGCAGGTTTGTAAATAAGCTTGGCCTTAAGAACCGATGTAAATTTCCTACTTTCAGCAGAGTTTGGAGAAGCCAGTCATTCAGGACAAACCCTGACACCTCAAGCAAGGTGATGAGGATGAGGTGGACAGAGTTGATCTTCCCCAGCATGGCTCCCACTGAAATGATGGCAGAGGCTGCACACATTTCTGCGACTATTAAACTGTTAAAAAAAAAAATACAATAAACATTGACATTAAACGTTTAACTTATATATATATATATATATACACATATATATATAAGGTTTGTAAAGTGTTGGTTGATGCTGGTTGATTTCTGTTCAATTAAAAACCTTGTGTTTAAAATGTCTGCCTCAGCTGATAACCTACCTTCTCAAGTTTATCCTGAATTTTCCTCTGTAATACCAGGACTCAATTCCGTTGAGTATGAGAGCCCATTGAACGGCCACGACAGAAACAAGGAGGTTGAATGCTGAAGCACTGAAACCATACCGCACTAGAAAAGTGCCTAAGAAGCCAAAACCCAGAATCACCATCACATTCACATCCTGGAACTCTGCAAGGGACAAAAAGAGATGGTACTTCACGGTCATCACAGTACAGTCCTGTGCAAAACAATCACTTCTGTTGGGTTTCAGCTCATAGCACAATTTTCAGGAGACAACACAGATCATCTGCTCCTAAAGAACCAGCCAAGCGCATGAGCTTATCACTGCCAAACAGTAATAAATGCAGCCCCTCCCCACACTGTTGGATTCCAGTATATTTAACTTTGTTTAGCCTTTTTTTTTTTTTTTTTTTTTTAATATATGAGTAGCGTAAAATGTATTTTTTTATGAGCGAGTTATTCAAAAATGACTTAATTTTAATGAAACGTTGTCTTTTTTCAACACCCTTTATCCCTCACTTATAAACTCACTTATACATACCTGGATAAAAGTTCCTGAAGGTAGTCCCATCAACTTTCACGTTGCTATCGATCTCAATGTACAATGCAAATATGACAATGAACCCAGTCTGCAGAAAAAGGAGTAAAGGTGGCAGCCTGGAGCGCAAACTTGGTGCGTTCTGAGGAGCCATTTGGAGATGTTGCCCTATACGCACTTCTCTTCCAACTGACGGATGGGTGATTGTGGCGCTGAATTAGGGGTGTGCGATACTAAACTTGGAATCGTTCCGAAACCAAGTAAATACAGGACCGGTACTGCAGATACTGACACTGATATCAATTATTTTTACTTAAAAAGCAGATCGTCTACTTAATTTATGAAGTGAATGCATCATCAATATGCAAATTTGGAATGTAAATATATGAATACTCATGTTCTTTAGACAGTTAACACGAAAGAGTTATTATATTCAGCCATATTCACATTTCAGGTTTGAGGTATACAATTATTAATTTAGATTTATTTAATCTGGCTTAATATATATCATATGACTATCTAATATATATGTACTTCTCTATTTTACTTTTTTTTATCATGTAACTTCCTTAGGGCCCTAAATACAGGTAAATAAGCAAATGTAACTGCAACCCACACTTTTCACTCGAGCACACGCATACATTTTAACCTGGTAACAAAACACAGAGGCCATACAAGGCCTTCGGGCGAGTCTGTCAATGAAGCACTCACAAAAGCCCTGATATAAATAACCCCCGTATGTCGGAGTGGGTGTTTTGTATCGGGCACAAAGGGAATTTTGTCCCATAGACTGCATATTTTCTGCTCATAATAAACCAAATACTCTAAGAACAGAGCCCGCCTCTGCAATCACCCCATTGGTCAATCAGCTCTGCCCAATTTGTCCACAAAAATCTGATTGGTTGAACGGTGAGACCTTCCACACGCAGCGGCCCTCGCCTCCTCGCTGTGCCCTGTTGTCTTTGGCGGAGGAGAGAGGAGCGACCGGCCCCGGCGCTACGTCAATGGCTCATCTCTGTATCCGTCACAGAGAGAGGCCTCGGCGGATAGATTGATTGGATGTACCAGCCGTCTGACAAGTGGACGTTAAGATACAGCGCGGTTTGGACTCATTGAGTCTGCGCTAACAGAAAAAGAGGAGGTTCCCGAATAGAGTCCTTTATTTATTTCTTTGTTTCCAGTGGGGGGAAAAATAATAACAGCGACATATACCACAGGCACTTCATTTATTATCTTTGTCCGTACACACAAGAAAACTGGATAAGATTACAGTCGTTACTCGAAGGCCAAAGCCAAGGGGAGGAGGATGAAGCGGCGCAATGCGGACTGCAGCAAACTCCGACGGCCGTTAAAACGGAACCGAATCACTGAGGGTATATACGGCAGGTAACTTACATGGAGCCTGACGGAGGGGGTCCACCTCACGACAATAAGGGGAAGGGGACACTGGCTGGAGATGCTTGCGGGTTCATAGGAAACTTCCTAACGTTCCCACTGATGTCAATGAACTGCCACCGCTAGCTTAGCTTATTAACCTAGCCCGCTAGTTGTGTGCTATGCTATGTTTTCGTTGTGACGTTAGCTGTTAGGCTAGCTGTGGCGCTAGGCCCCAAATAACAGCCTGCTTGGAGTCTCTCTTTCACAGCTAGTGTCACTGTTAGAAATCAGACATAGTGGACTGGTGGTTACTAATGAAGCACCCCCCTCCCGACTATCTGCTGTTTCCCCACGTCAGTTGTCATCTGCTTAGCCCCGTCAAAATTAGCCGCTTCACTGTGAGCTAAGGTAACTTAATGCTAGGTAGCACCACAGCAGCTTTGTCTGCTCATTGCCAGTTTATCCAGCAACGGTAATAATAATAATAATAATAATAATGATAGTATATGTTCACATTAGCAACATGAGTGAGACTGCAGTCAGCCCGAGTGAGCCTGTGTTGCATTACACAATTTGGAGAACTTAAAGTTGCTTGGTTGTCCTCTCCCAGCCCTACCTGACAGGTCCTACCTCTAAGGTGACTTCCTATGTATCTGATAAACCAAACGTCTAAGGCCACTGCTTATACACGTGGCATCTACACCTAGAGATGAGGGGCAGGTCTTGAATTATGTAACAGGTGCCACCTCCCCATCACAAAACAGTCACGCTTTGAGATCAAAGAATATCCCACAGCAGGTCACTTTCTGGGTCTCAGTGCTTGAACAACAAATGTCAAATATCTCTATCTCCCACGAACTTGACACAAACACCGGGAGAGAACCAGCAACAAATTACGAACAAGCAGCCTGTATGTGTGTGTGCGTGTTACCTCCACAACAGAATATACTGTCGTTTGGCAATGCCAAGATTTTCAAAGCTGGATCATGTAAAAGCATACCAAAGTTTCTTAAATTTCAATGCACTTGCTCTGTATACGCACACCGTTGCTGATTAGAATAAGTGCAACACTGTATGAAGCTGAATCTCTTTTATGTGTTGGCTTAATGATGATCTGAGTACATTTTTGTTACACGAATCACCAATATAAAAACACTCTTGACTATGTATGGTGTGTCATTCAATAGTTGTGTTTTTTTTTTTCTATTTGTTATTTTTTTAGTACCTTCCTGTACCTGAAGTTCCTGGTGGTGTGGGCACTGGTGCTACTGGCAGACTTTGTACTGGAGTTCAGGTTTGAGTACCTCTGGCCATTCTGGCTCTTCATCCGGAGCGTGTACGACTCCTTTAGATACCAGGGGCTGGTAAGTAGCTATGTCCTGACCTTTGTTGTGCTTTCATAAAGGTGGAGACAGAGCAGCAAAGCTCTTAGACACATCCAACATTGAAATTGAGGTTACCATTGCTTTTATGCAGTAACTTGAGTTGAGATAGCTAGATAGTTGGTCAAAACTTGTTGGCCATGTGCGTATATACTTCACCAGGCTTCTAACAACATTTAGACAAAAGAGATGAGCATAAAAAAGAAGATCCAGAAGAGGGAAAGTATCGCTTTGACAGCAGTGTGATAAAAGGCAACATTTGTCCACATAATGGTGCATTTTTGTATCCAGAAAAAGTCTAAATACTGTAGCTAATCAGCCACAACTGAAGAGTTGATGGTTATTTCCAAGTGCACACAGTGAGACAAAAGTGTCTCTTTGCTGCACTGTCAGTCCAAACGCTTTGACCTAAATATAAACAACTTAATGTGGATTGATTTATCAGTACTAAACTTATAATCCTCTAATAATCAGACCTCTGTGTGTGTGTGTAATCATAATCAGTGCCTTACAAGAGAAAAAGTGATGGAAGAAGAATAACCCACAAGAGGTTAACATTGATTCTTGAGACAACTAAACTCCAGCAATGAATGTAGGGTCATCCTAAACAAATCTGAACATGCAGTCGGTTTCAGTTCTGCCACACTCTCCGATATAATGTTATGTAATTATCTGACATAATGTAGGTCTTAGCAGATTTGCCTCCTGTTATCTAAACGCTGTATGCTAATGTTATGATGTTACGTTATTGATGCTGGACAGCCTGTTATTATTGAAATGCATTGTGTAGGTGTGTGTCTGTATCTCTCTGCGATGGAGAGAACCAAAAATGTAACATTTGTATAACCATTCATGGTATCGTTTTTCATCAATGAAATATGGACTTTAATCACCAAGGAGCAGATCACTCCCATTAGAGAGGATTAAGAGTTGGCAGCCAACTCTCGTGTGAACTGGCGTCCAACAGCTTAAGGCTGGTTGCTAGCCTGGAAACAATTTTATATTTCCTAAGAGAAGGATTTAAGTTTTGAGTGTGAAATATGAACATGGATAAAAAACTGTCATCTATCTATACAGTGCACATGTTGCTGGTTTATCATAACCACTTCTCCTCTCTCCCCTACAGGCCTTCTCAGTATTCTTTGTGTGTGTTGCGTTTACCTCGGACATCATTTGCCTCCTCTTCATCCCAGTGCAATGGCTATTCTTCGCTGCCAGTACCTATGTGTGGGTGCAGTATGTTTGGCACACAGGTAAAGTCATCCAATGTAATAGTGCCTTGATGTTTGTTCGTATAAACGAGAAATGTGTAAATGCTGGTAGTTCACTTGCTTGAGGCTGTCTGTGTATTTACATGACGGGCTGTGAAAGATAAATCAATCTTTCTCTAACATTACAGTCACACCAGTTCTTTGAACGTGCACAGTTTTGTGTTGTTATTCCACTTTCAGGGACGACCAGGTGTGAAAAGCGTTGTGCAACGCTCCGTGCACATTGTGTTATCTTATTTACAAATAGTTGGCTCGCTTTCTTAGAATTTTGCACGGTGCGTGTAAGTGAGCTGCACTCTGCGGATTAGTTGTCAGTCTGATTTAGAGGTATCCCCCCGTGTTGACCAAAGGCCAGGTGTCAGATTGAAATCCTAGTGCCAGTTCGGGGGGGGGGGGGGACACAGAGTGGTCCCCAGTTGCTTTCTGAGCTCTCCAACTTTACTCACCAGTGACATTCGCTTCCATAGGATGTCACAGGGGTATTAATATTAATATCTCTCACCACTCCACAGCCTGGTGGTGAAAGCATCTGAGTTTATTGCAGCCAATGAGACAATGAGTAGTGTCTGCATGCTGCCCACCCTGTGAGCTAAGTGATAATGGTGTGTCAGTAGAGACCTACACAAAGTGTGGAGAAGCTTATGTTTTGATGTCCTTTTTATAGCATCTTTGTCCTGTTTTTGTTGTTTCAGAGAGAGGCGTCTGTCTGCCCACCGTGTCTCTATGGATACTGTTTGTGTACATCGAGGCGGCCATCAGATTCAAAGACCTGAAGAACTTCCACGTGGACTTGTGTCGACCTTTCGCTGCACACTGGTAAGCCACTGATCTGTTTTAACCCGGGCCAGTGGAACTCTGTCCTTGACAGGCGTGCTCTGACTGAAAGGCATGTCTAGGTTTAGTGCCGACTGTGAATGTGTCAGCATGGTGCAGAGGAATGATGTGAAATAAAGACGGCATTATATTAACTAATGTTCGCACCATTGCTCCACACTACATAAAGTCACTTATGTCACATGATGGTTATGTCGTGGGCCACGCGCCTCTCCTTTTTTTTTCTTCGCCATGCTCATTTTTTCATAATAAATCCTTGCAAGGCTTAGAGAGTTTTAAAGAAGGAAGTAGAAAGTGTAGAAACGAACGCCTTCTTTAGCAAGATGCAGTAAGTGTATAGACATTTGCTGTGCCTTTTTAATCTAAGGAGCCTTAAAACCTTAAGGCTGGATTTGGATTTGGCTTTGTTAGCCGACAATATGTTGTGATGTTGGGCTGTGTTTCCTTGATCGAATCACTTACGTTGTGACACTCAGTGAAACTTTGACTGATGAGACTTGTTCTTGTGTCCGTCTCCATAGCATTGGATACCCAGTAGTCACGCTGGGCTTCGGCTTCAAGAGTTACGTAAGCTATAAGATGCGCCTCCGGAAGCAGAAGGAAGTGCAGAAGGAGAACGAGTTTTACATGCAGCTCTTGCAGCAGGCTCTGCCTCCAGAGCAACAGATGCTTCAGAGGCAAGAGAGAGAAGCAGAAGAAGGTACGATTCAACACACACCTACACACTTACTGTGCGCACACATGAGGCACCTGGTTCAGGATCTGCCAGCCTGTCTGTCCAGATGTCTGACAGATGACTGGTAGCTACCAGAAAGGTAGTAATGCCTTTTGCGGTGATACAGAAGTGTTTGGGTGTTGTCAGGTGAAAGGGTTTTTAAGTGGTGCTCTTTGTTTGTTTCTCTGCAATGGTTGTTGTGCACAAAGGCCTGATAAATACAGATGAGTATGTGTTTGTAAAAATTAGGGCTGCCACGATTAGTCGATTAGTCACAATTATGTCGACGAACAAAATCGTTGACAACTAATTTAGTAGTCGACGCATCGTTTTTTTTTTGTTTTTTTTTAAACTTTGTTTCTCTCGAAACTGCAGCTGCAGCTTCCACTGCCGCATCTGCCTTTCTGTCACACACACGTGCACGTGCGCAGTAGTGGTGATCGGCGTCAGGCCTGACTTTACCGTAAATGATACGATAACAGTATCATGGCTACCCGGCAATGGAGCTCCAAAGTGTGGGAGCAGTTCAAGAAAAGTGGTGAGAAAAGCGTGCAGTGCAACATTTGCAAAGCTGAATTTGCTGATCATGGAAGCACAACAGCTATGCATGAGCATCTGAAGAGAAAGCATGTCATTGTGAATGATTCTGAAGAGGGTCCGTCGTCTCGGTAAGCAAATCGGCCAGTTAGCTGCCAATATTAGGGTAAACAGTGAGCTTTCTTGCTACTTACTCATCGTAAGCACTGAGCACAAAATTCACTTTTCTTATATTTGAGACCAAATTTTTATTCTTGTGAATAATTCCTTCAGGTGCCTCCCTCATTTTAGCTATGTTTGATATGCCAGAGACATGACACACACCTAAAAACCTGAAGTATTTATTTTTGTGTTGTTTAGGCCAGTGCCTTGTCCTTATTTTACTCAGCTGTTTGCCCTTTATGCTGCTCTGTTGAAGAATTGTTTGTTGATACAAGCTTCATATCTCATTAAAGGGTTAATGAGCTATCATCTTAATTGTTTTTATTTTCAGTTAGCACATACTTTAAACACTTCAAGCTGAAAGCTAATGATCTGATCAGCTGCGTGCTGGTGCGATAAGCTGTATGTTTTACAGTCAGTTTACGTATGATCCGACTAGTCGACTAATCGAAAAAATAACTGGTGATTAGTCGACTATCAAAATAATCGTTTGTGGCAACCCTAGTAAAAATCATAATCATCCACACATTTGCTTCTCTCTAATTAGGCTTTGTGTTGAGAGACAATACCCAAGAGATTTCAGTCCTGTTCGATGGTGACAATAAACGCGGGCCCTTTTTAAAAACAGAACTATCTTTTGAATCACAACCAGGCTTTTATCGAGTTCTCGTTGGTTTGTCGTGGACCTGTTTTGTCAAACAAGCCAGCGTTACTCCCTGTGTACATTTGCAGCATGTGCCGCATTTCCCTCTCTATTCAAAGCCTGTGGTTGCAGACGCACCTGCCTCATAGTTTAAACAAACACACCAGGCACATAATAATCA
The DNA here is from genome assembly GCA_028641955.1 of Protonibea diacanthus. Taxonomy (NCBI): domain Eukaryota; kingdom Metazoa; phylum Chordata; class Actinopteri; family Sciaenidae; genus Protonibea; species Protonibea diacanthus. Next base: position 15,033,173 of record CM053987.1, read on the forward strand.
CACAAGGCTCATGTCATTGGGTGTGATTAGGCAAAGATTTGAAGAGAGCTCTTATTTTCCTCACAGAAGTAGAGTAGAAGTAGATCTAGCAAATAATTTTTCACCAGTAAGAAAAAAAAGATGACAATCACTTGAGACGCAGCGGTTGTCGTGCAGTTGTAGCCAAAGTCTGACCATTTCACACAAGTAATACTCAAGTTGCAGACGTGAATCCTCTGTCAGTGTTCGATCTGGTTTTGCAAAGTTGTGTTTCAGATATTGGATATACAGAAACGAGAGAATTTTTGTCTCATGGAAGTTGCCATTTATATTTCATATGTATCCCCTCTCTATCCACACAGCAGCAGCAGCAGCAAAAGGAATATCTGAAGTGGACACACCTCCAGTGTCACAGAATGGCGCGCCAGCCAATAAAAAGACATCGGCACCACTGCCAGAGTTAGAGTATAGAGAAAAAGGGAAAGAGGGAAGGGGCGGCGGGGAGGCTAAAAAGCAGCACAACAGCAACAGCATCCTGCCATCATCAGTGGACTCTAAACTCCAGGAGATGGAGTATATGGAGAACCATATGAACAACAAGAGACTGACCACAGAGCTGGGCAGCACAGAGAACCTGTTGCTTAAAGAGGACAACAATTCCTCCTGCTCGTCCTCGTCCTCCTCCTCTTCCAAAAACTACAAAAATGCTAGCAGCAACGCCGCGACGCTCAACTCCTCGCCCCGCGGCCATAGTGCTACCAACGGCAGCGTGCCCTCCTCTGCGCCATCATCGTCCTCCTCCGCGGGGAAGAACGAGAAGAAGCACAAGTTAGCGGTGGGGAAGGGGACGTCGGGCGGCTCCCACAGGGATCCCACAGACAATTGTATCCCCAACAACCAGCTGAGCAAGCCAGAAGCACTTGTTAGGTAAGAAGCACATGCTCATGCAGAGACTGTGCCACACTGTGCCATACTGCACTAAGAAATCACATGCTATGAGATCAGCTATTTAATAACGTAGTGCGCAGCAGTAGTAGTCTGAAGTGAAACGTTGTCCAGGTGACATTTTGTCCTCGATCTTGATACCAGTCCGTTTTATTTTTACACTGTGAACACTAAGAGCAGACCTATATCTTAATATTTTACAGCTGAGTAGCCGGGCATTAGGAAAGCCTGCATCACAGCCGAACTTTGATGGTTTCCTTTAATATTTTGTTGTTTTTCCTGTAGCCCTATGGTGTTTTATATCTCTGGTTATCAGAGCATCAGTGTGGATCGGATGTTACAGAACGGATGATAAATTATCTCCAGCATGAACAGAATATTTAAGTTTGAGACCTTTCGTTTAACAGCAGTGCTGTCAAAACATGTTTTCTTTTTTTTTGGTTTGTTTGCTTGCCGCTTCACTCTTCCATAGAATTTACTGAAACTCTTTGCCAGGCTGCTGTTTAGTTTATAGTTTGTTTATTTTATGCGTCACTAACAAAAGGAAGTCTTTTTTTTTTTTTTTTTTTTTTTAAATGTTTGTGCTCCAGTTACATTTTGACAGCTTGCGCACCTGAAGCAAATAAAGCAGAGGATCAAATTGGCCATGCTTTTTATAGCCTAAACAGATCCTTAATGGGGAAAAAAAAACAAACGCCTGAATTAGGCCTCGTATTCTGATCAGCTTGTGACATCCTTAGTTGTGTAGCCGCATATTGCAAACAGATGGTCATTAAAAAGGTCTCTTGCTGGTGTGATTTAATTGGACTGAGGATGTTGGGAAAATGTAATTTCGCTCTTGATGTATTTGCAGTCTTGAACACGCAGCAGATAATGTTTTTCAAGGGAGTCGGTCCTCAAGTGGAAGAGTAGGTTTAGTGTAGGTTGACGTAATGTGCTGCGTCTGTCATCGTGTCTTCCTGCATTCTATTTAAATTAGTCAGCAGACCAGTTTATTCTTCGTGCTGTAGATTTTAGTTTGTTAACAGTCACATATAACACATCTATCTATATACTTATATCTGTACCGTCACGTTCTACTTTAAGGTCTCGACTTACGTTCAGACAGAGTCCGGCGCTGCGGTGAAAATGCAGGTTTTCCATTTATCTGAGCGGGGGCAGTGCATTTTGGCTGCAGCGGTGCAGGCCATAGGAGTGTCCGCCAAAAAATGTGGAGATGTTGAGCCGGATCCAACTTTTGGGGGAAAAAAAAAAACGCTCTGGCTGCCAATCAGACACTCATACCGGTCAAACTGTGATTTTTTTTTTTTTTTTTTTTTTTAATTTCTTTAATTTCTTGCAGCGTGTATTTGACTCATTGCCTCATCTTTATTTACCGTCAGTCTAGATAAAATCCGCAGTCGTGTGTCCATAACCACACACATGTTTTGTTTTTGTAGCTCTTGTTAAATGTCATAATAGCAGCATGTTAATGTGTCCCTCCTCTGTTCACTCTCCCGCTTGGGACAGATTGGAGCAGGATGTTAAGAAGTTGAAGGCAGACCTGCAGGCCAGCCGGCAGGTTGAGCAGGACCTGCGCAGCCAGATTGGCTCGCTGGGCAGCGCTGAGCGCTCCATACGCACTGAGCTGGGCCAACTGCGCCAGGAGAACGAGCTGCTGCAGAACAAGTGAGTGGATCACTGGATCAAAGCAAGGTCACACCAGGGACCATGTTGGTTTTTGGATCATTACCAACTGGGATGGTCATAGTCATGAATTGGTATAAATTAAGACTATAGGAAAAGAGCAGAAAAAGTAATTTCTGATTGAGGAATGTCTGATAGATTAATAGATTTACAAGAATGAAAGCACAAGTACCAAACACTGTGGAACTGAAGTAAGACTGAAGTAATGTACTTCTCTATGTGTGTGTCTGTGCTCCTGTAGGCTCCATAATGCTGTGCAGGCAAAGCAAAAGGACAAACAGGCAGTGGGCCAACTGGAGAAGAGGCTCAAAGCAGAGCAGGAGGCTCGAGCCACCGCAGAGAAACAACTCGCAGACGAAAAGAAGCGAAAGAAGTTAGAGGAGGCCACAGCAGCCAGAGCAGTAGCACTAGCAGCAGCGTCCAGGTAGCTGCACATCTGACATGTTTGAAGTTTTCAGAAACCACTTTACTCTTGATTTGTTTCTTGTAAATCATAATTCATTATGAGCGTTAATGCATATTCACCACTACTTTTTTTTTTTTCCCCCCCTCATCACCGTTTGTTCAGAGGGGAGTGCACAGACACGCTGCGGCGGCGGATCACTGAATTAGAAACAGAGTGTAAGAAACTAACAATGGACATCAAGCTAAAGGAGGACCAGATCAGAGAGCTTGAATTGAAAGTTCAGGTAAGGAATTATCAACTTTGGTATTTATGAGATGAATCAAGTACAAATGAAAATTAGCTACGCGTTCCAGTATTATTGTGCTTTGAAGTATTTGTCTCTTTGTTCACTCAGTAATCTTTGTAATGATTTTTTTTGCCAGAAGCTGTAGAGGAATTAGTGTGTGACGTTCAAAAAGCTTCTTAATAAATGATTACAAATTTGTTCTGCCCAGTGACTCATGAAAATCCTGAAACACGAACCTATTGCAGTCTTGTGTACATTGCCCGTTCTGCATGTGTCAGTGCATGCAAATAGCTTTTGCAATAGAGCGGACCAGAGCGAGTGACAGAGCTTCACAAAAGACAAAGTGATGCAGCGAAATGTAACACGCTTAACGTCTGTATCGTGTGATACAGTCACAGCCTGTAACCTACCCTCTTTGTCCAAACGCCCACCACCAAGTGCACAGGTAAAATTGAGGCGCAACCGAAGTGTGTGATCTAAACAAATAAACAATGCAAACCATATACACACATTCTAGCTTCTACACACAGCGTAAAAACAGCAAATATTCAAATTATTCATGGATTCATAATTTTCTTTTTTTTTTTTTTTTTTATCTTTTTGTCGACAAACACCTCCTCATTTAGACATATGACTGCTGAAATAATAAAACAAGTATTAAAATCAGGATTTCATGAAACTTTAAATTGATGTGCAGAATCAGAGTTGCTAAAATGTGACTGATAATCAGCCGTAGTGCCTGTACATTAGACTGCATTACACAGGCTACAGGTTGTTACACTGTATTCAGCATATAGACTCTCTAACAGGTTGTTTATTTACTTATTAATAACAATATTATCACAGCACTGTAGTGCAAACAGGTTTTAAACTCTGTGTTGTTTGACTGGTCGCAGTGATGCATAATTAACTCAAACATTTGTTTATTTTACATTCTAGGCTGAGCTTTAGCGCTTCATTTCTTCATGCAGCACATAATGAATTTCTCTTCACATCGGTTACAGAAGTCATAAAAATGAGTCCGATCTGTGCCATCGCCCCACACACAGACCATTCAAGCAGCGGTGGACTGAAACTAACCCTAACTGTGTCTCTTCTAAATCTCACAGGAGCTTCATAAATATAAGGAGAATGAAAAAGACACAGAGGTGCTGATGTCGGCGCTGTCAGCCATGCAGGATAAGACCCAGCACCTGGAGAACAGCCTGAGTGCAGAGACCAGGATCAAACTGGACCTCTTCTCTGCGCTGGGAGATGCCAAGAGACAGCTGGAGATTGCACAAGGTCTGTCTGATATCCGTACACAACACGTGTTCAGTACTGTGCGCGTGAGCACACCTACAGATATATTTGGGTTTGAACCTCAAAAAAAAAAAAAAAAAGTCACCTTTGTGTTTGGACTGTTTTCAGGTCAGATCCTGCAGAAGGACCAGGAGATAAAAGATCTGAAGCAGAAGATAGCCGAAGTGATGGCCGTCATGCCCAGCATCTCCTACACAGCCGACACCAGCAGCATGACCCCCGTGGCCCCCCACTACTCCTCCAAGTTCATGGACACCAATCCCTCCGGCCTAGACCCCAACGCCTCCGTTTACCAGCCACTGAAAAAGTGAACGCTTCGTCCCCGCCCCCCTCCCCCACCTCTCGCCTCTCTCCATCCTCCCCATCATTTTTTTTTTCTTCTCCCCCTCTTCCCACCCCCCCGCAGGCCCACCAACCTTCCAATCTGCTCGGCATGTCTGCGGCTGAGAACGTTGTTTTTCTTGGGTTTTTATTTTTTTCTCCTCGCCAGGTCAGAAGGATGTTGTATTGTGTGACTGTATTTGTTGTAGTTAAAACAAAAGACAAAAAAAACTTAAAAACGGACATCACATGTCAACTAGGGAGTCCCAGTATTTTTTTTTTCTCTCTCTTAAGTGTCTAGTGAAACCTCACAGAATCGGGTTTGTATCTTCATCTCAAGGGTGTTGCTCTCCCCTTTCCCCACTGCTACTACTGCAACCAGTCGCCTGCTCTTTGGTCCTGGGAATAGCTGCTTTATTATTTTAGGATGATTTTTCCCTCCTAAAAAAAAAAAGAAAAATTGAAAACAGAGTTCTCCTTTACCACACAGTCATACAGCCTTACTTGTACCCCGATTTCTTTGACACATTGTTTTCTCTCAAGGTAGTATGGCGACATCTGTACAACCAGAGGAATGTAGTGCAAAGTTGGCACAGACGCCCCTGTTGTTTTTTTTTTTTTAAACACCAAATCAACCCTGCTCTCAGCTGCTTTGGGGTTTTGGTGGTAGATAGTTCTTTAAAGCGTATCGTGTGGTTCTATTTGTTCACTCTTTAAGATTCAAGTGTTGACTTCAGCAGGCTGGAAGTGTTGGGAAAAGATCTTGTGTTGTAAGCAGAAACATGGACCTTTTTAAAAAAAAAAAAAAAAAAAAAAAAAAAAAATTAACTGAAACCAAGCAGCTCCCTGAGTTTTTTGAGTTGAAGAAAGAGTACAGTAAGAGAAGAAGTCTGTGTGTGCGCGCTAGTGTGCCAGCTTCTCATAGTCTTTCATCAGTTGTCATGATCACAGTGCCTTGCGTTGAGGACATAAAGTGAGTTTGATGATGAGATACTACCCAACCCTTCTAAATTAGTGAAATTAGTGAAGCATCTGGCTAAGCCGGAAAGGATAAGAATTTGACCTCGCCTAGTGACGCAGGACAAAGCTGCCTTTGGGCGCTTTGGGACTCCTTACTGATTTTCCAACTGTTAGGAAGTCCGATCCATCGTATACACTCGAGGGCAGCTTTGTCCTTTTTTTATGTTAGTCACATTCAACAGATCCATTGGACAAAGATTCCTCCATTATTCTCCTATTTGCCTATTGTCAGTATGTTATATCCTTCACAGAGTCTACTGCATACAGGTCTCCGGCTCGTGTAACATGTCCCCTCACAGAAGTTCATCTCTTCTGCTACGTTGAACCCCAAAATCTTTTGGTTTAGCTGCTGGCCTCCCTTGTTTCTCGTTTGATTTCCAATTTTGAAGTGGCACTGTAGAAGACACACGCTATTTGAAAGGGAAAACTGTAAAGACGGACCGTGCAATGTAAACAAAGCTTTGGAAATGCCAACCTTGAATATAGCAGTTTAAATAATTTTATTGAATTAATCCTCCACTTCAGTTCGTTGTGCCAAGACTGGAATGCTTATTTCTCTAGTAATATGTAAGAATGTACCGCAGATACATTGGCTGACGTGTTTGTCAAATATCCAGTTGAATATCACTTAATGGAAGTTTCTGTTAAGCAGGTAGAGAAAGTGGTCACCTGTTTGTAGTAGACCGTGTAGTTAACAGTAAGGGACTAGAAAAGTCAACGTTTCTTTTTGTGAATGTTACAGTATTTGCAACTGTTGGGCAAGTGGCTGTTTTTTCAAAGCAGTTTTCCTTAACTCCTGTTTCTTGGTATTATCGTCATTTTCTTTCCTGCAGGGAGAAAAATCGCTCGAGTCTGACGTGGTTTCACCATCATTTGAAATGGTCATTGTTGTGCGTGTGGTTTTCACCTACTATAAATGGAGAAGCTTTTTTTTTTTTTTCTCTATCGCTCAGAACGCTATCATTGGCTCCTGGAAAAAAAAAAAAAAAAGTTGTGAAAATTACAGTTTAGTCAGTTGTTTTGGTCAACTGATTGAGAGTATAGAGAAGTGTTTTGTTTGTTTTTTGTTTTCTATGCCCACAGTCACTGCTCTGTTCTCCCCAGGTCTGACCTTGGCTGTGCTCTCGCTCTGTGAGGTTTACAAGGAATAAACATTTTTTTCTTGCAAATTGACTTTTTTTTTTTTATCTGCTTGTTGCTGTTACTGACCATTATGTCTCGATATTTTTAAAACAACTTGTCATCTCTGACAAGTTATGTTTGGTGGTGCAGTCCAGAATGTTCACTTTCCAAACCAGGGTTATTCTCATAAAGCCTGCTTTACAAACAGAAGTTGGTGAAGTTTGAAAGAAGCATGAATTTAAGAGGCAGGTGGATCTAATCTAAGTCTAAAGACTAGTGTTATGGGAAGCGTAGGATCTTAAAAAGCCAGGATATTTCAGCAACTATTGCTTAGATTTCAACTTTTCCTTTATTACTCTATCTTTTGTAAGTCTTTAAGTTTATGGAAGTCCAAAACTAAAAGTCAAGAACACCACAGATCCATAATTCATGTGTAGCAGCCCAAGTACTGTCAGTTTCTTATTATAATGTCAATTTTATGTTTCGTGTAGTTCCTTTTATTGAGTGATCCAGTTTTAATGAAACACATTAGTGCAGTTGAAGTAAAACAATATTTATGAAAACAATAAATATGGTTTATATTATGCTGTTATTTGAAATATGCCTCCTGTCCCTCCCCCAAAAAAAGAAAAAAAAAGCTTCATAATTTTGTCATATGGCTCCAATCTGGTGTTGGAGACTGGGCGTAGTATTATTTTGTTGCCACTAGGAGGCAGCGTCCTTCAATATAATGTAGGTTAAGACAGCTAATCTGCTCACACAGACTCAGGTTATTAAGAACCATTAATTCCCTCTATTCCAGACCAGAAAATCCCATTTACCTTTTAACAAAGAGAATTTATGAATAATTTGTTCATGCTAACCACTAATCACAGCTAGTCAAAACACAGTGACGACTTGGCTCCCGCAAAGCTTTGCAGCAGCGCTGGGTTTGTAGGTAAATGAAGTTGGGAGTGTGCAGCATTTGAATGACGCCCGAGGGGACTGCTGGTGTTTGATGTTAAGTGTTTAAAGAACACCTTTCTACACTCCCCTCTTTGTCTACATTTCACATTCAGAGGTAATCCCCATCAGGGAGTGTCGGTGCTCCGTTGACCTCTGGGGTTAATGCTTCAGTCAGCACTGGAACCATAAAAGGGAGCAAATTATGGGCTGCCACATATTTTGATTTTAGAGATAATTCATTCTTCTAGTGTACTTGGAACATTTCGGGAGGCAGATAAAGAATGTCTGTGCCAAGGACGCTGGATTTCAGTGCATGAAAGAAGCCCTCTGCTCAGCATTCTGTCACATGCCAGGCTTCCCCCAAATACACCCGATTAACCTGCGCAGTGAGACAAATGTGGGTAAAGCTCCTCGCTCATTGTCTTTGCATCAACCGGAGCCTAGGTTAGGCATAAATTTGTTTTACACTCGCCCCTTGGTATTTTTTTTATTGCTCCTCTTGTTCCAGTTTGGCACCACACACCGCTTGGCAGAGTCAAGCATGTGGATTTAACAGATTATAATAGGTCGTTTCTAGCAATCTGCATTTGGCACAGATGTACTCTCAGTGCCATTACACCAACAAATCTACAGCAAATCCAGCTGTTTGAAGGCAAGAAATGAGAAACTCCAGGTCTAGCTCTCCCTTTTGCTCTTGACCTACTCGGCCAACAAAAATCCATGAGCAATTTTCTCGGTGGAAATGCGTGTTCCACTCGGCCCCTGCTCTCTGGAAAACAAGGTGGTGAACAGATTAAAAATGAATTGGGTTTTCTCAGGTGAGCACTAAAGTTGTATAGATTTAGTCCCGTGGCTGATGCTGTGAAGCTGCTTACTTGTGTTTGCCCTCATGTATGAATAAATCGCATGTATTTTGCCTTTCATACTCACCTTCAGACTGAAGAATCATCTCTGCTGAATGTTGGGCAACCCTCCCTTCACCCCCTAACCCCTTTAACTTGATGTGCAGCTGAACCCTTCTTCTCTTTCACAGCAGAAACTCAATGATTTTTTTAACCTCTCAAACACACCTGTAACCTGTACCCATGTTTCTGCTTTAAAAGTCAAGTTATGTGCAGATTTACTTCCCTTCCTTTGTCTCAAGCCTTTTCAGTGCCTGAGTACAGAGTGATCGTTTAGCTTACAGCGCTTCCCTCGTGGTGATAAATGTACCGAATAAAGGACAGGACTACGTCACTGCTAACTAAGCTTCAGAATTAAGACAGTGGTGGTGTTGCTTAACGTGTCCTGAGTGACGTATCGGCCTGTTGCACTCTTGTATCCGAGCTTCTTGTCTCCTGTGAAATCTGGTACTGCAGGATTTTTTGAAATCCATTCTCCTGAGTGATTCACTTTGGTGGGTGGTGATGTAAGCTGAGTGAAACTCAAAACTGAACTTTGGGTTGCTGCGATATAAAATGTCTCAACATGTAATACAATGCAAAAAATTTTGGCACCAATATCCAAATTCTATACTTTTTTAGATCTCATTTTACAATATAAATCAAGACGTAATCAAAGAAATAAGACTAACGGTGTATCCTATGGACATAATTTGCTTTAGTGTAACCTAAGTATAAATATAAATGTATTATTTATATTTTCTATGTCCTATTTCACTGAATATACTTAATCAGTGTTGTTTCTTTGTGCCATCTCTGCAGACTATATGACTATAAAAGGTCACAAATTGAGAGAAATTGTTGTTGGTCGACCGCCTTTTGTCCTTTCAGCCATTAAACATGTATTTTAAACACACACAAAAGAGGTCAATATGACATGAATTGCTCCTGGCTGAGCAGCGGGGTTTCCTCCTCAGGTTTGTGAGATGAGACGTCTTTTGTCTGTGTACAGTCTATATCTCTCTAACATCAGGCGACCCCGCTCTCCTCCAGATGTCCAACAGAACCTCAGTGGCTTTCAATTTTTTGAACAATGACTCACTGTTACAGTTTGGCCTACGTCTTTCCCCATACAGCTTTCCTCCCCTGCGACTGTTCGCTTGTATGACAGGCCATCAGAGCAGAGTGGGACAGAATATGGGGGCTGCGGGAATATGATGCATTTTTTATCAGAAATAATATTAGATCAGGGGAATATGAAACAAAAAACAGACACTGAAAGAACGGCGGAGCCATGATATTCAGCCAGTTGCATTCACAACAATGAAAATATTATTTAAAGGTCCAGTGTGTAGAATTTCATTGCTTCTAGTTGTGTAATCGCTACACTGCAATCAATCACATCACCCTCACCTATAGTGTAAAGGAGAAACAACCAATAACAGTATAAAGAATGGACAGAGCCTGAGCGAGGTCACCTGTAGGTTTCCAAAGCGATGTTTTGAAGCTGAAATTATACCGCCGCCATGTTGGATGTACTGCCTCTTCCACCTCTTCGCTAATCTAAATATCAGCAAAGACGTGGATCATCGGCAGACTTTAAGTGGCTGAATTACACCTGGGTGCTCTAATAAGCCATCTATAATGGCACTTACCTGTCAATCAAAGTGGCCATGCTGTTAGTTCACAGTTGTCATGGAGAGGGAAATTAGCTACAGAGACCAAAACTGTTTTTTGTACGAGGCTGTAAACATGTTTATTTCTGCTGTGAAGCTGAACATTTTAATACAGGAGACTGACTCACTTCTTCAGCCCGTCTCAAGTGGCCGCTCAACGAATTACAGTTTTTAGCACTTCCGCTTAATTTCCCAGCACTGGAGGTTACCACTTGGGCTAGAGTGAGTATTTAGTTTGTCTGTTCTGGGCTACTGTAGAAACATGTATTTTCAACATGGCGGCCTCTATAAAAGAGGACCCGCTCCCGCTGTAGATATAAAAGAAAATATTTTATACAATTTTTAAGTCACAAAAACAAAACAAAAATCTTAATTTCAGGTGAGTAAACATCCGAGAAAACATAGTTATGAATATTGTCAGCCCAGTCTCACACACTGGACCTTTAACTGTGGTGCTTAATATAAATTTGAGTGCATTAATAGCGCTATATCTACCTGAAAAGGTGAATCCCCTGAACTGAAGTAGTTCCCACTCTCCAACCTATTTCTGGTCGTGACATTAGTGACATTTCTTTTGAGCAGACGATGAATTAAAAAGCTCGATAAAGTGGCTGAATTAAACATGAGAGGTCTAACCGCGGCCCCCGTGCTTTGACTGCTGAATAACCTGTCACCAAACACACTTGGTGGGGTGGGGGGAGTGAAACTGTACCGTGCGCGTTAACAGGAACAACAGAGCACCGCCCGCCCGGGATGCGAGCGCCGCCACCGCCGGCTGAAGCTGCTGCTGCTGCTGCAACAGCCTCACTCGCGTGATTCCACAAGCGGGCGTCACGCACATTTATCCGGTTAATTTACATACATAACGCCGCCCAGGGGGACGAACATGATAATCTACCATCGATTGAAAGCTAACCGTGCGAAGGGGAGAGGAAAAAAACAGCAGAGAAAAAGTTTAGACGAGAGAGAGGTGTTTTAAAAAAAGCCAAAGCGAAAGAAGTGGTTTCGACTAGAGACGGAGAGGCGCTCGTCGGGCTCTTTGCCCCACTTTTATTTTTTGGATTACGATATGGACGCTTTGAAATCCGCTGGAAGGGCAATTATACGGAGCCCCAGCATCGCCAAACAGTCGTGGGGTGCGGGCAGACATAAAAGTGAGTATCCAGCTGTTACAACACATCACCGCGGAGGCGTTAGCTGACGCTAATTTGTCTTAAACCAAAGCTAACTTGGCTAACTAAACCGAGCTAGCCTTGACAGCGGAGCTAACCGGCGTGTGCGCGTTACTTTGCGAGCCGCCTGTCAGCCGCAGTTGTCGGGGCTTTCAGTGCGTGAGCGTGTGTCGGAGTGTGTTTAAAAAAAAAAAAAAGAGCTGGCAACTCAGCTCAGTGTTTGGAGTCAGGCGTGTTTTGTTGTGCTTTTTAAACTTGACACTCGTTCTGACAGCAGCTCGTAAACTGACTCCTCTTTTTTTTTTTTCTTTTTTTTTTTTGAGGCTTTCGTAACAAGTTCAAGCTCCTCAAACTGCTTCCTGTCTCCGCGGTGAGCTGCTTGTTGTTTCTAAGCCACACGACGGACCGACAAAAGTTTGAAGTGAGCGCTGTGAAACCGTGTTGTTGTTGTTTTGTCGTCTGCCACGTCACTGAGCAGCGAACACGACGGGAACAAGAGAGGAGGCTCCGCCGCCGGGGAGCTGAGGCACACCGGGGTGTTGACTTGTCAGGAGGCTGGAGAGGAGGCGAGGAGTCACGGGGAGTGAGAAAGGCACCGAGAGATGATGAGCGGTCTTCTCCCCTGGCAAGGCTGTGCAATCCTAGCAACGCACTGTTGCTAGGCGATACACTATGTGAAACATAGAGGCGGTGTAAGGAGTGGTTGCAGAGTCTAAATCTTCACCCTGAGCTTGTGTGATGGGGATGGACACCTTCATAGGTTTCCACATGATGCCTGGCTCCATTGTGTGCAGCCTGAGCTGCTTATATTTGCAACATCCCCATGCACACCCCCCCCCCCCCCCCCTTTTTTTTTTTTTAGTGTTTCATAGACAATAGAGCAAATTGGCAGCGAGATGTGACACGTGCCAGACAGTGCTATGGATGCTTTGTTTTGGTCCACTCTCCTCTTTTCAGGTTTTGAGGGGCAGTGGGGGTGGGGGAAGTGATGCACAATCAAGCACTGGGTGCCTCCAGCGATCTCACACACGCCGCTCGGTCCACCTAATGCAGCTAGCTGGCTGGCAGTTGATGTGGCGAAGCTTCACCGTGACTGTCTAACTGCTGCCACACAAGCAAGACAAGACCTCGCTGGAGCTTCCTGTTTTTGTCTGTGATCAAATAACTGTTCATCATCCCTTTTTTTTGTCTTCATCTGTTGCTGTAATTATAGGTTTAACTGTAGACTGCACAGTCATGGATAAGAAAGGGAACTTGTTCCATCTTGTAGTGTCACTAAGCTTCTCCTCCAAGAGCTTCTTGCACAAGATGTGATGTAAAAAATCCCATCCGGCCTGTGTTGTATTATCTCAAAAATCCGATATTTCTGGATTTAGACAGGTCCATAATTTAGCAGTGAGATTGTCTTGCCTTGTCAAAGCTGCCTCGTCACTTCTCTGGCATCTATCAGCACTGCATTCCTTTTCCCCCTGCTGTCAGTGTTGGATTGTAGCAGGTTCCAGTATTGTTTTCATGAAACTGCCCCGTGTCTCTTTTAATGATCGCTGCACATCAACATTTTAAAGCAGGCTGACATTCCTCTCTCTCTCGCTTTTTTTTTTGCAGCCCTGTGCAGAAGAATGTGTCAGCTATGTCATTTCCTGCATGGTTTTAAACAGCTCTGTTTTGGGAAGCCTGCTGAGCTGACTGAATGTTTATCCGCGCTGCCCTCTCATTACATTCAAATAGTTCCCGATTTTTAGATGGAGGGCGGTGGGAGGGGGGGTAAACTGGCTTGTAACATCAACCGTCTTTTTAGGTCATGTGTGGGAGGGAGAGAAAAATCACTGTCTGCGTTGAAGAGAGACAGCTCACGCCCACACGCCTGGTCAAGGAGCTGACTTCCGCGTGGACTTGTCAATATTGAAGCAGCGACATGTCAGGATGTCAGCAGACCCCACAGATGGCTAATGGGGAGCGTGTATGATCTTTTAAACCACTTGCACTGCATCACATTTAACACCTAGATGTGTAGGCCAACGTTGTTAGTGCTGTCACCGGAGATGGGAGTTGGTGTCTGTTGACTCATTTGCATTTTGTACATTATTCAGATAGTGTCACTGCGCTGACAGAAGTTGTTGTGGTTGGTGTTAAATAAAGCATAAACAGCGTTCATTTAAATGGTTAATGACATACACAGCAGGTCTTAATTACCTTTTTATCTTAAGTACAGTAGTCCGCTCTAGACCTCTGGCCTGCCCCGGGCAGTCAGCACTGTGTCCCCTTGCACAAAGTCATCCAAATGGGAGCTGCCGCGCTGTAATGGAGATTGCTTCCTGCAGGGTTCCTTTATGGAGTTGTAAAATCCTCGCTGATTTATCGCCGCTGTTAGATCTTCTGTATCTGTAAGCTGCTTCTGTGCACGGAGGCATGTGTGAATGTGTTTGTGGACGCAGACGGCACAATCATGCTGTGTCACTGCTCCCGTAAGAGGACCATTTTTTTTCCAATACTGCAGGCTAAACAAATGTTTGGCTTTCTCTCGCCGGCACAGCGGGGGAAATTGGATACTTTTAAACATCAGAATTGTTGTCATTACGCCGGTAAAGTGGCACGGGCTAAGATGAGCAGTTAAATGGCAGCGTGATGAATTTGGGAAGCAAAAGCCAATCTATTTGCATCTGTTATTCACTGTGCTGTTTTGCATTTAGCAGCCTAGCATTAGAAAAAATATACATCTGTTCCCATGTGTTATCATTTCAGAGTAAACACTATTTCCTTTGTCTGTATAAACGGCACAATTAGCTCCAACAGTCATCAACAGCAACAAAAAACCCCAGCAGAAAACAAAATTAGAAGTCCACACTAAGATTGCTTTTGTTTCTTATTCACAGAACGTTATTTTGTCACAGTAGGAACTACTTTGAAAGACTAACGGTGATGCCAGAAGGGAAGTCTGGGCAGGAAGCACGGTGGCTAACCAGTTCACTTTCCTGGTGAGAAATAATTAATGTAATCTCCTTCAGCCATATGTGCAGACATATGGCCAGTGTGGTAGTTCTTTAGTTTCATTACGTGTAGGAGAACTTGGTGACACACAAAGGCCGTCTGAGACTTTAACAGTAAGGAGGACGCCTACAAATGAAGTGTATTTAGACAGCGAACAACATCAGCTCCTTCTGTTCTTTTCATCGTGCGAGTTAATAACACTGATCCTCAGACATGAGAGCATCGCTCTGCGACTAAAGCACAAACATGACATTACAGTGCACCATCCGTTAGAGTCTTCCTTTTATCTGACTTGTCAGTCGAGCTGTGGAGGTTTATGGACGTCTTCTGGCTGTAGTATGAAACTCAGATAGTCGACCAAGCAACCCCTCCTTCCTCTTTGGTGAGCATGTCATTCAGGTAAGACTTGCTCCTGTTTTTAAGCCCCGTCTCGTCTCAAACTGATGTTTGCTCCAAAACTTGCTTCTTGTCTTTTTTTTTTCTTTCTTCAAGGTTCCAGTATGCAAAGTCCCCGCTGTGTTGTGAAATCTTATGAAATCTCCCATGACACACGTTTTACGCTACACGCATCTCGTATATGAAGGAATGCAAGGGGCATTGTTTTTATTAATGGAAGATTCCTTTACCTCCCATTGACCTCTCTTTTCACCACCAGTGTGTCTGCTACCGCTGCCAAAATCACAAGTTGAAACGCGTCCCCGCGACACCCAAGGATGCGGAGAAGAAATCATCTGCGGAGCAGCTGACATGCACGCACAGCTTCAAAATCTCAGGGATACATTGTGCAAATGTGCGGTCTGTGTGTGTCAAACACTGACGGGAATTTCATCAGCCCGTGGGGCAATATTTGACTAAATGAAGAATTAAGTAGTCAAAACAAATGGATAGTTTATTTTATGCTGTGTGGAGGTCACTGTAGGCCGCCTCTTAGTAACTGACAACTGTCCCTGAACCTGAATCCAAATTATATTCAGTTTAAAACACAGTGTGTGACTTTTCTGTCATTAAATAACAGATTTTAAATCATGTCCATGCTACACTGACTTGTAATCAGTCTGAAACTCCAACATATTCAGTTTATTAACCTATTTGACAAAGAAGCAGTGACAGTGCATTTCATTTGTGCATTGGTTGTGCATCATGCTGCCAGCTGTCTCTGTATTTTGGTCTTTTTGGGTGAACCACATTTTGGATTGGGTCTAATTGTCTTTGGTTTGTATTTTGGACCAGTTCTGACTGTCCTTAGATGTCTTTCAGATGGGGATATGTTTTCCACAAGTCTGTTATGGATCAGGGTGCTTTTAAAGATCAGTTCCATAACCCTGCTGCTTGTTGAGAGGACATTGTGGCCTCAGCTGGTCATCAGCTGTAATCCCTGACCACCACATTTCTCCTCACTTTCCTTCTTTGAGTGGATTTAACCAGTACTGAAAGACACGTGTCTCGATGTTACGGCTTAAACCACAACTATAAGACTCTTATCTTCCGCAAATCCTTTCCTTAACCTGACTGAAATTGTTGTGGGATGGTCATCATATCAAACACAGATAGCCGCACAGTCATGCAACACTTCCTTTGTGTTAGTGGGAACGCTCCGGAATATCATAACCCTGCTGGTATGGAGGATGAAATGAAAAGGACAAAGACAAAGGAGGTCACGTGCTGCTGGGCATAAGTGATCCCCACTGACTGTTCATCTTACTTACTTTGTATCGATTGCTCCTTTTAGCGAACTCGCCTGTAGTTTACGTCTCAGTGGTCATTTGTATCTATTGCCGTTGGGCGTATTTGTGTGTGTGTTACGCAGAGATGCTTTGACCTGGCTTTTCTGATAATATGTAAAACATTTCCTGTATCCTTTCCACAGAAGCCTGTGAGCTTAAGAGCAGGAACAATAGTACTGAGTCAGTCTTTGTACTAGGCAGGGACGGACAGTGACAATCTCCCCAACATTCAGCCTTTCTCTTTGTAACAATACTCAATCTCAGCCTCGTTTCCCGTAATGGTCGAGACTTAGAAGCAGTGTAAGTATAAATTAAAATAAAATAAATAAACACAGAAGTCTGCAACAGAGATGTAGGATTTAACTTTTTTTTTTGGTGTAGTTAGAGGCTGTCCAAGGCTCTCTCTCTCATTGAGCTTCGTACTGTGTCGCTGTGTATCCCTCCAGGCATCTTTCCTCATCTGAGTCGGCAGTTTTTAAATTAGCCCAAAGTGTCCTGATTGGAATCTAATAATGCTGCAATGGGTCTTTTCTGCATGTGACTTGTCTTGGTGAGATAAGAGGAGGTCGTCTCACCACAGGCCTAGGTCAGCCGAGGATTTAAATAGGCGAGGACACATGAATGGGTTATATCATAGTAATTGGGGAACTATTGATCTGTTAGACACTTCAGACACTCAAAGGTTGTTTGTGATTCATGTCAACAACGCGTGTCTTCCATAGCAATGTGCATGACTCCTCTGGAGTCGAACACGCAGACCTGCTGCAGGAAATACTAGCTCATAAAAAGCGTATCAATCCGTTGCTGAAAATAGTCCCAGACAAATGCACTGTTTGCGTTTTTCTTTCTGAAAACTACAGCGCTCGGCTGTTTGAGAGTTTGTTGCACCCAAACACGACAGGCTTGTCTTTGACGTCAGGTGGTTCCCTCCCCAGTTACCTCTGATTTGCACATCGGCACACAATGCGTCCGAGATAGTTGCCTCTGTTTAACACCGATCCTCTGAGAGGACCACATGAAAGGCGGCCAGTGTACACACCTTTTCCCAGTATCACAGGGTGACGCACATCTCCATCAAAACAAAAAGGCGCCGAGTGAGTTAGACGCGTCGCTCAGTGCTTGTTTCAGTGTTTTAGCAACAGTGGAGATTCCCCCCGCCTTGTTCATGGGGAAGGTATGCAGGTGGGTGGGCGGCCAGGCGTGTGTCCAGCCTGACCAAAAACAATGAGTCGTTCACAGTTTTGGTATCTGGGTGGAGGGGGGAGGACTTGGATGAATGTGCCGGGATTCTCTCCTCTCACTCATTCATCGACGACACCACGCGGAGAGCTCTCAGAGCTCAGAGGCTCCTTTCAAATCTCAACAAAGGGGAAACTGTTGATGCGGCAGGCTCAACTCGTGGAACCTGCTGGTGCTGTCGAGTGGTGGCGGCGGTGGGTGCTGTTGACCGCGAAAGTCTTTTTATTCGTGTTTGGATGTTAAACCAACCTCCTCCGCCTTCCCTCGAATCCCAAAATAATCATTCACGACAGACTGGTTGAATGTGTAAACCAGGATTTTTGTAGCGCTGCAATGGCTTACTCATGTACTCGCAGCTTTACTGACATAATCTGGTATCACTTGTAGATTGATGTCAGTAACACGGATGTAAAAAGATTTTCCCCAACACTGCTAGAACATGAACTCCAGCCATAGTCGCCCTGACTCATTCGTACCAAGACGTGTCACCTGCTCGTCTCTGTCAGGTGGTTTTCAGTCGTCTCATTCATCTTCATCTGCCCCTCAACTGTTGGTTAATCTAAAGCATTTTCAAACACGATTAACGTCGGCTGAATCGCAGTGATAAAACGACTAAGTTATGAGGATGCCACTGTGGTGATTTTCTGTTTTTTTTTTTTTATACCTGTGTCTCTGCATCTCCCTCTCCGGCAGCCCCAGAGTATTAACTACATTATTTAGCGCTCACGGCATAGCAGAGCGCTCCTGCTGTTTCCACGGTGATTAAACTGTTCCATCTCCCTAATTGTCCATTAGATTTGTGTGTACCAATGCGAATTTACGGTGGGAATTTCGACTCACTGCCTTCATTTGCATATTTCTCTGTTATATGATTTTTATTTGCCTATGCCCCCCGCCCCACTTCCCTTCTCTCTTTTATCTGCTTGTTTTTCATTTATGAACGTCTCTCTGCCTCCACCCGTCTTATCTGCCCCTCTCTCTCTCTCTCTCTGTTTTGTCTGTCGTCGTCCTTTCTGAAAGCAGAGGCGAGGCCGGCTCTTCTCTCCTCGTTACTGTCAGTGTCGCGGGGCTGTTGACGGGGAAAGCGATAGCAATCCTTTCTGACCCTCCCGATTCATATCCACCGCGTTGTCTCTGACCAAAATATCCAGCCACCTCCTTCTCATGCTCTACCGCTGCACAGGCTCAGCCCTCAAATCCCTTTGATTATAATTCCCGAGACCTCTGTGCTGTCTTGTTTCTCCAGATCTCTTGTTGCATCAAAAGGGCCTCAACTGCCTCTGTAGTTGTAGCTTCATTAAAACTTGATGAAAAGTCACGGCTTATGCATAGACTCAGATGATTGGATCTTAAAGAAGAGCCTGAGACCGTTTTCTTCAGTCTTGTGTAACCAGCGGAGGAGCTGCATCGTTTCCCACACATAGACTTTATCGGGTAGGCTGCCCAGGTATATTAAAAGCTCCCCGAGTATATTTATCTCCCCGTTTTAGCATATTTTCCTGTGTGTCGTCCCCTCCCCTCTCTCTCTCTTTCCCCTTTTCTCTCAGTCTCAAGCTGTCCTAATCGATAAAGGCTAAAAAGGGGAGAAACAAGGTGAGCAGGTTAACGTAGTTTGTGAGTAAACACTAAAATAAGGTGGATGATTAAGTCAAATTCAAACTGGCCACCATCACAGTAACACTGTCACTCTGTGGGAAACTACAGCCTGACCTCAGCGCCTCTGTTTGGGTTTCTGCTCGCAGGTTCGTTGAGCCCCACAGCTCCGATGACCTGCCTCAGTTCTGCCAATTTTGGCTACTCTTATGAATACTGGCGTCCATTTCTATATCATATAACGTTTCAAAATGGAAGTAATGGGAAAAGGTGGTATAAAGTGACTTGAATAATTCCCTTTAGTGTTTAAGAAGGAACTTAGGAACTTTAAAATGTGCGCACAGGTTCTGACATTGTGTAAAATGTCACCAGAGCCACTCTTTGTGAAGAAACCTTATCGCTTTAATGACATAACTTTGATGTCTCTGTGTTATTAAACCCGTCTGCTGTCTTCTTTACACTCAGTCTCTGTGACACAGAGACGTTCTGTAGTTCAGATGAGGTGAACTGCAGAGCGAGAGGGTGTCACTGCCTGCACATTCTTTGTTCCTCTCCTCTCCTCCTGGCCGACTCTCGCTGCAGTGTTGAGACTTGTCTGAAGCCGGCGGAGACAGAGGGGATGGGAGCAGGTTTCCATCTGACTGGCGGAGTGGACTTCACACTGGCTGCGTGATTACAGGCTGATTACGCTTCAATGAGTGGTTCGGTTATTTTGTCAAGGGCTAAGAGTACGGCACGCTGTTATTAACACATTACAAACTATGCATCAAATGTGTAAATAACGATATTTACACACATTAAGAGAAATCACTTCTTTTTCTTAACTTGGTCTTGGAGAGAGATGCCATTTCAACATCATTTTCTCATCTTGTTCTTGTGTGCTGAGGTTTGGTGGAGCCTTTCTTTGTCTTGCCATTGAATCCCGCTGAGATTAGGCTGTACAGTCGAATAGATGTTTTCTGTGTCAGGTCAGATTTTCGTGTGATTAGACTTCCTAAAGGAAAAAGGAAAAATTTCTCAATACATAGCACACCAGATGTTGACTCTCAAATGGGAGGACCGCAGTACGCTTGATTTGCAGTTTGGACAACAGCGTTCTTCCTGTTGTCACCGGCTCAAACGGGTGGAATGATAACACTTCAACTTAACTGTAAATAATCTTAACTAAAAGGCTTACCGAGCTTTGTCAAAGCTGTGGACTGTGTCGACCGTGAGATGTGGTCGCGTAGGCTCACTGTAATAGATTAGAATATCAACTTGCCGCTGTGATGTGGAGAATGATCTGTACACATAGCAGCAAATGCTAAACTTAAACTCGGTTTATCTCGCAAAAATTAGTACATGATCTGTCCTGAACACTGCACAGACATTAGTACCAACAGTACAAATACCAAATTGTTTGCAGAGACAAGCATACTGGGGAAGATAACTGAGATTGACCTCAAGTTCACACACGTCAGCTCTCAAAGCGTCCTCGATAAAACTGGTGGAGCGAGAATGCTTTAGTAATATGTTGTACTTATGTTGAGGCTTAAATTGAGAAACTGAGTCATGACTTTTCACAAATCCACGAGAACATGAGTAGAGACAAGAACAACGCCTGCTTGCCTTTCGCAATCTTGAAGTCTTCCAACTCGCCCGAATATTAAAAGTGCTCTTGAATACTGATTAAGCTACATGTATATGATTTGTGGTTTAGGGCGTTGTTTTGTTTTTCATGTAAAAGCCCAACAACGGAGCGAAGGAGTTCCTGTTTGAGTTTAATACTTCTACAAGAGGAGTCCGATCAAGAGTTAATCCAGTGCTCACAGATGCTGGGAATTCTTATGTTTCGATGCCCAGTCATTTGGTGGTCAACCAGAAGATATTTGTTTTGTTCCTGTTCACTGAGTCTTCCTCCTTATCACAGACTTCCCTTGTCTGGCATCAGCGTCCATGTTACGGTGTGGTTAATATTTACGGTTTGTGTGTTTTATGGAGGCGATGAGCCGTAAAAAGTTCTGGGTGCGTGCACCTGTCCCTGTGAAGACTTGCAGAGCAGGAGCCAGGACGAAAGACGATGAGATGATCGGTCAAACTTGCACGTCTTACACTCACTGATGCTGCTGGCAGCAGCTCTGGATCTCTACCTGCCTCCTCAATCGTTTCCACTCCGCAAACATCAGTGCCTGCTCTCTCTCTCTCTGTCTGGCTTGTTTACAGGCAGTGTCACCCAGGCAAGCAGCGCTCACTGACCAGCCACAGCTCCAGCGTAGCCAAGAAGCCTTTGAAGTTTGCTCTAATCAGCACCGCAGCGGCAGAGAGCTGCCGCGGAGGGGGCTGGTGGGTGTTGGGTGGGGGGTTGGTTGTGTAAATGCAAACGTGACCAATATGAAAATGGATTATTCTTCCATACAAAGCAGCACTCTGGGTGCATGCACCAGTCTAAAAATAGCTCTGGTTCATCAGTTGCTCATTTCAGTTTTTGAAGAAAGCCTCACTAAAACGGCTACAGGGAGTTTTTTTTATTATTTTTTTTTTTATTTTTGAAGAATATTTATCTCCTCACGCAGGCTGGAGTAAAGCTTTCCCCTCATCTGTGTTGTCTAGTCTTACAGTAGCTTCCTCTTGGGACGGAGGGATTCATAAGACCCTGCAGTCAGGGTGAACTGCTGGTCATCCCCGGAGACTCGCCTCCTGCAAACAGGCTTGTTTCTGATATCTCAGCTGGACCAGCACAAGCCCTGCCGCCTTGAATCATTCAGTCCTTTTTCAAAGCACCTCTGACAGATTGTCAGATGCCAACCCGTCAGCCGCGTTGTAAACACTAAAAATCTCCCGACTCTTGTCCGCCGTTGCTTTTGCAAACACGAGCGAGTACAGAAGGTTAGAAATGTTACGTTGGCAGAGGTTAAGCTTGCATTGTCTCCATTGTGTTTGTATAGCTGTCTGCAAATGTCTTAAGTGGCTACACGCCATAATGGACATTTATCGTCCACTTGATAAGTTGACTCAGGTCATGAATGGGAGCTAATGATTCCTCACCGCAGATCATATTACGGTCAGGGTGCTACTTATCTGAGCACTAAAGTAACTACAGGATCAGCAGAGTAGGACAGCCTGATCTGTTCCCCACACTTAGGAGCTCAGAGACCTTGACCTTACAGTGGGTGTACTGTCAGACTCACCCATTACTTAAGTGTGGGTTTGGTTAGAGCTGCATTTAGACCATTATAACCCCTTCTCCGTAACCGCTCACGGTTGGCTTGGTTTGGCTGGAGACAAAAGGAATATTATAGGTCAGACTCGGCTGCCTTTTCCAAGTGGTTTATGTCCTCTAGAGGATATCGGGTGTTAAGCCAAGTGGTCACAAAGTATAAATGCTGACGATAAAGGCTGACTTGTGTGACGTGAACTGTTTAGTGATTGAAAGTTAATGAGATACTAAATGAATTGCTCAATGAAATTTTGATTTTAAACGGTTATTGGGAGCAAACAAGCGGCACCTTCTATGGTGCCTTCAATGAGCTTGTTAATTTAAAATCTTGTAAAGAAAATTAAAGCGGTGAAGTTATAATGTCTATCTGTAACATCTTAAGTTTAAATCTTGAGTGTTGGCAGAAGAAGGATTTTTACTGTTAAAAATCTGCCAGGCTGTTCAGTATTCATTTTTCTGTCACGTAAGGTCATTTTTAAGCAAAAACGATTAAGCGGTTATCAAAATTGTGGCTGTTCTATTGATTAATTGACAAAATGGATGAGAGATGGCTACACGACTCCTTCATCAAACACTTGTTCTCTCTAGAAGGCATATTTTTTGAGGGCTTAACCCAACATTTAAGACAAAAACGCAGCAGCGGTGATCACAGGATTCTCTTTAGACAGCCCTCCCGACACACTGGGTGCTACGAAAACCACTCAGGAGGCCGCGATGCTGTTGATTGTGTTTTCCGATGAACCTTTTGAGGAGACAAATGGATCTCACTGCCTCCACTCACTATCGCACCTCATTGTAGCGAGTCCATAAACCTTTTATGAGCTGCGAGGAGAAGTAAGCACGTTTATTGTCGGAGCAAATGGCTGAATACTGAGGATGCAGTTTGTTGTGCACTTGCGTGGACTTCCACTCTAAATGTTATCATTTGTTTGCACAGCTTGTCTCGGGTTTGGTCGGTTTGAAAGCTGCCGAATGTTGAAGATGAGTCTTAATAAATTTCACGTTAGGCACACACAAATCACACAAGTTGATCTTTTCTCTCTCACTCACTTCCCTCTCTGTGGTGTAGTCCTGTAGCTCAGGCACTCCGCCTCTTTTCATACTGATGTAATATAAGGAGAAGGACATGGCCTTGGGCAGCCCAGCCAGCATTCCTGCGCTAAAAGATATAAAAACCAACGTTAGTGTTTTGTGTTTTATTCTCAAGACAAATGAAGTTTGAGTCCTGAATTACTGGAGGAGACGCTATTATGAATGACTTCACCAGCAGCAGTTTTATCTCTTCAACATGTAAAATGTAGCTTAGTTAAAGCAGCGAAAACATTGTTACATGAAATATCAGCACAGAGGAGTCAATGTACAGATGCAAATAAACACCTGGGTCTCTTCACATAATGAGTTTATATTTGACTACAACAGATAACCCGTAACTTGGTGCTTTGTTCTTAATTTTAACATATTTCTGCCTGTGAAATAATATTTCCACTCACAGCACTTTCTTTTGCCGTCATGCACGGAAGAATAGCTAAAGCATGTGCTCACTGCACACACCCGTGATGAGGATATGGTTTGGCTGCTGTCACATCTAAAGCAGCCGAGTTTACCATCCCACAAGTCGACTGAGAGAACGCTGTGCTGTGCTGTGCTGTGCTGACACGTGTCTGACAGACTATCTCTTAGCCCGTCTCCCAGTACAAGCGGCGAGGGCTTGTCGGTGAGCACAAGTGTCACTGGTGCGTGTCTTTTACCTGCAGAGCTTCCGGAGAACTGGACGGACACGAGGGAGACCCTCCTGGAGGGCATGGTGTTCCAGCTCAAGTACCTGGGGGTCACGATGGTTGAGCAGCCCAAAGGAGAGGAGCTGTCTGCGGCTGCTGTCAAGAGGATAGTGGCCACGGTGAGAGACGACACACACACACACACACACACACACACACACACACACACACACATGACTAAGAAAACTATTCCCGGAAAACAAGTTCCTCTAAAGCACACATAATAATCTTTCCCACATCATTACCTCTGTCCTGGTCGTCCAGTAGTTTTCTCCTGTTTATGACCTGACTGACACCTCTGTGAAAAGTGACTGCTTTGGCTGCCTCCTCCACCACCACCACCCACTCTCCCCCAACAGTTACCCAGACTGACATTTAGAGGAGGATGCAATTAGTTTGGACACTGCTACTCAGTATACGGCTCAGCCAACTTTATCATGGTAGAAAAGGCTTAATGTTATTGGATCTGGCAGCTCAGTGGATAATGATGTTAGTGGCGGCAGAATGGTGGGGCTTGGGACAAGGTGATGTATGGAGAGGAAGACAGAGGCCCTGATTGGGCCTTAATCTGTTGGCTGCCTTTTGGTGTCCCTCTGAAAAGGATGTTAAACAGCTGAATGGGACATTTTTTACCTTGTCATGTTGTGTAATATGAGAAAATGAGCCTTTTTATATCTACTGACACGGTGGGTCCACTCCTATGGAGTCCACCATGTTGAACCTAGATGGGGCATTTTGTGCATTTCGTTGCCACCGTAGTGTCTCCGAATTGGGGGGTGAGGCAAGGCGGTTGCAATCACACCACTAGACGCTACTAAATCCTACACACTGATCCTTTTTATTCAAGTTTGTTTGTGTGTTTGTTTGTGTAATTTGCTTATGAAATAGCCAGCAGCTGTCTGTCATGTCTCACATAACATCTTTTGATCTACACACAAAAGCTTCATTAGAGGACGTTTGTGCGAGTTGTGTTGCGCATAAATGAATCTCCCTGTCATACTCACACACCCCATTTTCCCATCTCCTCTACCCCTTTTCTTTCTCCTCCTTCTCCTCTCCCTTCCAGGCCAAAGCCAGTGGAAAAAAACTCCAGAAAGTCACGTTAAAGGTCTCCCCACGAGGAATCATCCTTTACGACAGTGCCTCCAACCAGCTGATAGAAAACATCTCCATATACAGGTGAGTCCGCCCTCTTTCGACTGAACACATTCTGACTCAGGCGGGCAGGCCCAGTCGTGAAATACTTTCTCCCCTCAGCGTGTCCTTATCACCTACAATAAAACAAAAGTTGTTATTCTCCCATGGCTCTCATCCATCACTGGGCGGATGTGTGTGAGGAGGTGTGGTACTCATGGCGGCCTTTGTGTGTGTGTGTGTGTGTGTGTGTGTGCGCACTCTGTGGTCTATCAACAGTGTGTCCCATCAATCTCAACTCCATTGGGAGCACTACAACAGCTGTATGTCTGAGCTTGACACACACACACACACACACACACACACACACACACACACACACCACGTCCTTCTCTCTAGTAAATGCCTACAGATCTCACTTGCCTGCCACAGCCTGCACGCTTAAAGCGGCCTAACCTCCGTTGGCCTCGAGCTCGTGAGCCGAGCTTGAGTCACTTTTCAAAAATTCCACATTTATGAGCCTGCATATCAAGGAGAGGTGGGACTTTCCGTCATTTCTCCAAACATGAATCGGCTTATGGTTGAATAACTTCTTCTAAAAGATGTCAGATTGAGGGCAAAATCTCAACTGCTGACAGTTGTCTAGAATCATGTTTCATTTACAAGTTGTCCACGCCAGATCATGTTTCTGGCTTTGCAGTTTTGCACTTTGATCTTCTTTTTTAAAGAACAGTTTCGCTCTTCCCACCTGCTAAACTTTGTATTAAATATCTGATCTCTTCCTCGCGAGGCATCATCAGCACCGTTAAAAGTATGCCGAAATAGCTGTTATCAGTGTTCCCTGTTTTAAAGTCTCGCTGAAGGACTTTGATTCTGAATAAAACTTTTTCTCAGGACAGTTCAGCAGTTAAAAGTATCTTTTTTTAATGTTTTAAGATGATTAAATTCACGATTTATTTCACATCAGAGATCAACAAGTGTCAGTCCCTCTGAATCTTAAAATATGTGTATCATATCTGTGTGTTTAGGAAACTCAGGGGTTTATCCTGATGAATAAACTTGAACTTGTTCATATCTGAGTTAAGACTCTGTATAGAAGTAACTACCATAATTGCCTCCACGAGCTTTGCGTCACAGCGGCTGACAAACAAACAACCCACTTTTTTTTTTTTTGCAATGCATCTCCAGTAAAACGCCGCGCTGATAATGGATTCTCTCATTTTGAGAAATGCGAGTTAAATACCGCAGCAATTAAAATCCTGACTGCGTGAGGTGAGTCCAGCTGTGACCTCAGGTTGCTGTGAAGACATAAAGCAGCTGGTTGTATCTCGCACCCCACTGGAGCTCTTCTCCCCAGACATCTGCTAAGAAGATGGATGACCAATAAAAGAAATGGATTTTGACTAGACACCCAATTTCCCCGACACCCTCCCTCCCAAACATTTGCCCGTAAATCTCAGTTGCGTCGTGCAAACCGCAGCCGTGATTCTTAAACCTCCTTAAACTTTTTCCTCCATTGCTTTTATTTATTTCTTGTTTCCACGCCGTATATTCCGCCGTCGTTCGTTAACAGAGTGTGTGACTGTCCCACAGCGAAGTTTGAGCGCCGCACTGACGCTCGAAGGGGAAAGGAAGGACAGATGGCAGACATTCATTACAGCCTTCCTCCATCGTTTTGGGTGTCCCTCTCCAACTGGCCAGTGTACCCGTCACTTTGGTATTACGATAATGACACGGTGATCAAATAGTGGAGAAAAGCTATTTGTGGAGCATTACAGCTTCATTTAAAGCCCCATTCGGCACCTGAGACCGACAAACAAGACTGATACCTCTCTGGCATGCCACACAGAAAAATCTTAGCACACAAGATGACCTTCTCCAACCACAACAAGACGAGGAACAATCACCTCTGTCTGTACAGAGTCTTTTAATGTATCTCACAGGCTATAATTTAAAGCTCTGTATATGCTGAGGTTATTTAACAGGTGGACACAGTGGGAGTGTGGTGTAGTAACTTGTCTGCAAAGAGGAAAGGAACGGCATCCGTTTGGGGAAACCACACAGATGTCCGCTGAGCACGTGTTCAGCTCAAATTTGTGACATTGTTCAGCTCTGCACCTGCGCACAGCTGGAGTGTGTATTTGATCAAGCGCCCGAGCGGTGACATTGCGAGTGCAGCTGGCCTGAAGAATCCCAGGGATTTTGTCAAGAGAAACGAGATTGAACAGTTCGAAATCAGATTGCCGGGACTAGATTAACAGCTTAGCGCAGATGAATTTGTAAGATTGTGGGGACATCTTGCAATGTGATGACTCTATAAAGAGTTTTTATTAAACTGTGTGTGCATCTGTTTATTTATTTATTTATTTTTTTCAGAATATCATATTGCACGGCAGACAAGATGCACGACAAAGTGTTTGCCTACATCGTCCAGAGCCAACACAACGAGACCCTGGAGTGTCATGCCTACCTCTGCCCCAAGAGAAAAATGGTAAGTAAATACGTTTGTGTGCGTTCCTGCGTCTCTGAGGTCTTCACTGTGTGCACAGGCAGGCCGTTTACTGTAAGAGGAAAAAACCAACCAGATCCAAATATTAGATATGTTTCGTGCGAAGATTGTCTGAACCAAACATCATATTTAGCCTACAGACATGAGCAGTATCTTCTCGTCTATTTCTTGGCAAATCAGCAAATTCCCCCAAATTTTGAACAGTTCCTTCAAACATACAGCCAACACCTCCAAACTTTGTCCTTTTTACAATTAATGAACCACTCATTTACAAAACGTGATAAACAGCCTTAAGAAGTACAATTTGTCAACCATATCTCTCAGTTTTTTCACATTCTGTCAGTCTATTGCCATTACATCAACTTACAGACAAAATGTTCATGTGAGACAAAAAAAGTTGCATGTTTTTTGTAACTTTGGTGGGCCACTTCTGGCCCCGTGGCCGTATGTTTGACACTTTAGTGCCATTCCTTACATATAAACATGTATAGTGAAAGAAGGCCACAGGCTGTAGCTACAAACAGAGTTTGGAGATTCTTCGTGGTGCAGTGTTTTGCATTCAGGTATTTAGTTCAGCTTTTGCCCCTGGCAAACTGCGGAAAGCACTCCGCGCAGCTACGGTACGTTGCAAAGGGAGACCTGAGAGCAACCGCACTGCCACCTCGAGCTACTCGTGCACATGCAAATGTCCAAGCATTAAGGTGGGAGAGAAACGAGGAGCGAGAACATGAAGGGCGGGGAGGTTGTCATCCCTCTCTGGCATTCTCTCCATCCCCAGAGGTTTGCAGAACGAGTGAGCCACTCCCTCCTCTTCCTTCCCCTCACTAATTTAGTTCTGGCCAAAAGGCCACGTATCCTCCTAGTTACATAAACAACATGTCATGGAGCTCACGGGTTTTTCTTCCTCCTCTTCAAGTGTCCTTTTTGTGTGTTTGTCCAGTTCCTGTTTTTAACACGGTCAGAGGTCCTCCACTTCCTTTAGTTTCCATGCATCGATGGCATGCACATGATCATTACTCATCTTCCTTTGATTCTTTTACTTTTATCTCTGTGTCTCACTCTCCTCTGTCTCTCTCTGCCTTCCTCCAACAGGCCCAGGCGGTAACCCTAACGGTGGCTCAGGCTTTCAGAGTGGCGTTTGAATTCTGGCAGGCTGCCAAGGAAGGTACGCATGGTCGACCACGACGACCAGCAGAGTGTGAGGATTGTGACGGATGAGCGAGAACGTTCGCTCTCCTCTTCCCTCTCCTCCCCCCACCGTTGTGATTCCCTCCGCTCATTGTGTGTACATCCAAACGGCGATCCCCTCCCGGCCTTTTATCTCGAGGTTTTCCCTCGCACAACGTGAAAAAAAAAAAAAAAAATGGTCTCACGTCTTCCTGGTCTTGGCCTTGACACCTTCTAGAGAGAGGTCATGTGAAATACAGGAGAAGTGTTCAGCTGTTCCTGACAGACAGAGGAATGTGCCCATTGATTGAACCAGCCCCCAACACACACACACACACACACACACACACACATGCAGTGGTTAAATCATCTCCCAGAGAGCAGAGAGACCTGTCTTTAGTTTAGTGAGGCCTCTTTATTACAGGCAACTCCGTCATGGTTAAACACTCGTCTAGGTATCGACATGGGAAGGGGAGAGAGGAATTAAGGCTAGCCTGGGGCAGAGGTGGGCTGACTTGAGTAAATCTTCTTTAGAGTGAGAATGAGACTGTGATGTGGGGGAGCCGGGATTTTCCCTGGATTTATTTGATCTTAACTGCAAAAATGTTCTTTTTCTCCTCATTATATATTTATACTTTTTTTTTGTTTTATGTCAGACTTGTAAAGCGTTCAATCTCTTTTAAATTCCTGAGCACCGTTTGTTGCACGGCACACTGAGGAGATAAGCAGACGGTGCGTGTTCAGGCACCACCGCGGACGCACGCGGCAGGCAGTCAAAGTGCTGTGTAAGGACGGCGTTGTGCGTCCTTTTGTACAGCTCAGCAGAACATGCATGTAATTTACTGCATGTATGACTCCAGAGTAAATGAGCTGTTCTTGCCACATAATATTAGCTTCTGCCTCACCAACCCCCCCCCCCCCTTACATCTCCTCACATCTTCTCACATCTTCACACGGGTGTCGCCTCGTAGATGCTCTTTTGAATTTTCTGATTATCCATTGTTGCCGTCTTGTCTGTCTTGTTTTGGCACCTGGCACCTTCAATCAATCCTTCCCCCGTCCAATTATTTTCTTTTCCCTCTCACCCCGACACCCCCCCATCACAGTGCTCGCTTCTGTTTGTTATAAGGAAGGAGAGGAGAGCGAAAGAGGGGGATGGGGAAGGGGAAGAGAGGGCAAGAGAGCATGAAAGGCGGGGCAGAGGGGGTAGTGTTGGGATGGCGAGTGTGTAAGAGAGAAAGGAAAATGATTGTGCGCGCGTGTCAGCGGGAGCTCAAACCCCTGACAGATCCAGCATCGGTGCCATTGATCCTGTCTCCCGCGAAGGCGAGTTTATTTATTCAGTCCTTTAGAGACACACACTTCCACTGTATGAAAATTCAGCCACGCTCTTTTTTATTTACTCCACATTTCGGCCCCTTCTTCTTCGTCGTCTTCTTTTCCTGTGGTGTCTAGGAATGTTTTTAATGTGGGCACATTTCCATTATGGGATTAATTTTCCCAAGATCAAGGCCACGGGCTTCTTTCCTTAACGCCTCTTCATTTGGATGTTTGTATTTATGAGTTGAATGTTATTTAAAAAATCTGCTCGCTCTTCCCTTCCCTCAGCATTCTTCACCTCTCCTCCTCGTCTTCATTTTCTAGGCGGGCCTGGTAACCTGTTTAAGTTGCGGCGCTTTTTTTTTTTTTTTCTTCTTCTTCTTCTAGTTCAGTACGGTGTCACTGATGAAGGGGAACCGATGCCGAGCTGGTAGCGTGGTTATGGAGGGGAAAGGAAGAATATTTTTTCATTCTCTTGTGGCAGAGCGATGGGGGGGGGGGAGAAAATCCTTTCGAGTCTGTTTCATGAAAGTTACAAGACCCCAGAGGATCAGGGCAGGAAGAGGGGGTATCTCTATACGTCTGTCTAGTTTTGCTGCGTCTGTTTCCTACCAACTCTCCTCCACCACCCACACTCGTTCTCCACAGCCCACCACACATTCCTGACCCACATTCCTCTCTATATTACAGCTCCCATCTCTGTTCATAGAATATTCACTGAAGCTTTGAACTGGCATATCTTTAAGTTGCCTCCATTTCGAGCAGGAGTTGAGTTTTCCTCCTCCTGAAAACAACACACTCGAGAGGCTGCGAGGGGGGGAAAACAGGTGCCCAGGGAAATGTTTGTAACACTGCCATCACTAAGCTACCTGGGCTCATGGGAACTGGGGTGTTTTTTTTTTTTTATAGGCCCAGGGAGGATGATGAAATAAGAAAACCACCTCTGTGCTGTGAGCAGACAGAAATGGATATTTAATCTATAGCCACAGTATTGGAAGCCCGCATTACAGTGGGTCAGCATGTAGGTCCTTTGGGGAGTTCTCACACTTGAGCTTTCCTGTTTGACTGACTGTGATGTTTTAGTTAACGCGGAGAGGCGTTAACGCACATGTTAGAGTCCATCCAAAAACAATAAAATAGGGCTGTAGTTGGCTTTCTTTGAGAAAGAAAACACTCTGGTGATGATCGGTGATGCACCATGAGTGTCTCTGCTGGGATTTAGGAGATCTTCTACAACAGAAGCTCATTTAAAGATAGTTTTGAATAGTATTTGAGACTGACCTTGTGTGGGATGCACACGAAAAAAAAAAAACCAACATACTGGCCCTTCAACTCTTTATTTATTATAACAAGCAGCTTCTGTTAGAGGCAACAATTTGAGAAGTAACAAATCAAAGTTTGATTGCACTTAATTGCCTCATAATTTATACACTGGTACACATTATAGCCGTGTTTCCCTGGCTGGAAAAAGTCAGCTGCATAACGCAGGTTAAACATTTCATATATCTATATCTGGTGTATTATGTTATTTTCTTTAGTAAGGCTATTTCTGATAGCAGTCGGGCTATAATATTTGTAAGAAGAAGGATACATGTACTATCCTGATCACCCCCGCCCCATGTTTTTCATGCTCCACGGTGCACACAGAGGGTTTGCAACATGTGTCTGTGCAATATGTGCAAGATGCAGCAGCACCATTACAGGATTATAAAAGCATGTGGTTGGGTGGGGCTGATTTCCCACACATATTTTTGGCATGTATAACCTTAGTACACGTAATAAAGTGGTGTCTTCGCTTCCACTCGCAGGAGTGTTTTTTTTTTTTTTTTTTTTTCTAAGTTAACTTTTGCTGCCATTATGAAACTCTTGATAGCTACAGGCCTTGACGCTATTGTACTAGACCGAGTTTGTTGTGCAGGAAGTAAAAATGAAAGCTGTTGTCAGTTGCACTCTGTACAAAACCTTCGTCTCAGCAGGTGAGAGTGTTTGGAGCGAGCAGAGCCTTTTATCCATCTGACCCAGATGCTACGCCTCCTCTGTTTAAATGCAGCAGTTTAGTGTGCTCGCTGCTGTACGAGGTCTGACATGTGTTAGAGTATTGGAAGGCCGGGCCCCGTAGGTTTGAGCTGGCAGCTGTCTTGAGCGATGCTAATTTGTTTACACACATTATATGCTTGGTTAGTGAAACATTTAGTAACCACATTTTCAGCAGTTAGACGAGTAAACCGTGCGGCGAGGGCACTCGCCCCGTGGTTACAGGTTCCTGAATAATGGCTTGTGTGTCTTCACCAACTGCTCTTTTTTTTTCTTTCCCCCCCTTCCCTTTTCTATCTTCGTCTACACCACCCTGTGGTTCTCCATGCAGAGAAGGAGAAGCGAGTGAAGTCAGGTTCAGACGGGGAAGGAGCCAGCAACTCTCAGTCGGACAGCTCGGCCAGCCTGGGCAGCCTGAAGGGAGGAGGTGAGTCATGTCACCCATCATCACGTCTTTCTCTTTCTCTCTGTCATAGCAGCCGTAGCCTCGGGTGAAGGATGTGTATTCAGCCACTTGTCAAAGGTTGGCTTATATTGAGGCTACGGGACCGCCGACTACAATCTGCATTTTCTAGATTATTCCCTCTCACTCAGAAAATGACATTTTCAGGCGATTATGCGCGGCTGTGATGAGGCTCTCTTTAATTGGAAAACATTAAGCCCCCTTGCCGTGTTGTAGATCCATTAAAAAACAAATCTTGGTTCAGCGATCCCTCATGACTTTTTGTGACAATAGAGAGATGTTCATTCTCTCTGGAAGCACAGTGTCAGCCATGTGTGTAAAAAGCATGAGAGGCCTAGATTTTCCATGAGCCCTTTGTCCGATCAGATTTACTAAGATTCCACGACTTGAGACGTGCTGTTGACATCCAGTCAGCCGTAAGGCATTATTAGCTCAACGCATTGTCCACAGCCAAACATGCAATAACACGCGGGTCATCTTGTTGCCACTGGCACAATGGCTGCGCACTTATTCCTCACTGGGCTCTCTCTTTGTTAGTCTGTTTCGGGCCTTTTTCGGTCGCGTGTTTGCCTGAATCCTCTGTCTCAGACCTAAACCTCCAGTAACAAACAGAGTTAGTCATCGCAAATATCTGAAAACTTCAGTTTTGTACTGAGCTCTCCCTTCGCCGCCCGGTCAGGTGGCCTCCAGCCAGAGAGGGATCTCTCTAAATCTGTTCTGACACTTTATTCAGGGCTGTGGACCTGAATGTTTTTTATTTTTTATGGCTGACATGGGTTTTAAGGATCGTCCCTTGTGAGAAGACTTGACAAAGTAGGACTTGGAAAAAGATTCTAGTGACAGAAAGGCTTGGTGTGTGATTTATTTTTTTAGACCAACGTTATCCCACTGACCAGTCGGCGGCTTATTTGGCTGCCAGCCGATTGTATTTTTATGAAGCAAATTGTCATAATCATACGTGATAGAAGCTTGCGAGAGCCTTTTGAAACGCGGCTGAGCTGTCCGGAAGTTTTCAGCGCCAGCCCTGAAGCAGCGACTGCGGACAGCAGAGCTGTAGAGCCATCAGAAGGTTACATTTATGTACCCTTCACTTAGGCTGATCAAATGGCATGCCACTGCCACTGAGTCAGAGAGACTTGCAGGATCAGTGGTGCTGTCAGAGGTGAGTCAGCTCTATTCATGAGACATGATACCTTCAGCTCTCCCCCGGCACCAGGCCTCTTACAGCGGGCTGCAAAATAGAAATGCCACTTCTTCCTGCGTTACCCTGCGACTGTCAGCGGGTTTGTGCCTGCCTGAGACTGATCGTCGTTTATACCTCGCTGCAGTAATTTTCACAATCGATTGATCTGCCCTTTATTTTCTCTATTCATTTTAGTCATTGTTTAGTCTATAAAATGTCAAAAAAAAAACGGAAAAGGAACGTTTGCATTGCTTCTTTTGTCTGACCAACAGTTTAAAACAGAAATATGTTTCCTTCACTGTTAAAAATCACGAAAAAAAAGCAGGTTTAAACTAAATTTAATAGACTAATTCTTCTGTGATCGATCGATTCATGGACTAATCATTAGCAGCTCTAGTTAAATGTGCCCAACAAACACTTGAGCCTTGATCCCTCCTCTCTTTCCCCCGTAAATGACAGCCCCAGTCTCGCAATATTGCCTTCTTCATAACAGCAGAATACTCTAATGCCTCTGAGCCAGTGTTGACAGAGAGGACAGGTTGAAGGGAATTGCATTCTGACTCGACTGTATGTGCGCCTCTCTTTTGAGGGACCTACATAATAGAGAAAAGGGTCATTTCGGGGTATAAAGTTTCAGCAGGGAAGAGCACGTGTAACCGAGTTAGGTTGTGTTAGCATTAGAAGAAGTACTTCTAAGTGTTTCCTGTTTTCTGTGGTCGACATTAGCCTGAAGACGAGACAGAGAATTAGTGTTGACACATGTTATTGACACACATTAATCATCAGGCAAAGCCATTACAAGCCAATCCCATTACAGATCAGCGGTGTCGCCGTGGTTAGGCGTGCGTGTCACGGGGTTACTCCATGCTCACTTATCACAAAGTGACAATCCACAGATGGCTGCGCCCGCGAGAGACACTACGGGCTTAATAAGTAAAAGCGGACCTTAACGAACAGCGCAGCATCATAAACGTTGCACGAGAGTGTGATGACCAAAGGATCTTTACGTCGGGCTAG
Organism: Protonibea diacanthus; assembly: GCA_028641955.1. NCBI lineage: Eukaryota > Metazoa > Chordata > Actinopteri > Sciaenidae > Protonibea > Protonibea diacanthus. Next base: position 15,068,259 of record CM053987.1, read on the forward strand.
AAATGGAAAGCACATTTTAACGCATTCATACGTTAAGTTTTCTGAAATGTCGCCTGTGTTTGTGTTTTTGTGTTGCAGAGGTAGCTACAGGAACACTTTTGGATTTGGCAGAGGGAGCCAACGTGGCGCTGGTCCACTCAGGAACAAAGCAGACTGAATCGGATCCCTTCATGGTGCATAATCACGCAACAGAGAACAACAATACTGTATGGGTAAGACAAGAGTCGGGCTGGTCAGTAAGTTTCAGCTGCTTAGGCTTGATAAGATGGAAAGTCAAGAATGCCATGCAGGAACCGCTGATTAATTAAGTGGCTGGCGATGTACTGTACCTGCTGTATATCAAAGGAGTCGATTCTATAGTTGTACAGCCACTGTGCGAGTCAAACAATGGTCCATTGAACAGAACTGGCCTTATCAAATGGTCACATAGCTGGACAGGGTGTGGGGTTGCAAGTAGCCTAGATTAACCTCCCAGGACCATCTGAGGCTATAGAAAAGTCGCAAGAGGTGCGCACGCGTGAGCGAGTGTATCAACATTTCATGAATAAGCACTCTTTACGTATCATCTCTCGACACATAAACTTGATCTTTAATCAATATTTTGTGTGTTCTGTCCGGCAGGAATTAGAGGATGGTCTGGACGAGGCTTTTTCAAGGTGAGAACCAGCGTGGATTTGGGTTTTCCGTAAAGCCGGGCCTTTGAAAAACAGCCACACAAGCTGCTGTTCTGGAAATAACCACCTGTGGTTTTTTGGGCTGCTCTCGTAATAAACGCTGCCTCTCCCCTGTGCTCGGTTCACCCCCAGTGCACACCCACAGGAGACAGGAGACTCAGTTTACAGGCCCGGGCGCAGCCGACACCCACCCTGAGTCATGCCGCTTTTGTAGGCTCAGTTTACCATAATCTCAGGGCCCACACACTGATTTAATACAAGCTCAGAAAGCCTGTGATTACAAATGACGGGTGCTGAGGGTAGCTTTGTGCTGTACACTTATGCTTTTTTCAGAATAGCACGGAGAAAAACTCATAGGTCTCATAATTTGCAGGTTCCAGGGTTGACAGAAAAGTCTGTTTCATTCCTTAAACTCTGTCTACGCTGTCAGCGAATGAATCAGAATGGAGCTGGAGTCCTCTGTGATTAATGTTTTAATTTAGTATGCGTAAGCAGCGCACACTCATCAGCTGCTTTACTGTCAGGTTGCACGGCGCACAACTGTTTACAGCTGTTTGTTTTGGACCGCCACCCAACATTTATTTCCTTTGGCTCTCTCTTTTCATTCCCTCGGCTAATTCCTGTTTTCTCCTTTTCATTTGGTGAAAAGCAGAATGGGCTCCACAGTAATCAAGCGCTAAGAGGCCACTTTAGCCCTGTTATCAGGCGATTATTTGTCTGCACACACTGTAATTGCACCCTAACGTCCTTAATCTCCCGGCACTGCTCGTGCTGGGAGGAATCCTCATTAATCACAAGAGATGCACCCACATGTAGATTTCTGTAATCGAAGGCGTGGTTGATGTCTTTGTCCATCAGGAGAAGCTGGTTGTACTGGTTGGTGTTTGGGTCAGAGCGGAAGAGAAAATAGGAGACAATTCAGTGAATGAAACGATGTTTGTATTTGTTGTATAGTTGGTACAGTTTTGGTCAGAGGGTGTAACTCGTATTAAGAAACGCATGCACCGTGCAGCTACTGTGAGCCTGGGAAAGATTTGTTTTTATTTCTAGTGACAGATGAAGCACTCCAAAAGTTGATCAAAGTGTGTGAACATAACAGCCGCCACGGCCTCCCCTCCCTTCCAACATGTAACAGGCAGCAAGCTGTGGGAATCATAGAAACATCTGCACCCCTACCGCAACGCTAAAGTTTCAATTCTGACGTTCAAAGTGTCTGTTCCCAACTTCGGTTCCTTTTTATTTTTTGACGAGTGACATTTAAATTCTCTTTACTCACTTTTTCGCTCTGAGCTGCAGATACATTTTTACGTTAAGATCAGTGGTTTGTGCGGAGTATACACAGTCTGCTCGGCTCAGTCGACATACCGGGTATACCCACTTCTAAATCCCGTCTGATGCGCAGCATTCAGTAGTAGTGCTTTTATTTCCCAGGATGGCGAAGGCGTGACATAGTTGAACAATTTTCACGAGCGGATGAAGTAAGGCAGTGTTCCTCAAACTTTTTACACCGTGTACCCCCTCAGAAAACTTTCCATGTACCGCCCAAAACAAATGTCTGCACCTCTTCTGTGGTTCTTGTTGATTTCATAATGATCTTTACTCCCTGAGGTCAAGCAGCAGAAGTTAAATGATAATGTGCACTGGCACATTTTTGGTGAGTTAAATATGCAAGAGTACATGTCACTGTTTGAGACACAGGGTGTTTATCCTTTTATCCTTTGCTCGATGGGGTGCTTTATGGGGACCTAAATTTAGAGTACATCCACTTCTCCAGGCTCCGCCATGCTGCTGGTTGCTATTCGAGAGGTCACTCTGCCACCTGCTGGCTGTGGAGTGTGTGTGCTCCATGTTCAGTGCCCGTTGATCCTAACAAGGGGAATGCCCGTGTGATGTGCATGTTTTCTGTCTTGCAAAGCTTTATGGTCAACTTTAACTCGATTTTTGGACATAAAGCCACACTGTGGCCACTTAAACGTGTCGGTTCACTTTATTCCAAGGCTGTTCAGAATAGTTAATTTGTTGCCTGACTTGTGATGTTTCCTTTGCACCCCCAGCCGCAGTCTGGATAGCTTTGAATCCTACTCAGGTAACGACGTCATTCACTGGATCTAGTGACTTCCACCTCATTCTCCCCTAGTCAACCCCACTATTCAAGCCTGCTCATCAGTGTTCAACGGGATGGATTAAGACTCATGTAGTTTCACATGTTCTTTTAATGCCATAAACATTTAACAACATTTGTGTGGCTTATTTATTTAGAGATGCATCAGTGGGGGGTGGGGGAGTCCTCGTTGTCATTGTCACAATTTGATCCATCCCTGACGGGGCTCACCGCCACAGAACTTGATGTAGTCCCCGCCACGTGTCCACGTCTTCATCACAACATGTTTTACGTGTCTCCGCCTCACATCCATCAGCTGTGCACTCTGCTAGTGTCATGACACCGGATGAGAAATGTCACAGTGTTTATGAAAGCGACATGTGTTCACATGTAGATCTAACACGTTTGTGTGTGTGTCAGGGCGGTGTCGTGTTGGGTTGATTAAGCAGGGTTTGTTTTTTGTTTTTTTTTTAATCATGATTCTCATTACAAATTTGAGTCCCTTTGTGTTTTTAACTCATGGTCATACATTATCTACCTGCCATTGTCCACAAGCTTTTTAAATGTATTTAATTGTCATCAGTAATAGCAGGGCTTTGATCTTTACCCAGGTTTTATCGTAGCAGCTACTAATAAAATGTCTCTTCTCCTCTGTTTCCTCCAGACTCGCTGAGTCTCGCACTAACCCCCAGGTCCTGGACATTGGGGTAAACCCTCAGGACTTCAACACTGAAGAGTGCCTGTCCCCAGACAAATGGGACCAAGAGGACACAGACTTCACTGCACAAAAAGACACTTTTGGGTTCTAATGTGAAGCCTCTGCCAAGAAGGAAAAACAGGGAACGATGAGGAGAAACGGTGGTAAAACATTGGTCGGAAACTGAAGCGACTAAACAGACATTTGTGACATCAGTGAGGTTTCCCACCTTCTCTCTGCTGCCAAGTCCTCTCAGTGCTGCAGCCTAGTGGCTTTCTGATGCCTCTGCATCTACGCGACCGGAGGAGGGCAACACGAGCAGGCTGCTCACAGAACAGGCCAAAGCAATACAAAACAATTTATCCCTTTTCTATGGAAAAACATGCAGTCATTTAACGTTTGTTACAGTCAGTGTATAACTTCCTCTTTTTTTTGTGTGTGTGTGTGTGTGTGTGTGTCCGTTAACCCATTCACTGTCTGTAATGTGTTTGTGGTACGTGTTTGTGTACATCGCATTAAAGAAAGTGTGTGTGTGTGTGTTTGGATGTACGGTATATAAATGTACAAAGTGAGATATGAGACGTTGAGTTTGGAACAGTTCGTCACTCGTCATTAAGGTCAACAGGGGTGCTGTCACATGTTTGATTTACAGAGAGACTATGACTGGATTAGCGGGGGGGAACCCACTGGTGATGCCACCAAAGCACCAGTTCCAGTATTGGGCAAAACAAAGTTACTACCTATGTGCTTCAAGGACTTTTCGTTGGGCAACAAAAGCTTTAAAAAAAAAAAAAAAAAAGTGTGTACGTGTTGGTCAAGGAGTGTTTGTGTGAAAAATGGATGAGAACAAAATGACAATCTTATTTTTTTTCTAATGCAAAATCTATTTTTGCACTCAGCATTCACCGAGTTTTGAAAAGCACATTTTGTTTGAGGGAATTTAACGTCAATAAGCGTCCAGCTCATTATTTAGGCTTCTACACAGTGCCACGATTCACTCTTCCCCTTGGACTTTTTACGTTATTATTGTTTTAGAACTAGCGGTGGATTCACTCAGTTTTCCCAGCATTGTAGAGAACTGTGAATCTCACAATCTATTCATAATTCCCCACTGTGGCTCATGGACCGGATCTGTTTGGTAAAGGGAAGTTGAACAGAGTTGTTTTGTTTTCAATTTAACATTATAGTTTATTTCTTTTCTTTTGACCTCGTCAGCATTAATCCACCATGATTCAAAATACATCAAGTCCAAGAGGGTGAATGTGTTTTATGGGCACTCTACCACTGTATGTTAAATTATATTGTTGCATTGACTTTGCTAGTTTACTTTTTTTTTCTTTCTGGGGATGGTACCCAGTGTTATTTTTGACATTTGTTTATGTATGAATTTAATTTAATTCATGAATTTACATAAATTTCAATTCTTCAAAATTGAACATTTGTGTTGTTTATTCCAAAATCACATCGTTCTGTTGTTGAGTTTTTCAACAAGAAGCTTCATAGCATCACTGTTACCTCTCAGTACAACCAGTGTGCGAGCTCAAACTGAACTGTATCATGGTATATAAATGTACAAAGATGAGGATATAATCTATTTTTAACAGCACAACTTCGTCAGGGAATTTAATGTCGATACGCTTCCAGTCGCTATTCAAGCTTACGTTCAGCGCAGTTTTATTGTCGCTGGATTAATTATGCTCCTTTTTGAGCTTACAGCTGTCTTCAAGTTGAAACTCAAGCTATACTATAATACGATCAGATGCACATGACCCATCTGGAAATATTCAATCCATCACATTTGTAACCAAGAGATGAATGCAACACCTGCAGGCATTGTACTGATGGTAGTGACACTGTGGCAGAATATAACAGGCAGCGGTTTTAATGGCATCATTCTATTCAGCAAGTTACTAATAAAATCTTCATGTCTGTATAAAGAGAAATGCACTCTTTAACTGTTGATTCAGACATCGCTAGTGAAGAGTTGAACCAACAAAATGAAGCGAAAAGAAGTCGTGTTCACTTGTAGCTGCCAGGTGATACTATCCTTAAATTAGTTTTTCCTTTTAAAGGAGCAGTGTTCAGGATTTAGTGGCATCTCGTGGTGTTGTTGCTGATTGCAACCCTCTCATGTCACCCTCTCCTTCCTACTGTGAAGGAGAAACCACGTTGTTGTCCATGAAACACATGAAAAATAGGAAAGGCCATGCTACTGTAGAAACATGGTGGTTCGACATGGCAGACTCCTTGGTAGAGGACCCGCTGTATTGGTAAATACAAACAGCTCATTGATGTTTGAAGAAACACTTCAACCAAGCTGATTATAATAATAGACATCACTAACACTGCTGAATACAGATAATACAGAGGTATTAATAGCTGCTAAAACTGGAACATTTTATTTAAAAAGAGTTCATAACAACTTGAGCATGCACACTTATACGCAATATAGTTAACCACATAGCTAACAACTTTGTCAGTGAGCTAGCCAGATACTTTTACTGTGTGTCGCTCTTGGATTTACATTTAGCTTACCCTAAAATAAAACAAGATATTGCTACTAAATCAAAACAAATCATCGTTGGTTAAAATATTTTAATGTTAGTGGCGCAATAATTGGTGAGAGTAGTGTAAAACATATTGTGTCTTGAAGTTAATGACAAAATTACGTTAGGAATTTACGGTTGCCATGGGCTACATAGCAACGGTTGCTATGTAGCCCATGGCAACCGTTCTGGTACCATTTCTTGTACTTTGCAAGAGGCTAGCTAGCTGCTACAGACATCCAAACAGAACGGACCAGCGACTGACCCCAGTCCAGATGTTGCATCACCTCACCATGGAGAAAGTGAGAATATTGACACTTTAAAATTATTTATTTATTTATTTTTTTAAAATTAGATCTGCCTCTGTCTTTTTGGCTAACTAGCTTGTTAGCGTTAATGTTAGCTAACCTTCAAATTGGAAGAAATATTTGGTATTAAACCACATTGTAAGTAATTAAAAGTAATTAAAATGACAATTAAAAAGACAAAAGTAATCATTTTAAACCGTTTCAAAGTCTTTTTAAGTTATTTTATTGCAAGTCTTGTGATACAATCTTTTTTTTTCAAGATGTCGTTAACATTCATTGTTTTGTTTCACTATTTGTTCATCAGATGATGGTCAAATTGTGTAATTTATATGTTTTTACCTTCAATGTGGTATTTAAATAATGATAGTGCAGTACAAAGGGGAAAAAAGGTGATTACTTTACAATTGATGACAACTGGCTGAAACTGAGACCCAAATGGTGGTTTTGAAGGTTGCTCAATAGATATTATTAAAAATAACAAAATAAAATAAATTAAATTAAATATTTGACTCCTTTTAGCACCATTTTTTGGCTGCACCTTTCTCTGTGGCTGTTCACGTTAAATGTTATATCAGATACTCAATTAAAAACACACACACACACACCCATCCTATCAAAAAAGACCATCTCATCAGCATCAGCATTAGGAGATGGAGCGCAGACACTACATCAGGCATTTTCATGTGAACGTTGTGCTCAATGGTCCCATGTACTCCGTGTTCATCCCTGTTTGGCTTCCACCGACTGCTGCTGAAGAATCCTGGAAGGCATCAGGGCATGGTGGAGCCATACATTCAGCACGATATCTTCACAACTGGACCATCAGGTAAGGTACACACCACCACACAGTAATACGTTTAGGTTATAGATTAGTGATTAGTGTTTATAAGTCATGATTAGTTTAGATATATTAGTGATAAGTTTAAGATGCAGATAATAATTATAAGGCCCTTTTTAATAAACGAATAAACGCTTCTGATTATTCCAACACATTTCTTCTTTGTACTTCTAAATAAAATGTCTATCTATTTTAAAAACACTGTAGATGAATGAATGAGAGGAGGGGAGACCTTCCTGAAGACCTTTTTGTTGTTAATTAATTCTTTCAGTTGTTATTAATCTAATTTACTTGTTGCATCATTTATATTAACCGATGAATCATAAATCAGTGTTGTGGTTATCTAAATAATGAGAACCATATTTGGACATTCAGGTGGATTATTTCCACTTCTTACTGTTTCTTACAGAGTTTCTTTTTAAATAATATATAACTTTATACGTTTTTTTTTCTTTCTGTACACTAGTTTCAGCCACAAGAGGTCAGCAGTGACATGACAATGTCATCTGGATACTGAGCCACATAACACAGTTAAAGGTTTATTAGCAGCTCCAGGCCTCGTCAAACAGTTATTCTCACTGTTATCAGCGGGAATGTTCATTTACATAACAGATCATTGACAAACTGTGGTTTGGCAGGTTAGCACCACAGTTGTTGCCATTAAAACAGGACAGTGTTTATAATGGGTTCATTACAGATTATATTGTGTTTAGAAGGTTTGCTGCCACAGGAACTAAAACTAAAAACAGGCCAGCACCGAGACAGAAGACAGGGTCTCTATCAGCACGGAAAACTGTTAAAAGTTATAGCGGACGCTCCGTGGTGAGTGTTGTACTGCAGCTGCATTAATTTGCATTGTAAATTCCAGATTGAGAAGTGTCAGCTCCAGCACAGAGGGCAGATATCTGTGTTTGGAGGAGCACTGACTTTGTTCACATGTTTGTGGTTTGACGTGCTCACAGAACAGGACCGTACGTAAAGTGTTTTTCAGAGTCTCAGCCATGCATCATATGGACGGCCAGGTGTGTGCGCGTCACTTACCTGGGGAGCACGTGGCACTAGGATAAACTGTGGCAAGACGCATGTCGATGTTATTATTATTATGTTATTTCAGCACGTACCGGCTACCTAAGCATTGTTGCAGACCATTTGCTCACACAGAAGTAAACACAGGAACAGGAACGTGGGGGGAGAGAGAGATGGGCAATGACAAGTTACCCCCGTGCCTGCAGCTGTTGCATCAGCGGAAGCGGTGGGGCTGTAAGTCAGCTGCAGTCGTGTGATTTTCAAAATAAAAGGTACTAGGGGCCGGAGACGACTGCTATGACAACAAATTGTTTCTATCGGTAGGCATCAGTAGGTGCCTACGATAAAGTGCTGCTATATAGAATAGCTCGAAAGGCATTCACTGCGTTAGGCATAGGGCTGACATACGGGAAACTTTTATTTTGAAGGCTATACAGGGAAGTAGCTCGATTTACGCAGCCGGCGCTGAGGGGGTAAATAGCCGGCACTGTAACCTGCATGCTTATTGACGGAGGACGGTGGAGGATGAGTGGCACGATGAACCGGTCTGTGGTGTGGGTCTTCATTTTCTTTTTCAGTAAGTATTATTAGTATTATATTATTAGATGAGTCATTTAAATAATGAATTGAAGCCTGTGGCATGCAAAGTTTTTCTGCTTACTCTGAACTTTTTAGAGCAACATTATATTGCATCATTGTCGACTTCCTTTATGACGCCGTACACATTAACTGTGTTATTATCTTAGGAGGAAGCCCGTGTCAGCCGTTAAAAATAATATCTGTCATATATTATTTTTTAACAGTTTTAGACGTTAACTTTTATTTAAGAAGAGTGTGTGACCTGTAGCGAAATGGTAAAGCAAATGTCTGTGTGTGACTGTGAACACTATAAAGTATGCGCCGTTAGTAGGCTGTATGGATACCGTACTGATTTGAAACCCACATGCCGTTTATACCGTTCATCCACCCTTTTCCTGTAAAGTTATCAGGGTCTCGGGTAACCTCTGCTCGGATTGCCTCTCATGGTGTTTGACAACACACACACGCGTGAAGTCATGCTCGGATGTTTGAAGAGGAAGGTGGCTTTACTTCTAGCAGCGGAAATCTCTCTCTCTGTACGGTTATCAGCCCGTGACCGGCTGTCAGGCAGTAGTCAGGAAGCACATGGAGATATTTTCCTCCTAACTTCTAAGAACGAGGTTAATGAATGACGGAAACTGCAGGCTGCATTGTGTAGTAGTTGTGTAGTTAAAGCTAACGCACTTCTTCACTTGTCGCTCATTCACTCTCGTTTAGCCACACACTTAGATCATGTTACATTACGCACTGCTCTCCTCCCCAAGGGAGCCACCCGGGATCTTCCCTACTTAGATGTTATGCATGATGAACACCGCCTGTCTGTGTCAGCATAGTTGACTGGCTGATTATATAACTTTACAGTTTTAACTTTTCTAATGAGTCCAAAGCTATTTTAAATAAATAGAAACACGATAAGAAAGTGAGAGCAGTTGTGACATCAAGGACAGAACAAATCACTTCTGTATTTGTCTTCTTAGCAGGAACTCTGTTACATAATGATAGTTCATAATAATGTCATTATTATGTCATGCACACAAAGAGTGCTTGCAGTTCTCATTTGTAAATATGGAGTGTAGTGATTTGGTTTAATCTTAGCGGTGAATGTGAAATGATAGAAATATAACAGCTCACTACAAATGAATGTGACGTGAGTGTTTATTTAAAACGAATCCAGCGAGGTTAAACACTGCACCTAAAAGACATAACCACTTATTACTTTTACACAATTGTGGTCAGCGTTGTGACCACTAGGGATGTAACTGCTGACTGGTGTCAAACCTCTGCGAAGCCACTGTGACTGTTTCATGAAAAGCCCAGGGGAGAACCTTGTTTTCCAAAAACAGATTATTAGAGCAGCACTCTGTGTATGCTGGTATCTTCAGGTTAATAGTTGTTACAGTCATAGTCTTTTAAGTAGATATACTGTTAGAGTCCATCCAGCACTCAGAGAAACTTTGTATTAAATCTTGTATGTTGTTTGTCTTTTTGTCCCCAGATGTCTTTCTACAAGTTGGCAGCGCACAAAACAATTCCTGCGTTGTCACTGTGCACGCTAACCAGACCGCATACAACATCACAAAGATGCCTAATGTCTCACATCTGGAGCGCTGCGAGTACTCGTGGGCCAACGCGAGCGTAAGTTAGACAAATATCATTCACGTCTCACAGAGGCGTAATCTGTTACTTGCAGTGTGACAGCCAAGCTCGTTTTTCACGTGTCTCTCAGAGAGAGACGTTATCTCTTACTTGCAGTATGACAACCAAGCTTGTTTTGATTTACACGAGTCTCATGTAAATGTAGTGGAGTGATTTCTTTTTTTTTCTCTCTTTGCATGTTGACTTTAGAATTACGTGCTTGCAAATAACCTTCATGAACTCCCTGAGCTGGTGATGAGAAAAAGCATCAACACTCTGGTCATCTCACAGTGCAGGAACCGCATCATCCTTTCCCTGAACTGCTTCCCACTGGTATGCCAGAGTTCACTTCTCTTGTGATTCAGGTGATGACAGGATGTGAAAATTCTGCCGTCCTGCAGTCAATAACAATCTCACTTTTTTGTTTCCTCTCCATATAGGGCCTTTACACCTATAACTGTTTCTGTGAGTATCATTTTCTGTTACACAAACACTTTGTCAGATTGTCTTATCCACTTGTATCTCTGATGGTGTTTTCCTTCATTTATTTAAAATGTCTATTTCCATCCATCCAATGTGCTGATTTAATAGTGTCTTTTTTTGGCAGGCGACTGCAGTGAGCCTGCTACACTCCAGAAAGGCAAAGGTAGGGATCAATTTAAAGTCATAACTATATTACAATTGTTATTTGTATCAGCTATGTCCTAGAAAAGATGTGGACAGTTATCTAAAGAGACAAGTATCAGACATAAGAGACTATTTGAAAAGCAAGCTTGACTTCTTTTGTTCAGTAGTGAGAAACTATGAATGTAAGATCGTGTCATGTGGGTGTACTTCCTGTTTGACTGGTGACTGAAAGCATGCAAAGCCTTTCACTCAAGGGTGTGAAATAACAGGTGTAACATCAAAGCAGTTCCCATTCATAAATATTTTTTCCTTTACTTTTTATTGTTATTATTCAGAGCCCCAGACAGAGACGTCCAACCCCTGGATTTATATGATCGTTGTGATCGTCATTATCCTGGTCCTGGTGGCTGGCGTTTGTTTCTTGGTCTACAGATACAGAGATGATATTTTCAGGTATGTTTAATTACATTGATTATATAAAATGACATCCATGTCCTTGATCTGGCATGTTTTTAAGTAATGCTCTGTTGTCATTGATAGGATATGCAGCCGTCTCGGCAACTACACTCCAGGGAAGAGGAGCAGTGTGGACGAACCAATGTTTAGTGTGTAGTAGTGATGGGAGGTCCAGCTCTTTCCAGAGATTCAGCTCTTTTAGCTTGGGGCCCGGCTGTTACACTCCCAAATAACTCTTCATGTATTATCACTCGCTGCCTTTTATTTTAGCATTATTTAGTAGTTATGAATGGTTTGTGTGTTGGTGAGTCGGCTATTCTCTTTCACTATAAAGAATCGTCTTAGAGCCTGCTCCTACACATCACTAATGTGCATGAGTTGTATAATGAGTGATGTAAACATGCTATTGGTGGAAGAAAAAGTTCCCAGGTAATATTTCTTACATTTATTTTAAATTTGTATTTTATTAACCAATTGTCTATGAATCAAATCACTTCTAAACAATCATGTACATTAGTGTGATTCTGGGAAACTATATATATATATATATATATATTAGTGTCACTTTGGACTCAAGACTAAATTTCATACACTTAATACATGCACACTCCTTAAAACACTTCTTCCCCATTATTTAGTCCACATGTTGCCTTCTATCAGTCACATTTGACAGCTATTAAGCTCTTAACACTACATAGCCTCAGCCTTGATAAAACATTTGCACAGCCGTTATACGGCAGTGATTTATTGGTGCACACATTATAAGCTCTTGAGGCTGCGGAAGCTGACAGACTCTTTGCTGTACCAGCGAGTGCACTTTGAGGACCAAGGCCACATAGCAACACAGTAACCTCCAGTCCAGGTCCAGTCAGGACCCCCCTATCGGTGTTAACTTGAATCAAAGCTGTGGAAGCTGGGAGACTCGTAATGCAGCACCAGGGAGTGCCCTTTCAGTCCTGTAGCATTACAGCAACCTACCATATATAGCCTTAACACACCTCCGACATTCCCTGTAGAGAGAAATACAGATGGTTTTTAAATATAATACTCTGCCATGTGGAGATATGTGAAATATTACGTTCATACTGTTGCATAGTACACCAAATATAAGCATGCAATATTAAATTATATATTTATTTATTATACATGATAAATTATACTTTATATTTTATTATATATATATATATATACTATTTTGTTATATATAGTTTTATATGCTGTATATTTTATATGATTATAAAGATAGAGTATAGTGATATAGAGGGTTCTGTCCAGTCATTGTATGTCTTTTAGTCTTACATCACACCATGAGTCCTTCTTTTAACTGCTGTTTTATATCATTCATCAAATTATATTTAACCTTATGTATCAATGCTCTGCTTCAGCTGTTTCATTGTGATTTGCTTTCTTTATCAAATAAAACATTTAAAAACTACTATTCACGCACCTGTGTTGTTTTTATTTTTATTGCTGCCAAACTTTTTAATAGGTGCAAGTTATGTAGCAACAGTGTGTGTCATATCTGGTGCTTTCATCTCAGCCAGTGAGGGAGAGGTGAGGAGGGGTGGCATGACATTTTTACATCATTCATCAAATTGTTATTATAGTCACGTCCTCTGTATCAGCACTTTGCTTCACTGTGATTTAGGATAAGATCAAAAAAAAAAAAAGATTAAAAGATTAAAAAAAAAAAATCACCATTAAAGATGCCATCAGATAACCTGTGTTTATTTTTAATAGCAGTAGTGTGTAGCCTCATATAGCAACAGGGCGTGTCTAAATATCTGCTGATTTCTCTCAGCCAGTGAAAGGTGAGGAGATGTAAGATTGTGACGTGAGAAACTTGTGACGGTGTGTAGCAACATTTCTAAAACTTCCCTTCTTCCAAGATGCCTACAGTAGCTGCTAATCACAGCTGTTCTGAACTGTAACTTGACACTACTACTTTCTCTCTGTGTTGACATTTAAAGATTAGAGTCCCAACAGTAACAAGTTGCTTTTTACTGACTGGACCTAAAATTGCTTAAAGAAGTTCAGTGAAACCAGAAAAATGATCTGAACATAAACAACACGCTGATGTCAACCACTCAGTGAAGAATATGGTCACATGTCTTACGACACCAAACCACAACCACAACAGTGCTATCTAAAGTGCAGCTGTAAGTGAAAGATAAACTCTTGCACTTATTTTTGTTTATTATTGTTATTATTATTGTCATAATCCATCAGTTAACAAAGTGTCTAGCCATGATAGCAGGTGTATGAGGCTCTGTTTACTTTGGGTGTTTGGGTGGAGATGTATGGTATTTTAGATGACTCAGCAACAACAGTCAATTTTACGGATAATCTGTTGAGGTGTATTTGGGTTCCCGTTATGTGTTGTTCTGTAGTTGCCACGACAACAGAACAAGAGGGCCAGCTTACAGTAAATCTCATGAGACAATAGTAAGTCAGAAGTCATGTGAGTTTGAATTGTTTTTTTTTTTTTTGCGTGTGTGTGAACGTGTGTCTGTGTGTGTATTTGCATGCATGTTTAATTCCTGCAGATAAGGAGAGTCGTCTTGGCACAAACAGGAAACAATTGCTTGTGCAATGCTGGAAACCCCCCATGTATAGGAGAGCAAGTTTTCAAAATCATACCCTCACACCACCAAAGATATTCTCACATGTATTGCAGTCATTGTTACTGTAGCTCATGTGAGTGAGCCTACGTAGGAAGTTGAACTTACTGGCTGTGAGTTACTGCACAGTAAGGCGGTTATACGTAATGTTGTACAGTAACAACAGGAAGAAAAAAAAAACAATGCGTACGAAAAACTCATTCCTCGAGCCACTGCTTGAGACAAGCTGCAGGACTGAGTCAATCTCCATAAGCAGTAGTATTTAAACAGCAGAAATAAACATGTTTACAGCCTGGTTCAGACAAGCTTTTGGTTTCTATAGCTAATTTCCCCATTCATGATAACTGTGGGGGGGTGAATTTTATTTAAACTTACCCATTCAGATATATTAAGGCTGACAGCGTCAGCACTTGATTGACAAGTGAGTGCTGTTAGAGATGGCTTTTTCTAGTCATCTGTTACACTAAGTTGGACTCTTCCCTTGCATAGAAGAACAAACTTGCAACTGTATACCCATCACACCACCTGAGGTATTATCTTATCTGCATTATTATCTTCTTGTAATTTGAAATGGGTCAATGTGACCCAAATACCAGTGTGTGTCATGTTTCACAGGATCTCTATCTAACAATGTTCTAATTTCAGAACCAGCCAGGTTTGATTTCACCTCCTCACCTTTATCACTCATTACAAGAGAGAGAGAGAGAGAGAGAGAGAGAGAGAGAGAGAGAGAGAGAGAGAGAAAAGAAAGAAAGAAAAGAAAGAAAAGAAAGAAAGAAAGACAGAAAGAAAGAGAGAAGAAAGAAAGAGAGAGAGAGAGAGAGAGAGAGAGAGAGAAAGAAAGAAAGAAAGAAAGAAAGAAAGAAAGAAAGAAAGAAAGAAAGAGAGAGAGAGAGAGAGAGAGAGAGAGAGAGAGAGTCCCCTGGCAGTCTCATTCCATGGAAACATAACTGTGGCGAGGATAAGGTGCAAAAGGGGAATTAACGCCACCCGGGGAATTTCACCCCGAGACATACATGACCCACACACACACACTCAGCGAAGTGAGGAAGCCGCCTCCCAGTCCAGTCCACCAGCAACTCCTACTTAACAGATTGATCAGTACAAAAACCAAATCAGAATAAACAAAAGAAAAACAATTATAATACAAAATTATAATAAGCTAAACACCCATTCAACCATACACAGGGACCAAGCCCTGGTTAAAACACAGGCGTGCTAAACGTTTATCTGGTGCACCATACAAATTACGCCAAGCACCCAAACAAACAGCACGCAGCCGTACACAGCGCAGCGTGGAGAGACAACGTTTCCCCAGAAACAAAACAGCAGCGACCCCCAAGCAGCTGATCACAGCAACTCCTAATTACAGGAAAATGCTGTTAATAATACTTTAGAATACTGCGGTTGCTCGCGTGTACTAGGAACACACATACCTGTTTTAGGACACACGCTCGCCCAGGAGGAGGGAGGGGAGAGAGAGGACACCGGCTGTCGCTGGCATTCACCTGTGACCACACTACTGTTAGCCATCAGACAGTATCAACCGCTGCACATAGGGGAGCACGGAGCAGCACGCATATAGTCGCCCTATAATCACAAACACCATGAGCACGCAGAAAAGTTTAAGCAACCAATGTGCTGAGGCAGTGGGTAGTCATACCTGGCGGACCAAGCGACCTTTAGCCCGGAAATGACGCACCAAGGAGGACAGAGGCGCAAAAAAAAAAAAAAAAAAAAAAAGCTGGTGGAGGAGTGCCACTTTTATGCTGGCCCACCTCATAACAGCCACCTGGTGTTAAGTACGAGCAGGGTCACCCCAATAACCTAGCACCTCTATACTGCTACATAACAAAGGGATGACCTGAGCCAGCCCTAACTATAAGCTCTATCAAAAAGGAAAGTCTTAAGTCTGCTCTTAAAGGTGTTGACCGTGTCTGCCTCCCGAACCCAGAATGGCAGTTTGTTCCACAGAACAGGAGCTTGATAGCTGAAATCTCTGGCTCCCAGTCTACTTTTGGAAACTACAGGAACCACAAGGAACCCAGCATTCTGAGAGCGCTGTGTTCTAGAGGGGTAGTAAGGTACTATGCGCAAGGAAGACAGAATGGGAGAGATGTGATCTCTGATCTTGGTTCCTGTCAGAACACGTGCAGCAGCATTCTGAATTAGCTGCAAAGTCCTAAGAGACTTATTGGAGCAGCCTGATAACAAAGATCTTTATGTTTTAGATCATGGCCTACAAATAAGCTATTTCATATCAGTGGTTGTAACATCACATATAGTACAAGAGACATAATACTAGAGAAGGAGAAGTGAGAGCAGCCCTCACTGTTTCCGGAACTTTCCACTGACATAAAGAAGAGACCTGCAGAGTCACACACACCTCTGCTGTTTGCACAGCTCATTGTCTCTAGTCTCTACATGCATTTCTTACAGTTTTGTTAATTAATAATGTTAACGTCTTGTGGCTTGTGTATAGTGGTATTCATCATCATACGTTGCACTACTTATACTTTCTCAACACTAATGTGCCTAATTGCTGACTGCAGCTGACAATCACCCTGAAAATGTGTCTTTTATAATTTGTGGGCAAAGCTGAACCACAATAGCATTAATGTTAAACCAACCAGATTATTTGAAAACTGTGTCCATTTTTTTTTCATCTCTGCTGAGCTCAAATTGACTGAATGAAATGCAGCTTATTTGGATGTCAACTGCTGACTGTATTTCCTCAGGCGTAAGACACAAACCAGCAACATATCTTCTTATCTATATCTTCCTCTCATGTCTCAAATGTATCAGGTGCCAGGGGTCAAATACTCCGGCCTTTTATATCTCCGGGTTGACCATATGACCACACAAAATGTGGAAGTTCTGTTCTCAGTCTGGTGATTTCCAGGGAACGAATATGTTTTCTTTTCCGGGCAAGTGTGGGCGAATAGTAAGTATAAAGACAAAACCGCATGTACCTTCTGTCACATGTCTGACACATGAATGAGAATCCAAGTACAGATTAAGATATAAAAATGAGGTCTACTTAAGACACTGAACAACACCAGTAAGTATTTTATGACTGCACTACTAATGTGAGAATATAGTTGTATGATATCACCTAAAATGTTATCAAGAGTCAAATGTACTGCAGTGTAGTCAGTTTGAGGGATGCATCCATCGGCTTTGCTGTTCCCCTTTTTTTTATACATTCATACATTCTGTGCATACAGTACTTGGCAATGTGTCCCCTGTGAATGCACTGAAGTGCAAGTGTGTCTGTAGAGCTTTGAGCATTTTAGAGCTTTGAGCATTTTTTATTATTTCTTCATGCATTGTCTGCAACTGCTTATCCTCATCAGGGTCACTGTGGGGCTGGAGCCTATCCCAGCTAACTTTGGGCGAGAGGCGGGGTACACCATGAACAAGTCGCCAACTCATCACAGGGCCCACACACAGAGACAAACAACCATTCACATACACACCTACTGTACAGGCAATTTAGAGTCACAGATGAACCTAACCTACGTGCATGTCTTTGGAGCCTCGGTTTATCAATGAGTGTCTGCATCCGTACATGAGAGACAGAGTTCATAAATCAAACAAAGAAAGCAAAGGGGTCTCTCATGTTTTGGACAGTGATTCTTAAACAGCAGCAATGCACACAAATAGTTTGCAGGTATCCCTACGCAACAAGGTAGGTGTTGTGTGTGGAGGAATTTGATCTCAATACTTCAGACATACATACAGCATTAGTAAAACATAGGTTAAATAAATGACTTGATTTAGAAATATTTATATTGTGCACTTCTCTTTACTTCTTTGCTTTCAGCAAAGTCGACATAAAACATGCCACTTCACTATTATCACGTGAATTTCATCACTTGCTGATACTTGCATCATCCTGCCAGTAACGATATGGCAAGGAGGCTTCCCTTCAAAATAAAAGCACTAGGAATTAAGGTATCAGGAAATGACTTTAAATGGCCAAATATAATAACAATAACTATAACACCTAAGTTGTTGCGTTCAATCAATTCAACGCCTTTGAAAGGCTGTGAAATCCAGTCGCGTGTCGCCTACGGAGAGAAATGCATGGTCTTGCCTTGTACCGTCTTTTACTTTGAAAACCGAGGCACAGACAGAGGCGGATAAAATCTATTCTCCTCACATCTCGCAGCCAGACGAGGCTTCTGGAGGCAGCGGGAGCTGGTCAAAGATGATGCGTCTCCCTCTGCAGTGCCTGTTCGTTGCATGTGAGTATTAATTAAAGTAATTAACTGAAACTAAAGACTATACGATGCAAAGCGAAGAACAAAGACGGACGATTTTTCCGCTTCAACTAACTAACAACTGCTCCGAGGGGATTACAGTTTACATGCAGTAATACATGTCTCGTTTTATGACATTACGCACAATAACCGACATGAAGTCAGTTATTACTTTTTTCTATTATAGTTTATTACTTTAGGAGGAAGCAAAGACGAGTTTATAACCTGTAGCGATATGGTAAAGAAAGTTTGCAATGTTTATTGTGCACTGTGATGTATTCTCCGTGTATGCATCTCATGTATAATAAATGTATACCACGCTGATGTGTCATTTGTACATCGAAATCCACATTCCTCCACGCATTTCTGGTAAAGTCGTAGGATCAGGTGATGCGGCAAGTCGTAGCAGGGCTGTCCTTTGGTGCCGGTCGGGGAAATAACAGCGCTCGCTCGCTGTATTGTTACTCTCTCTCTCTCTCTCTCTCTCTCTCTCTAATAGTCGGACACAAACCAAATTAAACTTCTTTGTCATTTTGTGTAAACTGCGAGTCAGACTCAGATTTAGAAGCTGGTTACAGAAACAAAGTCAGAACACAACAGGTAGATTCATTCAGTCAGTGAATCCACCTGGATAGTTTCAGAGACACATCAGGCTGTGGAGGTTTGACCCGATCTGAGTGTCTGATTGGCTTATGGAGCGTGACGTTTTCCCCAAAATTGGATGTGGATCCGGCTGGATTTTCCATTCATTTGAGTATGGGGGCGGTCGGTTTCCGCACTGGCGGTCTACAACGCAGCGGTGTCAGCAAAGAAAGGGGTCGATCCAGATCCACCTTTTGGGAAATGTGTCGTCTGCTTTCCGTGTTTGACAACACTCACACACACACACACACACACACACACACACACACACGCTTAGCGCACGTGTCGGCTGTCTAAAAGGAGCGGCTTCCAACCTCTCTCCTTTCACGCTGGCTTAATCTCACATACACACACTGACACGCTTACGCGCGACTTACGCGCCGCACTACGCTACTCACGACAGGACGGTGAACACCTTGTGTCTGTGTCAGTATACATTTTCTGAATGATTATTTCAACTTACACATCTTCACCTTAAATGAATAGAAAACAAACAAGACAGAAGCGCAGAGATTTACTGAATAAACACAGAGTAGTTGTGACAACATTTGTCCCACATGTCTGCCTTCCTTGCTGTCTTGTTGGCAGAAACGTTATTACATAATAATAATAATAATAAGCGAGGTTAAACACTGCACCTAAAAGACATAACCACTTATTACTTTTACACAATTGTGGTCAGCGTTGTGACCACTTTGCATATAGGGATGTAACTGCTGACTGGTGTCAAACCTCTGAGAAGCCACTGTGACTGTTTCATAAAAAGGCCAGGGGAGAAACTTCCTGTGAGCTCATTTGTGTCTATTGTAAGTCCCATCAAATATTTCATTTCTGCGGCTCATGGAGAGAAACAGCAACTGCAATGCTGTTTACATCCTGTTTTCAGAACAGATTTTTAGAGCAGCACTCTGTGTATGCTGGTATCTTCAGGTTAAGATATACTGTATACTTAGATATACTGTTAGAGTCCATCCAGCACTGACGCTCAGAGAAACTTTGTATTAAATCTTGTATGTTGTTTGTCTTTTTGTCCCCAGATGTCTTTCTACAAGTGCACAGCGCACAAAACAATTCCTGCGTTGTCACTGTGCACGCTAAGCAGACGGCATACAACATCACAAAGATGCCTAATGTCTCACATCTGGAGCGCTGCGAGTACACGTGGGCCGATGCAAGTGTAAGTTAGACAAATATCATTCACGTCTCACAGAGGCGTAATCTGTTACTTGCGATGTGACAGCCAAGCTTGTTTTGATTTACACGAGTCTCATGTAAATGTAGTGGAGTGATTTCTTTTTTTTCTCTCTTTGCATGTTGACTTTAGAATTACGTGCTTGCAAATAACTTTGATAAACTCCCTGTGCTGGTGATGAGAAAAAGCATTGACATTCTGGTCATCTTAGAGTGCATGAACCACACCATCCTTTCCCTGGACTGCTACTCACAGGTATGCCAGAGTTCACTTCTCTTGTGATTCAGGTGATGACAGGATGTGAAATTTCTGCCGTCCTGCAGTCAATAACAATCTCACTTTGTTGTTTCCTCTCCATAGGGCCGTTACACCTATAACTGTTTCTGTGAGTATCATTTTCTGTTACACAAACACTTTGTCAGATTGTCTTATCCACTTGTGTCTCTGGATGAATGGAAATAGACATTTTAAATAAATGAAGGAAAACACCATCAATGTGCTGATTTAATAGTGTCTTTTTTTGGCAGGCAACTGCAGTGAGCCTGCTACACTCCAGAAAGGCAAAGGTAGGGATCAATTTAAAGTCATAACTATATTACAATTGTTATTTGTATCAGCTATGTCCTAGAAAAGATGTGGACAGTTATCTAAAGAGACAAGTATCAGACATAAGAGACTATTTGAAAAGCAAGCCTGACTTCTTTTGTTCAATAGCAATAGCAACATCAAAGCAGTTCCCATTCATAAATATTTTTTTCTTTACTTTTTATTGTTATTATTCAGAGCCCCTGAACGAGACGTCCAACCCCTGGATTTATATGATCGTCATTATCCCGGTCTTGATGGTGCCTTGTTTCCTGGTCTGCGGATACAGGTATTTTTTAATTACATTAATTATATAAAATGACACCCATGTCCTTGATCTGGCATGTTTTTAAGTAATGCTCTGTTGTCATTGATAGGATATGCAGCCGTCTCGGCAACTACACTTCAGGGAATAGGGAAGAGGAGCAGTCTGGACCAACCAATGTTTAGTGTGTAGTAGTGATGGGAGGTCCGGCTCTTTCCAAAGATTCAGCTCTTTTAGCTCAGGGCCCAGCTGTTACACTCCCAAATAACTCTTCATGTATTTTAGCATTATTTAGTAGTTATGAATGGTTTGTGTGTTGGTGAGTCGGCTATTCTCTTTTATAAAGAATCGTGTCTTAGAGCCTGCTCCTACACATCACTAATGTGCATGAGTTGTATAATGAGTGATGTAAACATGCTATTGGTGGAAGAAAAAGTTCCCAGGTAATATTTCTTACATTTATTTTAAATTTGTATTTTATTAACCAATTGTCTATGAATCAAATCACTTCTAAACAATCATGTACATTAGTGTGATTCTGGGAAACGTGTCACTTTGGACTCAAGTAAAGGCTTAATGTCATACACTGCACTTAATATGCCAAACACTCCTTCAAAACACTTCTACTCCTCCATTATTTAGTCCACATGTTGCCTTCTATCAGTCACATTTGACAGCTATTAAGCTCTTAACATTACATAGCCTCAGCCTTGATAAAACATTTGCACAGCCGTTATACGGCAGTGATTTATTGGTGCACACATTATAAGCTCTTGAGGCTGTGGAAGCTGACAGACTCTGCTGTACCAGCGAGTGCACTTTGAGGACGAAGGCCACATAGCAACACAGTAACCTCCAGTCCAGGTCCAGTCAGGAACCCCCTATCGGTGTTAACTTGAATCAAAGCTGTGGAAGCTGAACCAAATATAAGCAAATATATAATATAATAAAGTATATATATATATATATACTATTTTGTTATATATAGTTTTATATGCTGTATATTTTATATGATTATAAAGATAGAGTATAGTGATATAGAGGGTTCTGTCCAGTCATTGTATGTCTTTTAGTCTTATATCACATCATGAGTCCTTCTTTTAACTGCTGTTTTATATCATTAATCAAATTATATTTAACCTTATGTATCAATGCTCTGCTTCAGCTGTGTTTCATTTGCTTTTGCTTTCTTTATCAAATAAAACATTTAAAAACTACTATTCACGCACCTGTGTTGTTTTTATTTTTATTGCTGCCAAACCTATTAATAGGTGCAAGTTATGTAGCAACAGTGTGTGTCTAAATCTCTAAATCTTAGCCAGTGAGGAGAGGTAAATGTGGCATGAGAAACTTGTGACAGGATGTGACGTCACACTCCTAAAATCCCCCTTCTTCCAGTCACAAGTGCCCAACTACTTATCACAGCTGTTAAACAGCCGTCCAATACTCAGTGTGAGGGGTGTGGTCATGTGGACGTCTCTCACCACACAACCACAACAGTGCTATCTAAATTACAGCTTTAAGTGACAGCACACTTTGTATAGAGAAAGTTTACACCTGCAGTAACTGTGAGGCAGTTATTTTGTCAGAATACACCAATTAACAAAGTCTACAGCCGTGACAGCAGGTGTATGAGGATGTGTGTAGGTGTAGTGGTTTAGCATGCCAAGTCTAACATTGGCACTAAACATGAATGCTAATGTCACTGCCTTTGCCTTTACATAGCAACCCTGATGTTTACCCAAAACACAGGAGCTTCTGGAATCCTGGGACTCTGTTTGTGATAGAGATTTGAGGACGTGTGAATGAGTAGCTTAATTCGGGAGAGCAATGCTAGTGGGAAATCCCCATGGTGCAATCCAGGGTGTTGTCTTATGCTTACTGAAGTCAACTCTAATATGTTAAAGGTGAAATCACTCAATGACACAAACCTGCAGAGGAAGTTGTGATTGCTCTTGCGTGTGTGTGTGTGAGTAAACTCATTGAACCTGTAGACTGTGAAACCGGATCGGACAGGTCTCCAATCACACAGGTGTCTGCTGCAGACAGGATGCTGTGAATACAGGAAGGCATATGGCCATATTTGGGTATTTGGGAGGGGATGTATGGCATTTTAGATAGATAATGATGACTCAGCAACAACAGCCAATGTTACGTGGAATCTGTTGAGGAGTATTTAGTTGCTATTCCAGGAAACATTTAAAGTACAATATGTATGACTGAATTCCAAACAGTGGAGCGAATTGCACCTCTTCCCCGCTGTTACACACATAAACTCAGATCTGACTATATTTCCCATCATCCCCATCTGTGACAAAGGTCTATTGCATTTGTCATGTAGTTTCACTTCATGGTACGTAAACTTTCAACCACAGTTCTGCAGGAGTGGATGCATAAGTCACTATTCTAAGAGCAAGTCACTGAAATACAAGGGTGACCGTTTAAATGGTATTTTACATCTACACGTGATTTCCTGCAGTTAAACTGCACAGAAAGGTGGTTTTGCACCAGTACACTCCAGTACTAATGTTAAGATTCTTACAGAAAATAAAAAAGAAACAGTGTTTCTCAATCTGTCTGCCTTGTTTTTGTCTTTTGTCTGTTTTAGACTTTTTGATGTGTTTTAAAAGTAAAGAAAACAACAAAAAGGGGGCGCAAAATTCTTCGTAAAAAATGAGAAAATGCCGCCGCAAAATCAGACATTTTGATCGCAAAAATCACAAAAAAAAAAACAAAAAAACGTGAAATCCTGGTGGGACTGGTAGACTGTGAAACCGGATCAGACAGGTCTCCCCTCACACAGGTGTCTGCTGCAGACAGGATGCTGTGAATACAGGAAGGCGTATGGCCATATTTGGGAGGGGATGTATGGCATTTTAGATAGATAATGATGACTCAGCAACAACAGCCAATGTTACGTAGAATCTGTTGAGGAGTATTTAGTTGCTATTCCAGGAACCGTTAAAGGTACAATATGTATGACTGAACTCCAAACAGTGGAGCGAGTCGCTCCCCTTCCCCGCTGTTACCGACACACATAAACTCAGATCTGACTATATTCCCCGTTATCTGTGACAAAGATCTATTGCATTTGTCATGTAGTTTCACTTTATGGTACGTAAACTTTCAACCACAGTGCTGCAGGAGTGGATGCATAAGCCACTATTCCAAGTCACAAGGGTAACCGTTTAAATGGTATTTTACATCTACTCGTGATTTCCTGCAGTTAAACTGCACAGAAAGGTGTTTTTGCACCATGCAGTACAGGGCTAAATATAGAAGTTTGTTACGTTATGGAAACGAACTCTTTTTTGATGTTAGACTGTACACATAAGTACCAGTAAATGGAAACATCAACCACAAAATTGAGTCAATCTTTTTGTCACACATGAAATCAGTACTACAATAACAGTAAGTGAGTCTGTGTCAAGTTTCACATGATCTCTCTCTAACAATGTTGTCATTTCAGAACCGGCCAGTCCAGTTTAATTTCACCTCGTCACCTTCATCACTCACCTGCTGTTATTTCCCTCATTACTATATAGAGCACACAAACCAGTTCTTAGCCACTAATTCACTTCCACATTGTTTATGTACCTTTGCTCACCAGGGCCCAGACATCTTCCTGTCTGTTGTTTGATCCTCATTTTGACCAATTTTTATTGACTGACAGGTTCCCCTCAACTTTCTGGAGGGTCTTTGCTTTGCTAAGTGGCATGCCTGAGGAAAATGAGGCAAAAATGTAGGGGATCTTTTTTATTGAAAGGGCATTATTTTATTGTTCTTCAAAGATTTGTCTGAAAAACTGCATATGTATGTCAGGCAAAGGGATTGAAAAATAATATTTTCATTCAAAAACTCTTCACTAGTACTGTTAATTTGGAATAAAAAATGACAAAAATCTACTTTTTGTGATTCGTTTGTAATGAAAATCTTTAGTGTATTGCAGATTTTTCACTCACTTCCTTTATAAGCACATTACATGAATTACATATGATAGCCTAGGTTCTCCTGAATCTATTGGTACCAAACATGGTGTTCATCATATACATTAAGTATTGTTTATAAGCCCAAATGTACAAAGAAGTAAAAACAAGCTGAAAATGGCTTAGTCCCAAGAATATGCATCTTTTTGTGCACTTTTTTTTTTAAAAAAGCCTATATATTTGGCGGATGTAAAGCACACATGTGCATGGTTTTTTGTTTTTTAAATTATTACTTCAACGGCTGATGTTCAAGGAGCAACCTGTTTGTGCACTTTCTGAAGATTTTTTTGCACTGTCAGTTCTGTTTTTGAATAACGATTTGGAAAGTAATGCTTTTTCTTTTTTTTTATCCGATTCATCAATTAACTGAAAAAAATAATAGACAGATTTATCGATTATTAAAATAATCCTTAGTTGCAGCCCTACCGTGGTTACAACATCACATAGTACAAGAGACATAGGAGGAGAAGTGAGAGCAGCCCTCACTGTTTCCCGAACTTTCCACTGACGTAAAGAAGAGACCTGCAGAGTACAGTGGGTCATGCCACACATAACTCTGCTGTT
The DNA here is from genome assembly GCA_028641955.1 of Protonibea diacanthus. Classification (NCBI taxonomy): domain Eukaryota; kingdom Metazoa; phylum Chordata; class Actinopteri; family Sciaenidae; genus Protonibea; species Protonibea diacanthus. The sequence goes on from CM053987.1 coordinate 15,093,866, forward strand.
TGGTGTGTCTCCAGTCATTGTCTCTAGTCTCTACATGCATTTCTTACAGTTTTGTTAATTAATGTCTTGTGGCTTGTGTATAGTAGTATTCATGCTCATACTTTGCACTATTTATACTTTCTGAACACTAATGTGCCTAATTGCTGACTGCAGCTGAGGTTAATGTGCCCTAACAGAGTGTTGTGTTAAAGCCACCAAAGCCAGAGACAGGAAAAAAGATCTACAAGTGCGTAAAGCAGCCTGAAATAGCTGAGTCATCAAGACTAAAATATAACTATTTGCTCTCACATTTCATTTACACACACTGTGAAACCCATTCAACCTTTAACTACTAATCCAACATGACACCCCGACTCTAACTTTTACTCTAACCTTAAACTTCAACTACTGACCCAAATATCAGCCCAGTCAGCTGGTCATGTAGCCTAAGTCAGACTACACACACAAACCTTGACTAAAGGGACCGTGCACAGAACATGAACACCGCAGGGTTAACTGGGGTTTAGAGTTTGTCCAGAGAAGATTGTGTAACTGACGCAAAAAGTGTCAGGTTACAGTGTGACTCATACCACAGACCATACTGCAGTTGATGCCTGTGTGCATGTTCTTGCATTTAACCACCAACGTGCCTGTGTGATGAGCAGCATTTTTTTTGTTTTTACATACCCTGTGTGAATTATCAGGAACAACAGCGTTGAGGTTAATGAGCGAAAAGTCTGCCCACAAGGACTGATGCTAGCTGTGTTAGCATTAGTCAAGTAAGTGCCAGTTCAGCTATATGGTTCAACCATATAGAGTCATCTGAGACATTTCAGCCGCCATCTTGACATGAAACATTAGGGTCAACTCAGGTGTTTTCAATGATGCTAATTAATGTTCTGTTCCATTTAGTGCAGCAGAGACTTTCCAGTGAGCCGCAGCACAGCAGCACCATGACTCAGAACAGAACCCTAATTTGTACCATCGGTAACACCTGTGTTTACTCTATTTAATATCAAAATGTTAATATCAAATGCTGTGAAAAAGGTCCATTGTTGGTGTCTGGTCTGCCACTGGGTGTGGCCTTCCGCTTCCCCTCTTCCTGTTTACACCAGAACCTGATAGACCCACGTCCACCCACACTCTGCTGTGGTTAACTCTGTGTTCTGTGTTATAACTTTGCTCTACTCAGATTTATAGTAAGTAACTGACTAAGAGAAGTGATTTACCACTGCGCCCCAGGAAAACCACGTAAGCCATCTTCATGCCAGCTAGGTTTGTTCCCACAAACCATCATGATGTCCTACACCTGTGGTTCCCAGTGTAAAGACAAAACAGCATGTGCCTTCTGTCACATGTCTGACACATGAATGAGAATCCAAGTACAGATTAAGATATATAAATGAGGTCTACTTAAGACACCAACCAACACCAACCAAGTATTTTATGACTGCACTGCTAATGTGAGAATATAGCTGTATGATGTCACCTAAAATCTAGATCAAATTTTCTGACTTCAGATTAGTAATATATGAAGTTAGTAATGGTTAATGGTATTTCCTTTTTGCCATGTGTCACCTTTGGTTCTCAACAACATCTCCACTTCCTTGTTCTGTAGACCAGGTGTCATGTTTGAGGAGTAAAGTGAACAGGGAACCATGTTTTGTCACATTTAAATATTTTATTTTCATTGTGATTGAAATTAATTGTTCATAACTGTCCATGACTGTGGTCTATGCACACACTGGACAAGTTGTGACAACCTTTATCTGGTTTTGTCTTAATATTTAGAGACAGTAATTTCTCATGCACTTTAAATCATTTGTTGAATCACTTTTCCTCTGTTCCTTTCAGACTCGCTGCTGCCTCACACTAATCCCTAGGTCCTGGATAATGGATTTAAACAAAAAGACACTTGATTTAATGTGAAACCTCTGCTTCACCTCTTGTGAAGAGAAACGCCGGTACATCATGGTTGTTAAACAGAGAACAGAATGGAAAACAGACATTTGTGACATCAGGAAGGTTTCACACCTTCTCTCTGCTGCCTCAGTGTTGCAGTCTAATGGCACTCTGATTGCAGAACATTTATGAATGTACAGTATAGAAATGTACAAAGGCAGATATAACTGAGTTTGGAGCACTTAATTTTTGGACAAAGGGGTGCTGTGACATTTAATTTGCTCACAACTTTACTTGCTTTAACCATAATATCAAAAGTAACTGTGTTATGTAAGTAACAGAATTATGCATATATTTATAATCAGTACAGCCACAGACAGATAAAATCAATGTAATGGCTTGCATCCATGTATAATGATGTGCCATAACGTTGGTGTTAATGCCCACAGAGAATTTACCTTTGAGAGTGCTAATAAAGTTAGCTTTGGCGACCAGTGGAAACAGTTATTAACGGTTAAGTGACGTTTGCATCTTTCAAACCTTGCCAATGTCATTTTTGCCCCTTGTGAAGCGTATTAACATTAAATGTCTGAGCTTTAGCTAACATTAGCTATGGAGCTAAAGACACTACACTGAGAGACCTCATTTGACACTAGCTAGCTAATAATAATAATATAACTGCACAATAAGGGTGTCTCTGAAACCTTTAGCTTTGTTCCAGGAAATTATGACCCCTTAAATTCAGGGTAAGGTTTTTGCTTTTATTTTATTTAATATAATACTCTTGTGGGATTAAGCAAAGTCCACGATATGAGTTAGTTAAGATAAACCCACCATTAGCAGGTATTCAGTGTTTGTGTCATGTTGTTAGAAACATGCGCTTGCACACAACTTGGATAAACTCCCCGAGCTGATGACGAGAAGCAGCATCAACACCTCAAAATGCGTGGACCACGTCATCTTCTCCCGGGACTGCCTCTCACAGGTAAGCCAGAGTTAATTTGTAAGCTATGATAAGTTTGACATCAGAGGCACTAAAAACTGCAGACAATAACAATCTCACTTTTTTGTTTCCTCTCCATAGGGCCGTTTCACCATTCACTGTTTGGATGAGTACTATTTCCTGTTACACAACTGGGGAGTATTTCAATCTATTTATTAATAATCTATTTCCATTATTACTGTAAATAGCTTTCACTGTGCAGGCTGGGAGGCCTGTCAGGAGGGCATTACACTAATCAAGTCATGAGATAACCACAGCCTGTCAGGAGTTGGTTAGCACTTGACTGATTGTTTATACCGAGAGAAGTACAAAGAGTGTTTTCACTGAAAGTCAGTGAGCATTTCATTTAATTATCACCCAATCCTCTAACCACGACACTCCTACACTCTCTTTTAAGAAAATGGTTTACCAATATATCTGGAAACTTTGCTGAGTAATTCAGCTCATAAAGGATACTGTAAGTGATGATCAAGTTGTATTTGCCACTGGGTAGAGGGGGGGTCGTGTTGGGCTTCTTCTGGATGATGCGATAGAGCTTGCGGAAGGTGGGCAACGAGTTTCAACTTTGTTCTACCAATCACCACGTGTCAGATTCTCTTATCCACCTGTATGTTTGATGGTGTTTTCCTTCATTTATTTATAATGTCCCTTTCCATTCATCCAGTGTTCTGATGTAATAATGTCTTTTTTTGGCAGGCGACTGCAGTAAGGGTGGATTATATTATGTATTATATTATATATTATATTATTATGGTAATAATTATATTACAATGTTTGTATCAGGTTATGTCCTAGAAAAGATGCGGACATATATCTTAATAATGTTGCTGAAATTAATTTTGTAAAAAATTCAAAATGAATTTATTACAGGAGTTTTAATGTGAAGTACTGCTCTAGGTGGAAAAAAAACTTGTAATGGTAATAATGATATTGTTTTATTCATATTAGTCAGCGATGTCATTGTTCTGTTGTTTATTAAACTGAAAATCAGCCACAGACTTAATAGGCACACATACACCCTTGTCCTGGACAGATCTGGTGCTCATTCTCACTGCATTTGATTGCATAAATAAGAAGGTTGTGGACTTAACATGATGATTTTTGGTCCATCTGGTCATTATCACAAATATCCAGACATTTACATCTGAAAAACAGTAATTATATTCTCCATAATGTCCCCTGCACCTCCCTGGTCAATCAGATGACCTTTGACCCAAATCTGTGCCAGGAACAGAATTTTGGAGCCATTCTAGAAGAGAAGCATTCTAGAATGAATTCCTACTATAAAAGAACAGTGAGGTGAGAGTCTCTCCTCAGACTTCACTCGCTCTTCAACCTGAACACACACTGTTCACTTGTGTCTGGAAGATCTACTCTTGAGTCGTTGGACTGAAAAATCGTTGAGAATTGTGAGAATTGTGTGAGAATTTCGTTGTGGCTTTGCCCTTTAAACTTGTTCTGTATTTTGATATACAGCAACAAAATGTCCTTTGCTGAAGGAAGCAGGACCATTTATAGACCCATCAGGGTAAGTGAGAGTGTTTCTGATAGAGTTAAATATAGTTATATAGTTTTCTATTTGTATAAAACATTTTTATTTCTACAGTCACTTTCTACTTTTATTTAGTTTTTGTATAGATGTTTAGCATGGGGTAACTTCTTAAGAAGATTTATAGAAGATTTTATAGATTTATCTTCTATGCAAATGTTTAATTCCTCTTCATCTATCTATCTATCTATCTATCTATCTATCTATCTATCTATCTATCTATCTATCTATCTATCTATCTAAACCTCTATATAACAAAGCAATGAACAACATGATCTTCTTCCCCTCACAGGTGCTGTTTAACACACCCATATATGATCGGGCTCTGCAGATCTGTTGGCACTTGCCCTCCTATAAGTCTATGGTAAGACCCACTATAGTTTTCTATAATAGCAGATAAAGCCTCACACATTTTGTCTTGTACTTTAACATAAAGACATGTGATCCCTTGTTGTTCAGATTGCACTGATGTCTCAATTGTTGAGACTCCAGCAGGAAAACCAGCTCCCATCTGAGGTGACTGCTGAAGATATGAGTGAGCTGCTGGTGGAGCAGAGCAAAGGGACACTGAGAGTACAGTAAGTTACCTACCGACAGCCAACCTCATTTCTGCTCATGTCACACCAATCTGTCTGTAATGAGGAAGAGGGGAACAGTGAAGATGAAGCTTGTGTTTTCTTTCTGTTTGAAGGCTCTGGGAGTTTGAACTGGACGGTTATGATGCTGACGTCAGGCCTCTTCTTCAGCTGGTAAGACCACAATCCTGACAAGACTCTGCAGTAGTTTGGAGTCACCTGTTACCTGATTTATTGTGTAAATATGGCAAATCTGCTTATCATATGTCATTCCTTATTTGAGGTGTGGGAGGTGAACAACAGTATGAAGATGAGGGACATTGAGTATGAAGCCAGAAGGTTGCTCAGCTCTCCAGAGGCCGTCCCTCCTCGTTTTCAGTGAGTCATATTTGACACACATTCAGTTGAAGTTCAGTGGTTGTGATGTCTCTGTGTTGCTTTGAAGTGTTTTTTTAAAACTAACTCTGAATGACTGTAACCTGCAGACATCCCAACATCATCAGCCAGGCCCAGAAGTACGCCAGGATCCTGACCGAGCAGCAACAGAAAGGCCCCAAGTCCAAACTGCTCTGCCCAATGGATGTGGTGTTAGAGGTGCTTCCAAAAGTCCTGCAAGGCTTCTGGTTGCCCCCTCCAAACACCTCCTTCAACATGCCCTCCCAGCAGCTGAGTAAAATGGCTGTTGGGGTCACAAAAGCAGTTCAGGACCGGGTATCCCAGACTCTGTCCTCCGTGCTCCTTCAGGTCACTTTCTCCTCCTCCATCAGAAACAACATGGTCCTGTCTATCCAGGAAAAGGTTAGACAGGGTTACCCTCAAGACGTCCTGGTGAAGAGGCTCAACAGTTTTGCAGCAGAGGTGCTGAACACCATCACTGATGTTGCAGTGAGAGAAATATGTGCGCTGTTTCAGCCTCAGACATCACAAGCTGTTCAGACCCCCTCTGATGAACCTCCTGCACAAACCGCTGTCCAGAATGTCTTTGACAGAAGCTTGGACAAAACTGAACCAGAACCAGACTTGGCCGTGGTTTCTACTCCACCATGTCCTCCAGCCACCTCCGATGAACCTGCTGCCCACACTGCCAGTCCAGAACCAGACTCGGCTGTGGTTTCTACTCCATGTCCTCCGGCCACCTCTGATGAACCTTCTGCCAACACTGCCAGTCCAGAACCAGACTCGGCTGTGGTTTCTACTCCATGTCCTCCGGCCACCGCTGATGAACCTCCTGCCAACACTGCCAGTCCAGAACCAGACTCGGCTGTAGTTTCTACTCCATGTCCTCCGGCCACCTCTGATGAACCTCCTGCCAACACTGCCAGTCCAGAACCAGACTCGGCTGTGGTTTCTACTCCATGTCCTCCGGCCACCTCTGATGAACCTCCTGCCAACACTGCCAGTCCAGAACCAGACTCGGCTTTGGTTTCTACTCCATGTCCTCCGGCCACCTCTGATGAACCTCCTGCCAACACTGTCAGTCCAGAACCAGACTCGGCTGTGGTTTCTACTCCATGTCCTTCGACCACCTCTGATGAACCTCCTGCCAACACTGCCAGTCCAGAACCAGACTATACTTTTGTTGATGAAGATGCAGAGGCCAGTATCAGCTCTAGTGAAGAAAAGGTGCCTAATCTGCAGGAGGAGAACAGAGAACCAGCTCCTGCTAAACCTTCTGCCCATAAAAAGACAAAAAAGAGTAAATTCAGATGTTTTGTGAACTGGCTGCAAAAATACTGCTGCTGTTTCCCGCCTGGAGACAATGAACTGAACTGAAATTTCCCTCTGTGAAAACTTTGTGTAGAGATGTGGTGTTTGTTTTTTTTATTGTTCATTTCACTTGTTGTAAATAACAAAAATGCATTCAGAAAAACATGATACAGGAACTCTGTGTAGTGCACTGTATATTGTTTAGTTTATCAGTTGAGTTAAGAAAAGTGAATCTGAAGGTGCATTTAAAAATCAATACTTCTTATTTTGGTGCCAAAAACAACCAGGGAAAACAAACCATTTCAACACATGGATTTAAATGCATATTTAAGAATATGCAGTAGTCAGTATACGTGTAATATCAGTTTTGGAAACTAAATGATGGAGAAAAACCCACACATGGGTGCAATTCTACCAATAACCTGAAATATGAGGGTTAACACAGTCTTGTATAGGAGAATTCTGGATAATTGTAAGTCAATGTCAAAAGTGTCTTTGTGTTCATAATTAAGAAGCAGTGTTGGGTATAGTTACTTTGGAAAGTAGTTCATTAGGTTACAATGTTACCATCAATTAAAAGTAATCAGTTACATTACAGAGTTACCTATGAATAAAAGTCATGTGTTAGAGTACTCATGGGTTACCAAAAATTAAAAGCCGTTTGTAGCGCCTTGCACATGCTGCAACTTAACTGACACAGACACACAGATAAATGCACCGAAAAGTCCTGACAATGAATGCAGTTATGTAAGTGTATTTAAGTGCGCTTAAGTAAAAACAATCTGAGGTAAACAGGTATAGCAGATTCAGATCCATTTAGAAATTAATGACCAGTCAACGATCTAACAGAAATTTTAACAGCTGCCTCTATGTCAAACAAAAATGTTAACAGGCCGACAAACACAAACAACAGGCAGATGACAAATAGCCTAATAGCCAAACTATGAAAATACTATTCAAGTGTCACAGGCCTAAATTCACTAAATTAAATCCACTTACATTTACTCTTCAAAGTAGTGATTAAAACTGTGTCTGTCCGACAGTCAATTTCTCTAAGGAGTAAGAACGAGACTCCCGAAGCTGAAAAGCCTCTCCACGGGTGCGCTGGAGGGTGGTGGGCTATTGAAGCAGAAATACTGTCTTGATCCTGGGAAAGTTGTTTAACATATCGATCTCGACACCTGACTTAAGATACTCAGCAATTTCAGTGTCCACCAACTTGGAGACCTGTCTGTCCTCTGTAAATGAAAAAAAGTTGGACTTGGCATCTCTTCCGCTGACAGGCGCAGGTGGCACAGTACTGTCTGACAAAAAGCAGGCTGCAGTTGGAATTTTTCTTTCCTTATTCAGAGAAATTCTTAAAGCAATGGATTACTTTAGAAAAAAAAAATAACAAAGTTACTGATTACTTAACGCACAAAACCTACACCTATACACCCACCTACATTACATTTGTCTGCATAGCTTTCCAGCTGTGCTTGATCTGTGAGGGATTTTGAGCTGACCATTTCACAGACATGTCATTAAGGTGCCTGGGACCTGTGTGAACTGGTGGAAAAGGGGTGTAATAGTTCTCCTTTAAGAGAAGGGAATCAAACATAATAAACTATTTGAAGGGGACATGAAGTGCAAGCCTATCGGTGTCTGACCTCTTTTGTTCAGCTGCGAGAAACTGTGACTGTAATATTGCATCATGTGACTGTACTTCCTGTTTGATGGTAAAAGCAGGCTTGCCTTGTACTGTATCTTGTAGAGACAGAAGACTGGGTAGAGCAGTGGTTCTCAACCTTTTTGGGGTCCTGGACCCCCTGCATATTTTTGATCGACCCTGAGGACCGCCCCTCAGGGTCAATCAAAACAGATATAGATATAGGAACAAAACAGAACTTTTATATAGTAGCTTTCAGAAATATGAATGTAATAAATCAGATTTTTTATTTTAAGTATGAAATCTCAATGAATATAATATATACTTAAGTAATAATATAATATAATAATTATGTAATTCTAAACCAGCCCAAAAACCAAAGTAGTGATTTTTCATTCTTAAATATCTCGCTTCCTGTTAATTTTAGCCCATTGCTCCAGGAGCTTTTTGTAGGTCTTGCCATGTTCTAAAAATTCAGCTGAGTTTCATAACTCTGTCAAAACTGTGTGGGCTGCCTCAAAGAAAAGTTCAAAGGCGCCTATAAGTATTTGCCCCACCTAATTAATTGTTGTAGCTGAAGTGCATAATATTGGCTAATAACCACAAGAAGTTTAGAACAGCTCTGACATAGTATATGAAAACCAATACTTTGCTGAAAATCAGCCGTCAATGGAGTTGACTGTACCGTGCGGTCAATATTGTCGAGAGCTGGACATCATCTCGAAAAGAGTGTTTGTTTCTATCCACTTCGAGCGCTGTAGAAATCACCAAATGTTGTCATGGAACTGTGTTCTGAGCTTCATAACATGAAGATCTGAGCTCAAGGACGGCAAATTCTTTTAAGGACCATTCCAACTCAAAATGGGCATTTTCACCTGCAAAAATTGATTGAAAGGCCAAATGCAGTTAATGAAGGTGAGTTCTGCTAAATGACTTGATGTCATTCTAGAGCTTCATAATATAAAGATACAGGCTCACAGGACGGCAGAATTCTTTTAAAAGACCATTGCAAGACAAAATGGCCATTTTCACTTGCCAAAAATTGATTGAAGGCATTTTCACCTGTCAAAAATTGATTGAAGGCCAAATGCAGTTAATGAAAGGTGATTTCTGCCTAAATATGACTTGATCTCATTCTAGGCTTCATAATATAAAGATCTGAGCTCACAGGACAACCGGAATTCTGTTAAAGGACCATTGAAACTCAAAATGGGTATTTCGTCTGCCAAAAAATTGATTGAAGGCATTTGCTGCCAAAAAATTGATTGAAGGCTAAATCAAGTTAATGAAGGTGATTTCTGCCTAAATATAATTTGATCTCATCATAGACTTCATAATACCTAAAGATCTGAGCTCTGGAACGCTTGGAATTCTTTTAAGGACCACTGAAACTCCAAAATGGGCATTTTACGCTGCACTGAAAATTGACTGAAGGCATTTCTGCAAAAAAATTGATTGAAGGCCAAATGCAGTGTGAAAGGTGATTTCTATAAATATGACTTGATCTCATCGTGGAGCTTCACCAATATAAAGATCTGAGCTCACAGGACAGCAAAATTCTTTTAAGGACCATTGCAACACAAAATGGCCATTTCGCCTGCTAATTGATTGAAGAGCATTTAGCCTGCCAAAAAAATTGATTGAAGGCCAAATGCAGTTAATGAAAGGTGATTTCTGCCTAAATATGGCTTGATCATCCTGGAGCTTCATAATATAAAGATCACTGAGCTCACAGGACAGCAGAATTCTTTTAAAAGTACCATTGAAACTCAAAGTAGCCATTTCGCCTGCCAAAAATTGATTGAAGGCCAAATACAGTTAATGAAAGGTGATTTCTGTCTAAATATAATTTGATCGTATCCTGGAGCTTCATAATATAAAGATCTGAGCTCACAGGACAGCTTGGAATTCTTCTAAAGGACCATTGCAACACAAAATGGGGATTTTCACCTGCCAAAAATTGATTGAAGGCATCTTCGCCTGCCAAAAATTGATTGAAGGCCAAATGCAGTTAATGAAAGGTGATTTCTGCCTAAATATGACTTGATCTCATCCTGAGGCTTCATAATATAAAGATCTGAGCTCACAGGACAGCTTGGAATTCTCTTTTAAAGGACCATTGAAACTCAAAATGGCCATTTCACCTGCCAAAAATTGTTTGAAGGCATTTTCGCCTGCAAGAATTAGGTGAAGGCCAAATGCAGTTAAATGAAGGTGATTTCTGCTAAATATGACTTGATCTCATCCTGGAGCTTCATAGCGCAAAGATCTGAGCTCACAGGACAGCTTGGAATTCTTTAAAAGCACACCATTGCAACTCGAAATGGGCATTTAAGCCTGCCAAAAAATTGATTGAAAGGCATTTTTGCCTGCCAAAAATTGATTGAAGGCCAAATGCAGTTAATAAAAGGTGATTTCTGCCTAAATATGACTTGATCACATTCTGGAGCTTCATAATATAGATCCACGAGCTCACCAGGACGCTTGGAATTCTTTTAAGGACAGTGAAACTCAAATAGCCATTTAGCCTGCCAAAAATTGATTGAAGGCCAAATACAGTTAATGAAGGTGATTTCTGTCTAAATATAATTTTGATCGTATCCTGGAGCTTCATAATACTAAAGATCTGAGCTCACAGGACAGCTTGAAAATTCTTTTAAGGACCATTGAATCTCAAAATGGGCATTTTCACCTGCCAAAAATTGATTGAAGGCATTTTCGCCTGCCAAAAATTGATTGAAGGCCAAATACAGTTAATGAAAGGTGATTTCTGCCTAAATATGACTTGATCTATTCTGGAGCTTCATAATATAAAGATCTGAACTCACAGGACAGCTTGGAATTCTTTTAAAGGACCATTGAAACTCAAAATGGCCATTTTAGCCTGCCAAAAAAGTGATCGAAGGCCAAATGCAGTTAATGAAAGGTGATTTCTGCCTAAATATGACTTGATCTCATTCTAAACTACGTAATATAAAGATCTGAGCTCACAGGGACAGCTTGGAAATTCTTTTAAAGGACCACTGAATCACCAAAATGGCATTTCACCTGCCAAAGTGATTGAAAGGCATTTTCACCTGCTGAAATGAGTTGAAGGCCAAATGCAGTTAATGAAAGGTGATTTCTGCCTAAATATGACTTGATCTCATCCTGGAGCTTCATAATATAGATCTGAGCTCACAGGACAGCTTGGAGATCTTTTAAGGACCATTTGCAACACAAAATGGGCATTTTCACCTGCATAAAAATTGATTGAAGGCATTTTTGCCTGCAAAAATGATTAGAAGGTTCAAATGCAGTTAATAAAGGTGATTTCTGCCTAAATATGACTTGATCTCATTCTGAACCTTCCTTAATATAAAGATCTGAGCTCACAGGACGCTTGGAATTCTTTTTAAAGTACCATTGAAACTCAAATGGCCATTTTCTTACTGCCAAGATTGATTGAAGGCATTTTCACCTGCCAAAAATTGATTGAAGGCCAAATGCAGTTAATGAAGGTGATTTCTGTCTAAATATGACCGATCTCATTCTAGAGCTTCATAATATAAGATCTTGACTCACGGAGACAGCTGATTCTGTTGAGACCACTGAAACTCAAAATGGGTATTTTCGTCTGCCAAAAATTGATTGAAGGCATTTTCGCCTGCCAAAAATTGATCGAAGGCCAAATGCAGTTAATGAAAGGTAGTTTCTGCTAATATGACTTGATCTCATTCTAGAGCTTCATAATATAAAGATCTGAGCTCACAGGACAGCTTGGAATTCTTTTAAGGACCACTGAATCTCAAGAATGGCCATTTTCACCTGCTAAAAATTGAAGTTGAAGGCATTTTCACCTGCAAAAAGAACCAAGTTGAATGCCAAATGCAGTTAATGAAAGGTGATTTCTGCCAAAATATGACTTGATCTCATTCTAGAGCTTCATAATATAAAGATCTGAGCTCACAGGACAGCTTGGAATTCTTTTAAAGTACCATTGAAACTCAAAATGGCCATTTTACACAAAAATTGATTGAAGGCATTTTCACCTGCCAAAAATTGTTGATTGAATGCAAATGGATTAATGAAAAGGTGATTTCTACCTAAATATGACTTGATCTCATCACTGGAGCTTCATAATATAAGATCTGAGCTCACAGGACGGCTTAGAATTGCCTGAGACCATTGCTGGCACAAAATGGGGATTTTCACCTGCAAAAAATTGATTTGAAAGCATCTTAACCTGCCAAAAAATTGATTGAAGGCCAAATGCAGTTAATGAAAGGCTGATTTCTGCTAAATGGCCAGTCTCATCCTGGAGCTTCATAATATAAGAGATCTGAGCTCACAGGACGGCAAATTCTTTTAAAGGACCATTGAAACTCAAAATGGCCATTTTGCCTGCCAAAAATTGATTGAAGGCCAAATACAGTTAATGAAAGGTGATTTCTGTCTAAATATAATTTGATCGTATCCTGGAGCTTCATAATATAAAGATCTGGCTCTACAGGTTGGCTTAGATTAACTCTCAAAGTGCCAGTTGAAACTCAAAATGGCCATTTCACCTGCCAAAAAATTGATTGACATTTTCACCTGCAAAAAATTGATTGAAGGCCAAATGCAGTTAATGAAAGGTGATTTCTGCCTAAATATGACTTGATCTCATTCTGAAACTGCAATATAAATCTGAGCTCACATGGGTGCTTGGAATTCTGTTAAAGGACCACAGAAACTCAAAATGGGTATTTAGTCTGCCAAGAGGTGATTGAAGCATTTTCGCCTGCAAAGTATTCGAAGGCCAAATGCAGTTAATGAAAGGTGATTTCTGCCTAATATGACTTGATCTCATTCTAGAGAGCTTCATAATATAAAGATCTGAGCTCACGGAGACAGCTTGGAATTCTTTTAAGGACATACTGAATCTCAAAACAGCCATTTCACCTGCCAAAAATTGATTGAAGGCATTTTCTGCCAAAAATTGGTGAATGCCAAATGCAGTTAATGAAAGGTATTCTGCCAAATGACGAATCTCATTAGAGCTTCATAATATAAAGATATTCTGTTAGCTAGATACAAGTACCATTGAAACTCAAAATGGCCAATTTTCACCTGCCAAAAAAATTGATTGGAAGGCATTTTCATATATAAAAATTAGTTACAGATGCAAATGCATTAATGAAGGTGATTTCTGCTAAATATGACTTGATCTCATCCTGGAGCTTCGCCAATATAAAGATCTGAGCTCACAGGACGGCAGGAATTCTTCTAAAGGACCATTGCAACACAAAATGGGGATTTTCACACTTGTAAAAATTGATTGAAGGCATCTTACTTTGTAAAAATTGATTGAAAGGCCAAATACGGTTAATGAAAGGTATTGATTTCTGCCTAAATATGACTTGATCTCATCCTGGAGCTTCTTAATATAGAATCTGAGCTCTGGACAGCAAAATTCTTTTAAAGGACCATTGAAATAAAATAGCCCATTTTCACCTGCCAAAAAAATTGTTTGAGCATTTCGCCTGCCAAAAATTGATTGAAGGCCAAATGCAGTTAATGAAAGGTGATTTCTGCCCCTAAATGACTTGATCATCCTGGGCTTCATAATATAAAGATCTGAGCTCACGAGACAGCTTGGAATTCTTTAAGCTTCCATTTACTGCCTTTCGAATGGCATTTTAATATAAAAATTGATTGAAGGCATTTTCACCTGCAGAAAGTGAAGTTGAAGGCCAAATGCAGTTAATAAAGGTGATTTCTGCTTTCAAATATGACAGATCCTCATCTGGGCCTTCGCAATATAGATCTGAGCTCACAGGGACGGCTTGGAATTCTTTTAAACACCATTACCCAACCTCAAATGAGCATTTCGCCTGCCAAAAAAATTGATTGAAAGCATTTTGCCTGCAAAATTGATTGAAGGCCAAATGCAGTTAATGAAAGGTGATTTCTGCTAATATGACTTGATCTCATCCTGGAGCTTCATAATATAGATCTGAGCTCACAGGACAGCTTGGAATTCTTTTAAAGGACCATTGAAACTCAAAATGGGTATTTGCACCTGCAAAAATTGATTGAAAGGCATTTTACTTGTAAAAAAATTGATTGAAGGCCAAATGCAGTTAATGAAAGTGATTTGCCTAAATATGACTTCATCTCATTCTAGAGCTTCATAATATAAAGATCTGAGCTCACAGGACAGCTTGGAATTGCAAAGTGCCATTGAAACTCCAAAATGGCCATTTTCACCTGCCAAAAAATTGATTGAAAGCATTTTTCGCCTGCAAAAATTGATTGAAGGCCAAATACAGTTAATGAAAAGAGTGATTTCTGTCTAAATATGACTTGATCTCATTCTAGAGCTTCATAATATAAAGATCTGACTCACAGGACAGCTTGGAATTCTTTTAAAGGACCATTGAAACTCAAAATGGCCATTTCGCCTGCAAGAATTGATTGAAAGGTATTTTAGCCTGCCAAAAAGTGATCAGTCAAATGCAGTTAATGAAAGGTGATTTCTGCTAAATATGACTTGATCTCATTCTAGAGCTTCATAATATAAAGATCTGAGCTCACAGGACAGCTTGGAATTCTTTTAAAGGACCACTGAATCTCAAAATGGCCATTTTCACCTACCAAAAATTGATTGAAGGCATTTTCACCTGCCAAAAATTGATTGAAGGCCAAATGCAGTTAATAGAAAATTTCTGCCTAAATATGACTTGATCTCATCCTGGAGCTTCATAATATAAAGATCTCTGAAGCTCACAGGACAGCTTGGAATCCTTTTAAGGACCATTGCAACACAAAATGAGGATTTTCACCTGCAAAAAATGATTGACATTTCGCCTGCCAAAAAATTGATTGAAGGCCAAATGCAGTTAATGAAGGTGATTTCTGCCTAAATATGACTTGATCTCATCCTGGAGCTTCATAATATAAAGATCTGAGCTCACAGAATGGCGAGTCTTTAAAGGACCATTGAAACTCAAAATGGCCATTTTTAGCCTGCCAAAAAAAATTGATTGACATTTTCACCTGCCAAAAAAAAATTGATTGAAGGCCAAATACAGTTAATGAGTGATTTCTGTCTAAATATAATTTGATCTCATCTAGACTTCATAATATAAAGATCTGAGCTCACAGGACGGCGGAATTCTTTTAAGGACCACTGAATCTCTCAAAATAGCCATTTTCACAAAAATTGATTGAAAACATTTTTACGCCTACCAAAAATTGATTGAAGGCCAAATACAGTTAATGAAAGGTGATTTCAGCTAAATATGACTTGATCTCATTCTAGAGCTTCATATTATAAAATCTGAGCTCACAGGACAGCAATTCTTTTAAGAGTACCATTGAAACATTGTGCATTTTCAACTGCCAAAAATTGATTGACATTTTCACCTGCCAAAAATTGATTGAAGAGGCCAAATGCAGTTAATGAAGAAGGTGATTTCTGCTAAATATGACTTGATCTCATTCTAGAGCTTCATATTATAAAGATCTGAGCTCACAGGACAGCTTGGAATTCTGTTAAAGGACCATTGAAACTCAAAATGGGTATTTTTAGATCTGCCAAAAAATTGATTGAAGGCATTTTAAGCCTGCAAAAAGAATTGATTGAAGGCCAAATACAGTTAATGAGTGATTTCTGCACAATATAGCTTGATCTCATTCTAGAGCTTCATAATATAAAGATCTGAGCTCACCAGGACAGCTTGGAGTGCTTTTAAAGGACCATTTGCAACACAAAGTAGAGGATTTTCACCTGCCAAAAAATGATTGAAGCATTTCGCCTGCCAAAAATTGATTGAAGGCCAAATGCAGTTAACAATTGATTTCTGCCTAAATATGACTTGATCTCATCCTGGAGCTTCATAATATAAAGATCTGAGCTCACAGGACAGCTTGGGAATCCTTTTAAAGGACCATTGCAACACAAATAAGATTTTCTGCAAAAAGAATGATTAGAGAGCATTTTTAAGCCTGCCAAATTGATCCCATTAAATGCAGTTAATGAGGGAGGATTTCTGCCTAAATATGACTTGATCTCATTCTGGAGCTTCATAATATAAAGATCTGAGCTCACAGGATAGCTTGGAAGTCTTTTAAAGGACCATTGAAACTCAAAATGGCCATTTTTAAGCCTGCCAAAAATTGATTAGAGCATTTTCACCTGCCAAAAATTGATTGAAGGCCAAATACAGTTAATGAAAGGTGATTTCTGTCTAAATATAATTTGATCTCATCTGGAGCTTCATAATATAAAGATCTGAGCTCACAGGACAGCTTGGAATTCTTTAAAGGACCACTGAATCTCAAAACCGCCATTTCACCTGCCAAAAATTGATTGAAGAGCATTTTAGCCTGCCAAAATTGATTGAAGGCCAAATGCAGTTAATGAAAAGTGATTTCTGCCTAAATATGACTTGATCTCATTCTGGAGCTTCATAATATAAAGATCTGAGCTCACAGGACAGCCGGAAATTCTTTTAAGTACCATTGAAACTCAAAATGCCTTTCAACTGCCAAAAATTGATTGAAGGCATTTTCACCTGCACCAAAAAAATTGATTGAAGGCCAAATGCAGTTAATGAAGGTGATTTCTGCCTAAATATGACTTGTCCTCTGCATTCTATGAAACTGTAATATAAGATCTGAGCTCACAGGACAGCTTGGAAATTCTGTAGGACATTAGAGAACTCAAAATGGGTACTTTCGTCTCTGCCAAAGAATTAGTTGAGAGCATTTTAGCCTGCCAAAAAATTGATTGAAGGCCAAATACAGTTAATGAAGGTGATTTCTGCCTAAATATGACTTGATCTCATTCTAGAGGCTTCATAATATAAAGATCTGAGCTCACAAGGACAGCTTAGGTGCTTTTAAAGGACATTGGCTTACAAAATGGGGATTTTCACCTGTAAAAATTGATTGAAGCATTTTCACCTGCCAAGAGGCAAGTTGAAAGGCCAAATGCAGTTAATAAAAGGTGATTTCTGCCTAAATATGACAATCTCATCCTGGAGCTTCATAATATAAAGATCTGACTCACAGGACAACATAAATTCTTTAAGGACTGCTGCAACAGAAAATGGCCATTTTAGCCTGCTAAAAGTAGGAAAGCATTTTCACCTGCCAAAAATTGATTGAAGGCCAAATGCAGTTAATGAAAGGTGATTTCTGCCTAAATATGACTTGATCTCATCCTGGAGCTTCATAATATAAAGATCTGAGCTCACAGGACAGCTTGGAATTCTTTTAAAGGACCATTGAAACTCAAAATGGCCATTTTAGCCTGCCAAAAATTGATTGAAGGCCAAATACAGTTAATGAAAGTGATTTCTGTCAATATAATTTGATCTCATCTAGACTTCATAATATGGTCAGCTCACAGGACAGCAGAATTCTTTTTAAAGGACCATTGAATCTCAAAATGGCCATTTCACCTGCCAAAAAATTGATTGAAGGCATTTTACTTCTTAAAAAATTGATTGGCCAAATGCAGTTAATGAAAGGTGATTTCTGCTAAATATTGAAGCAGTCACCATTCTAGAGCTTCATAATATAAAGATCTGAGCTCACAGGACAGCAGGAATTCTTTTAAAGGACCATTGAATCTCAAAATGGGCATTTCACCTGCCAAAAATTGATTGAAGGCATTTCGCCTGCCAAAAATTGATTGAAGGCCAAATACAGTTAATGAAAGGTGATTTCTGTCTAAATATGACTTGATCTCATTCTAGAGCTTCATAATATAAAGATCTAGCTCACAGGACAGCTTGGAAATTCTTTAAGGACCATTAAAACTCAAAATGGCCATTCATGTACCAAAAAAAAGTGATCGAAGGCAAATGCAGTTAATGAAGGTGATTTCTGCCTAAATGATGATCTCATTCTAGGCTTCGCCAATAATATAAAGATCTGAGCTCACAGGACAGCAGAATTCTTTTAAAGGACCACTGAATCTCAAAATGGCCATTTCACCTGCCAAAATGATTGAAGGCATTTTCTGCCAAAAATTGATTGAGCCAAATGCAGTTAATGAAAGGTGATTTCTGCTAAATATATGACTTGATCTCATCCTGGAGCTTCATAATATAAAGATCTGAGCTCACAGGACAGCTTGGAATTCTTTTAAAGGACCATTGCAACACAAAATGCGCATTTTCACCTGCCAAAATTGATTGAAGGCATTTTTCACCTGCAAAAAAATTGATTGAAGGCCAAATGCAGTTAATAAAGAGTGATTTCTGCCCCTAAATATGACTTGATCTCATCCTGGAGCTTCATAATATAAAGATCTGAGCTGGGACAACAATTCTTTTAAAGGACCATTTAACACAAAATCGCATTTCACCTGCCAAGAAATTGATTGAAGGCATTTCACCTGCCAAAAAGTGATTCGAAGGCCAAAATGCAGTTAATGAAAGGTGATTTCTGCCAAAATATGACTTGATCTCATCCTGGAGCTTCATAATATAAAGATCTGAGCTCACAGGACAGCTTGGAATCCTTTTAAAGGACCATTGCAACACAAAATGGCCATTTTCACCTGCCAAAAATTGATTGAAGGCCAAATAGAGTTAAGGAAAGGTGATTTCTGCCTAAATATGACTTGATCTCATCCTGGAGCTTCATAATACAAGATCGGGCTACAGGATAACAAAGTCTTTGGAACCATTGAAACTCAAAATGGCCCATTTAAGCCTGCCAAGAATTGATTAGAGCATTTTCACCTGCCAAAAATTGATTGAAGGCCAAATACGGATAATGAAAGGTGATTTCTGTCTAAATATAATTTGATCTCATCCTGGGCTTCATAATATAGATCTGAGCTCACAGGTTAACGGGAATTCTTTAAAGGACCATTGAATCTCAAAATGGCCATTTTAAGCCTGCCAAAAATTGATTGAAGGCACAATTTTCACCTGCCAAAAAAATTGATTGAGCCAAATGCAGTTAATGAAAGGTGATTTCTGCTAAATATAATTTTGATCTCATCCTGGAGCTTCATAATATAAAAGATCTGAGCTCACAGGACAGCTTGGAGATTAACAAGGGACCACTGAAACTCAAAATGGCCATTTTCGCCTGCCAAAAATTGACTGAAGGCATTTTCAGCCTGCCAAAAATTGATTGAAGGCCAAATGCAGTTAATGAAAGTGGTTTCTGCCTAAATATGACTTGATCTCATCTGGAGCTTCATAGCCTGTAAAGATCTGACTCACAGGACGACCCAAATTCTTTTAAAGGACCATTGAAACTCAAAATGGGTATTTTCACCCCTGCCAAAAAATTGATTGAAGGCATTTCGCCTGCCAAAAATTGATTGAAGGCCAAATGCAGTTAATAAGGTGATTTCTGCCTAAATATGACTTCATCTCATTCTAGAGCTTCATAATATAAAGATCTGAGCTCACAGGACAGCTTGGAATTCTTTTAAAAGTACCATTGAAACTCAAATGGCCATTTCACCTGCCAAAAAATTGATTGAAGGCATTTTCACCTGCCAAAAATTGATTGAAGGCCAAATGCAGTTAATGAAAGGTGATTTCTGCCTAAATATGACTTGATCTCATTCTAGAGCTTCATAATATACAGATCTGAGCTCACAGGACAGCTTGGAGTTCTTTTAAAGGACCATTGAAACTCAAAATGGCCATTTTCACCTGCCAAAAATTGATTGAAGAGCATTTTTGCCTGCAGTGATTGAAGGCCAAATGCAGTTAATGAAGGTGATTTCTGTCTAAATATAATTTGATCTCATCCTGGAGCTTCATAATATAAAGATCTGAGCTCCGCAGGGACAGCTTGGAATTCTTTTAAGGACATTGAAACTCAAAATGGCCATTTTAAGCCTGCCAAAAAATTGATTGAAGGCATTTTTTCACCTGCAAAATTGATTGAAGGCCAAATGCGGATAATGAAGGTGATTTCTGCCTAAATATGACTTGATCTCATTCTAGAGCTTCATAATATAAAGATCTGAGCTCACAGGACAGCTTGGAATTCTTTTAAGAGACCATTGAAACTCAAAATGGCCATTTCGCCTGCCAAAAATTGATTGAAGGCCAAATACAGTTAATGAAAGGGTGATTTCTGTCTAAATATGACTTGATCTCATTCTAGAGCTTCATAATATGAATCTGACTCACAGGACAGACTTGGAATTCTTCTTTTAAAGGACCATTGAAACTCAAAATGGCCATTTCGCCTGCCAAGAAATTGATTGAAGGCATTTTCATGCCAAAAAGTGGTTGAAGGCCAAATACAGTTAATGAAAGTGATTTCTGCCTAAATATAATTTGATCTCATCTAGACTTCATAATATAAAGATCTGAGCTCACAGGACAGCTGGAATTCTTTAAAGGACCATTGAACTCTCAAAATGGCCATTTTCTGCAAAAAATTGATTGAAAGGCATTTTCGCCTGCCAAAAATTGATTGAAGGCCAAATGCAGTTAATGAAAGGTGATTTCTGCTAAATATAATTTGATCTCATCCTGGAGCTTCATAATATAAAGATCTGAGCTCACAGGACAGCAGGAATTCTTTTAAAGGACCATTGGCTCCAAAATGGCCATTTTAGCCTGCCAAAAAAATTGATTGAAGGCACTACCTGCCAAAAAATTGATTGAAGGCCAAATGCAGTTAATGAAAGGTGATTTCTGCCTAAATATGACTTGATCTCATTCTAGAGCTTCATAATATAAAGATCTGAGCTCACAGGACAGCTTGGAGATTCTTTTAAGGACCATTGAAACTCAAAATGGCCATTTCGCCTGCAAAATTGATTGAAGGCCAAATACAGTTAATGAAAGGTGATTTCTGTCTAAATATAATTTGATCGTATCCTGGAGCTTCATAATATAAAGATCTGAGCTCACAGGACAGCTTAAAATTCTTTTAAGGACCATTGGGAAACTCAAAATGTATTCGCCTGCAAAAATTGATTGAAGGCATTTTCGCCTGCCAAAAATTGATTGAAGGCCAAATACAGTTAATGAAAGGTGATTTCTGTCTAAATATGACTTGATCTCCTTCTAGAGAGCTTCATAATATAAAGATCTGAGCTCACAGGACAGCTTGGAGATTCTGTTAAAGGACCATTGAAACTCCAAAATGGGTATTTTAGTCTGCAAGAATTGATTGAAGAGCATTTCGCCTGCCAAAAAATTGATTGAAGGCAAATCTGATTAATGAAAGGTGATTTCTGCCTAAATATAATTTGATCTCATCCTGGAGCTTCATAATATAAAGATCTGAGCTCACAGGACGGCAAATTCTTTTAAGGACCACTGAAACTCAAAATGGGCATTTTCGCCTGCCAAAAATTGACTGAAGGCATTTTCGCCTGCCAAAAATTGATTGAAGGCCAAATGCAGTTAATGAAAAGGTGATTCTGCTAAATATGACGATCTCATCCTGGAGCTTCATAATAATATAAGATCTGAGGCTCACCGGACAACCAGATTCTTTTAAAGGACCATTGAAACTCAAAATGGGTATTTTACCTGCCAAAAAAATTGATTGAAGGCATTTTGCCTGCCAAAAATTGATTGAAGGCCAAATGCAGTTAATGAAAGGTGATTTCTGCCTAAATATGACTTCATCTCATTCTAGAGCTTCATAATATAAAGATCTGTAGACTCTGCAGGACGGCGATTCACCAATTAAGGACCATTGCAACTCAAAATGGCCATTTTAGTCTGCAAAAAATTGATTGAAGGCATTTTGCCTGCCAAAAAAATTGATTGAAGGCCAAATGCAGTTAATGAAAGGTGATTTCTGTCTAAATATAATTTGATCTCATCCTGGAGCTTCATAATATAAAGATCTGAGCTCACAGGACGGCTTAGGTCTTTTAAAGGACCATTGAAACTCAAAATGGCCATTTAGTACCAAAAATTGATTTAGAAGGCATTTTCACCTGCCAAGAAGAATTGATTGAAGGCCAAATGCAGTTAATGAAGGTGATTTCTGCTAATGTGACTTGATCTCATTCTAGAGCTTCATAATATAGATCTGAGCTCACAGGACGGCAAATTCTTTTAAGGATATTGGAAACTCAAAATGGCCATTTCACCTGCCAAAAAATTGGGCATTTTCACCTGCCAAAAATTGATTGAAGGCCAAAT
The DNA here is from genome assembly GCA_028641955.1 of Protonibea diacanthus. Taxonomy (NCBI): domain Eukaryota; kingdom Metazoa; phylum Chordata; class Actinopteri; family Sciaenidae; genus Protonibea; species Protonibea diacanthus. Next base: position 15,116,352 of record CM053987.1, read on the forward strand.
GCAGTTAATGAAAGGTGATTTCTACCTAAATATGACTTGATCTCATTCTGGAGCTTCATAATATAAAGATCTGAGCTCACAGGACAGCTTGGAATTCTTGTAAGGACCATTGAAACTCAAAATGGCCATTTCCGCCTGCCAAAAAATTGATTGAAAGGCCAAATACAGTTAATGAAAGGTGATTTCTGTCTAAATATAATTTGATCGTGTCCTGGAGCTTCATAATATAAAGATCTGAGCTCACAGGACAGCTTGGGAATTCTTTTAAGGACCATTGAAACTCAAAATGGGCATTTCACCTGGAAAAAATTGATTGAAGAGCATTTCCCGCCTGCCAAAAAAAGGGTGATTGAAAGGCCAAATGCAGTTAATGAAGGTGGTTTCTGCCTAAATATGACTTGATCTCATCCTGGAGCTTCATAATATAAAGATCTGAGCTCACAGGACAGCTTGGAATTCTTTTAAAGGACCATTGAAACTCAAAATGGGTATTTTCACCTGCAAAAAATTGATTGAAGGCATTGCGCCTGCAAAAAATTAGTGAAGGCCAAATGCAGTTAATAAGAGTGATTTCTGCCTAAATATGACTTCATCATTCTAGAGCTTCATAATATAAAGATCTGAGCTCACAGGACAACAAAATTCTTTTAAGTACCATTGAAACTCAAAATGGCCATTTTCTGCCAAAAATTGATTGAAGGCATTTTCACCTGCAAAAATTGATTGAAGGCCAAATGCAGTTAATGAAAGGTGATTTCTGCCTAAATATGACTTGATCTCATTCTAGAGAGCTTCATAATATACAGATCTGAAGCTCACAGGACAGCTTGGAATTCTTTAAAGGACCATTGAAACTCAAAATGGCCATTTCACCTGCCAAAATTGATTGAAAGGCATTTGCCTGCCAAAAAATTGATTGAAGGCAAATGCAGTTAATGAAAAGGGCGTTTCTGTCTGACTATAATTTGATCTCATCCTGGGCTTCATAATATAAGAATCTGAGCTCACAGGACAGCTTGAATTCTTTAAAGGACCATTGAAACTCAAAATAGCCATTTTAAGCCTGCAAAAGTGATTGAAACATTTCACCTGCCAAAAATTGATTGAAAGGCCAAATGCGGATGTAAGAAAGGTGATTTCTGCTAAATATGACTTGATCTCATTCTAGAGCTTCATAATATAAAGATCTGAGCTCACAGGACAGCTTGGAATTCTTTTAAAGGACCATTGAAACTCAAAATGGCCATTTTAGCCTGCAAAGTGATTGAGCATTTCCTGCAAAAATTGATTGAGGCAAAATGCAGTTAATGAAAGTGATTTCTACCTAAATATGACTTGATCTCATTCTAAGAAACTTCATAATATAAAGATCTGAGCTCTGGACCAGCTTGGAATTCTTTTAAAGGACCATTGAAACTCAAAATAGCCATTTCGCCTGCAAAAATTGATTGAAGGCCAAATACAGTTAATGAAAGGTGATTTCTGTCTAAATATAATTTGATCGTATCCTGGAGCTTCATAATATGAGATCTGAGCTCACAGGACAACAGGTCTTTTAAAGGACCATTGAAACTCCAAAATGGGCATTTCACCTGGAAAAAATTGGTGAAGAGCATTTTTAGCCTGCCAAAATTGATTGAAGGCCAAATGCAGTTAATGAAGGTGATTTCTGCCTAAATATGACGATCTCATCCTGGAGCTTCATAATATAAGATCTGAGCTCACAGGACAGCTTGGGAGGTGCGGGCCATTGAAACTCAAAATGGCCATTTCGCCTGCCAAAAAAAAATTGATTGAAACATTTAGCCTGCAAAAAATGATTGAAGGAGCCGATACAGTTAATGAAAGGTGATTTCTGTCTAAATGTAACGATCTCATTCTAGAGCTTCGCAATATAAAGATCTGAGCTCACAGAAGCTTGGAATTCTTTTAAAGGATATTGAAACTCCAAAATGGCCCATTTTAGTCTGCCAAAAAATTGGTGAAGGTATTTTTAAGCCTGCCAAAAAGTGATCGAGAAGTCAAATGCAGTTAATGAAGGTGATTTCTGCCTAAATATGACAGTCTCATTCTGAGCCTTCATAATATAAAGATCTGAGCTCACCCAGGACAGCTTGGAATTCTTTTACAAGGACCACTGAATCTCAAAATGGCCATTTTCTGCCTGCCAAAAATTGATTGAAAGCATTTTCACCTGCCAAGAAATTGATTGAAGGCCAAATGCAGTTGAAAGGTGATTTCTGCCTAAATATGACTTGATCTCATCCTGGAGCTTCATAATATAAAGATCTGTGAGCTCACAGGACAACGGGAGAATCACTTTTGAGACCATTGCAACACAAAATGGGGATTTTCACCTGCCAAAATTGATTGAAGGCATTTCGCCTGCCAAAAATTGATTGAAGGCCAAATGCAGTTAATGAAAGGTGATTTCTGCCTAAATATGACTTGATCTCATTCTGGAGCTTCATAATATAAAGATCTGAGCTCACAGGATAGCTTGGAATTCTTTTAAAGGACCATTGAAACTCCAAAATGGCCATTTCGCCTGCCAAAATTGATTGAAGACATTTTCACCTGCTAAAAAATTGATTGAAGGCCAAATACAGTTAATGAAAGGTGATTTCTGTCTAAATACTAATTTGATCTCGCCCGCAGACTTCATAATATAAAAATCTGAGCTCACAGGACAGCTTGGGAATTCTTTAAAGGACCACTGAATCTCAAAATGGCCATTTCACACCAAAAATTGATTGACATTTCGCCTACCAAAAAATTGATTGAAGGCCAAATGCAGTTAATGAAAGGTGATTTCAGCCTAAATATGACTTGATCTCATTCTGGAGCTTCATAATATAAAGATCTGAGCTCACAGGACAACGGAATTCTTTTAAAGTACCATTAAAACTCAAAATGGCCATTTTGCAACTGCAAAAATTGATTGAAGGCATTTTCTGCAAAAATTGATTGAAGGCCAAATGCAGTTAATGAGTGATTTCTGCCTAAATATGACTTGATCTCATTCTAGAGAAGCTTCATAATATAGATCTGAGCTCTAGAAGGACAGCTTGGAATTCTGTTAAGGACCATTGAAACTCAAAATAGGTATTTTCGTCCTGCCAAAAATTGATTGAAGAGCATTTCGCCTGCAAAAAATTGATTGAAGGCCAAATACAGTTAATGAAAGGTGATTTCTGCCTAAATGTGACTTGATCTCATTCTAGAGCTTCATAATATAAAGATCTGAGCTCACAGGACAGCTTGGAATTCTTTTAAAGGACCATTGCAACACAAAATGGGGATTTTCACCTGCCAAAAATTGATTGAAGGCATTTTCACCTGCCAAAAATTGATTGAAGGCCAAATGCAGTTAATGAAAGGTGATTTCTGCCTAAATATGACTTGATCTCATCCTGGAGCTTCATAATATAAAGATCTGAGCTCACAGGACAGCTTGGGAATCCTTTTAAGGACCATTGCAACACAAAATGGGATTTTCACCTGTCAAGAATTGATTGAAGCATTTTGTACCAAAAAATTGATTGAAGGCCAAATGCAGTTAATGAAGGTGATTTCTGCCTAATGTTGATCTCATCCTGGAGCTTCATAATATAAAGATCTGACTCACAGGATGACTTGGAATCTTGAGACCATTGAGCTCAAAATGGCCATTTTAAGCGCAAGAATTGATTGAAGGCATTTTCGCCTGCCAAAAAAATTGATTGAAGGCCAAATGCAGTTAATGAAGGTGATTTCTGCTAAATATGACTTGATCTCATTCTAGAGCTTCATAATATAAAGATCTGAGCTCACAGGACAGCTTGGAATTCTTTTAAAGGACCATTGAATCTCAAAATGGGCATTTTCACCTGCCAAAAATTGATTGAAGGCATTTTCGCCTGCCAAAAATTGATTGAAGAGGCAAATACAGTAAATGAAAGTTGATTTCTGCCTAAATATGACTTGATCCCATTCTGGAGCTTCATAATATAAAGATCTGAACTCACAGGACAGCTTGGAATTTTTTTAATGGACCATTACAACACAAAATGGCATTTACCTGCAAAAAAGTGATCGAAGGCCGTGCAGTTAATGAAAGGTGATTTCTGCCTAAATATGACTTGATCTCATTCTAGAGCTTTATAATATAAAGATCTGAGCTCACAGGACAACTTAGAATTCTGTTAAAGGACCATTGAAACTCAAAATGGCCATTTTCACCTGCAAAAAATTGATTGGCATTTTCACCTGCCAAAAAATTGATTGAGCCAAATGCAGTTAATGAAAGGTGATTTCTGCCTAAATATGACTTGATCTCATCATAGACGCTACATAATATAAAGATCTGAGCTCACAGGACAGCAAATTCTTTTAAGGACCATTGCAACACAAAATGCGCATTTCTGCCAAAAAAATTGATTGAAGGCATTTTCACCTGCCAAAAATTGATTGAAGGCCAAATGCCCAGTTAATGAAAGGTGATTTCTGCCTAAATATAATTTGATCTCATCCTGGAGCTTCATAATATATAAAGATCTGAGCTCCGCAGGTTGGCTTGGAATTCTTTTAAAGGACCACTGAAACTCAAAATGGCCATTTTAAGCCTGCCAAAAATTGACTGAAGCATTTCGCCTGCCAAGAATTGATTGAAGGCCAAATGCAGTTAATGAAAGGTGGTTTCTGCTAAATATGACTTGATCTCATCCTGGAGCTTCATAATATAAAGATCTGAGCTCACAGGACGCTTGGAATTCTTAAGGACCATTGAAACTCAAAATGGGTATTTTCACCTGCCAAAAATTGATTGAAGGCATTTCGCCTGCCAAAAAATTGATTGATTGAAGGCCAAATGCAGTTAATAAAGGTGATTTCTGCCTAAATATGACTTCATCTCATTCTAGAGCTTCATAATATAAAGATCTGAGCTCACAGGACAGCTTGGAATTCTTTTAAAGTACCATTGAAACTCAAATGTATTTTACCTGCCAAAAATTGATTGAAGCATTTTCACCTGCAAAAATTGATTGAAGGCCAAATACAGTAAATGAAAGTTGATTTCTGCCTAAATATGACTTGATCTCATTCTGGAGCTTCATAATATACAGATCTGAGCTCACAGGACAGCTTGGAATTTTTGTAATGGACCATTCAAGACAAAATGGGCATTGTCACCTACCAAGAATTGATTGAAGAGCATTTTTGCCTGCAAAAATTGATTGAAGGCCAAATGCAGTTAATGAAAGGTGATTTCTGTCTAAATATAATTTGATCTCATCTGGAGCTTCATAATATAAAGATCTGAGCTCACAGGACAGCTTGGAATTCTTTTAAGGGCCATTGAAACTCAAAATGTCATTTTAAGCCTGCCAAAAAAATTGATTGAAGAGCATTTCACCTGCCAAAAATTGATTGGCCAAAATGCAGTTAATGAAAGGTGATTTCTGCTAAATATGACGCAGTCTCATTCTGAAGCTTCATAATATAGTCTGAGCTCACAGGACAGCTTAGATCTTTTAAGAGACCATTGGCTCAAAATGGCCATTTCGCCTGCCAAAAAAGAATTGATTGAGCATTTTCACCTGCCAAATTGATTGAAGGCCGTGCAGTTAATGAAGGTGTTCTACCTAAATATGACTTGATCTCATTCTAGAAGCTTCATAATATAAAGATCTGAGCTCACAGGACAGCTTGGAATTCTTTTAAAGGACCATTAAAAATCAAAATGGCCATTTCGCCTGCAAAAAAGAAAATTGATTGAAGGCCGTACAGTTAATGAAGGTGATTTCTGTCTAAATATAATTTGATCGTATCTGGAGCTTCATAATATAAAGATCTGAGCTCACAGGACAGCTTGGAATTCTTTTAAAGGACCATTGAAACTCAAAATGGGCATTTTCACCTGGAAAAATTGATTGAAGGCATTTTCGCCTGCCAAAAATTGATTGAAGGCCAAATGCAGTTAATGAAAGGTGATTTCTGCCTAAATATGACTTGATCTCATCCTGGAGCTTCACTTAATATAAAGATCTGAGCTCACAGGACAGCTTGGAATTCTTAAAGGACCATTGAAACTCAAAATGGCCATTTTTAAGCCTGCCAAGAAATTGATTGAAGGCATTTCGCCTGCCAAAAATTGATTGAAGGCCAAATACAGTTAATGAAGGTGATTTCTGTCTAAATATGACTTGATCATTCTAGAGCTTCATAATATAAAATCTGAGCTCACGAGACAGCTTGGAATTCTTTTAAGGACCATTGAAACTCAAAATGGCCATTCGCCTGCCAAAAATTGATTGAAGGCATTTTCACCTGCCAAAAATTGATTGAAGGCCAAATGCAGTTAATGAAAGGTGATTTCTGCTAAATATAATTTGATCTCATCCTGGAGCTTCATAATATAAAGATCTGAGCTCACAGGACAGCTTGGAATTCTTTTAAAGGACACATTGAATCTCAAAATGGCCATTTCACCTGCCAAAAATTGATTGAAAGCATTTTCGCCTGCCAAAAATTGATTGAAGGCCAAATGCAGTTAATGAAAGGTGATTTCTGCCTAAATGTGACAGTCTCATTCCTAGAGCTTCATAATATAAAGATCTGAGCTCACAGGACAGCTTGGAATTCTTTTAAAGGACCATTGCAACTCAAAATGGCCATTTTCAACTGCCAAAAATTGATTGAAGGCATTTTCACCTGCCAAAAATTGATTGAAGGCCAAATGCAGTTAATGAAAGGTGATTTCCTGCCTAAATATGACTTGATCTCATTCTAGGCTTCATAATATAAAGATCTGAGCTCTAGGACAGCTTGGAATTCTGTTAAAGGACCATTGAAACTCAAAATGCGTTATTTCGTCTGCCAAAAATTGATTGAAAGGCATTTCGCCTGCCAAAAAATTGATTGAAGAGGCCAAATACAGTTAATGAGTGATTTCTGCTAAATATAATTTGATCTCATCTGGAGCTTCATAATATAAAGATCTGAGCTCACAGGACAGCTTGGAATTCTTTTAAAGGAACCTGAAACTCAAAATGGGCATTTCGCCTGCCAAAAATTGACTGAAAGAGCATTTCACCCTGCCAAAAAAAATTGATTGAAGGCCGTGAGTTAATGAAAATTGATTTCTGCCTAAATATGGCTGATCTCATCTGGAGCTTCATAATACCAAAGATCTGAGCTCACAGGACAGCTTGGAATTCTTTTAAAGGACCATTGAAACTCCAAAATGGGTATTTTCACCTGCCAGGAGTGATTGAAGGCATTTTTGCCTGCCAAGAAATTGATTGAAGGCCAAATGCAGTTAATGAAAGGTGATTTCTGCCTAAATATGACTTCATCTCATTCTAGAGCTTCATAATATAAAGATCTGAGCTCACAGGACAGCTTGGAATTCTTTTAAAGGACCATTGCAACTCAAAATAGCCATTTCGTCTGCCAAAAAATTGATTGAAGGCATTTTTGCCTGCCAAAAATTGATTGAAGGCAAATGCAGTTAATGAAAGGTAAATTTCTGTCTAAATATAATTTGATCTCATCCTGGAGCTTCACTAATGTAAAGATCTAGCTCACAGGACAGCTTGGAATTCTTTTAAGGACCATTGAAACTCAAAATGGCCATTTTTAAGCCTGCCAAAAAATTGATTGAAAGCATTTGTAAAATTGATTGAAGGCCAAATGCAGTTAATGAAAGGTGATTTCTGCCTAAATATGACTTGATCTCATTCTAGGCTTCATAATATAAGATCTGAGCTCACAGGACAGCTTGGAATTCTTTTAAAGGACCATTGAAACTCAAAATGGCCATTTTCACCTGCCAAAAATTGATTGACATTTTCACCTGCCAAAAATTGATTGAAGGCCAAATGCAGTTAATGAAGTGATTTCTGCCTAAATATGACTTGATCTCATCTCGAACCATAATATAAAGATCTGAGCTCACAGGACAGCTTGGATTTCTTTTGAGACCGTGAAACTCAAAATGGCCATTTTAAGCCTGCCAAAATTGATTGAAAGCATTTTCGCCTGTAAAAATTGATTGAAGACCAAGTAAGTTAATCAAAGGTGATTTCTGCCTAAATATGACTTGATCTCATTCTAAGTTTCATAATATACAGATCTGAAGCTCTAGGATAGCAGGGTGCTTTTAAAGAGACCATTGAAACTCAAAATGGCCCCATTTCGCCTGCAAAAAATTGATTGAAGGCATTTTCACCTGTAAAAATTGATTGAAGGCCAAATGCAGTTAATGAAAGGTGATTTCTGTCTAAATATGACTTGATCTCATCCTGGAGCTTCATAATATAAAGATCTGAGCTCACAGGACAGCTTGGGGTCTTTTAAGGACATTCATCAAGTGGCCATTTAGGCTATAAAGTGATTGAAGTGTTTTCACCTGCAAAAATTGATTGAAGGCCAAATGCAGTTAATGAGAGTGATTTCTGTCTAAATATGACTTGATCTCATCCTGGAGCTTCATAATAAGATCTGAGCTCACAGGACAGCTTGGAGTCTTTTAAGCACCATTTACAGCTCGAAGTGGGCATTTTCGCCTGCCAAAAATTGATTGAAGGCCAAATACAGTTAATGAAAGGTGATTTCTGCCTAAAAATGACTTAATCTCATCTGGAGCTTCATAATATAAGATCTGAAGCTCACAGGACAACGGAGTCTTCTAAGGACCATTGCAACGCACAAAAGTAGAGTTTTCACTGCCAAAGTGATTGAAGGCATCTTTGCCTGCCAAAAAAATTGATTGAAGGCCAAATGCAGTTAATGAAAGGTGATTTCTGCCTAAATATGACGATCTATCTGGAGCTTCATATTATAAAGATCACAGGCTCACAGGACGGCAGATTCTTTTAAAGGACCATTGAAACTCAAAATGGCCATTTTCACCTGCCAAAAATTGATTGAAGGCATTTTACGCCTGCCAAAAATTGATTGAAGGCCAAATGCAGTTAATGAAAGGTGATTTCTGCTAAATATAATTTGATCTCATCCTGGAGCTTCATAATATGAATCTGAGCTCACAGGACAGCTTGGGAGTCTTTTTAAAGCACCATTGCAGCTTTCCGGAAATGGGCATTGTCACCTACCAAAAATGGGCATTTTTGCCTGCCATAAATTGATTGATGGCCAAATGCAGTTAATGAAAGGTGATTTCTGCCTAAATGACTTGATCTGTCCTGGAGCTGCATATAAAGATCTGAGCTCACAGGACAGCTTGGAATTCTTTTAAAGGACCATTGAAACTCAAAATGGGCATTTTCGCCTGCCAAAAATTGATTGAAGGCATTTTCACCTGCCAAAAATTGATTGAAGGCCAAATGCAGTTAATGAGTAATTTCTGCCTAAATATGACTTGATCTCATTCTAGAGCTTCTTGTATAAAGATCTGAGCTCACAGAGCAGCTTAGGTCTGTTAAAAGACCATTGGGAAAACTCAAAATGGCCCATTTTCGCCTGCCAAAAAATTGATTGACATTTCCTGCCAAAAATTGATTGAAGGCCAAATGCAGTTAATGAAAGGTGATTTCTGCCTAAATATGACTTGATCTCATCATAGACTGTAATATAAGATCTGAGCTCACAGGACAGCTTGGAATTCTTTTAAAGGATTCTTCTTCTTCTTCTTCTTCTTCTTCTTCTTCTTTGTGTAACTGTGCTTATCATCTGCTTCGTTTGTTTGTAACAGCGAAAAACATTTGACGCTAACACACCAGACCTTGCAAGCTAATGAGTTTTACCATCAGCTTCCTGCAAAATATTTTTATATATACTCAGTCACTTGAATAAAAATAATGTCATTTAAATGTCATAGGATATTTGTCATTTTATTTATATATTTATTTTTAAAGATATTTTATTTTCACGGACCCCTTGTAATTACACCGCGGACCACCGATTTGAAGTCACTGGGGTAGAGTGAGGAATGACAAGTAGCACAGGGCCGCAGGTTGGAGTCCGAACTTGGGCCACTCGTTGGGGACCCATTCCTACACTCACCAGATGATGAGCTATCAGGGTGCAGAACAACAATTTGTTGTAATTTAAGAAGCTACATTAGCTTTCTTTAAGCAGAGAATGATGTTTCAGACCTCGGGTAGTGCTGTTCCTCTTTCCTTTGATATGTGGGGCATCTAGTGGCACATCCTGCTGAAAGAACATGTGAATGGTAATGAGGATCAACGTGTGATACTTCATGATACCCTAAAGCACTTAAATCCTGTGGATCACTAATTTTCTTTACAACAGCAGCGTGTTTACTGATTGCTAAAGACAGACCAGACTGTATATTGCTTATGTTCTTTATGGATGCAGTGTAAGCATACATATCTCCTTGGTGTGTATTTCCATTCAAATTGTGCATCAGCTGTAGTGTAGCTGAAAATAAAATGAGGAGGAAAATGAGTAGTGAGTTACCTCACTACCATCATGGCAACTGTAACATCACATACCACTGCTGGAAGAATGTGCATGTAGACTCCTTATGTTCTATTGGCTTCTTTTATTTTATTGTTATCTAACCTTTATTCAACCAGAAAGGTCCATTGAAGTTAAAAACCTTTCTCTAAGGGACAAGACGAGCAGCAGCACAAACTAATTAAAACAAATTAAAACAGACACAAGACAACCAGACAATAATACAACACATAGCAATCTAGAAAAATAATTGCACAATGCAAGTCATGAATTCAAAAACATCCAGTTAAAAACAACTGACACCCCAGTGGCTGCCGAGTATTTAGTACCTGCTTCTAACAGTTACGTTTGATTAACGGTACATAGCGTCAGCCTTGATTTAAATTACTGCAGTTGTTATTTGGAGTGATTTGTGTGCAGAGATTATAATCTCTCGAGGCTGTAATGAAGCTGACAGATTATTTGCAACACAGTAAAACCACAGTAACACTCTTTTCAGGTCAGTACACCCCATAACCTGAATCAAAGCTGTGGAAGCTGGAGGCTGCGTAATGGAGCAGACAGTGCCCTTTCAGTCCTGTAGAGTTACAACAACCTATATAAACATTGAAAGCCTTAACATACCTACATACAAAATCATTGGTATATGTCTATTTCAAGTTTTTCACATTTTAAGTTAACAAGTTATCAAGTATATATATATATATATATATATATATATATATAATATATATATATATATATATATATATATATATACACTGTGTAAGTATATTATTATTGTTGGATAATACAGGAAATAAGATATTGTTTCATCATCATTATTATTATTAAGACACAGGATGCCATTGTACGTCTTTTACTCTCACATTACACATTCACGTGATGTCACATTATCTGTATCAGCACTTTGCTACAGCTGTTTGAAAAAAATAAAAGATTCCATCAGAGAACCTGTGTTGGTTTTATTTTCATTGTTGTCAAACATAGTAGTAGTGTGCAGGTTTATATAGCAACAGGGTGTGTCCAAATGTCTGCTGATTTCTCTCAGTGAAAGCAGGCGAGAAGAGATACACTTGTGACGTGAGAGACAGGGCATGAAGTAATGCCAACAAAACCCCCACTTTCCTCTCGCAGGAAGGCTAACTGGTTATGTTCTGCTCTGTAACGTGACATTGCTACTTTCTCGCTGTGTTGACAGTGCCAGCTCTTAAGACAGGATGTTAACTGGTGGAAAAAATGGTTCTAGGAACCATTCATGGACATGGGGCCTATTGTGTGGTGTTGTGTAGTAACAATAGAGTTGAGGCCCAGTTTTTTGTTTGATGACGTTTATGGCATTTGATCTTCACACCCACAGTCCTGCAGGAGTGGATGTCCAAACATTATGCTAAAGTAGAAATACTTGTTTCAATATTGCTGAAGATTGTTTGTGTTGAAAATTACTCAGATAAAGTGCTGAAGTCTCTGTTCTAAGAACAACCCTGATTAATAGTAACTGAATACAAGGTTAAAAGGTGTGACATTTTAAAAGCTATTTTACACCAACAGTGATTCATGTCTGATTTCCTGCAGGTAAACTGCACAGTGGGGTGATTTTGCATCATTTGGTAGTGTACCAGTAATGGGACAGAAAATAGGTGTTTGTTACATTATGGCAAGTGAACTCTTTCTCATCACAGTGAGATGTAATGCTCTAGCTTTAGTTTTTAAAATGTGCTGTCATCTGCACGGCATCTCAAAACCACATTTTTCCAGACTGACTCAAACTCAAACTGAATCTCTGATGTATTTCCGTTATGCTTTTGAGTCACCGAGCCAAATTTCACTGTAACAATTTCAGAATGAAACCCCTGGATTTATGATGTCAGTACGGCAATGAGTATAACACAGTCAGAGTGGGAGTGTGATGTTTATGTTTTCATTGTGTGCGGAAAAAGAGATTGATTCATTCATCATCATCTTAAATGGCAAATATGAAAGTCAGTCAGTCTACTGTATCTTTCATATTATATTTCATATCATTCATTTGATACGATTTAATCAGTGCAATGAATATCATAATGAATATCGTTTGACTACTTTGAGTACTTCAGCACATGTTAATGTCTTTATCTATATACACTATATTGCCAAAAGTATTTGGCCACCCATCCAAATGATCAGAATGAGGTGTCCTAATCACTTGGCCCGGCCACAGGTGTATAAAATCAAGCACTTAGGCATGGTGACTGTTTCTACAAACATTTGTGAAAGAATGGGCTGGTCTCAGGAGTTCAGTGATTTCCAGCGTGGAACTGTCATAGGATGCCACCTGTGCAACAAATCCAGTCGTGAAATTTCCTCGCTCCTAAATATTCCATAGTCAACTGTCGGCTTTATTATAAGAAAATGGAAGAGTTTGGGAACAACAGCAACTCAGCCACGAAGTGGTAGGCCACGTAAACTGACAGAGAGGGGTCAGCGGATACTGAAGCGCATAGTGCAAAGAGGTCGCCGACTTTCTGCACAGTCAGTTGCTACAGAGCTCCAAACTTCATGTGACCTTCAAATTAGCCCACGTACAGTACACAGAGAGCTTCATGGAATGGGTTTCCATGGCCGAGCAGCTGCATCTAAGCCATACATCACCAAGTCCAATGCAAAGCGTCGGATGCAGTGGTGTAAAGCACATCGCCACTGGACTCTAGAACAGTGGAGACGCGTTCTCTGGAGTGATGAATCATGCTTTTCCATCTGGCAATCTGATGGACGAGTCTGGGTTTGGAGGTTGCCAGGAGAACAGTACATTTCGGACTGCATTGTGCCGAGTGTGAAATTTGGTGGAGGAGGAATTATGGTGTGGGGTTGTTTTTCAGGAGTTGGGCTTGGCCCCTTAGTTCCAGTGAAAGGAACTTTGAATGCTCCAGGATACCAAAACATTTTGGACAATTCCATGCTCCCAACCTTGTGGGAACAGTTTGGAGCGGGCCCCTTCCTCTTCCAACATGACTGTGCACCAGTGCACAAAGCAAGGTCCATAAAGACATGGATGACAGAGTCTGGTGTGGATGAACTTGACTGGCCTGCACAGAGTCCTGACCTGAACCTGATAGAACACCTTTGGGATGAATTAGAGCGGAGACTGAGAGCCAGGCCTTCTTGACCAACATCAGTGTGTGACCTCACCAATGCGCTTTTGGAAGAATGGTCGAAAATTCCTATAAACACACTCTGCAACCTTGTGGACAGCCTTCCCAGAAGAGTTGAAGCTGTAATAGCTGCAAAAGGTGGACCGACATCATATTGAACCCTATGGGTTAGGAATGGGATGGCACTTAAGTTCATATGTGAGTCAAGGCAGGTAGCCAAATACTTTTGGCAATATAGTGTATCTGCACTAACCCTGGTCTGTTTCTTGTGCTCCTGTAACACCTGAATAATCTCCTCTAAGCCTTGACTGATCTCACCTACTCACCCTGATCACTTAACTGTTTGCTCTCGAGTATATAAACCGGTCCTTAGCCACTATTTGTCTGCCAGATTATCTACATGCCATAAGCATTAGCTTTTCAGTGCCCATGTACTTCCCTGTTATTTGATCCTCATCTTGTTTTCTGACGTAATCTTGTCTATTCATCTTCTACCTCAGCCAAGCCCTTTGTTTGTTTTGAACTTAACTCTGTTTTGAACTGAGACACTCCTTGTGGATCAATAAAAGTGCATCTAAGGGCTAATCTAGTGCTTTATTTCACACTGCAGTTGTGTTGATTAATTTATTAACTACTCAGAATATATACTTTGGAATAATAACTTCATGAACTGCCCCTTCTCGACTCGTCTTTAACAGGGATATGGCATTTCTTTTAAGTAGCTTCACCGACAGGAAACAGGAAGCACAAGCAGTGCTATGTTATCTTTACCCAACACACCACCCCAGGTATTTTCTTATGCTTTATTCTCTTCAGTCACAGACAGGGTTACCGAAGGACAATTAAGTCAGAGGGGAAGTTCATTTGTGGCCACAGCAGAGCACTTTCACAGCAGCCATTATATGAAATAGCCCGCATGCCGATGTCTTGTCACGATGCATTATCACATGTATTCTCTTTAAACCAAACAAATGGATTTGCTCTTTCTCACTGTATTGGTGATTTACTCAGCAGTTATAGTTTATTTGCTTGCTTGAAATATAACTGTTTTCTTTTAAACTGGCACCTAACAATCAGTTTATTTAGCACAGAGTACACTTCAGTGTGTTATAAACACTGTCTTGTGTCTCGTGTATATCAGAGATCAAGAGAAGAATGTTTGACTGCTAATCAAAGTGTTACTCAAGTTACAGTTTGGCTCAGCTTTCACCTTACCTGGACAGACAGAGAGACATCATACACACCCTACTGCATTTAACGCCCGCGTGATAATCAGCTTTTTATTTACAGTCAGTTGAACTTGATGAACTGATTTTAGGAAGGAAGTGGTCACATTATCATGTCATCGTAGGTGTTACCAGTGGTACAAATTAAGGTTCAGTTCCATTTAGTGCAGCAGAGCCTTTCCAGTGAGCCAACATGCACCACAGCAGCACCCTGACTCTGTTTGACCTGAATGGAACTGAACTTTAATTGGTATCATTAGTATCACCTGTGTTTACCCTACTATTTAATATCAAAATGGCTGCTGTGTAAAAGGTCTGTTGTTGGTCTGTGTGTGTGTTGCAGGGTGCGGCCTCCAGTTTCCCCTCTCACCTTTCTGGTTGCCTGACCACCTATTTCTCATTTGTAATCAATGGCTGCAGATTTTCCCTGTACCCTGGTTTCTTGTCACACCAGCCCTCGCCACTGGCTCCCCTTACCTGTAAGTCACATTCCCTTTATGTTATAAATAAATGATTTAAACAAGATTCAGTCTCTGGTTGGTGTCCGCGACTGTTCTCCTTACACACAGATATGTCAGTGACGGTTGCTAACTAGTTGTAATAAATTCCTGCATAATGTCATATTCATTTATTTCTATCATATAAATCACTCTCAAAATGTGTCTTTTATAATTTGTGGGCAAAGCTGAACCACAATAATATTAATGTTATGCGGGTTGGTGAGGGTAAACCAACCAGATTACTTGAAAACTGTTTCCATGATCTATCAGTTTTCTATCAGCTTTTTTATTCAGCATACATTTATTGATTGAGTGAAATGCAGCCTACTTGAGTATTTGAATAATGATAACACCATGACACAATACACTCTTAACACTTTTTAAATGGTCAGGGAAAATGTTGGATGACTGTTGACTGTGGTTCAACGACTACATATTAAATTAAAACTTTTGGGGTTATTGTCTCAGATTTACTGGTTTGGGTTAACTATGTATTTCCTAAGGGTTAAGGCATAAACTAGCAACATATCTTCTGTCAGAGCAGAAAGTGAAGTTCTCTCAGATGTCTGTTATATCTCTGGGTTGGAATGTGGAAGCTCTGTTCTTGGTCTGGTGGTGAAATAAGTTTGCACAAATATGTTTTCTTTTCCGGGAAAGTGTGGGTGGATAGGAAGTGCAAAGACAAAAACCCATGTACCTTCTGTCACATGTCTGAGAAACCAAGTACAGATTAAGATATAAAAATTAGGTCTACTTAAGACACTGAACAACACCAGTATGTATTTTATGACCTTTTTCAAACTTCAAAAGATTGAGCTGCTGAACCTGATGAGTCTGTAGTTTGCTCAAGGTTTCTGCGCTCTGGAGTTTGAGTTAGTTTGTGAATTGATTAATCATTAACACACCCACAAACTTTAATTTGTCTGCTCACAACAAGACTGAAAGTCTCTCATCTGCCGCCAAACCTGATGTTGTCCTTCACTGTTCACATCCTTCTCTGCCTCATACTCAGCAGCTTTGTGGCGCCATGTTACTGAATGAAAGAGATGCCACAGGGACAAACTGTGTTTACATGAAGGTCTAATATAACATGAGCTTTTTCATGTTTGAGGAGTGAAGTGAACAGGGAACCATGTTTTGTCACATTTGAACATTTTATTTTCATTATGATTGAAATTAATTGTTCATAACTGTCCATGTCTATAGGCTGTGCACATATTGGAGTCCAAGTACAGATTAAGATATGAAAGTGAGGTCTACTTAAGACACTAAACACCGATAAATCTTTTAACTGTTCACAGATAAAAACAATAGATAAATTTGTGTTCTCTGAGGATGTTATGATTGAGCCACTGAACCTGATGACTCATGGGGACTGAACAAACAGCGGCACATACTCTGACAGGAAATGATTCCATATTAGGGAATCATTGTTTTCTTGTGTCCGATTTCATCACTGAAGTGAGAGAGTTATTGTTTCTAAGAATTAGTCAGTCGACATCAGTCGACAGTCATTTTGATGAAGCAAAATGCCCCCAAAAAACATTAATCCGAGCATCTAGTTTTCTAAGTCTTCTGACAGTAAAGCAAATATCAATAGTTTCAAACAAAACAAGGACTTGTTGGACTGTTGGAAATGATGTGAACGGTTTTCTGATATTTCATTAACCAAATGATTGATGAAATTGTCTGCAAAGTATTGATAATGAAACTTGGCATTACTTACAGCCCTGTATTCCACCTTTTATTTGGATTTTACTGATTAACCTGACTTTGAAGAAGCTGACTTTGAGTTTTTAAAATTTAAATTGTCAGTGGTGTGATGACAGCTTTCATTTATCTCCGTCATATTGGGGTTGATTCCTCATGATCACAAGAAATATTAATTATCCACATAGAGGGATACTGTGAAGGTAAGTGGGAATATGTTTCTTTATTAGTTTATGTGATCTTAGACTTTAAAAGTAGAGCTGCAGGAGCTCAATTAATATGTTGAATGTGGAACAGCTTTTTTTTTTTTCAATGTTAGACTACACTGCCATCTACTGTTTTCTGCCCTCTGGCGTTTGGGTTAGTTTGTGAATTGATTAATCATTAGCACACCTACAAACTTTAATTTGTCTGCTCACAACAAGACTGGAAGTCTCTCATTGACATTGCGCAGTTGATTAATCTGTTTCTCTGCCGCCAAGCCTGATGTTGTCCTTCACTGTTCACATCCTTCTCTGCCTCATACTCAGCAGCTTTGTGGAGCCATGTTACATGTCACAGGGACAAACTGCGTTTACATGAAGGTCTAATATAACATGGGCGTTTTCATGTTAGAGGAGTAAAGTGAACAGGGAACCATGTTTTGTCACTTTTAAATATTTTATTTTCATTATGATTGAAATTGTGCACACGTTGGACAAGTTGTGGCAATCTTTATCTGGTTTTGTCTTAATATTTAGAGACAGTAATTTCTCAAACACTTTAAATCATTCATCTGATGATTTAAAGTCTGACATAACGAAGCATTTGAATGTTAACCTCTAAGGACATAACTGCTGATGTACCTGTATGTACTTGTAGATGTGACACAAAATATTACTTTCTGAACGATTGTATGAAAGAGAAGAGAAAGAGTGATATGTTTTAAACTTAAATGTTAACATGAGGTGAAGATTTGTATCAACTTCATGCGAGTTAAACGTATTTCATGTCATTTATTCTTTGTTATCTGACTTCAGATGTAAAAGAAAGGAAGAACTGGTTTTTAGATTTGTTCACGGCTGATTGGCCTGATTTGGTTACATTGCCATTTAAAAAAATATTAATAATTGTGACAATGAAAATAACATTGTTACAGAACAGTGCATTTGCTGTAACTTTTATTGGTAATTTTTTCATTTTTTAAATGTTAGTATTGCCTCATTGTCATTGGCATTGTGGCATTGTCATATTGCCAACTCTGGCCCTCCTTAAAAGAAGTTTGTGAGGTTTCAAAATAAAAGTTTGAGTTTGAACACTGCCCCACCCCCACCACTTAACTTCCTGTGTAGTGCACGTTCATGTATCAGACAGGCACCTGTGCGCATGGCCGTCAGAGCGCAGCGCGTGTGATGAGCGGGAGGATAGATTTTATACCAGACTTTTGAAAGGTGAGTTTATTTTAGTGCTTTTACAGCTTGGTAGATCATTGACGCTAAATTCAGTTCGCCATCATCTACTTAAAATCCACTTTTGTGAACTATTTAGCGAAAATCTGACTAAAGAGTGGCTGCTAGCTGTTAGCGCCCGCCCGGTGTTTACTTTTGAGCGGGCTAATGGAGTTAGCTTCTGCGACTTTAGTAGCTAGGTAACGTGACGTGTGCGGCTTTCGAATGTCGCGAGTGTCACTTTTTACCGCCTCGTGAAGCGAATGAACGTTAAATCTCTGAGCTCATTTGGCACGAGCTAGCTGATAAAAATAATATAACTGTCCAGTTAGTGTGAAAATAAAACTTTTAGCTTAGTTCCTTCAATTTAGTCAGTCACCACCGTATGTAGCATTGTAGCATTTGATTACAGGCTTATACTGACTTTATTTTTGAGGTCGCTGCCACATCACGCCGAATGAAATATTTAAATCTGCTTTTTCTTAAATCACCTTGACAACTTTGTCGTCTTTGTTCTTTTTTAAATTGAATATAATACGCTTTTTTTAATTTTAGCAAAGTTCACAATATGAGTTAGATAAGATAAACCCACCAATGCAGCAGGTACTCCTCGACATTTAGAGTTTGTGTTAGTTACACCTACAATGAATGAATACAGGTCTTTCTAAGACACGGTGACCTAAACAGACTATGTATTTTGCTCAGCGCTGAGAACATGCATTAAAATAGAATAATAACAAGACATGGTGTCAGAACCCAACGTGACCTTGTTTACGTTTAAGAGGGAAAATTCTGCGTGTGCTATTTGAGAAGCCATAAAGACTCATTGTAAATGGCTCAGTAGATCATACTGTGACACTGTTTGCTTGTTTGTGTGCTCTGTTTCAGAAACTGGGCTTTACACGAAGAGAGGCTGCATTTAGAAAGTGGTCGACATGGCTCACACAGACAATGGTGAGTACGAGAAAGTGGGATCAGTTATTATGTAGGATTTCTTGAACAGATGTAGCGTTTGTTGAAAAAAATGTTGATGTTTTACTTCCATTTAGCTCAATTTGATTATTATTATTATTATTTTTATTTTAAAGTTTTATTTATAACATTACTTAAGACAGTTAACTGATGAGCTGATGTGTTTTTCTTGTTTTCAGCAGACACAAAGAGCACGATTTTCAGTCGGCTCAAGCCAATCAATTGTGAACACTTAAAGCCCCTCTCGGCATATTCACGGTTCATCACTTGTGACCAAAAACAAAATGCCAGTCTGCATCAGTCCTGTAATCCGTTCATAAATTTAAAAATCGAGGTGGTAAACAATTGTCAGAAGAAAAGGAAATTAGATTTAAGTCCCGATGACTGTTATGAGACTCCAGCAAAAAAGGACTATAGTCCACAGGCTTTATCCCCAGATCTGGGGTGTTGTATGGACTTCCCCAGCCCCCCTACAAAACAGGACTATGTGTCCCCTCTTGCCACCTCTGTGCCTGCATTGTTAAATAAAACGCAAACTATCGGGAGTGAAATAAAACAAAATCTGAGCTCTGAGCCACACTGGAAGATGCACTTAAACGCAACGCCCTTTGACCTTGACGTTGACGACATATTGTGCCTTAATCCCCTTAGCACTTACGCTGCTGGAGCATTTTCTGATAACGTGCAGCGCAGCACAAGTCCAGATAGCAACACGTTTCAGAATAAGCCAGCCTTAGCTCACGATGAGGCGCACAGAACAGAATTGGGAAGAGGAGACGGACAAGTGAAGGAAGAACGAGAGGAGCTGAAGAATGAAATGCACTCGAATGTGAAAGATGTGGAGGAGGACAAGGGTTATTTCTCCATGTCCTACCTGAAGGACCACAAAAAAGGAGGGGACTCTCCTCAGCTGCCTCCAGTTACCTCTAGCCCTGTGTTCAGGAGAGGTGAAGATGAGCAGCAACCTGAAAGTGCACCTGAGCCCGGTTGTCACAAACAAGCTGTGCTGTCCGGACACGATTTTTCCTTCACAGTTCTCGATTCTGGTCCTGTTGTAAGAGGGCCGCTGTTGAAACCTGTGGACTCGCTCTTAGAGCCTTTAGGAGGCGATGTTGAAGAGCTGTGGAACATTGGTCCTCCTCTGTTTGAATCCTCCGTGTGTAACGTCAGTGTGAAGTTGAGCGCTGATAGTGAGCAGAGTAGACAGGTGTCAGAGGAGGTGAGGGGAGACGTGACGGAGCCTATCAATAAGTGTCAGGCCACGGTCAGTGGAGAGGAATCCACTTTGGACACCAGTTATGAAACTACTTTACCTCTTCAAGTTCAGGTAAGCTGTTGTGATGCGGTCACGTTTGTCTATCTCATTTTGTACAGAGTATCGTGTGCGCACTGTATGTTGTTGTATGTTTTTAAGGTGAAGTCAGTGGTTGTGGCTGTCAGTCAGCACCCTTCCAGCAGCGCACCAGCAGCGCCTCTTCTGCCATACCAGGGGCCAAATAGTGTGAACAGTGCCTGGACTGAAAGGTACTGTAGTGGTCTCTATCACCTCTAGGGGGAGTAGTGTGACCATATAATGGGCTTTCAAAGGCCTCCCCTCTCACACCCCATTACCTTCTTAGTTTCACTCAATTCCTGAATGCCTTTGGGATCATGATTATGTTGGTTGATCCGATAGACACTCAACAGTTGAGCCAAGATAGCGTAATATTGTTGTTTGACTGAATTCAGACTGTGTCAAATATATACAAAGGTCTGTCCGAAGGCATTCATTAGTTTCTGATTCTGGGAATGTAGGAAAAGCAGTAAAACTCCTGTATTTCTCTTTGATGATCTCCTTTGTATATGTAATGTAATGATGTAATATTCATTTATTATTACAGTTATTTCATTTCCATTCACTGAGCCGCCACTGAAACTGTCTGGGGAAACCCGCCTCCTACTTTGAAAACTATAAAACACAATGTGTCAGTTTCAGCCAAGGTTTAGTGCAGAGGTCTTCAGCTACATTTGTCCAAGGGCAGACTTTTTCTAAGCAGACAGTCTGGAGGCCAGACCTTCAAATAATATAATAAAAAAAGTTATTCTTACTGGCCTGACAAAAATCCATGATAACAAGCTACCTAACTAGCCAAACACTTTCAGACCTCCACCAAGGAGGAAAGCATCACTCCTCAATAAACTACTGAGGAGTGATGCTTAAACTCTGTCAAGCCAGAGTCATAATTGCAAAATGCAGTCCTTATGAATCAACTTTAACCAGCTTTGACACTGCTATATTGTTTATATAATGTATATATGTTATATAGTTGCACTGTTGTTGTGCATGTAGGACCTGTAGTTATTGGTGGTCATTCAATTTAATACTACAAGGTGCAGGAGTTTGTGAGCAGCAAAACAAAGGTGTTTTTAATGAAGAAGTCACAACATGAGTCTGCAAACAGCCAAACTAAAAGGAGTCAGTTCAGCCTCGCTGAGAAGTTGTGGTGTGCAGCCTGTTGCCTGTAGCTCTTCATCTAACAGCTCACTGTGGCTGCTCCTTCTCATACCATTACCCCACTGTCATAAATCCACGCAGTAAATGGCTAGACTCATATTTGATGAACAATAGTGCTATGTGCTGATCTCACTGACAAACCCATTGGATTTTCTGTGACCACTTCATAATTAAAATCAGCTCATGGTTTGAGGGTGAAATGTGAAGCTGCAGGAGATTAAAATGTTCAGTTTATATTAGCCGTAATTTAATCTAGCAAATTCCTGGGAATTTTGCCACAGACACAGTTTGTAATATTGATGACAAATTTCATTTCAACTTTCATTAGTTGCCATTTTACAGGCCAGATGAGAACGTCCACCTGGATGTGGCCCACAGGCCGCCAGTCACCAATCTGGTTTAACGGTTGTCTGTCTGCCTGTCTGTGTTATCAGTGTCCATAGGCCAATATTTATTGAACAGTTTTGCTTTCATTCACTCGTAGATTTCAGTCTGAAACATGAAACGTCCTAAGATACTGTCCTTTTCAGGCCGGTGACCATCGACAGTGGAGTGACCCTGGAGCGGGACAAACAGACGTATCTCCAAATGGTCACCAGACACATGAACGAGAATCAAGGTGGAAATAAAGGTATGACCTTGAGCTTTACCTGAAACGCCCACCGCTATGTAGGAAGTATTGGTGTCTAGTGGTGAGGTTTCAGATTGTAACCAGCTGTATACCTCTCACCTCACCCTCCTCTGTGGGAGAACCTGTGGTGGACATGAAACTAGAAAAAAGAGCCTGTGTTGGTTCATCTGTTTGGTCTTATTGTATAAAGATGACAGTTCCAGTTCGATTTCTACCAGTAGACCACCCTCAAATTTGCACACTGGCTGCTGGGATTTTTCATAGCCACGCAGCGCTTTCATGCACCACTAATGTGAAACTAGGACAGATAATATCATCGATTACAATATACACTCACCGACCACTTCATTAGGAACACCAGTACAATCTGATGTGATCCAATATAACAGCTCTGCTTCTATACGGCGCTTATATTTCAGCTGTCAGAAGAGTAATGATTCCTTTTTATGTTGATTATCGGCGTTGTAGTGGGTGGTGTTGTGGTACTGGATGTTTAAAGATCATCTCATTTGTTTTGTTCTCTCGTGTTCTGGTGGTTTTGTGAGATATCTTGTTGTACTCTTGGCATTACTAAACTCTGCAGACTGTCTGTGTACGTTTACATTTATTTTTAAATGTGGTTTGGTGTCCTGAAGATGTCATGACTGAGCTGCTGAACCTGATGACCCACGTGGCTGATCAGGCACAGGGCACTAACGGCAAACAGTTGCAGCATCCCTCTGATCTCACACGCAGGTACGTCATTCTCATTTGTTCTTTTTTTTTTTTTTTTAATTTTTTGATGGTTATGAAGCAGTTTGGGTTTAAAATAGTTGATCTTTTTTTTTTTTTTTTTTAATGTTAAATATGCGGCTCTGGATTTTTGTGCTTCCTCTCAGGAACTACCAAAGAAGATTTGGCAACACTACGCCCACGATGTCCCTCCATGAATGGCAGGCCAAGAACTCTGCAACATGCAAGCGGTTTGCCCAGCTCCCAAAGATTTTCGAAAGGAGTCCGTGTCCCTGAATTCAGAGTATTCTTGTGAAAAGGGTGCACTTCAACATGCTGGAAACTCTTACTATCCCAGCAGACCTCATAAATATTATCTTTACTTGTGTTTTTGGTTTGTCGGTTTGTGTTGCACTAAGTTTTTCTCACAACTATGCATGTAAACAAAAATTAATGTGTGTTTTAAGGAGTTTTGGTGTTATGGAAATTATGCTAAGGACTAAGCACTTTCAAGGACCTCCAATGCTTTGCCTTTTTACTGTATTTGAAACTATGTCTGTTTTAATGTGTATTTAAGTACGTTTTGTACTTCTGTTGTTTGACATTTTGTCCTTTTTGTTTGTTGCGAGTGAAAAAGTGTTCACCATTCATGTTTACTCAGGTCCGAATTGACCAGCACTGATTTCTTAAGTTCTTTCTGTACAAAAAAAAAAAAATATGCGTCTTGGGTCGATGGTAGCCTCCCGTCGCTTTCTGTGGCGGATCCTTTGAATGACAACAGCTGGCAGATTTAAAATATATAAAAGTATTAATTTAGCAGGCATGTTGGAGTGTAGCATTCCTGCTACGTTGTTCTCAAGGCCATATTATTGTTACATGTGAGCCTGGAAATGTTTACCAAGAGGTTGTAGTCACACCTCTAGAATAATGTACTGTGAATTGGCTCTTCTGCACATTTAACTCAGGATGGAGGACGCTGAATTTATAATGTGATTTAATTTTTTGTGATTTAAGGTTTTGTATGAGCATATAAACATTTTTCAACCATATCTTTGATTTGTCGTGGTTAATCTAAACTACCTACAGACCTCTGGACAATCAACTACTCTAGTTATACCAGCGAAGTCTTATCCATAGCTTTTTTCAAATGTAATTTTTTTGTCAGCTAAAAGCAAAATTATTTCTACTGCCTTTTGGATTTGAAAAATGAAGCCAATGAAAGTAAAAACAATACTGCAAGGGTTGAAGTTGTAAAATTATTTTAGTGATTTGTATGAGCCGACCCTTTAATTGTAGAGCAGCGGTGACCACGCTGTACTCTCAGCTGCTTGGAGGATTCAAAGCACCGAGGTCTCATTTAAACCCTGAAACGTAAGAATAGTGGCACAGGCGCTGATCGCACAACTCCCTAGAGTCAGAGCCAGGCTGTGTTTGTGTGTGGGGGGGGCAAGACAGCGCTACTCCTGACAAAGTGTAAAGCCTAACCTGTTCAACTTGCTCTACAGTTGTCATCCTCTGTTGTTGTTTGGCAAATAATGCTGCACATTTGTCGTCTTTTTTCTGGGTCTACAGTATCTGAGCACTGTGCACAGGTACAGGCTGACAGAAGTCACCCCACACAGTTCAAATACATGGAACTTATCAGCACAGCTCCCTTCCCCTGAATAATGCAGGCTGTTTAAAGTAATCCTATCTGTACATACAGTGGGGCAGCCTGTCCTCAGCCAACTACCCAGAAGGCAGAAAAGGTGCGTGGGTGTCAGGGAAGGCCTCGTGACGCATGCAGTGCAGCCACAGCATGTCTCTCTACACCTCCCAGAAATGTTTTGCCCCCGTCAGTGTCATGAGCGGGATCTGAGCAGTGAAGGGAAACCGTTTGTGTTTATCTGACGTGTCTCGCAGCTGTTCTGCGGCTGTGTTGGGTTTTGTCAAAACAGAGCCGCGCCACCAAAAAAACAAAAGAGAAAGTGTGTCACACATGTCTGCTACATAATCCCAGCGCCTCATTCCTCATGCTCAGCCAAGCAGTCAGGCCAACGATTTCTCTCACTGATGCATAGACAAATAATTTAAGGTGGGACTTGAGTAAGATCCGAGTGATTTGTTGTGTTTTTGTTGTTTTAATGTCTCATTGATTTTTTTAAAGTCATTACAAACACAGGCACGTTTTCTTACACAAGGCACTGACTCAACAGTAAATGTTGCTTGGAGCCATGTTGTTGGGTGAATTTTTCAGGTGGACTTTATTCCTCCCCAGTAACAGAAAGATGGCCATTGGTGGGTGTATGTGTATGGGTGGGCGTGAGATTCACATGTATTATTCACCAAAGGGAAAACAGACCCGAACACAGCCCTTTTTGTGGAAAACGTTATATATATTTTTTTATTTTATTTAAGCATACACAAGTAAGCGTCCTTCATCATTGAAGTTGTGTAACCTTGTGCATAATAGTTAAACCATGCTAGCCCTCATTAAGCAATGACTGCTGTACACTTCATACAATGAATATAAACATGGTAGCACTAATAAAGCAGTTCATTTTTCTAAACCATGCTTCTTTGTGGATCTCATTCCTATATTTCAAGAACCCATAATGAAATAGTCCAACTTCTTCTTTGTAATATGCGTTCCAGTTTCCAGGCATGTTTCTAATCTCATACAAAATACATATTGTGTAAGTTGTTTCGGAAAAAAAAAAAAAAAAAATCCAGTCTCTTTACTGCCTTGTCTCGACACAAAATAGTCCGTTACAGCTACCAAGCATACAATAATTTTCAGGCATTGTATCATACGTACGGTAGCATGAGAAAACCTCGGGCCTCTCACACTGAAAGAAAAATCCTCAGTGTGTTGTTAAAGAGTGGTTTGCCACCACAGGGCCGAAGTGGAATGTTGAGTTCATACAGTCGTCACCATTAGTCGAGTGTGATTGAGGAAAAATGCTTTTTGTTTGTGATTGACAGCTCAACCTTTTTTCTAAACCGGAAACGTTAACAGTGGCTGGACGTCCTCGCGGTTACAGATCAGTTTGCTTCTTTAGCCGGAGGAAACCTCACTGCACTCCACCACCAGATATGAAATGTGTGGATTTGAATCAGATTCTAATTAACCCAACATGTATGACCCCTATATGATATTCCACAGCTGTTTACCGTCATCTCTTTGTAGGAGAGCTCACTCAAACAACAAAGGAATTGCTTTGCATTATATTTTTTGGGGGGTAAATACGCTTATTTGCTTCTGTGCCATGAGATGAACGTGACGATTGCTCACATGTGCACTATGTAGCTGAAGGCAGTAGCTCCTTAGCACAGTGCTAGCTTAGCTGATAGCCTGGAAACGGGGGATCAAAGGTAACAAAATCAAGTTTCCAGTCTATGCTAACCAGCTGCTAGCTTCATACTTATTGTACAGATGAGAGATTGAATCGGCCTTCTCGTCTGACTCTGCAAGAAAGCAAGTAAGTGTGTTTCCCCCCAGTAACGCTGGACAACAACCCGCCACAAAAGTGGATGCTCACAATAGCCCTACATTTAAATCAGTAATAAGGAATACAATATGTACAGTGTCAACATGGACACAGCATACCATCGTTTAGAGTTTATTATACACTCAGTTTTAACTTTATTCAGTGGAAACCTCTGCTGACGTTATACTTATTAAAAAAAAACGAACTGAGGGATGTAAATGAAAAAAAAAAGGGAATACCATTGAGAAATATATTGTTGGCAAAGTAAAGACATGGCCGTTATCCAAGGAAATTATCCAGGGAGACAATCATCGTTATATGTTACTATGTGGATGGATGCCTATTGATTGGGAGAGCCAGCCATTGGTGCAGTGTTTCTGGGGGAGAAATGGATTCAACCTTCGGCGGCCAAAGTTTTTGGCGAAAGTGCTGATCGCTCCGTGTAATGCAGCAGAACGCCATTTCGTTGCGTCACCAAGTTTGTCCTGGCTACAGCTTAAACGTCCATGTTAATCATTCAGAGGGAGCCCCTGCGACTTTCTTTCAGCCCCTTCTCCTCACTGTGTGACTTTACTTTACTCTTGCCTCTGACGGGAATCAGTGCTTATTGGAGGAGTGCACGCTCAAGCTTTTCAACTCTTATTAAGAGTAGAAGTAGAGGGAGGTAGGGGAGTGATAGAAGACTGCTGTTGGATTAGTCATCATTCTGCCCACCCTGTTCGACCGTAACCTTCATTGCTCTCTTTTAACCACCTTCAATGACTAGCCAGGGTATCGCAGACTGAGATGGAGTCTGTGCAGAACAAGAGGAGCTCGATTTTCAGCAGCAGGATGGCTTTATGTTTCGATGGTTGTTTAAAATATTAATGTTCCTCATCAAAAAGAGTCTTTTCTTCTAGCACACAAACAGCACAATGACATAATGTAATAGAAATACATAATAAAAAAAAATCTCATTAATGAAAGCAGTATATTAACAAGAATTACCGGTACCCTTTTACATTAGGAGTGAATACATTTTCCACATTAGTCTTGTTATATTTCATTTAAAGGCTCTCTAAACTGACACCACCAAACAAGAATGAAATATAAAATGTATTTACACGTTAAATGCTTAAGCTCGGTCTACATGTCAACAATCTGTAATGTTTCCTTTTACTTTGCACACACATTTAAATATCATGTGAAAGCCGATGAATATGACACAAATGTGAGATACGGGGCCCTCCGTCTTATTAGATAAATCATAAGATATAATTACTTTTAAGGCAGCACTACTGAGTTTGAATCAGCCCTCAATAACACCATTTTGCTTTCTTAAGACAAGTTCCCTCACAGTATACAGCGCACAGTTGATCCCTTATCATTGTTTTTTTTTTTAGCCTCCTCAGCATGGAGTTGATTTGTGAAAGAAAATGATAGAAGCCCTTATGTTCAGGATGTCATAAGGATGTCTCCGGTTGAAGGCTGGGCTCATAAAAAGTTTTTTTTTTCAGCCCCCGTGCTCTCTCCATCAGAATTTTTTACAACAGCGCTGAAAGACTTTTCTCTGAAAGTTCAGGAGAGGGATCACCTGCAAATGAAGCTCGGGATTAATTCCCTCATATTCAATGTGCAGTTTGCTCATCTGTCTGAACATTGCATGCTGGGAGGTGGAGTTTTGGGACAAAGAGGCTACAGAGTTTCGAGTCCTTGCTTCCGTGCTTCTCCGAAGCCTGTTATTGCTGATACAAGGGATCTCTTTCTTCAGCATCTCTACCGAGGCAAGACCACCTCTCCGCAGACATCCATACAGTCCAGCCCCTTTTTCAACATTCATTAATTAGATGGATGCACGCCACTATGGCCATTCTTTTTCCTCCCCAGAATGCTTTGAAATTCATCACCCTCAAAGAGAAAGACACAAGGAGATACTAAAGGGCTCATCCTGGATGTGGAATGTAACATTTCAGAAATCTATGAAAGAAGGACAAAAGCGAATGTGATGGCACCAAACCTGGCCTGTTTTATGGACTTTACTGTAAGTGTGCTCAGAGCAGAGATACCTTTTCAGCACGAGTGAGTGAATTTCGTCTTTTCCGACAAAACTGGGTGATTCAGCCGTGGCGGTGAGCCATGTGATCCCATCTAACGCTGTCCTGGCGTCATCACTGCACATTTAAGAAATGGCTCCTTAATTAGCCAGGTGGAGTCTGGACTCCCTGAGGGGGAAAATGAGCTCGCCAGAATGGAAAAACATTTCCCGCAGCATGGCAAAGAGTTTCTGCCTGAGGGGGGGTGTGGGGGACTGACAACACGACTGTTCAGATGGCACCTTGTAAAAAGTCAAATAAGTAGAACTACAGTGATACGCTCGAATGAACGACAGTGTTAACCTTCAGAAGTGAAGAAAATCAAATATCGAAGATGAAATTAAAGTACGTGGGATGATTCGGACAAAGCGGATGTGTCTCAGTGCAACCAAGGAATGAAAATGTCCAGGTTTATGGTTGTTGATGACGCACTGAAGAGGTGACAGAGGGCGAGAGAGAGAGAGAGAGAGAGAGAGAGAGAGAATGGAAATGTTTCTGGCTCTGCTCATCGGCTTTGGTCCCTGGGGTTGGTTTATCTGCAGACTCTCCACCACTGGAGCCGTTCGGCCTTAATCTCTGCTGACCCATGCAACAGTAGTTATTGAGCACAGTGCAGCCACTGAACTCTACAGTTGCTCCACTGCTGACTCTGCTCTCAGACCAGCACTGGCCAGGCCTTGCCGACACCCCCCCTCCCACCTTCCCCAAGAGTCCTGCGGCTTTGCTTCAGTGCCAGGCCACGTGCCAAAGGAGAGTAAGCGCTGCCGAGGGCCCCCAGAGTCCCAGCCTCATCCTGACAAGCAGATGGGCTTAAAAAGGGGCCCGCTTGTTTGTGAGAACACAAAGTCTTTTGGATAAAGAGAAGACGGCCTGGCAGTCACACCTCAATGATGTTGACAGATGGCATCCTATTGTTGTTGTTGTTGTTCTTGGGGAACTGTGGGAGGAAAGAGGAATATGACAGGTATGAGAAGGCTGGAGGACTCACAGGAATCACACAATAAGCTCTCTCAGTGAGCGTGAGGATGCCTCTGAACTTGCATGTTTTATTGATGTTTAAAGCAGGAGAGTGAACGTAATAAAGATTTGTTTTGACTTTGATTTTTTTTTGCACTGGTTTGAATGCAGGAAATGGGTATGGTTATGGGGCACTAATCCAAAAAAGGAAGCCATGATCTGTGTGTGTGTGTGCGTGCGACTCATGCACATAATGGTGCCACGTTGAAGCAGTGTTTAGCTGAAAAGCCTGAAGCTGACATTCAGATGACACTATGAATTTGCATGAAGTGTCAGTGGAAAAAAAAAAAAAAACAAGTCTAGAAGTGGCCGGGACCATTCACCTGCCCGGCGCCGCTGAGGGGGAGGCACCCGGGGGAGAGGAGAGGGGTGGGTTATACCTTACTGCGCAACAGCCCCCCCGTCGGATGTTCAGGAGTGCTGCACTCGGAGGAGTTTTTGGCTTTGTCCTTGTTGTTGTTGGGCTCGTTGTCTTTGATTATGTCATACTGGCGACAGAAGAGAGCAATCACACCTGGGAGAAGAGGCAGAGCGTATTCATGATCAGCCAACGCTGGTTATCCTCTAAACGTAAATGAATGCACCTGCTTTTGTGAGCAACAGCAGGGGATTTGTTATTTTGTGTCAGATTACGACAGAGAGGCTGCGTGTGAAGCAGTCTGATCCCGGTTAAATACACATTTAAATCCTCACCTGCCCACATGATAAGTACCACCACGATGATGATGAGCTCCCCTGCCCTCAGCTGAGTGGTTTGGCCAACTTCCTCCATCGTCACTTCGTCTGAAGGAGTCAGAGGGCAACATGTTTATCTGGCTGTTAGTGGAAGTGGATTATTGAACAAAAATGTCAAATGATGAGCAGAAAAATGGTTATAAGGCAGAGGAAATTTGCTCCTGACACACATATTAATTAAAATGTCCCACCACATTGCCTAACTGTAAAAGAGTTATGGTCTGTTTGCTGCTGATCTTCGTCAGAGCTCATAATTACATGCAACTTTTTCAATTAAATTAACTTTTGATGTTGCAGATTTGACAGTATTGTCTCACTGTCTCAGATGGCCTTTTCTGACCTGTCGTTTGGATAATTTCCCTTTTACACTCAGTGGCCTGTCATAAAGTTTTTTTTGCATAATTGCAGCCTGTTTTATGCTTCTGTTGAGGTGGTGAGTTTTTGAGTCTTGAGGCCAGTTGTTGTTTGGAAGATGAGGAGCTGCTGATGGGCAGCAAAAGAGCAAAATTACACCTAACATATCAGCAAAATGTTGTCCTATAAAATCTCTCTCTCGTCTAATGACTGACACTTCAACCGTGTGGAGCTTCGAGGCAAATAAGTCAGCATCAGTGTGCTTATGCAGAACACGTCTCTCGTAATAAGACTTGCCAGGATGCTCCATCGCAGAATGAGCACAAGAATCCTGTGCATGAACAACTTTCCATCCGCAAAGGTATGACAGTCGACAGAGGCTGATACAACATTCAGATATCAAAGGGTATCCATTTCCTCCTCTTGTGGTTATTAAAGTGTAAAGGCAATTCTGAGATTTCTTTCAAAACACATTAAATATGTTGGAAAATAGTTGTGAAAAGACTTTGAACAATATATTATTGAAATGTGGAGTTAGAGGTTAAAACAGTTTTTCACCAGTTTTCAGTCCAGCATTTTGTGGGCGGTCCTAAAGGGTGGCTCGATGACACGCTGAGGCCACCCTGAGCATACCCCTGTACCCCTAGCAGAGAGATGGACATGAATTCATCTCGCTCAGAGTGTTTCAAAGTTAGTCATGTCATTTTTTGAACTCATCTGACACGTTTCAGTCACTTCAAAATGGCTGCTTGACCGCTCCAATGAGTGGGCGGGGCTTCAGCACATTCAGCGGACACGCCCCCACAGCCCTGGAGCTGAGAACACTGCTCATTTTTACCTGAAAAGTAATTGCTACACTCATATCGCACCAACCATTCAAAGCACGTACACACTACGTGTCACATTCACAAAATTCTGGCAGAGGCTCCCATGCAAGGTACAAACTGCTTATCAGAAACGAACTAGTCCCATTCACACACCAATGAGAGTGATTCAGAGTTCAGTATCTTGCCCAAGGATACTTTGACACGCAGACTAGGAGACCAAACTGCCAACCTTCTGATTAGTGGATGACTAAATCTGCTGCCTGAGCCCCTGAAAATCAAAATCTACTTAAAGGACCAGAGTGAAGGATCTTGGGCATGTAGCTGTGTAGGTGTTGATTGCAACCCCCTCGTCCTGCTCTCTCCTTCCTAGTGTGAAGGAGAAACTACAGTGGATGTGAAACACGTGAAAAATGCAAAAGGCCCATCTAGAGCCACTGTTGTCTGTTCAGATGGTGGTTCAACATGGCAGACTTGTGGAGGAGGGGGTTTGTAGATATAAAAGTTTCATTTTAATGTTACAAAAACATAACAATTCTTATTTTCAGGTTGTACACTAATGAAAGCATAGTTATACATATTATATTTAATTTCTGCCACATACTGTATATATAGAGCCCTGTAAATCTTACATACTGGACCTTTAAGTTATCATTACCACCAGTAAAAAGGTGTCTGTCAGTGTTTTACTCTTATATACTGTACTATATGAAGTTTAATATTTAATTATTGTGTGTGTTGTATTTTACTGCTGTAAATGTTTAAGGTTGGGCTAATTTTAAGTTCTTTATATATCTACAGCAAGGCATCATAGTTTATAAGATCATCATTTGTTCTGAAAATGTCCGACAATGCACTTTCCAGCTAATCCGAGAGGGTTTTCAAAGAGTTTATTTAGCTCAAGAAGTAAGATAATTTTCTCAGCACATGAAGGAACACTTAATCTATCCAGAGTCACCAAATTTGGAGACGCATGTTTTTTTTTTTTTTTTTGATGGGAAAACTGATTATACCGTGATTATTTTCACCGGATATGAAGGATATGGAACAGCCTCCCTGAAGACCTGAGGACAGCAGAGAATGTTCTTATCTTTAAGAGCAAACTTAAGACTTATCTTTTTAATCTGGCTTTTATTTGGACTGTATTCATAAATGTTTCTGTTTATATATTTTAATCAGGTTAAAGTTGCGTGGCATTTTAGATTTGCTCAGTCCACTTCACTTCACTTGAATTGGTGACCGTAAATGATTTCCATAAATATATTAAAGTTTAAATTAGATGTCACCATCATACATTTTTTGTGATGAGTCATATACTGAATATATTTGTATTTTGAGATATTATTGGGAGGGTGCTCAAAAAATATATGAATAATTCATTGAAAATTGAAACACAAGATTCATATAAGTCTCTTTGATGTCTGTAAACTGTGCCCTGCTTTTACTGAACTTACTAACCAAACATCTTAATATAATAAACATAACATAATTTGATAAATTCTATGACCTTTCTCTGTTATTGTGTTTGCTTCTGCTGTAGTCTTTGTAATTTCCAGCCAAGGTGGAGAGAGACAAGAGTTCACTCCTGTTTCTTCTTATCTCCACAGATGTGGCTTAAAGTCCTCATTTACCACCAAACTCTGTTTTCTGCAGGTCCTGAGAGGATGAGATTAAACTCTCTGTCCCTGCCTTCCATGTTCCCAGAGCATGATGTTGATGAGTGCTATACTACTCGGCCATTTTATCCATTTGGAGTTCATTAACATAGTCTTTTATATTACACAATTGCAGTTCAAGGTCTTGCTCTCGAGATCTTCTTCACACAGTTGTTGAGAGTTGGTCCCTGAATGTTCTGTGAATCGAGTGCTTTCACCTGCTCAGATCTCAGCCTATACTTTGTATATACATAAAGAATACCGCCACTTGTCAGCTAGTCTTCTCCTGTCGCCATTATGTCTTAAATTACAGGTGCAGCAAAGGAGCTGTATGGTAGCACAGGTGCTGATAAAGACGTTGGCTGCAGCAAGAAAATAAGTGATGATTTTCAAAAGACAGACTTCATACGAGCACACACGAGACACACGAGCAGCTACAGAGATGGGTTTCGCGTGATCACTAATAGGCCTGATTCTGCAAGCGCCTGCTGGAGTCAAAAGATCACAGTGTGGCAGAACATGAAGAGAAAAGTGAAGGCTTCATGTCGGCCGCTGGGGATCCTGCGAGCGTGATGAAAAGATAAAGCAATGGAAAAAAAAGAGAAAAAGTTAATCGCAGCAGTCACGATCAACTCATACCAATTAATTTCCATCATCATCTTTTGAAGTCGTATGTGGCCATGAGGAGTATTATCAAAGAGAGGAGTTATTTGCACATGCAGCCTGTAGACGCCTGCAGATTTCTATCGAACAAAGCAGCAACCCGTAGTAACTTTTTCTTGCACTACTGAGTGTTGTGGAAGTCAGAGGCTTGATCTAAAGTTCACCGCAGCGTAGAGAGCACTGCTATCCTTTTATTAGATGCAGTGGGTGACATTTGGAGGGCCCAGTATGGCAGGAACCCCACGCTCCACTAGCTTTTAGCAACAAGCAATTCTGCTGATCGATTGGCCTCTGTTGCCCAGTATTAACTAATCAAAGCACAACAGCCCAAGGCGCCTGACACTGTTGCCAGCTGGCCTCACTGGGTCTAACTGGTCAAATGTAACAAACTCTGATGCATGCTGACCATTCGCTAGTTGAAGTTACAGCTTTAAAGTTTGTCGGAGTGCCACTTGAATGCATACAGAGACGGAAATGTTAACATGAGAACTTGTGGGTTTTGACAAGTTACTTGATTTATTGATTTTTTTACATATCCATGCTCGGGAACCATATCAAGCAACTTATGCTGTAGCTGGACTTCAGGAGCGGCTGCAAGAGCTCAATAAGGATTATAGAAATACTGAGGTCCCTCCACATCCGGATCATTTAAAGTGACCTGGAAATGTAAATTTTCCTTTATTCTGGATTTTTTTTTCAGTTTATTCAACTGCTGTGATTTTATATTTTATTACATATTTTTTTGTAAATTGTTGATGTCAAAGTGTTTTCCCATCCATCCATCCATCCATCCATCCATCCATCCATCCATCCATCTTCTGTAACTGCTTATCCCCATCAGCATCATGGTGGGGCTGGAGCCAATCCCAGCTGGCACCGCGCAAGACAAGAGGTGGGGTGCACCCTGGACAAGTTGCCAGTTCATCACAGGGCACATAGAGACAAACAACCATCCACACTAACACTCACACCTAGTTTAGAGTCACCAATTAACCTGCATGCTGTGGGAGGAAGCTGGAATAGCCGGAGAGAACCCACACAAACACGGGGAGAACAAGCAAACTCCACACAGAGAGGCCCCAGCCGAGATTCAAACCAATAACCTGAGTTCCAACCAATGCTGCCCAACTAAATTTTTATATTTCTTAATTGTTCTTGTTCTAAAAATGGTCAAAGCTAAGGGGGAAAAAAAATGTTATCTCTCTTTTGAAAACTCACAATTTGTAAGTTTACATTGTGGAATGTATACTAAACTTCAAGCCCCCATATTCCCAGAAAAAAATCCAGAGGAGCATAACTCCATGACATCTCAGAAGCAAATATTGTAGCTATTACTCAGCTTTAGTTACTAGTTACTTGATTAGATTACATTTTTATACCCTTCTTGTCCAGTAAAAAAACATATCTTCCAAATTTGTTAATTTTGAATTTGAATGTTTGTGATAAATTGAAGGATTAAGCGTTCCTCCTACTTCTTAAGATGAATAAACTATTTAAAAACCCTCTTAAATCAGCCTGAAAATGCATTATCACAAAGCTCAGAATGGAAAAGAAATCACCATCATCATAAAAACACTAAGAGAAAACCTAGCAGTTGTTTTGTTGGTCCTCTGGGATGCGGCAGAGCTGAGGGACGCCGTCTTTCCAGTATTTTACTGCAGCTCTGTTTGCACATACACATCAAACTGCTACGTGACAGAAGAAATGAGAAAACATTGATTTCATCTTTGTTTTTGAGAGTTCTCCTGTGGGCCAAAGAGAGGAAAGATCTTCGTTTATCAGATCTGAGGAGACCAATGAGTCTTACTTGGAGTACTTTTTTTTTTATTTCCATGTTTCTGGTTCAAGTAATTTGTCCAGAGAGAGTGTACATGTACACTCAAGTGTACAAGTTTGTGTGTTTTTCGGGGGAACAGTAGAATTTAATTGTCTGCCACTCGCTGACAGCATTTCTTATTTTCGTCTACTGCTGCATCCTCTGTTACTTCCTCCCTTTTTTCTCCTCTCTGTCAGTCACTCTTTGCCCCCCCCTTCATTTCATCTCTTTCTCTGACTCACTGTCTCTTTCTCCTGTTTTTTTTTTGTGAGCAGGATGTGTTTTTTTTCTTTCTTTTCTTTTTTTAAAAAAAAATAAAAAAATCATCTCTTCACGGTCCCTTTGATCTCCTGAAAGCTAAAACCCATTGTGAATGAAGAAATTAGAAGAAACGTGGAATAATCCAGCATTTCGGGCTCATCCTTTGCTCTTTCCATAGAGATCAGCATGATATGACAGAACAGAAGGGCTGAGCAGCTGAGTGAGGATGGTGAAAAGCTCCCCTTTTCTTCTGGTGACGTTCGCCTGTCATATCGAGACAATGGACTTACAGCTGTACTGAGAGACTCTCTCTTCCACCATTCTCTGTGCAATTATCTGCAATAAAAGACACTCTCTATTCTCCCTTTTTGCCACATTTTCTGTGTCAGTCCTTCACACGAAGCACACAGCCCATTTCCCACTGTTTGGGTTTGTTGTCCCTTTAATGATAGATAAGCTTAGAAATGATTTATCAGTTCTGCTGATGGCAATTTGCAGAATAGTCACACTGAATCATTGATTTAATCTTAAGTAGGTCTGAAACAGTGAAGAAGTAAACATGATTAGTGGTTACCTGTGCAGTATCTGCTGTCTAGTTGGGGGGGAAAAAATGATGCAAATCATGCTAAATAAAGTCCAACATATCCTGGTGGATTTAAACAAATGACTGTCTCACTCGTATGGAAACTGAACATTCATCTTGACACGGTGGCAGATCCTGAATCCTAACTACACCGATTTTCCACTGCATTACAAAATGTTGACTTCAAGAACATCTGCTCATCTGTCATCAAAAAGGTTCCACTCTTTCAACGAACGCTAAGCTAATTAAACAGACATCCTTGAGCGAACGCTGCAAATGAGACTGAGAAAGATCTGTGGTGTTGTGCTAAACTGTGAAGTCGTTGTTGAGTGAAGGATGATGAATCACAGACCTGCTCTCTGTGGAGGTTTGCTTTCTGAAATGTGTGCACGCTGGGAAATGTGTCGAGGAGCAGGGAAATCTTTTTTTTTTTTTTTTATTGCAGCGAACGGGGACTTTCACTCTGTGTGTGTGCACTGCCTACCAATATGTGTAAATCTTACAATTTTTTTGGGAAATGGATGAGTGAGCTGCGGCAGAGTGCTGCTTCCTCGAACACAGGGGCTCTCAAAGCGAGGCCCGCGGGCCCAACAGCGGCCCTCAAAAACGTTTTACCCTCAATCATTTGTTGGCTCCCTGAAGAGGCACTCATTCATTGAACTTTTGCTGCTCTAACAGCCTCCAAATAAAACAAGCAAACATTCATAGTTTTTAGTTAGAAGTTAGTTAGAAATTTGTTTACCTCCTTTCTTGCTGAGAGATAGATTCGAACCTGTACACTAAATGAGAAGCAACCACAAGCAGCTGGCTAACTTAGCTTATCTATCTATCTATCTATCTATCTATCTATCTATCTATCTATCTATCTATCTATCTATCTATCTATCTATCTCTATCCAGTCTTTATGCTAAGCTAAGCTAAGCTAAGCTAAGCTAAGCTAAGCTGCTGGCAGGAGCCTCGTGTTTAGTGTACAAATATAAGAGTGGTTTCAATCTCTTCATCTAACTCCTGAAAAGAATATGAACATCAAACTTTTGCTTTTGATCGTTGCAGCTACCCCTCATAAAAACCTTATTATCCCGCTCAATAAAACTAGACCTGTGTTTGCCTGTGCGATTGTGTTTATAAGGCGCTTCTGTTTATTTCTGTGTATTGTGCACGAGCCGCTGAAAACAGCGTGAGAAAATCATATCTGCAAACCTTAAGGAAACGACTCCGTAGATGTACACAGAAAGAATGAAACCCGTAAAAAAAAATAATCATTGTTTATCTGGATCCTGTGCAGTTATTGATTTCTGTAAATTCTTCCCCTCGCAGAAACAACACACAAACAACACTTCCTCTGCTAATTAGGCCTCAGTGGTGAGAAGAGCATGTCTTCAGCGCGCTACAGTGATTGTATTTATATTCTACATGTCTCTGCCAGCCCACTCAACACTACAACAGAAGTTCGGACTCCTTCCGGCTCCACTGCCAGGGAAGTATCGAAGTATAGCAGCAGCTCACATGAGAGATGAGTGAAAATGGGAGGAACAATAGATGGAGCAGGGCTTCAGCCAAAAGCACTTTGATTTGCAACCCCTTGCAGCTCTGACTACCTCCTCCTCTGCGTCTGATAAATGCCTTTCCTCATTTTGGTTTACTGTGCAGTTGTGCTGGGTGCATGCAGGGTGAGGCTCGGCGAGGCACGTCAATACACAATGAAGTATGCACCCCCTGCAGACATTTTATTCCCGAGTTGTGGTCAGCGGGGGCGAGCTTTAGAAGCACTCTGTTGTGAAATTTCATTTCACGCTTTGTGTGTCTATTGATTTTTATTGGTCTTTAGACAAAATCAGTCAAGATATTGTCAAAAGGCCAAGTCCCCTCTGCACACTGTCTTGAAAAGAACAGAACCAGAGTGAGAAAATGTGCAAGTCTTCTATGTGGATGTGCTGCATGACCGAGCAAGTGTTTGTGTGTGTGTCTGTGTGTTTCCTCTTTGTGCTACTCTACCTTTACTCTTAGAGGCCTGAGTTTCGGCTTCCTTCGGCGTTCGGAAGCGCAGGGGTTCGCTCAGCGGGCTCGTCCCAGACATGCTGATGGACTGGACATGCACAATGTAGTCTGTCTCTTCCTCCAAGTCCCATAATGCACAGGAGCGCGTGGTGGTGTTGACTTCCTGGATGAATCGCAACATGCGCACATCTTTCTTCTGTTGGAATATGACACGGGGGAGAAGATGGTGAACATTGTTTATAGCAGGAGGACACATGTCGTCATGCTCTACTAAAAATGGGGGCTCCT
Source organism: Protonibea diacanthus (assembly GCA_028641955.1). NCBI lineage: Eukaryota > Metazoa > Chordata > Actinopteri > Sciaenidae > Protonibea > Protonibea diacanthus. Next base: position 15,155,313 of record CM053987.1, read on the forward strand.
CACAGAGTTAGGCTTTAGCTAACCGAAGGGACGACTGGCCCACCCAGTCAGGCTTTTGTTGGCACTTTGGGTTCTCAAGAGGTCTTCTGATGTTGTTGATGTGACGCTATGTCAAAAATGATGTTTAGAAGTGTTCTATCAGGGCAGAGAGCAGTCCTGGTTGGATTATTTATTTCTTTTTATTTAACCAGGAAGGGTCCCACTGGGAATAAAAACCTCTTTTTTAAGGGAGTCCTGACTAAAGACAGGCATCGACACAAAGGACAGTCAAATTAAAACAGATACAAGACACACAGTCAATATTACAACATATAGCAATCTAGAAAAATAATGAGTACAGCACAAGCCATGAATTCAACAACGACAGCTCAATGATTCAGGCTCTAAGTCTTTCAATATGGATTTAAAAGCATACAAAGAAATCAGATCTTTGAGTTTTAAAACATTCTGTAAAACAGTCTGAGGGTTCAGAGTATCCAAACACACTCTTCCCAAGTTCAGTTTGAGCATTTGGTACAGACAACATGTAAAAGTCCCTTGAATGCAGCGAGTATTGTCCATCACACTTGCTAGAAATAAAAGAACAGAGATAGGATGGAAGCAACCCGAGAATTGCCTCGTATATGAAAAGAGGCCAGTGGTGAGTCAGTGCTTTACAATTAGTAATAAATCTGAGGGACGCATGATAAGCTGTCAGTCATATGCAACTCCTGAGCAGGGGCACGCGTGTACGAAAGATCCCCATAATCCAATATAGGTAAAAATGTAGCAGCAACAAGTCTCTCTTTTTTACATTAAAAGAGAAACACAGCTTGTTTCAGAAATAGAAACTTAACTTAAGCCTCAGTGTTTTCACTGTACATGTGGTTTAACAGTCAGAGAATGAATTAAGTTGCACTTAACTCATGTATATTGACACTGAGAGCAATGCTACTGCACGTCACTATTTACTTCTGCTTCAACAGTTTAGGAAATATGCTTATTTGATAACTTGTTGAGCATCTGATGGGAAGATCTCCCGTCTGCATGGTAAATCTGAAGGTGGAGCCAGGAGTTGATTAGCTTAACTTAGTATGAAAGCTAGCCTGGCTCTATTCAATCCATTTTTGTGACAGAAACAAGATACAGCATATTAAATAGTGACAATTAAGTGCTAGCAGGCAGATTTGTTATGTGTTTCCACCTGAATCGAATCAATAGATTTCCCAAAATGTGAAGCTATTCCTTTAAAAATGTCATCTATGACTGTCAATATACAGACAAATGTATTTCAACAGGAACAGTAAGGTGCGTGAATTAATTTTAATCTTTCAGGGAGATATTTTTGGAAATAAATGTCATTTGATATTTGTACCTTCAGAACATCACAGCTCTACATTTATACTTCCTCTGCACACACACACACACACACACACACACACACACACACACACACCTTGGCATCACTGCGAGACGGTGACCCACACTGACCCTGCAGCTGTCCTCCTCAATCATGTCACTGCTGTGAATGAGTGCGTATGTGTGTGTGTGTGTGTGTGTGTTTGTGTCCGTAAAATCACAAGATGGCAGCTTGAAAAGTGATGTGATTAATGTTTCTGTGTGTGCGAGTATGTTGTATGTTTATGTGAGCACAATGGCAATATCACTTTTCCCAGAGTTTCACAGAGCTGTCAGAGTCTGCTGAGGAGGACGGGATGCAGCATCCTGTGATAATAATATGTATTGACTCTTAACAACCAACCAGTGATGAAGCACAACTTAATTCAATTAGTGTTTGTGTTTGCATGTGTTTGTTCTCGCATAAGCAACTGTATCCGCCCCGTTGGTACATTTACATATATCCAGTGGGAGCTGTATCTGCCTCTGTGTGTGTTGCTGCTCACCTGCTGTGTTATGGCAAAGCCAATGACGGGGTCTCCCTCGGGGATGTCCCATGTCACCACAGCAGAGTTTGCTTTCACCGCGCTGATGGTCACATTGACAGGAGGCGACAAGCTATCTGCAAACAGAGAGAAACAAAAGCTTGTCTTATCTTCTGCAGTATGAAGTTCAGCTCCTTTATGATTCTGCCTGGTGCAGAAACGGCCACCGGTGTGGCAGGAAGCCAAAATCAGTGGTGTGAATAAATGGCTCGGCTGAATCCATTATGTAAGGTGGAAGCGATAGAGTATAGAAACACAAAACAATTCCTCAGAGGGTGGTAGCGCCTAAGGCTCAGCAGACACTACGCTGTATGATGTGAAAGGATCAATGCAGTCTCTGAGGTGAAATCACTCTCATCTTTCATGAACTTAAGTCTAAGATCAAATTTTAAACTGTGTTTGAACATGTTGAAAACAAATACGAAAGTATCTATATAAATATAAGATTATAATGTTTTTAGCCATGCTACATATTGTCTCAATCCACACTGAAATATTTCAACAATTATTGGACAGATTGTCCTGAAATTTTGTTTTCATCTCACACCATCATGATGTTGTGGTTTTGAGTGAAATGTCTTTATAATAAACGGACAGATCGGGGTGATGCTTAGCTCAGTCGGTAGAGCAGCCACCCCATATGCGAAGGCTCGCTGCGGCTGCTCCGGGTTTGAGTCCCAACCTGTGGCCCTTTCCCGCATGTTGTTCCCCATCTCTCTCTCTCTCTCCTTATTTCCTGTCACTCTTCAGCTGTCTCTGTCTAATAAAGCTTGGAAAGGCCAAAAAAAAAAAAATGGACAGATTGCCATACAACTTGGTGCAGATATTCTTGTAATAATTTTGGTAATCCTCTTGACTTTTCCTGACTTTTCCTCCAGCTCCATCCTCAGAACGAAACGTGCCCAATACTTTGGTTTGGCAAGCATAACTGTGGTCTTCTTGTCGACAACTCTTTCTTACTTGCTGTGAAATAATTGCAACTTAAAATGTAGAGTTTCTGATCTTGGTGTTTTTATTTGTTGTGAATGTTCCACTGTGTAAAATAAAATTATATTCTTTCATTCATTTTGATATTTTAACAAACAACTCTCAGACATTCAAAACTTTTCTTTCTTTTTAGTGCTGCATGCATGGACTTATAATACAGTTATAGACATCAACTTGTCCCATGAAAAAACAATGAAATGAATCATTTTCTTGGGTTGTTGCTCAGTCTGTCCACTGAAATTTTAAACAATTTAAACACCAACCATCTTTGTTGGAAAAGCTCCCAATTCTGCAAAGTGGATGTTGCCGCAGTATTTTAAAAAGGTAGATAGAGCCAAACAGTGCCAAACAAAACACAACATATTTCATGTACAAACCCCAAGCATGATGCCAGAACACATAAATCTTTTTGTCTCATTAAAACAGAGCGGGTAATCCTTGCAAATCAAACTGAAACTGAGACTCTAACTTAAGTCAGCCTTTCTTTCATGCATTGTGAGACGAGACCTCTGTGTGGTGCACAAAGCTGGACAGTAATATGGCTTCATCAATCGATCTTTGTCTCACTTTAATGGAAACTGGTGAGGCTGGTTCACAGCTCGACATAATGAAGTCTTAACACCGACTACAGGAAGTCCTCATTAAATCCTAGAGCAGACTCTTTCCTGGAAGTGCACGGCGACCGACCTCTTTAAATATTTTGAAAGATTATGAGACGCTCTGAACGAGCATATTCAAGATTTGAAAATAATGATTTGGTTTCATTATATGTCTGAGATTATACGTGTGTGACCACTCGTACTTTGGTGACCTCAGCCTCTGCAGAATAAGACTCTCTAATTAGCTACATATAATAGCTACAGTTTGTTGTGAGTGTCTTTGCAGATCAGATGATCAAAGAGGAGAACACACCAGTTTGCTTCAAATAAGTGTGAAATGGATTGTTTTCACACTGTATATTTCCTTTCAGTACACAGCAGGTGTAACAATATATTGGGGATTCATGTTTTGTGAAAACAAAAAACACGACTGTGTGTGCCGTGGAGCCAGAAATCGATCAAAATTTCATGTAGATGTAATCAGTTATGACTTCCAAAGTGTGCTCTTTGTTTTCATTCAGAGGCAATTAATGCCTGAGGGGCTAATTAAATGTTATTACACTGTAAACTATCAGAGAGGTCTGCTGACGTGCTGATTCTCTAAAAGAAGATAATCAGTCACGGTATAAAGTCAGTTGATCTGAAGATGCTGATTTGACTTTGCATTGAATAATAATAATTTATCGAAAATATAGTTTAACATTTTATGAAAAGCTGGATGCAGCTAGTTAGTTTAGCAGCTTAGCATAAAGGCTGGAAACAAGGGGAACAGCTAGCCTGAGTCTGTCTGACAGGTTTTGCACCAGTTAAACCAATTAAATTAGGCTAAACTAAGCTAATTGGCTGCTTGCTGTAGCTACATATTTAGCATACGAACATGATATATGAATATCTTCTCATCTAACTCATGGTAAGGGTTGCTGGGGGTGTGTTTATTTGTGCTGTACGTAATTACTATGAAACAATCAGAAAATAACTTCTTATTTCACTTATGCTGGCACCCCCTCGAATCACTCGACCACTGATCGCTCTCTCTCTCAAACCATCGGACACAAACCAAAAGAAACTGTGATACCATGAGCCAGACACAGATTTAGAAGCTGGGTACATAAAATAAAAAAAGCCAGCGCACAACAGATAGATTACCACAGTTTAGTCCATAAATCCACCTGGATCTGATTGTGGAGGGCTTCGACGGTCTGATTGTTGACCACCGCAGGTTTTCTCCAAAAGCTGAGTCTTGTGACTTGGGCTTCAAATATTATATCTGTGTTGAACCTTAAAGCCTGCACTCTGTATCACACCGAAGCATGAGAAGACTCTATCGTTACACCATTACACTGCAGCAGACTGCAATTCTTATGACTGTGGCCTTTTGGGATTGATTGATATTTGTGATGTGGAGCAGAACCGAGAGATATGAGGGACGAGGAGAAGTGGTCACTCTCGGAGATGCGACTCTTGTGTGTTTAATGGGATATAAATCTAATCTAGCCGACCAAATGCAGTCAATGAGTTATTGAATAGGTTAAAGCTCGCTTGGCCTTCGACGGGTACAAATCACAGAGCTGGAAAATTACAGAATGATGGGCTGCTGTGGTACTTGTACACACAGACATGCTATACTTTCAGGAACAGCACACCAGACCAGAGCATGCCTCTGTGTTACGTTTCGACCTGCCTGCTGCCGACGTTTTGATGAATGGCCTCACTAACAGTGGATGACAGGATGGAATCCTGCTGCATCTCTTCATCAGCGGGGACTTGGATGTTTGAAGTGGTTTTGCTTTTGTTTACTGTCTGCTGTTTGTTTGATGCTTCCTGGGAAGCCTGAGGGACGGGCGTCTGGGGCAGAGGGGGCTGATGGGACTGAAGGAGTCACAAATCAACTCATTATCTCTCGGTTAGTTCTCTCTTACTGTCTTTTTCTCTCTCAAGCGTTAACGCTGCTCTCAAGACACGCAGTGACAGTTAACGTTTAGATCCTAATGCCCCTCAGGAAATACACTGAACTGTGTGACTCTGTCATAGACTGCTACTTTGTTTGCATCTGCTAAAATGTTCTTCAGAATTGCAAATATCTATATCGTCTGTCTCCTCTTCCAGCTTTAACAAGAACCGTACATAAAAAGACAACGTAGGTTTAAATAACATCAATCATCAAACAAGTGGAACAGCACAAGACATATTTAATATTACTTAGTAGTCCAACAGCAAGAAGCCCAGCTCGGCGTCTGTCTTTCAGCCTTTTATTTCATCAAGCTCTCACCAACGACTAAAAGTCAGACCCAGAGTTTCTCTTGTCTGGTGCCATCTTGCTTGGTTCAATCTTTTCGTCTCTGACATTATGTCCATAGAGGCTACTGAGCTCATTTATGCCCGTTCTGCTCAGCTCTGACACCGGCTCTGCTCCCTTTTAGCATTCGTCCACGTCCCCAGGCCTGAAAAACTCTTCTTCCTGGTGGTACCCACTCCTCTGAACTCATAGTCCGGACAGCTCGGCTAACATACTGAGCTAACATTAGCTAACAGCAGCTACAGTTCACAGCAGTTTACTTTACTGTCAATCAGGACACTCTGTAAATCACCAAGAGTTGATGCAGAGCAGCCGGAGGACATCAGAGGGAAACCTGACAACATTTTCTACATAAAAAACATTGTTGATAAAGTAATCACATTACTCTACCAATCAGCCAGCAGCACTTTAATTTTGTTGGGTTTAGTTACTGTAATTTTGAATTTCAAAGTGTAACCACACAGGTGTGAAAGCACCCATCATACAGGTGGACTGCCTGTTTAAAGGGTAAGAACAGACCAGGGGTGTCCAATCTGTTCCACAAAGGGCCGGTGTGGCTGCAGGTTTACTTTCCAACCAAGCAGCAGCACACCAGATTTGACTCATTTAATCAACTGATCTCAGTCCTCAGAGAGCTGATTGGTCAAACTGTGTGCTCTTGGTTGGTTGGAACAAAAACCTGCAGCCACACCGGCCCTTTGTGGAACAGTTTGGGCACCCCTGGAATAGACTGTAAAAGAAGAAAGTAGGCTTAAAAAATGAAGGGGGAAGCTTTTAACACGACTACGTGAAAAGATACGTGTTAATAGAATCAGACTCGTCTCTTGTCAACAATCGCCTGACCACAGTCTGATCTCTGAGGCTCTACTTGTGAAGCTCTGAACCTCACTCCTCATGTCTTTTTAAATCCTACATCCTATTATAATCCAATAATTTTGCACAGAGCAGGTTCACTTTTAATAAAGCCTCGAAATTTTCTGATCTTGGTGAGAGTACTTTCTCTTTTCTCCTTAAATTGGAGCAGTCTGCTGAAAAGCCTTTTGAAATCAGAAATTCGTTCCCCCCTGGATGAGGAAGTGTAGTATTTCTTTTATTTCCTCCTTCCTGTAGTGTACACGTATAATACTTACTGTCTGTTTGAATCTGTAAATTATTTATTGTGTTTAAGTCTCTCCCGGAAAACAGACTTTGATCTCTCTGAGACACAGAAATTAAATCAGACATGAAAGATTATTGCATATACATTACAGGAGATTGCAACCATGTGTGAAGTGGAATTAAAATAAACAACAACATGCCCTTATTATTTCTCCTTAGTTTTCCGCAAAGCAAAGTTAAACCATATCTTTGAGTGTCCTCACGTCTAACAGCTTCTGGTCACTTTTTGTCGGTCTCCTTGTCTGTCTCCCTGTCCCTTGTATGACCGCAATATACGCTGGGGGACAACGGTAACGGACGTCGGCCATGACCGTGGGCCTTAAATATCCACATGACATGAGAGTCAGCTCTAATGAAACACCAGACAGATGTCTTCATAAACTCTCTCCCATCACAGTAGCACACAGTCTGCCTCACCCAAAGAGATGGGGGTGACTTTGAGCCATCATGGATATCCCTGGTGTGTGTGTGTGTGTGTGTGTGTGTGTGTGTGTGTGTGTGTTAGCCCAGTGGTGATCAGAGTGACAGCTATTTGTCTGTGCCCCCCTTATGCTGTGGAGTGCGAGGGGTGACAGATCCTTAATATCCACGTTCATTAGAGAGCTCACTGGGAGCAAGTGTGAAACTGTATACGGTCAAGGAGACGAAGTCGAGTGGCTGCTTCATCACACAGACATGTTGTGTACACACACACACACACACACACACACACACACACACAGTGGACAGTCCTGGTCCATAAAGCCTATCATTATTTAATGAACGTCCTCCTTATCTCTCTGTCGACCTCAGAAAGACAGGATCACTCCTCCCACACCTCCTCCAGGCCTGCTGCCATCCCTCCTCCCTGACTCCTGCTCTGGATTTATAGATGGGGATATACTGCAGATAAAAGGGTGTGTTGTAATGTGTGCAAAGATCATAGTGTGCTTTCTTTTTTTTCCCTTTCACCAGATGTGTAATTCCCATTTTGTTATTGCTGATGCTGAAGTTTCCTACATGGTCTCTGTGTTACTTGTGTTTCTTTCTAACAATAATAGTGTACAAGGGACTGCATTTGTGCACTCTGTTTTTGGATGAGGAAAAATGCGTGTAAATGTCGGCAGAACAGTCAGTTCAGTCAGAGCGCATCTGCAGTCGGTCTGGCTCACACTGCAATTTAATCTCGGCCAGGTGTAAACGCAACCTTTACAGTCTAGGATCTCTAGTGGGCACAACTGTGATAACAGAAATGATTATTAGTAGGAGGTGTAAATACAGAGGCCTGTGATCAGACACCACTTGTCCAGATAATGTATCTGGATACAGATCACACATTAATACCATGTTAAATGGGGTTAAGGCAGGGATGATTGCTCCAGGGCAACACTGAGACTCGCATGATTCTGCAGCCATCGAGGGGTGGAGGCGAGGGGATTGCAATCAGCGACTTTGCCTCAAGATGCCACTAAATCGTACTCCTTTAAATAATCATCAGGTAGAGAATGCATAGGATCTTCTTTTAAAGTTTATCGAGGGTGTGAGAAGACAACCGGCAGTCCAGTGTGCATCTGTTAATTGGTGGTATCTTGATTAAACGTATTTACTATTTGTACTTTTAAAGTATGAACAATTTTGATACCTTATAAGGTCCTTCACATCTTTTCAGTTTGTAATTCAGTTCCATTTTATTTACATAGCGCAAAATCATAACAAAAATGATCTCATGACACTTTCCATACAGAGCAGGTCTAGACCGTACCCATGAGCAAGCACTTGAGTTTGTATTGTCCTTTATTGGTGTAAACTTAGTTTAGAAGTTTTATAAATTATTTAATAAATTACAAAAACACAATTTGCCACATGCTGATCAATGACCCTTGGGTCAGACGCCCTCTTTGCCCAGTTAGTAATCCATGTTCAGGTCAAGGTCATGGGTGTAGTGGCGAATAAATCCAAATAACTTTAGTGAAGTAAAATGTGAGTTTAATATTCTCAGATCAACTGTTTCGATCAAGATCGATAAACTACAGTTTGCCCGCTGCAGCATTTACCACTACACTCCGGGTTAAGGTGATTATTTATCACCATCTTTTTCTTCGTGAGGAAGAAGCCGATTAAGAAGATTAACTTTATTGATCCCTCAATGGGGAAATTCTTTTTTCACTTAGGTTTTACATATAAGCCTGAAATACAAACACACACACACACAAAGGGCTGCAAATGTGGAGAGATGAACAACCATGTAGTGGCACCCTGGGAGCAGTTAGGGGGTTCGCCACCTTGGCAGTGCCCAGGAGGTAAACTGGCACTTCTCCCGCTACCAGTCCACGCTCCATACTGTGGTCTGCGCTGGACATGAGCTGGCCACCCTCTGCTTCCCAAGCCGAGCCCCTATGGACTTGGCCTCTGCTGCCCCAGTTCAAAGTTACAGTATTCAGTTTAGTCTTTTATCATAGGAGACATTTAGATATGTCGAGGTCCATGTGTAGTGAATGTACTGCTGCTTGGAAGAACACAGCTATTATTAATGTCATTAATAAGACAGTACTTTTCCTACCATGAGGATCCATCGAGGATATGAGTGAATGTGGACGACTGTAACCGCTTCATCTGCACTGCACTTGTGACCCCAGTCAGCTGAGACAGTCTGATACAGCGTGACACACGAGCAGACAGCCGGAGCTTTGAGACTGAGGGAGCATGAAAGCTAGCAGGGTGGTGCTCCATCTCTATCTGCCCCCATGGGGAGATATGACTGATTTGTACCACCGTATTACAGCTCTGCAATCCTTGGAAATGCATTTCAGGCAGTCAGGCCCTTGGACTGGGTTCAGCTCTCTGGGATCCTAATGAGTTAGTGAACTAACATGAAGACTGCTTGTTAGCGACATCATACACCACTGTTATCTGGCAATTTAGGAGTAGGCACACACCCCGGGTGTCTGTTACTTCCTGTTCCTTTCTTTGAAGATCATACGTGCCGCTCCTCATTTATGTTTGGCAATTCAAACTGCTTTAGCTCATTTCACAGCTAATAGTAAGCACACAATCACTTTCTATAGAAGATGTAATAACCAGCACGAGCAGATGGGAGTGAATATCAAAGCGGGGTGCGTTTGAATGAACATTTTAGCAAGGCGGGAGGGGAAGGAATAAAACTTTGTGCTGCAGTCATACTGGTTAGAAAGCCTGAGGGCACGGGGGGAATTAGCAGCTATAAATTAGCACATATTAACATGGCGACGTCTCGCACCGCAGCTAGTAACAGAGCCAGGGGAATTACAGTTTCTTGCTGTTTGTTTCCTGCGCTAACATCTGTGTGAGCTGCATCCGCGCGGTGCACTTGGGAGGTTAGCATACATAGAGCTGGCAGGAGCGCCAGCTCCCTCCTCATTCATAGTTAATGTGCCATGATAGAGCCATCAGGATTTTGTGCTGATCTGGAGTTTGCCCTTGCATGTGTCAGAGGAGACCTTGGCACGTGGTTTCGTCCTTGTGGATGCACATGTACACGCGCTCGTACGCAGAAGCTACCGACACTCTGGAGAGGAGGCAAATTCGAGGCGTTAATGTGTTTCATTTATGAGCTGAAGCATCTGGTGAATAATTTAAAAGCGCTATCTCACGCATCAGAGTCACACCGAAGCTCTATGTCATGTTTTATAATGCCATTTTCCATTACAGGCTGCCTACTGTTTCGCAGCCCTCTTTTCCATGCGACTGCTTTAAATGTTACATAAACCGTGAAAGGGAGCTCCCCTTTGGATATCCTCTTCTTCTTCTTCGTCGTCCCGCCGTTTGTTTCAAACAACTGCCAGAGCTTTTTGGATCTCTATCCACCACCTTTTTGTCTGGGGAAATCCACCTCATACGTTTTGAATGTTTCTTCCACTATTTGCTTTCCAGCTTTGTGACTGTAATGGACACTCGGTGCTAAAGCTCCCCTCCTCTTGCACACCCGCACCATCTATCTGTTTTTGTCTCTCTTTTCTTTTCAACTCTCGACTGTCTCTCCAACGCTCCTCTCTCTATATTTCTCTACAGCTACCACACTTGGGCTTATTTGGCAGCTTCTCCATACCCCAGTGTGTAAAGCTCTCTGCCTGTAACTGACACTTCAATGGGAATCTGGGTGCAAAGAGGAGATGGTGGGTGAAAAGGGGAGACGGTAGCCTAGCTGTGACTCACTCATGTACTATTCTCCTATTGATTAGCCTCATGCCACTCGCACACTGGCTGCTGATTTACGTGGGCAGATGTGCAGCTTATAAATGGAAGGAGCTTTCCGCCTATAGATTTTAATTTTGAATTTATTTAGCCACTGAGCTCTGGTGTGTGTGTGTGTGTGTGTGTGTGTGTGTGTGTGTGTGTGTGTGAGGCTGTATTTGTGTGTTTTCTGCATGTGTTGCATGTCGACCAGAGCTTCGTGTACAGCAGCCCAGCACCGTCAAATAATCACACCTAAGGGTCTTTTTGTCCCTTTGTCGAGAAATGAGTTATTTACTCATAGAAAATGAATTTTCCAAACCTGCCGGCCAGGTGGTGAGGTGGGGGGATTGCAAAACAGGATCTTTCTGCTTTTTTTCCCCCCCTTCCATCAGGTGCACACACACACACACACACACACACACACACACACACGCACACTTTTCTCTAATTAAATGTCAAAAGGCAGGGTATGAAAATCAATGCAGCATTGTGTGCAGAGAGAATGCAAGCCAGCTAATTCAAAAAGGCAAAGAAGTGCCGTGAAGCTGATTATTTGACAAGTCCATTGCTAATGAAATCTACCCTCAAATCAGTTGCAACCCCGCCGCTCCACCACACACACACACACACACACACACACACACACACACACACACACACACTCACACACTTGCCAAGTGGGGAAACAGCAGCGACATGGGATGAAGCTGACAACGCTAAAAGGGCTCTCAGCTTGATTTAAGGTTATGTATGATGTTCTCGATGCATAACTTTCCTCTGTTCTGTGCGTCTCTGTGGAAGTCTGTCTTGCAGCCCTGCCGAGGACTTGGGGACAGCTGGTAAAGTAACGCCTACAATGGTTGCCTGGGAGGATTGGTGTCACAGGCTGGTGGAGGGTGGGAAGTATGTGAATAATTCTCTCTCTGATTCCTCCACGTTTCACCTTCTCTCTCTGGCTTTGTGTTTCTCCCCTGTGGCTCCAACACTAGTGCTCTCCCTCCGTTTGCATACATTCATTTGCTTTCTCTCTATCCATCACTCCCTTCGTCTCCGTGTCTCTCTATAGCAACTATTCCCCTGAGACAAACACATGCTGTGTGACTGACTACTGGCCCCTGACTGCGTAGTGAGGCCCCCCACCCAAACCAGACTCACAGCCCCTGGCACAAAGGTTGACAAGCAGACAGACGCCTTTACACCTTAACACGTGTAGTGTTTGGTCATATTTAAAACACATGACCGGATTTTCAGTGTCAGTCAAAACTTTCCAATGAGCAAATGTGTATGTTGGTGAAGGTAGTGCAGGTGCCACCTGTGCTGCAGGATGCTCAAATGTAAAACACACCATCTGGACCTCCCCGTGGATTTGACGTCTCAGTGCCAAATAAAAAAAAATGTGTTTTTATGCTCTGCCGGGCTGCTGAGGAGCACAGAGAGCAATCCAGGAGCACACACACAGTTCTGTGCTTAGCATATGCTCAAATGTATGGTTTGAATCAGTTTCTTTTCGTGCACTTCACGATGTGTGCACATGTGGAACCACTCATGACCATGAACACCAACAGACCCCCAGTGGTACACAGGTGTAATTGTGAATAGTAATTCACAAGAAAAGACAGCACAAAGTCACGGAAGTCATATCTGTGACGTCACCCGCAAGTATCTGAAGAGCCAACGTGAAGCTCAGAGTGTGGTTGTTCTGGCTGTCAGCATGTTGGTAGTTCTGCCTCTGCCGCCTCCTGGCTAATCTAAAAAAGGGCGAAGAAGTGGAGTGTGGGTGGAGCTGAGGCAGGCTGAATCATGTCTGGGTGCTCAAACAAGCCATCTGTAGCGGCACCCACCTGTCAGTCAAAGCAGCCATGGTGTTAATGCTCCATAACTTTGAGCCTTAATATCGTTTGAAAAGGTGATTAGATAGATAGATAGATAGATAGATAGATAGATAGATAGATAGATAGATAGATAGATAGATAGATAGATAGATAGATAGATAGATAGATAGATAGATAGATAGATAGATAGATAGATAGATAGAGAGAGAGAGAGAGAGAGAGAGAGAGAGAGAGAGAGAGAGAGAGAGAGAGAGGCCAAAACTGGTTTTTGTACCAGGCTGTAAACATGAAGTGAAGTTGGGCTTTTGGTGCTTGAGTTCCTTGTGCAATAGTCCTGCTTATTTGCATGTTGAGGTGTATCTGTTGCCACGATACAGTAGGTTTCTTCAACAGAGACACTTGGAGAGTTATGACAGATTTCAGGGTTTTTATTACAGACCACAATTATACACACTCAGAGTTCTCGGTCCCTCACTGCCGACTCCTTGTGTGGTTGTGTCTTGATCATCTCTCCCAGGTCCAGCACGCTACGGTGTTAAATAGGGGAGAGTGATTAGACAACTGGATGCAGGTGTGCTAATCACCTCCCCTGGTGCTGCTCTCCTGAGCCCTCTCCCTGCAGCCGATGCACCACACCCCCTCCACAATGTGATTTAGCATTTTAGAGTTAGTTTCGGTTGTATTATTGTTTTCTGTGTGATGTATGTACAGGAACAGTTTTGTATTTTTGTTTTTGTACTTTTGTGTTGTAGTCAGTCGCACAAGAAAAAAACAAAACAAGTCAAGATCCCATCTGGATAATAAAATGATTGATTATAATTGAACCTCATTAACAGAGCTGCGTCTCTCAGATCAGTTCAATCTGCGTTAATAACGAACTGTTGCATTTCAGCAACATTAATTTTAATTGATTTCGCCAAGACAGGGATATTTTATATTATGAAACTGTTAAAATGCAACAATTAAATCCGTAATCTTTTAAATTACACTGAAGTGCCTCTGTGCCCAGCTTCTATTATTTATTTGAACGTCATGTAAAGTGAAATCCTAACCTTTCCCTACACTGCATCTTTGTAGTGCGTATTTATTTTGAACAAGACACTTGGGAATGTGTCAAATAACAGTTTGATTTAGCTGAATTTCATTAAACACTACAGTGATTTTTCAGCTTAGAGAGCCAACATTTGGCATTATACAGTATTTTAAGGGAACTAACAACCACATCCACATTTCAGACAAACCACTAGCAATAAATTAAATGTGAAAATGTTGTAGAACATGATGTAAGACATAAAAACACCAGCAGCATTGCAGGAACACTCTAAATGAGACTCGTGTCAATAAATTCTTTGCTCCAGTGTGGGAAGCTTTTCTGCATGTCTGCTTTTATACGCTACAGTATCTTATTTTATGTGTTCATGATGTTTTTCATCTTTATCTTTCACTGTTATTGTCCACGACAAAAAAAAACTCACCATGAGTGCTCCCAGGGCTTTTAAATATGACATTCAGAGAGTGCTCCTCTATGTAAATGAGCCTGTGCGTGCACAAACACATGGATGTAGGTGGTAACCGCTGAAATTCATCATTGTCCGTCGCGTTATGGTGTGATTACTCGCATTTGATAAATAGGCTACCTATTCTTTTGATTGTTTGGACAATCCTCACTTAGAACTTGTTTTTTTACCCGCTGCTTCTAAATAAAAATTCCCAGAAGACACACTCATGTACACAAACACTATGCCCCACAAGCACCTCACATCCACTGCATTTGTTTCCCTCCGAATGGCAGCTCAGGACTTCCTCCACCTGCCCACATGACATGACAGACGTGAGACAGATGACAGACTGCGTCAGTGAGCTGCTGCCGCCACGTCAGTCTCCTGGCATTATCATCTCTTTCTCCCACAAGCCCGGTGTCCAGATGATTGCACCAATCTGTCCTCTAAAGCCTGTTTCAATTTTTGAGATAACCTGACATCACTAAGCGCGTGCAAACGTTACAGCTGAAGACAGTGAAATTAATTTTAAAAGTATCTCTCAAAAAAAAAAAGATGAAAATTGTTTTCTTTCTACTTCCTGCTGTTGGGTCTTAAATCTTAGTCTTGCCACTAGATCTGAAAGCTTTAGCACATACAAGCCCTGGCTATCAACCACAAGGCCATCGCTCTTATTCATCTGAGTCTCGCTAAGCCATTGGCGAGCTCTCAAAGACAAACTCAAAGAGGCTTTTTTAAAAAAGAAGAAGAGATGCCAGAGGAAAGAGCAGCAGCAGTGCTGTGTTGTTGATACAAAGACTAAGCAGTGCTGGCACTTATGTACTAAGAGGACAGGTGACAATTAAAACGTGACAGTGTGCGAGGAAGATAAAGGGAGATTATCTGGGCAGCACTGACACGACAACAACAGCAAAGCTGGGGGGAGGAGAGACTTCTCAAAAACAACCTGTTCTTTTTCGTCCTGACGGCTCTGTCAAGCTTATGAATTAGTTGTAGCTTCGGCTTTGTATTCTGAACCTCATTTAACCAAGACTTAGATAGATTTGCACACCAAAAAAATATAAAATACAAGTGTGAAGGAAAATGGTTTAAAGATATCTCGTCAGTAACTGAATTAAAGACATATATGCATTTTAAAGAAAAGTATAGCTGTACTGCTGATGTTTTATTTGAGGTTGGCTAGGGTAGGATAAAAGAAGTGTGTTCAGTGATTCATTTTCTTTTGTATTGTACAAACTGCAATGATTGAAGAGTGTCCTGTTTCCCATGAAATGGCTGCACCACACCCTGAAACACTTTTGTACAGATACCTAACTGTATGAACAGCAGTTTGGATTAAAGACATAAAGTGTATTGTGACATGACAACAACAAAAACCTATTTAATTTACTCACTGTGCATTTGAAACCAAATAACACACTGATTCAAAGTAGCAACAAAGAGCTGATGGTATCACTTTCTTTGCACATTAAAAAGCAGATGAGATGCAGCTTTCTTAACTGTGTGTGTACTCTGCAGCCTTGGAACTTAAAGGTCGAGTGTGTAAGATTTTGAATGGGATCTATATATGGAATATGAAAGAAATTAAATACAATGTACATAATTATGTTTTCATTACCGTATGATGAAAATAAGAATTGTTTTTATCTTTGAATGATAAATCTAATGATATATCTAAATATGCTGTGGGTCATCTTCCACACAGTCTGCCCAAACCCCCAGGACGGGAGTCAGGCTTTGAAGTCAATTAAAGCAACAACGTCCATCATGCACAATGGCCCAAAAAACTTTTTTCCTTAAGTTTACATTGTTAATGAAGCGGCTGTAAAATAGTGGATACATGTCTGTGTCACAAACCCTCAAAATGACAGCATTTGGTTCAGTAACCTTTGGAAAGTGTAAAAGTTAGCAGAGAGATAAATGGGAAGTTAATGGCTCAGGAGCGTTCAGTGGGTGGAAGTCTCCACTATGTTTGCTCTATGGGCAGAAGTGTAATCAAACCTTTTTTGGCTTCATGTGCCACTGAGCAGCTTCAATAAGAATGAATGAAGCAATGCCTCCAATACTGTGTCCAGTCCTCTTTATGCATCCACCATCTTTCTACAGTAGATGAGCAAACAAAATACTGGATACTAATACTTCATGTTGGGCCTTTTGTGTTTTTTGCACATTCTGCGATCACTGTAGTTTCCCTATCAACACCAGGACGGAGAGGATGAGGCGAAGGGTTGTAATCCGCAACTACACCGCTAGATGCCACTAATGCTACACTCTGGTCCTTTAAGTTAACTAGTGGTGGCTTGCCAATGTGTATTTATCCCTTTTTGTAAGTAATATGGTAGAAATAATACTGAAATTAACAGATGCGGCCAGTGAAAGTCACTGAAGTTCTATTGTTACATTCAATTGCAACATAATGAGGTATTTTCTCGTTAAACCCCCCCCAAAATCTGATGCAATGTAATTGTAAGAGGCAGTGACTGTGTGGTGACTAACTGTAGCCGTGCTGTAATAAGCTCCTGAAACAAAAGTGCAGTTAGACTGCTTTCAAAAAAAGACAACAACTTGCAAACAAGATCACGAACAGCTAATAATTACAAACAACTAATTGTGCTCACACAATCGACTAGAGGGAAACTAATGAACAGATGATCACACGCACTCACGAAATTCGGCGTCCCCCCCGCAACACACACCTCCCATCCTTACCGTGCCCCGTTAAAGAGCCTAGTAATGATTCAGCCGTCCAATCAGGAGGCTGCCCCAGATACCCAGCAGGTCTAAAGGACACACATTTCGAAAAAAATCAGGGCAGAAGTGTTGCATTTAGAGGACTAAAAATACACTATCAGACCCTCTACTGCTGTTTCTAATGTGTACAGTAAAATAATGACAGGAGTGTTTCGCCATGGGACCACAAGGCCTGCACACTGCTGTCTGCTCATCCTCTGCCGCCGCCGATGGACTCTGTATGTGTTCAGTGATGATAGATCATCTCATTTCATGCATGTGACAAAACTGCACTCTGGAAACAATAACATTCAAAGCCCCGCGGCTGTATTTTTAAAAGAATGAATAATGCATCGTGTTGAATCTACTAAACTATCCTCAAAGCATAAGCAAGTATTTGTATTTGTGTTTGAGGAACCTCTGCGTTTGTGTGACAAATGGCACCGAAAATCTTATGAAACCATATTAGTTTTGATTTTTGTCTCTCTGACTGACTGGATGTCGGCTGAGAAATATTCACAGCCCAAGTCTAAGATGATAATTTGATGAGAGAGCAGAAGACGGACAGCTTTTACAAACTTTGGCTCTCACAGCCGAGTCTAACTCCTCTGTATGGATGTTAGATGGCTTAACACTTGACACATAATATACTGTACTCATGCGGGATTTATCACCTGGCAGGCGGTTGCCAAAAATTTCCTGGATCTTCTTTTTTTTTTTTTTTGGTTTACAGCATAAAAAATAACCTCTGAGCTCTTGAAAGCCTCGGCTTTCTTCACTCATTATTAGAAGTGTCTCTCAAACAAAGAGAACAGCCCAGAGGCTTCGCATGGCTTGCATCACTGTTCAGTTTCTTGATTGATTCATTGATTTTTTTTCGTTCTCAAAACTCAGAATTGTTAGTGACCGAGGGGAAAATTGCCTGCAAGGATTTATGGCCTCATTTGGATGAATGTGTTCAAGAGTCGATTTACATTTTAAATGGAAACATTACCTCTCCTTTCCCAGGATCAACTGACTGTTTATGAGCCGCTATAAACGCAGACACAGTAAAGACATCACCTTAGTGTAAATTTTACGGTGTCATGGTGTGCACCCACTCACTCCTGACAGTCCACCTCTCCGCCTTGACATTGATTTGGCCTGGATTTCCCATTGCAGGAGTCTGACAAAGTCTTAAAATAAACTGGGAGAATTGAATTGAAACTTTGTGAATTGTGAATCCAAAAATGATGCAGTCACACTTCAGTTTCTAACTTTCTCAATTGATCATGTCTTTTTTTTTTTTTAGCAACTGTTCTGGGGCTTTCAGTCATTTCACATGGTCTTCATCAGCATATGAGGTTTACTTGGTTGTCATGGAAGGGTAGATATTTATATCTCAGCATTTTTGAGACATTTTATGTCTTTATTCAAGACAGTGTAGAGACAAAACATTCCCAGTTGGACTTGAACTGATGTTGAACAAGGTTTTAAATCAAGGTGGAAGTTCCTTTTAGTTTAATGTCTTGTCCATTTGTGTCTAAAGGTTGAGGTTCACTGTTGCTGATGAAGGTAATTTGATATCAGAGCATCAACTAAATGGACTATGGGGGCATCAACATTTAAACATTACATTATAAACATTACATTTATGTCACTAAAACCATCACCTGATAACCTGATGTATCCTGTTTCTTTGTATTCTGAGCTGAAATAAAGCTTTCTGTCAACACTTGGACAGAGTTGTTACAGCTATGGTTTATAAAGACCTTCATGGTTTTGGTCCCACCCATTAATCAGATTTGTTTTTAACCTATGAACGCTCTAAAACCGCCTTCTGGTAGCGGCCTTTTAATTATCCTTAAATTCAGAATAAAAGCCCCACAGTGAGGCGTCCTTTTCTTACTGCGGTCCACTCTCTGTGGAAAAGCCTCCCTTAAGACCTGAGAGCAGCAGAGACTGTTGATATATTAAGAAAACACAACACCTGTCTTTTTAGTCTGGCTTTTACTCAAACTCTATATATTTACTTGTTTATCTGTACATTTTAATCTGTTACATTAATACTACTATTGTGTATTTAGTTCGTTTTTATCTTTTTATACATTTAATTGTGTTTTGTGTGTTTTGTGTTTTCACTTATTTTATTTTATTTTATATTTTTAACCTGCCTCTTGTGTTTCTTCACTGCAAAAATAATAATCCTTTGTTCGTGTTTATAAAGGTGGGTGTAGAGGATGGGGGGGCTGTTTTATCGTGTGAAGCACTTTGTGTTACATTTCATTGTATGAAAAATGCTGTGTATTGTATTGTGTATTATTTGTATATATATACAAATAAAGTCTGATTGACTGATAGTGTAATACTGTATGAATTGATGGTGACAAATAAGGCAAATAAAAGCAGCATATAATGTTAATTATTGGTTTATAAGACTAATAAATGCATGAAACGTCCTTTTATCTGTTTATAACAACTTTATAATCGATTTGTCTCCAGCTGTAACTCCTCTAATGATGCATCCATAACTGGTGTATAAACAGATAATAAATGCATGTATGAACAAATGCTAACGGCGCATTCTAAATTGAGTGTTCATACACATGTACAAATCACTGAAGTAGAGAGTATTGTAAAATTCCAACTGTGTTTTATTATTAGTGTGATTATAGCTGTGCTATACCGTGTTATCAAGCTGCTCATTCATCGGTTTACAAGAGGGGTAACAAATATAAATCAAGAAATTGATGTGTGTTATGAAGCATTCATGAAGTGTTATCATACACTGTGACATACGGGGAGTTCAAATAAAGTGTCAACAGTGAAAACGGAGCACAGAATATTTGGACAGATGCTTAAAAGCATGAAAACATGAAGACCATTTCCATTTTTTCCACTTACACAATCAAGTGCCTGCATCCAGTCTAAACATCCCCGCTGCCTGTGTGCTGTAAGTGCCTGAGCTTTGTAATACAGTCTTTATAAGGCCTGCATTGTTTACTGTTAAAGAAGAAAGAGGGGGGAAAAAAGCACACAACGCAGAGGCTGTGCAAGTAATTTGTGTGTGTCAGTAAACTGTATAAGGGTAAGTGTGTGAGTGTGCAGCACAGTGATCCCTCGTCAGTGGAAAGGAGTGGGAGGAAGCCGAGTGAACCAGAGGTGCATTTTGATGGCAGGAGTGTGAGTGTGTGTGTGTGTGTGTGTGTGTGTGTGTAGTATTGACTCTGAAAGAACATGTTTTATAGATGCATGCATACAGTATATGCTGGACATCAGCACTCACACACACACACGCACACATATAAAGACACAGCATGCATCAGTGGCGTTTCCATGGATCTTTGTGAGAGGACCACAGTCGCTCCTCAGCAGTTCAATCGAGGGTCTCCAGTGGGCAGCAGCAGTTAAACTCTCTGGTTAAAATTATCCATAGATACTAAAATCTGGTTTCCACACTGTACAGGTTAGATCAACAGTGAGTCTGGAAATTGTGTGTGTGTGTGCAGCAGTTTATAGTACCTGTCTGAAATGAGATTCAAAGGTCAGCTTGGCTCACATCAAACACACACACACACACACACACACACACACACACAGCCTTGCATTAAGAGGCAGACAATAACATGGTGTGTTACAAGTCATTTTACCTCCACTCATCTCAAATCCGCCCACATGTCAGCTGTCTGACTGTGAATCTATGCAGCTCTGCTCATCACATGTGAACAGTCCGAACCAACATTTACAACCCATCATGTGTTGTTTCATCAGATGACAACACACACAGTCCAGCCTCACCACAAACACAACAGACTACGCAACGTCTCCCCAACAACACAGGTTCAAATCTGAAGCCTGAACAACACAACACAACACACACACACACACACACACACACACACACGCACACACACACACACACACACATGCCTCTGCAATCTCTCCACGGTTCGTTTAATTAGGCAATAAAATATATCTCTCTGTGAAGCTGCAGCTGCAGGTCCAGAATCAGTGGAAACGTCCCTCTCATTGCACATAAACATAAACTTACCCGCTGTGACTCGAGAGACGCTGAGACAGCTGAGGACGAGCAGGAAAAATCTCTCCATCTTTCTGACGCTCGGACGACGTGCGGTCCCATTTACTCCGGCCGGGGTTGCCGTGTTAACCGGCGGGCTGGTGTGCCGTGTTGTGCTGCTTGGCATTCACGTCAGTTCATGCGTATCGTCTCGACTGTGGAAAAAAAAAGGTGGGAACAAACGACGGGTCTGTCGGCGGCTTCTCAGCACCTCGGACAGCGCGTTTCAGCACCGACACCTCCGCTCAGACAGCCAGCCTCGAGCCGCCGCCGACCAGCGACCAGCCACCGGCGAGCTGCCAGTGAGCATTATCATCGACTGGAGCTCGAGTCTGGAGCTGTTTTTCTTTGCGTCGTCGCTTCTCCAAAACCCTCCCTGATCTGCTCTCGCTGCTCCTACTGCTGCTGCTGCTGCTGCTGGTGGTGGTGATGCTGGAGGTGGTGCTCAGCACCGCTCGGCTGCTGCTGCTGCTGCAGAGTGAAACGTGCTGGCTTTGTATATGAGCGCCTGGACTGTCCCTGCCTTCCACACTGACTCCTGAAGGCTTTTTACAGTGAGAGAGGAAGGCTGCAAGACAGCCGAGACAAGCTGGATGAGTAATCCACAAGTGATAAGTCATGAAATTTCGAAAAAAATGATATGAAATCACATTTTCTCCACATACAGGCCTATGTTCAACTGTTCTTTGTTGTTTAATAGTTAAGGCCTATGTTTCATTTAGTAGTTTTGCCTTTCCACGCTCTCCATCCCGCATATTTCACGACAAAACAAACAAACAAACAAAAAAACAGCTGTTATCATCTAGTACGCAAACTTCCTCCAGGAATCCAGACGCACAGCAGCCACAAGCTGATCAAACTTTGTCACAAAAAGACCTCTCCTTTGATCGAACATGGCTACTCTCACTTTCTCTCTCTCTCATCCTCCTGCTGTATTTGCCCACTTGGTGAGCCAGTACTCTGAATTACTGCTGCCCACTCCTCGATTAAATATGCATACACTGGCCCACGCAAACAGTCTCATGTGCAAAGATAAAGTCGGGTTTTTTTTTCCACTTCCAAAACAAACACGTGCCTCTTGACTTTACCACTGAGTTAACCCCCCCACCCACGACCTCCACTACCACTCCCAAACACCCATCACATTGTTTGAAAAGCACCGTGAGCGCACGGTGAAGCGGCTAGAGAAGTGGATAAAGTGTGCATACAGTACCTGATAGTTTCCCTGCAGCGCGCTGTGGACTTGAAGCTTTCCTGGATTTGTGTGTGTGTGTGTGTGTGTTTGTGAGTTTAGGGGGGGAGTTTAAGTCCCGAGTCAAGAGACCGGCACTGTCCCCTAGCTGTGTCCCCAAGAAGTGTTTTTCTCACCCCGCTGTGCACCTCGATTCGTAGTCCTCTGCTTGTGACGTGTTTCAGAGGACGTGTTTGTTGGTGGTGGAGAGGTTATTGTTCTGTTTTTTTTATTGCGTGCTCTGTTCTCCATCTGCGTGTGTGTGTGTGTGTGTGTGTGTGTGTGTGTGAGAGAGAGAGAGAGAGAGAGAGAGAGAGAGAGAGAGAGGGAGAAGGAGAGTCACAGAGTTTGTCTGGACACAAAGAGACGCATTGTACCAAACACCTCTATCATCACCTTCATGTATCCATGAGCAGCAGGGGTGGAGCAGTGCAAGTGCACATTGTGTACCCTTTCTACCAAAAAATAACAGATTTAAGATCATTTTGTCATTCCCACTCTGCACCCTTTTTTGCCTTTTCTTGTACTATGTAACTTTGTGCATGATCCCCAGTGAGAAATATGTAACTCTTTACGGCACTAAGTCACACACCACCAGCAATTTCACTGATTTAGGTGAAACTGGATCATATTTTATGGAGAAAACGTTTTCCGGTTTTCCCTCTGATATCTTCTGGCTGCTGCTCATCAACTCTCTGTGATTTACAGAGTTTCCTGATGGACAGTAAAGTAAACTGCTGACAACTATAGCTGCTAATGTTAATTCACTTTGTTAGCCACTGTACCTGAACTGTGAGTTCAGAGCACCTGAGTTGTGTTTTGAATTACTGGGAAGAAGAGGTCCAGTGTGTGAGGGACTGCAGATGGGGACCAGAGCTGGGTAAGTATCTGGGCAGCCTCTATAGACATAATGTCGGGGATGTTGCCAGCAGAAGTTGAAAAGAGAAAAGGAGAGAGTGATGTAACAGTTTATGTTCATCACACTAACAGCAAAATTCTATATACTAAAAGTTGGACATAAAATCAAATTTTGCCCAACTACTCCAGCCAGTTACAAGTTACAATGTAACAGTCATTTAAGTCGAATATTTAACTTTACAAAACTCAAATGGTGCCTTGTTCACTAACACTAATACACATTGTTTGTTGCTGTCTGATATACTTCCTTGAAAAAAATACCTTTATGACCAGGCCACTCACCTCTGGTTCAGCGTCACCCACTGAATAAAGTTGAAATCCACATTGGGTCCTTCAGGTGCAGCACATACATAAATTGGGCCAGACGGTCAACAATGTCTCCTTCCAAGACGTCTCCTGCTTTTGATGGATTCATGGGAGGAAAAAAATGGTTTTCCTGAAGACATGGACATCTTTGAATGCATCGTCAATGTCCTGACAGAGAGTAAGAGACAAGAAAGGATATTCAAGTTACCCTGTTTGAAGAAGTTGGAAAAAATTTCCCCTGAAAATGACCTCAAGTCCCCATCAGACAGTGCAGCTCAGTACACCACACGCTTAGCCAAAATGGTCCACATTAATTTATGATAAGTTAAGTCCCCCTGACAACGACAACAAGAAAAATGCACCCTCATTTGGCTGTTGTACTCAAATTCTTTTTTAAATAAACCAAATTTCAAAAAGCACTGAAAAGTTAATCACATTACTTAAATATTAATTGTGGAATTCTATTTTATCTTAATTATTTATAAATTTGTCATATGTATTATTCGTAAAATCTTTATGAAGTAACTTCTGAATAAAGCTGCCTGATAAATGTGTAAAAAATACAGCATTGTTCTCTGAACATATAAAGTGGCAGGAAATGGAGCAGACTGCCTAAAGTGAAGTACAAGTACCTCAATGTTTTTAAGTACAGTTGAGAAAATGCACTTGTAACATTTTTATTGACGCTCATATTTATATTTAAAATGTTGTTCTTCACTGAGGCTTGCCGTGTTACAGACTACCGTTGCAGGAAGTTTTGGAACAGATTGAACATTTTCTTAACAGATTGTGCACAGAACATAATCCAGAGCCAAATGTAGGCACGTTCTGATCACGTGGAGGACAGCTTCTGTTAGATTTAAATTAACATTTTAATTCACAGTAAGAGACATTTTAGTCAGGCACCACACAACAACACACAACACACTTCAGGTGTTTGTATCCTGCCTATCGAGAGAGCAATCAGTGCAGAGCTGCACGGATGATACTCATTTTTAGGGAATATCAGACAAAATAGAGAAACACGGCTAGAAAAAATATATTGTTAAAAAACATGTTGAATTTTCTACATTACACTGGAAGTAATCATCAAAATGTACAACAATCATGTAAATTATCCAACGTCGAAGTCCCAAAAACTGCAGTTCCTCAAACGGCCACTTGAGGCTGGCTACAGAACGAGCCAATCTCCATAAGCCCCCATGTTAAAATGTCCAACATGACAGCAGAAATAAACATGTTTACAGCCTGATCTCTTTGGTTAATTTCCCCATAGAGTTAACTATTTTTTAACACACATCTGTTAAAATGATATTAATGCTCAAGGTTAATTAAGAGTGTGGCCGCTTTGATTGACAGGTGGGTCCTGTCACAGGTGGCTTGTTTGAGCAACCAGGCTTCATTCAGCCCGCCTCAGCTCCACCCATGATCAACGTCCTATTTTTAGATTAGCTGGGATGCGGCAGAGGTAGAACTGCCAAGATGGCGGTGGCAAGAACCACCACACTCTGAGCTTCACATCGGTTTTATACCGTCCATGATCAATAACTGCATTGAGGAAGTGAGGAGACAGAACCAAAACAAATCGAGTAAAAACTGGACCGATCCACAGATATTCACTTCAGACAGAAAGAGTTTTAACGAATGGTCCGTGACTGATATTCTTGTGATAATGATAAAAGTGCTGTGCACACAGGCTGCTTCTTGCTGCTCCCGTCTAAACCACATCTCGGTTTCCTCATCAGATGCTCACCCCCTCTTTCCACACACAAACATCCTGTGGGTCATGTAGTATACAACTCACACAAACCTCTTTTTGGATCCCTTTTCCATGAAGAGTGCAGCTTCAAAAGCATTTGTTCTAGGCTTGCCTGCCAACAAATCAAATAGACTCTAAAACAGTTTCTGTCCAAAATCTGCACTAACTAAGCCTGAAGTCTCAGAAAACAGATTTCTGATATTTTATGGAATGTTTTGTGCACGGTCATGTTACTAAATTTGCAATTTAATAGTTATCTCTGATTTTGTATTACAGCAGTAATAATGTCATGTTTGATCTTGCCAAGACTTCCACTGGTCACATCTCCAAACCCCTAACTGGTTTGGACATCCTTTGTCCACTCTCCTCCATTTTTCCAAATTCTGGGCATCACGCCATGCTGCCTTTTCTCCTGAACTGAGATGGAGTACTGAAACAACAGCAAGGGCTTGTTGTAACCAGGCAGCCATGCACTGAACAGAAACCCAGAGAAATCTTGAAAGGATACTTCTCTGTGTTCATTATATGTGCAAATATTGTAAGTAAATTCACCACATCATTTATATAGATGTTGTCACGACTGCTTTGTGTGTCTAAATCTTCCCCTGAAGTTCCCGAGAACTAGAAGAGCGCTTCACTGAAGAATCAAAAAATGACAGCAGACCATGAGGTTAATGGCATTTAATGGAAATTGTTGGCAGCAATGCAGTCTTTGAGGTGGAAACGCTCCAACCTTATCCCGTCCTCAGCAGCCTGGGGGAGCTGTAGAGGAACGACCGAAGGCAGAGCTAGCGATTCCTGATGAATAAACACCTGCAGTCATGCAGGACTTTGGTGTGATCAGGAGGTGTTTACTGGTGTGAGTAAAACTTTTGGGATTAAAAAGCGGATATATCTTCACTCTTGCTTCGTAACTTGTCTACAGGAGCAGCTTGATATTCATAGAGAGACTGGACTCGAGAAAAGTAAGTGTTACTTGAACCCTGATTTATCCAATCACCGTTCAGAAAATAAGATTGTTTGCTCATCTTGTGGACATCCTTTTGATCTATATATTATATATTATCAAATCACAACAAATCTGTTTATATTGGGTTAATTCTGCTGTAACCCATCATATTGTACTGAGTATGCATACAATCTTTGACAACTCACACTTCTGCCTTGTTGTGAGCATCAAGAAGGTGTTTCCAGTTCAGAAATGCATCTCAAGAACACCAATCTACTCACAGAAAATGTTTTGGACAATAGAGAAGCACATAAGGCTGAGGCAAACTTACTCTATTCATTTTAAGCCAAGACGGCACAAAGGCAGGCCACTGAACTGCCAACTGAGGGGGGAACTCTCAGGGATCCCTCAAACTCCTGGGCTAACAGAATGATAATGGTCTTTAAATTCAGCACTCAGCAAACACATAAAGGATTCAACCCAAGCGAGTAATTTGCTTCTGGAAATTGGCCTCACTGATACTTTACACTCTCCTACATTAAACGCAGATCAAGCAGAAAATCAGCAATAAATCTGATGTCTTTATGGACATTCTACTTCATCTATGTTCCTGTGAGCTTCAACCGAGGGAAGGGAGAGGTTTATGTGTGTGTGTGTGTGTGTGTGTGTGTGTGTGTGTGTGTGTGTGGTAGTGGGGTATTTGTATGGTCCCTGTAATCGTTTTTCAAAAGTGAGAACAGGGGACCATGAAGTGGAACATTAGTCTAAAGTACAGAGGTTACGCTCAGCTTATCCAGGTCTTTGAAGTGTCCCTTCTGCTAACTGACTGATCTTGTAAATAAAATGTCAGCGAGGAGTAAATGGTCCAGTTCAGACAAAAAAGAAATCTGTTTGGGGAACTACTGTGACTACCACTAGCATGTCCTTTGCCAGCACATTTGGACACCAGCTACACCAGCTCACTCTCACTCAGCTATTCATAAAGGTAAAGTCACTCCTAAGTTCCTAAGATTTACTAAAGTGCATCATTAAAACCTGATGAATGTCTTCTCTAGACATTAGTTGGCTGCTAGGAAACATATTGCACTGTCTGAAATGAACTTTGTAAACAGGAAATCAAGCCAGCATAGTTCTCAAAAACTAGTTTTAGAGGTGCAAAATATATTTTGTAAATGCATAGACAGTATGAAACATGGACATAGTGCCAGTGACGTCAACCCCCATGAGCCGTTTTAAAACTTATAATGTAGTTGCTCTGGCGGTTGTCATCTTGTCATCAGCTCTTCTGCCTCTCGGCTAATCTAAAAATCGGCCATGATCTGCTGGATCATGGGTGGACCTGAGGTGGGCTGAATGATGCCTTGGTTAATCAAAGCTGCCACACTGTTGATTATGCATAACTAATAAAGAGTTATATAGTTATATTGAAATTCAGCCTCAGTACAGTTGTCATGAACGGGGAAATTAGGTATAGAGACCAAAACCATTTTTTGTACCAGGCTGTAAACATGTTTATTTCTGCTGTGAAGTTGGACATTTTAACATAGAGGCTTATGGAGACTGAGTCACTCTGTAGCCAGCCTCAAGTGGCTGTTTGAGGAACTGCAGTCTCTGGCACTTCCACATACAGTAGGCTTCACTTCACAACTGTAGAGATTGCTGCTTGGTCTGCATACATGGAGAACCATGTGTGTTTGGTTAATTGTACTCAAATACTGCCTTTTTTTACACTACTACAATGAACGGGTGGAGAACTACTTAATCTCATATATATTTATGGGCACAATACAAGTCAAACTTAAACATCTTGGAGCTAAAATTTATATGTGACCTACAAAATAATCAACATGTAAACTTATGTTGCCCAAAGCCAAAGTTGCCTCGTCCTGTAGCACAGGAAGTTTCAGTTTGTCATTGTTGTTTGTATTGTTAGTTATAAGCCCGCAGAGCTGAACAAATGAATAATAAATAAATAAAAGAGATCATGACAGGCTGATTGTTGAAAAAGCTGAAAAATGCAATGCAGAACGTGTTGATGATGAATATTACAAAGAAATGATGGACTGAATATCTTTAAGTGTCCCCATACAACCTGGAAATGCTATCATGATGCCCCAAGATGAGCTTAAAGTAACTAATATCTCACTTAGTCTGCTGCCACCATGTCAACAATATGAGGTGGTTATATATATATATATATATATATATGGTCCATATATTCGTTTTCACTTGATATAGAATATAAAACTTTAATTATATTGCAGTCATGGAGCATTTGTCCATGGTTGTTTGAGACATTTTGTTATGCATTTAATTTGAAGTTGCTGAGGCATGAAGCTCAGCCATTATCACTTTTAGTCACAAAGTAAAAACTCCATCTGACTAAGCACTACGGCCAGAGGATTATAAAAAAGTCAAGACTCCAAAACAGTCGCTAAAATCGACAACCTGATATAGCATTTTTTTTTTCTTAAACACAGAATGAAACAGCAGCTAGAACACCCTGGCATGAATATTTTACATGCACCAATATTTCCTGACGCAACACTGAAGCTTACCGGGGACTTTTCTGCCTTTCAAAATGAGTTTGGATTATGAGCTCTGGCAGGTCGCTCAGAGGTGAGGACCAGGACCAAGAGGGGATTTTTTTAGAGATTGGAAGCAGGAAATGGAGGAAGTGAGGGACAGCGGTCTTTGTTCCTGTTTCAGCTTGATAGGATTGGGAGAGAAGACACAAGAAAAACTGAGTTGTGACGGCAGGCAAAGGTATGATTAAACCTGTGAGAGGAAGAGAAAAGTTCACACGTGGAACAAGTTCAACAAAACTTCTCGACTTTCTCTCCCTCTCTTCAGTCTTAGTTTGAAAATTTTGACTGGCATCCACTGTAGACATGAAAGGAAGGGGTGAATGCGTTGGTTCTGTTCACACGTGGAGAAACTGTAGCTCTTGGATGATTGAGTTCCTGCTCATAATCCCATTACAGCGCAGCAGATTCAGAGTTCATTTGTAGCTTTGTGTGAGGACACGCTCCAGTCTGAAAATGGGGAGAATCAGAACTGGCAGCAGCTCACTGACTCAAAGCTCCTTATGGCAGAATGTGGAAGATGAAGCTTTTCAACTGACCGAAAATTAAACTAATTTAATTCACATCTTTAATGTCTTCCTGTTCTTTAAGGCAAATAACTTGTTTTCTGGTTCTGTGCCTCTGACTATTCGATAAGTAAGTAGTAAGTATGTAGATTTTACAGTGAAAAACTGTCAGATCATGACAGTAAAATGTAATTTATATAATCATCCTGTTTTACTATATACAGAAATTTAGTAAGATATTTCAGAACTTTTATTTATACAGCATTTTAAGGCAATTTATACAGAATTAAGAAATATTTTGTATTTGAGGCTGTTAAATATACAGTAAAACTCTAACCCTAACCTCGCTGGTCACGTCTCTGTCTGTTCTGCACGCGGCTTCAAACCCCACCAGGAGTGATTCAGACTTTGTTTACTTGCTCAGATTTGGTCATTTTCCTGGCCTATGTGCTTCTAAATATGCTTCTAGATGTGTAAATTTGTTTTTGTTTGTTTTTACGACCGGCAGTTTGCACGGGGTATTTTATTTTGAAAATCCACCGGCTTCTCTACGCTGTGTCTGTATCTGGCTTCCGCCAGCTCGAGGTGCTCTGTGTAAATTGACGTAGGCTGTTCACGGCGTCCGTCAAAATTAGACAGTTTTGTATTCAACCCAGAGCCGAGCGGAGGCCACTTCTGGGACCCCTCTGAACCGGACGCGGTGCATCTGTGCCCGGTGGAATTTGGGGGTAAACGTGAAATCCACAGTACTGATATCCTTTTACCGTATTGTTAGAAAGGGTTATACTGTATCTCTGGCAACTGCAGCTGCCAGTTTTTTTTTTTTTTTTAACAGTGCAGGTACTCATATTTTTGCCACTGGAAAGAACCCACAAGAGGGCACTTCATTAACGAGCAACCTCCAGCAACCCAAGCAAAACTAATTACCTGAGACAGCCAAACTCATTGGTAATCTTCATCCTGCCTTTGCCCTTCATCCAGCTATCCATCAAGATATTCTACAGTTAAACTTCATTATCGAGGATCACAAAAGAAGCCAGGCTGCCAGTACTTGATCAGTAAATGTCATTTAAATTGTTTTAAGTAAGAAATATGGATAAACAGCAACATTTTATACATATAGAATATATAAAATATCATCCTGCAAATGCATGGACCCCTCATTGTGCTGAACAGTGTGTGCATTTGCTTTCACGGTTTATATACAGTAGTATGTGCTGTACGTGTGTATCTCCTTTCCTGCACCAGCTGCTGTGTGAACGGCTGAATGAGGCTGAAAGCCAGCAGGTTGTAAATCATCGACGGTAAGAGGCAGACCTAACTTCTCTCTTAAGCAACAAGACCATATCCAGCTCTCTCCGGGACAGATAAAGGAAGTTGGGTCAGGGATGCAATTACAGTTTTCTGCTTCTCTCCTTCCTCGCTGGCATCTCTGTCTCCAGTCTCCCCAACCTCTACATCCTCTTTGACTGACTCTGAGGAATTACAGGCTCATTAATGACATTCAGTCTCTCCTCTTGACCACAAGAACATCTTATCTGTCTGACTGTTTGGGTCTTTTTTCATTATCGTCCTCCCTCCTTTATTCTCTCCCTCATAATCTTTGCCTTTTGCCATCGCTTCATTTAATAATTTTCCAGTCTTCACTTTTTGTTTTGTAGCCTTTTTTTTTAAAAAATGGCTTTCTGATACCATCTTGCAGTATTTAAGTGTTTGCCTACACGGGACAGCCAGATTTAGAGAAGGTCTCCAGGTCAGGGCTGTACAGGCTGTTCATGGAGACAATCAGGCCGTCCACCCAAATAATGACTGCCATGAATCAACCAATGAATGAGACAGTCATTGGACTCAACACTGCGGTCAGCACTTCTGCCTCTAACTAACCCTTTGAGTGGCCGATAAAACTACAATGGAGGCTGCTTGTGTTGAAATGAGTGTCACAGGCTCCTGCTCTCAGGTTAGCTCGAGCTGAATTATTTGATTAGGTGGAATAGTTACAGTGGAGAGGGAGTGTTTCTTCCCTTGGTGGAGAAGTCAGTTTAATTGGCCACGTTTTGCATCACAGAGCACAACTGCATAGCTGTTTTTTTATGAGAGGCTGTTGCAGGCCTCACTGGAATAAAGCTTTCTGATTCCTGCTGCAGCAACTATTCATCAAGACGATAATCTTTACTTTAATGGGGACGACTCAATGTTTACTCTGTGAAGTGAAGGAAATGACCTGCCTGCTGTGCGTAAGAAAGAAAAAAAAAAAAACAGTAAACCATTAAACTTTATGTGTTGTCTTTGTGCGGAATTGTGCTCTGAACTTTTCATCTACTTTACCTGCGCCATAAGCCCAGATGAATGAAAGTCGTAACACACAGAGGTGGTTTAATTCACCTTTTATTTATTTTTATTTTTTACAACTCTTTGGAGTAGAACTTTGTCTTGGATTACAGTGATGGATGTTCTGTTAAATCACAATTAGAAGAGCAGAAAAAAATAAGAGCATCTTAGGTAACTCTCTGTGGGCGTTCAAGCACTGAACTCTCTGATTCATAGCCCAATAAGTAAAACCTCTCACTTTTCGGGACGCTCAGTCGGCCAAACGATGTTCTGCTTACACCCAGCGCTGCCAGTGATCTAACATCCAAACAAAAAAAAAATTGGCATTTGCAAATTCCCCTGTAGTGTTCATCAAAGCCGCATCGAAATCCACCACTTCTGAAAGCTCAAAGTGTGCACAGATCATCGGAGATGAAACAGCGGAGATTGATTGAGCAAAATCCCCTAAGCTGCTTCTGCATCTGGTTTCTGCCACTCCGACTCTTGATCTGCAATGTCATTGAAGTTCCAGTGCTCCAAGAAAGCACTCAGGAAAACTACTGCGGCTGCTGGGGGGGAAGGAAAAACCCTGACATCACCTTCCACTGTTTGATGAATATTCATAAAGCAGGAGGCGTGGTGTAGATGGTGAGGTGTTACTTGTACGTGTGTCCATGTGTACACACAAAAAAAGAAGGACGCATTTGACAAGCGTCTCAGTCGTTTGTGACAGGAGAGGTCACCGTAACCTCTTTGGCACTGATGGGACATCTACTGACGTCACCCCCTTCTAACACACGTGCACTCTGCACAGTACATTTACTGCATATGTGAACATGAACAAAATTTCCAATGTCATATAACTTGGGTCTCATTTTCACAATAATATTCAGCCATCGTCTCCAATTATCACTTTACTGTCATCAAGTTACATGACGATATCGGCAAAAAGAAGTCCTATGGGACTGGAAACATGAGAGACTCTGACTATCTGTTGTAGAGTTTACTGCCTGGTTCAAGTTTGAGCTAATATACTCACCACAGTTGTGCATCTGGGGTGTCAGGATTCTTCAAACTGCTGTTCAAATGTGGAAAAATGAAAGTATTTCATGTTTAAACATCAAAATGGTGCTTTGGGCGCAACAGGCTGCCTTGCAGTTCTACAGGGGCAATAATAAAATACACTCTCTCTCTGACCGATCACACGGCCTGTTTCTCTAATACAGTGTGTTTTCACTGCATGGTACGGCTCAGCTCTGCTTCTTTACACTCTTCTTTGGTTTCATTGTCAACATTCTTCTGTTTGGGTGTTGATCATGCAGGAAATCCTCCATTGTTCCTGTGTGTTTGTGTTATGTCGTATCAATTCAATTCACTTATATATTTATATAGCACCACATCATAACAATTATCTCATGACACATTTCATACAGAGCAGGTCTAGACTGTACTCTTTATAATGTACGACTAGTCTCTTCATATTACCGCCTTCGTCTTCCATCATCTTTTCCCATCCTCATTTTTCCACGACATCCAATCACATACACCAACATGTGTTGTGAGTTTAGTAGAAAGAGACAGAGAGAGAGAGAGAGAGAGAGAGAGAGAGAGAGAGACAGAGAGACAGTGAGGAGCATTTCGGTATTCAGAGAAACCAGTACACTGGGGATCTGCAGTGGGCAAAACACCAATGCTCACTTTAAAGTGTGAGTTGAACCTTGGCCTCTAATCGAAAGGCTCTCTCCCTCCAAACGCTCCCTCTGTCCTGTGTGTAATGTTGTATCAATGTTCACACCAAGAGACATTACACATCAAGAAATGAAGAGAATCCCTGGTGCCCAAAATATGTCAAGTCGAGTTGAGCCGAGATGGACGATGCAGTGGAAACACCGCTTTGGTGAACTAAGCTGTTGTTTGTCTTAGCTAACGCAAAATGGAGATGTAGTGCGCCACAATAAACACAAGATCATGACACCAAACCATCTGACAAGTGTGGAAGCTTGGACGGATGAAGGTAAAACTGCAGCTGTCTTAAATCATTGTTAACTTGGCAGCAAAAGCCGACATTAATTTTACAAATGTACTGTAGTTCGGGATTCACCTTTGTGGTTTACATTCAAATTATTTGAAACAAATTCAGTGTTAGGTCTAATGTGTTTGCACTTGATTGAGCCATGCTGTGCATGTATTCCTCACACATTAGCTGCTTTCACTGAAACCTCTACCTCCAACATGGTTTAGAAAACCTAAACTTGTTTCCAATCATACGATCTCTTGATCGCTTTTGCTTCCCTGACTTTATGTCACCATGTTCCTCGCAATTAACATGGCGAGTAAAAGTACAATTATCACTAATAGGGTTGATGATCAAAGCAGAAAATAAACCCAAATTCTAATAAACTGGATTTTTCCTTAAAATTCCTCAGTGTCCTGTAACGTGCCGACATGCTCTAACACACATTACAAGCTGAGGATTACGAGAGAGGACCGGTGGGATCACACAGGAGGAATAAACACAAATTATAGCAACAGGAGAATAGGAATGCACCCTCTGTGCTGCAATGTAAGCAGTCACACTGAGTTTGCGTGGGCGGACTCACTGGCTTGAAGAACACAATTACTGACATACCACAGCGCTCATTTGCCTCCCGAGTCAGGCTCCTGCACTCTGTAGTGTCTCTCTCAAAATCATGCGTTGTTGCCCTGTTAATATGATGTGCTGCCTAACAAACTCAAAGCAACGCTGCCATATATATGTGTGTGTGTGTGTGTGTGTGTGTGTATGTGTGTGTGTGTGTGTCACGCAGCTGTAAGACGCTGCTGCAACTGTGATCTTCTGGTCACCCTTTTCACTCTATCGGCCTTTACGCTCCATCTCACCCTCCTGTCCATCTTGGACATCGATACACCGAGCGGCAGCATTATTTAGCCTCCACACACAAAGACACACATGCATGCGCACACAGACAGTATGCAAATTGTTATCTAGCTTCAGTTGTTGCCTCTGTTAGTGCACATACAAACATTATAAAACATCATTTATCTGGGTTAGAGTTGCCATATGCTCAAATTCCACGGGCACTTTAATACTTCACTTTCTTGCAACCTGCCATATAAACTTCACATTTCAGAGATTAAAGACACTGAAAAGCACCATTATTAGCATGACACACACGCATGGTGTGAACAAAAATTCACCCTGCACAGAAAAAGGAGCTGAGAAGCAGCCTCTAACTGTCTGTTTGCCATTTCTCTCTGCCTTGCAGCCATGGCACGGCAATAAAGTGAGTGCATCTACACAGAGCGGGATCCCCACACATCCCGCCTCACACTGGCACCAGCCTCCCCATCCTCATCCTCTTCACCTGTCACTCAGTGCCTTTCTCAATTAAATGGGCTACTAAGCACCGGTGTTCATCTCCGAGGAGAGATTTCCTCCAAGGCGAGGAACTGTGGATTCGCTCGGGGCAGAGAGACACGTGTGTTTGTCGTGCCGGTTGGATCATGTGTTTTTGTTGTCTACAGCCGCAGTCGCACAGGAACACCACGCCTGACTTACAAGCCTTAGTGACGCTGATCTTTTCACGGCTGTCTAACCATGGAAAAATCCGATCGTGTGTGGGCTCGCCCTGTTTAGGGAGACATGAAGAAAAAAATATTTGTGCCAATGAGTTCAACATCAGGATTTTGAGTCTGTGTGAAATCAACCAAACCGCTGAGCTGAGGCACACTGTTCGAATCCGAAATGAAACTCGTGTCTTGATGACATGTCTTGGATGGCTTCCTCAGAATGATTGAACACGACTTGTCTCTCGATATTACCGCCTACGTCTTCCATCATCTTTTCCCCTCCTCATTTTTCAGCTTCTTTCTGTGGCTTCCAGTTGCATACGCCAGCATACATGTGTTGTGAGTATAGCAGAAGGAGCGAGAGCCAGCACGCTGGGGATCCACAGTGGGCAAAGCACCGTTGCTCACTTTAAAGTGTGAGTTGAACGTTGGCCTCTAATCGAAAGGCTCTCTCCCTCCAAACGCCCCCTCAGTCCAATCTCTGATGTAACAGGTGACTTTCACACACCTACACTCTTTAACACCCTGTTGTTCATCCTTCATTGAACTTGAGTTGGTCACAGTCACGCAGTAAGAGTAGTAGTAGTAGTATGAACTATTCATATGGATGTGGTGTTTCGGAGAAGGATTTCAAGGAGAACATTTAAAGGTATAATCTGCGGTAAAATGTGCTAGGAAATATGATATATTTTGTACTTACATTATCCCAAATGTTTCTAACAATCTGCAGTTTTATCAAAGGTAACAGTGCATTTCATTCGGTCACCTGTCAATGGCTTCATAGCCACTTTACCCCCTTCTAGTCAGGGAAACATGGGATACATCATAAAGTGAGGAGGAAAGACAGTGAATGTAACTGAGAGTAACGTGAATAAAATTGCAATAGTCTGTTATGACACTACGAAACTTTGTGCTCTGGGTGGCACAAGTCACACACCACCAACTATTTAACTGATTTTAGTGAAAGTGGATCATATTTTATGTTTTCCCTCTGATGTCCTCTGCTGCTCATCAACTCTGTGTGATGGACAGTAAAGTAAACTGCTGTGAACTGTAGCTGCTGTTAGCTCAGTTTGTTAGCTGGGCTGCCTACGCTATGAGCTTAGAGCGAGAGGCTGTTAGTGTTTGCACCACCGGCATTTTGGACCACCAGGAAGAGAAGGTTTTCAGGCCCAGGTCGTGGGGGAATGCTGACAGGAAGCGTTGCTGTTGTCATGCCAGAATGAGCTGGGCAAGTGGGCAATGTAACCGGGCAGAGGCGAAAAGACTGAAGGGGATGTTGAGGAAAGAAGCTGAGAAGAGAAAAGGAGTGACCAAGCAAGAAGCCGTCGTGCAAAAGTAAATCTGGGACTGACTAGTTGTTGGTGAAAGACAGATGTCGAATATGTGAAATGTTATCGTGCCCTAATGGGTTTTGCTGCCACCTTCCACCCTCCAACATCAGAAGCTCGCTGGGAAAATAATACAATAATCATTACGGTAAGACCACCAACTGATTTCAAAAAAAGAAAAGAAGACATTTTAGATATGAACTGTGTCTGTGCTGATCTGATAAATGCAGAGGATTGAAAGAGTGAAACATAAAACTTCTTTGTCAGCTAAAAGACGTCATTCATCATAATGAGAAATTTGATTACTAGATCACTAGAAATCCCGTGTTTAATGTTAATTAACAGGAAATACTTCTCGGCCAATCGGTCATATGAAAATGCAGAATTAATTGTCATTCAGTAAAATCTTTAATTATGTCTTTGTCACTTTTCCTTTCACATTTGTTCGCAGTCATTCTCCATTATCATCATTATTTGCATCACAATCTACCTAATTTAAACCTTATTTTGAGTCACACACCTACCAGGAGCATGTCATTTTGTTGTTCTGGTTCATTGTGAGGCCAAATATGTAAACACTTTGAAATCATTCGCTCTTTGTATCTCTCTCTCCCTCTGTAAGTCTCTTTCTATCCTTTTCTTTGTCCCTCATTGTCTTTGTGTCTCCCAGGTTATTCCTATTAGACATTATTCAGCATGGGGCTGACAAAGACCTGCCTGCTGCATGCTGATATAGCCACAGAGCACCGCTCCAGCCTCTCCTCTCTGATGTTACGCCATGCACACACACACACACACACACACACACACACACATACATATCACACAATAAATTCTCTTTATATTTACAGCATCGGGACGTGTGTAGAAACTGAGAAAGGCAGAAAGAATTGGAGCATTAACGACTAAATAATTTCCTCCGCATGGAGAGAGGAGAACAAAGGTGTGGAAGCGATTCAGTGGACAAAAGGAGCAAACACAGATTTTAATCCACCAAAAAAAAAAAAAAAAAAGGTGGATAGCAGCACATTTGGAGACAGACGAAGGGCCGCAGACAGTGATGGATGCACACAGACGGTGGACGATGGGAATTGTTCTTGAGGTGACACATACTGATGATGGAGGCCGCAAAGTGAGGGATGAACAAAAAAAAGAGGGGGCAGGGAGGGATGTGTAAGATGAACCTAAGCAGATGGGTCAATTGGTTACACACTGGGCAGCCTAGTCATAGGTGTGTGGCATGTGAACACACACGACCTACATGCTGCTTTATCAGCGCTGACAAATGCAGCGGAAAGGCGGCGCAATTTAGAAATGTGACGTACAGAGGAGAACGAGAAGATGCAGACAGTTTGTAAAGAGCGTGACAGGAAAAGGTAAATATTTCGGTGTGGGTGAGATGGAGTGCTGTTACAAACAAGAATGAGAAATTACGCTGAGATGGTGATTCATCAACGTAACGCTGAGGATTCAGATCCAGTTTGATCAAAGTGTCTAAACAAGCTTAAATGGCGTTTTAAGTCAGTTAGATTTACTAAGGGAAGCGTGAGAGAAGAGATGCACTTTCAAGCTGCACTCATTTTCATGTCAGATGAAAAATGTCACAACATTTGCCAGATGTGCAGAACAAAGCACGTGTGACACGTGTGACAAGTGACACACCTTACAGGACCATGCCAAGGTTTAGCCTGCATGACAATCATAGAGGCATTCCCGTCCCCGACCCTGATAAAGATAAGTGGTTACAGGAAATGGATGGATTGAATTTCACTTTGGCTCTGCAGGATCCTTCGAGAAGCAGTCACTTTCCCCGCATGAGAGTAGAGCAATAACAGAAGTCACACAAACCACTTAACTCGTTTGTGAGTCACAAATGTCATAAACCGCAGCAACAATAAGCTGTGCGTGTCCGAGCTGTGTTCAGCGTCGTCTAGAAACGCTTCTGTTGTTGCTCTGCAGCATGTTTCAGTAATTTCATGTGTTGAGCTTGAAGGATATCTGCACCAAATGTAACGGCAATGAATTCAATAGTTGTTGAGATATTTCTGGGCCAAAGTGGGGACCAACTGACAGACAGATGGAGATCGCTGCTAGTGTGGTGAAAACAAATGCAATAACTGAATAAAGTATGTCCAACAAAGGCATTAATTTGATAATAATGATGACGAAAGTTTCTTTACTCTCATATCATAATATAAAAATGTATGGCAAGGAAACAAATGTATTTTCTGTAGACTATTTGAGCAGCTACATTACAGATGTTCTTTATGCACAAATGTATGTGCAACAGAGCAAATATATGCATGCACTCTATGTATGTGTTTAAGTACATGCATGTGTGGGTATAATATAAATGTTTTTATTTTTAACCTTGTAAACTGGATCAAAGCAGAAGTTGTTGTCTACCTGCTCCGCGAAGACAAACATCACATGTAGCGCAACCTTCTGCAAAGAAGAAGAATTAAAGAAAAACGTCCTCTGTTATCGGCAGGTATTTAAACCGGTGTGACAGAACGCTGCCCAAAATGTATTACACTGATTGGAGTTTCTCATTGGCAGTGGGCCTTTAATCTTAACGCACGCAGCACCAATATATTCAAACGCTGCTAGTGCCTAACATACTTCTCTCCATTAGGTGAAGAAATGCCCTTCAGAAATATGCAAATAACGTGCTGAAGCAATTAACAGAGTGAAGTATCTCAGTTTGATCATATTGATCAGAGGAAAAAAGATAAAGTACTTCTTATTTAATGTGTCCATGCTCAATAAAGTACTCATTTGCAGGTGATGGATAACAAGGGCTGTTCTTAACCATCACAAGTACATCTCCGACTAATATGAGTCATAAACAACGTACAGTACGGATATGACATCCATCAGGCAGCCGGGCGATAAATCTGTCATTCATTTAGCCCACTGAGGAGGACTAAAAGGCGTGTTGCTGAAATAGTGTGCCGGGCTGTCAACTTGTCAACGTCACTGGTAAAATATACTGTAGTGCACTCGGAGTACTGCGTGAATGATGAGAAACACAATT
The DNA here is from genome assembly GCA_028641955.1 of Protonibea diacanthus. Classification (NCBI taxonomy): domain Eukaryota; kingdom Metazoa; phylum Chordata; class Actinopteri; family Sciaenidae; genus Protonibea; species Protonibea diacanthus. Next base: position 15,195,083 of record CM053987.1, read on the forward strand.
GCAAAGTGGAATTTGGCAGTCGGACGAGGTTAGCCCTGTGTGACCTCCTTTTACCGGCTCTTTAGCTGAAAAAGCGTGCTGCTGGCCACCGAGAGGGCCACTACTGTAATTGAACGAAGAAATTCTTCTCCGAGGGCAAGAAAAGAGGATTGCTGATCATAAACAAGAAATGTTCTCTTGCATGGCATCACAGTGTTGACCTGCCAGTTTAGATACACGGGGTGTCATTCTCTTTGTTGTCTTCAAGGCTCAGGGGAGCAGCAGAAAGCCAAACTTCAATAGGACGGCTGTGTCTTGTGGCTGAGTGACTCACTGAGTTTAATGAGAGTGTCTGTCAAAAGAAAAAAAAGGCTTTTCTTTTGATGTCTGCTGGTCCTGTCTTCTGACATGTATATCAAAGCTGCATTGGTTTGGTGGTGACTTGAGGTTTGATTTTCTTATTTGATCGACAGTGTCTTTGTTTTTTTTTTTTTCTTTTTGGTAAAATCCGTCCATCAGGATATTTCCAAAATCCAAAAGTTCAACTGTAATCTGTGAGAAACAAAAGATTGCTTTTGACAAATAAGAAAACAAGTGGCCTCCTCCAAGTGCCCCGGACCCTGTCTGCTCATCGCTCGTCCGCCCTGCCATCTGCTTCAATTGTCCTAATGAAGCACATCCTTCTGTGAGGTCCTCTGAGGCTCCACCTCTGCACCGGCCTAATCAGCTTCAGAAAGCTTTGGCCCCTCTGGCGGCAACCGGGCCACGTCTCGACCCTGATCGGTCATTTCATCAACACCCAGCGCCTAATGAACTAGAGGATGGAGGGCAACGAGAGGAGAGGAAGGAGGCAAACGAAGGAAAACTACAAGCGCGGGTCCATTGTGCTAATAAAGAGACTCTTTCCCTGATGAAAGTGGCTCTTTTGTTCCATGTTGGGCACACTCAGAGGACAGGGCGGACGAGGCGATCTGACCACTTTAATGTTCAGCTCTGTGATAAATGGTCAAGCGGTGAATTATTTCTCCCTTTTGGTGAGGTCTTTCTTCTCATATGCCAGCTCTGTATTAAGCTCTCATTTTAACTGATTGGGTCCTTTGTGTGCCGAGGTCCATGCAGCGCACTTGCAATTTCTCATTCTGCGTATGCAAAATGTGTTTTTTTTTTTTTTTTTTTTTTGCAGAGGCAGCTTGTTCTTCACTCTGCGTCAACAGGGAAAGTCGCATTCATTTAACATCGGAGGAGAGACTGAGCTCCTGATGAACGAAATACTTCAGTGTGTGCGGTATTAGTTAATTTTTATTCCATTTAGATCCATTTCTGTCCATAAAATGAATAAATTGAACTGATGGATTCCCCAGAAACAGTGATTAGCCGGGATGTATCTCTATTTAAATGAGAGGAAAAATCTTAGAGAAGTGGCCTTGAAGAATATTACATACGGTAGTTTCAATGTTATAATTGGGCATATTAATCATTTATATAACTCCCATCCACTGCACACCCTGCCCCACCTCATGCCAGATTGTGGCTCTAAATATAGCCCCTCCGGTTCGCTCTTTCTACCTCACATACAGATGTACAGTACACACACACACACACACACACACACACACGCTGTCAGACCTGTAAGACTTTCCCTGTGGCCCTGTGTTGTCTCTTTGATTGAGCTCCCAGTAGATTATTTGCTTGTGTATAGACAGATGCCAGAGGCAAGTCAGCTAGGTTAGAGCAAGAAAACTAGCTGCCTCCACCCCACGTATTGTATATGTGTGTACGTGTGTGTATGTGCATGTGTGTTTCTGATCATCTGTAGGTCGCAGAACTTTACGCCAAAGTTTTGACACTGGATTTTTTTTTTTAAATAAACTTGATTTATACGGTTATTCTCGTAAAGTAAGCTCCGGCGACTATGGCGGTGCATTTCCATTTAGAGGAGTTTTATTGAGGCGGGAGAAATGATAAAGCAAATGATTTATGAGCGGTAGCGACATGCCAGGCTGAATCTAATCCCGCAGAGGAATCCACTGACTCCATCCTGAAGGAGGTAAGAGGGGAGTTTGGCAAATTGCAGATAGTGCGAGGAGATGAGAACTGTAACCTGATGTAAAGAGACAGAGGTTTTTTTTGTGCTGAATATGAAGCGCGATGCATCACAGATTGAAATCTACAGATTATGGCCTTGCAACCTATAACCAATACATTTCTCATCAATCAGACAAAGCCTTGCAGTAAATATCAGTTACTGTGTCTGGCCATGAGAGGAGGTTAACCCAGTGTATCCAAAAAAAGCTTTTTCGGAAGTGCCCTCTCAATGTAGCATCTGCTGATGTCTTCTAGCTGCTCCGCACTCATTAGCAGGCAGGCTGGTACAGGACTTTCTCCATCTGGTAGCCCCAAGCAGCACACACACTGTACCACGCTCAGCACAGCACAGCGCTCATACTGAATACCAGTGCAGCACATGCAGCTCGACATGTACACAGTGTATAAAGAGAGATGAAGAACATGTATGGATCACACAGCCTGGGGTCCGTACAGCTCTGTGTGCAGAAGGAGATTCTTTTAATGCATACAGTAACATGTTGAATCCAATTAATGTGTCAGGTTGTTAAGTCTTTATTGGCTGGACAGTTAATGTCGCAGCTGATACTATAGGACGCTTTAAGATCCCATCAAAGTAAGCACTAAACTGATGGAGACAGCAAAACGGCACCATAAAGAACAGATACAACAGGCTGGACCATATGTTAGTGCACTGCTGTGTATCGCTTCTCATACTTCCATACTTACACTTGCTATTTTGAGTAATTAAAGTGTGTCATACTGTCAGTGATGGCAAAATGCCATCATTGCATCACTACCATCAGCGGTCAAAAAGTTGAGTGTGGAACGCTGGACACTTCTCACCCTCAATGATTGCCGTAAATACTGTGTGAGGGACCAACAGCATTGTGAAAATGGCGGTAGAGGAAGCTGCTGGAGCTGTAGCGGTTGCGGCAAATGCCACAATATACAAATGCAAGAAGTTTTATATATTTATTTTTTCAAATATTCATTGATTTTTCAGTGACACACCAGAATCAAGAGGTAACATTTCAAGTACAGTGTCCGATATAACAAGTTATAATAATAATAATAATAATAATAAACAACATCAAATACAAAGAAGAAAAACAAAAACACAAATTGGTCAACTTTGCAAGTGAACCATGGATCGTGCACCCAACTTTTTCCAACTTCACAAACTGAAGAATGTCCCTGAGTGAGAGGGCGACTTCCACCTCATTGAGATCATCGTCTAGCCAATAAGGAGACAAAAGCTGCAAAGTCAGCTTTATATTTGGGAAGCTGCACAGTCATGTGTTTTATATTTATAATTTGGCCATCAAATGTTGGCACTGATGCTCCACGCGGTTGCAATTCAGCAAAGAAGAAGAACATTTCAGGCAAGTGCACAAAAGTCATACTCGATGACACTACCTGGCTGAAATTAGCACACTACACCTGGAAATACATAGAGTACACAGTGTACTACACAGAAGAGCACTGACACTGAGTCTTCAAATCGAGACACAGTTCTTATGGAAATTTTAGCTTTCAGCAGAGCCAAACAGAAGCATGCAGAGCGTTGAGTTTCACAGTTTGAATCATTCTTTGCTCATCATCAAACAAAACGTCAACTCTTCTTTTAAGCAGTCTGAAAAAGTAGGACCACCTGTGAAATATATAAAAACCATAAAGTGGTGTGTCAGCACAACATTAGCTTTTAGTGAGCTGGGGGTGCCTGTCAAAAAAACATTAAAAACTGCCAGAGTCCAACTTGGCAGCAAGACGGCAACTCCTGTTAGTGAATAACAACCGCAATCTTACTTTGTAATGCACGGTGCTTCACTTTGACGTTGTCTTCGTCAAAACATCGGTGCAAATGCAGCGTGCGCGCCATCCATTTTCCTCTTGTGGTTGCTGCTTTTGAACCAAGTGAACAGCCAGTAGGACTGTTTTAGTGTGATTATAATGTGGCTTACACTATGACATTAGAGAATCCATAACGCATGCATTTTTAGTGTGATTGCTCCCAGTGAGAGGTGAGCCACGAACCCTGGCAGAGTTAATGACTACAGGACAAAAACTTGCTTCCTTATGTGTTTTTTTTTTTCACTTGTAAATGAGCTGTTTTTGAGCTTAGGGAATAAGATGCCTCAGCCATTACACCTTATACACAGCAGAGACACTCTTCGGCAATCTGAATGCCACATTCAGAAGCATTTTCTGCCTGACAACCTTAGAGAATAAACCACCCATGAAGAGGATAAGTGAACAGTTCTTTGTTAAAAAAAATAGCTTTCTCTGAAAAGCAGCTTAAACCTATAAAATCTTTTGGATCTGTGTGTCATTTTTATCTCTAATCGTAATAATCTAATCTATATCGCAGCACTTGTGTGTTCCTTAACATTTAATGTAGATTTGAGACATTAGAGATTTGACAGTATGGCAAGCTGTGGTATTTCAATGATCCACGTGAAGAACAAAGTCAGATTTTTCCTCAAACACTCCGAAGAAATCATCTAATGCTCCCGATAAACATCAATGAGGAACTTTTGTCAGCTGAAATTCCCTGAAGCACCAACCAGTGTTCTCTTTTGAAACGTTTAGTGCAAATATATTGATATAACAGGCGTGACACAGTTTCAACCCGAAGCAACTGTGAGGCAGGAAACACAGGGCTGAACATGTGATGGTTCCCTATGAAATTCATGTGGCACAAAAGGAGGATTAGCGCTTTTTCCCTTCACTGTAGGGATTACATGGAGGGGGCGGCACAGACTATATCTGTCTGTGGTGCAGATGAGACTTTTCTCACGCACTTAAAATGATTTATGGGACGGAGAAGGCTGGAATACAGCGAGAGGGAGAGAAGAGTCAGTGGAGAAGGCACATGGGAGAGCGCCTTGGGTGGAAATGAGGTTGGTTTGAGTGACAGTTAGGTAAAGCATCTGTGGAAAAAGGATGAGGTCCGTGAGGTACAATATGCATGACTGGGTGCAGTTCAGATATAATTATATACTGAAAAGTCATTTACCTTCTAAAATATTCAAACGTAAGTGGAGATGGATTGCATTTGCTTTAGTATTCACACGTGCATGGTCATGGTCACTGACCACGTGTGAGCTTTTTTTTTCTTGCAGTCCAATGTCATACAGTTTTTGCGTACAGTCACATGTATTTGAGTTTGTACTGTAGCCATTTGTTTCTGTTACGAGGCTGTCTGCCTCCTCGTTCCTCGTGTTTTCCCCTTTCCTGTTGTGTCTGTCTGTTTTGTTTGCCTCTCTCTGTGGCGTGTGTCCCTGGGTGTGGCCTCCGGTTTCCCTCTCACCTGCCGAGCAGAGACTTTTTTGAGCGTTGATATCCCCCTGTCGTCCACCTGCCACACTCAGCTCATATACTCTGTTTCCATTCTGCACCAGCCCTGCAATAGCCACTAGCCATTTCCCTCTCTCTTGGACCCTTACCCACCCTTGTTCATTCCACCTCTGTAAAATACAATCGGCCAGAGACTGGTGGTTGCAATTTAGATCTGTTAAACATTTATCTTAACAGTTTCCAGCTAAATGCTAACATCAGCATGCCATCAAGCTCACAATGACAATGTTAGTATGCTGATGTTTAGCAGGTATAATATTTACTATGTTCACCGTGTTGGTTTAGTGTGTACACGCTAACATGTGGTATTGATTATAAACCAAAGCTGATGATGGTGCTAGATGCAAAATTCATGGATCACCAAAGTGCTTACAAATGATCCTGAGAGGAGCATGAAGGTTTGTACCCAAATTTAATGTCAATCCATCCAACAGATGTGCAGATATTTCACTCAAAACCACAAATGTCACTGTCATGGTGGAGCTAGAGGAAAAGTCAGGGAGATCACAGAAGTCATTAGTATTAATTGTCCAGAGACTACATGTCCACTCCATCTGGTAGCTGTTAAGGTATTTCAGTCTGGACCAAAGTGATGAACCAAATGAAAGACTAAAAGAGATAGATAAAGAAAGAAAGAAAGAAAGAAAGAAAGAAAGAAAGAAAGAAAGAAAGAAAGAAAGAAAGAAAGAAAGAAAGAAAGAAAGAAAAGAAGACAGCTGAAGCAGGCAGTAGTTTTGTTCAAGGTACCTCCATCTTTTTTCCTGCAAACGTGGCAGCCAAGGCAGCCAGACCGAGCTTTCTAGGAGCAATTTCAGAGTGAGCAAAGATGAAACTTTAGCATAGAGAAACATTCACGGCCTTATTCTGTCTGAAATCTCCCTGCAGTGACATTTCACTGAGTGAGCTCTTACTTTAGACACATAAAGACACAAAGTGGTGGGTGAGAGTCAAAATACAGGAAAGAATCATACGCAAACTGCAAATGAAACTGAAACCATGCTCTAAATCTAAACCTATCATCTGAATTGAACTCCTGTGAGTGTTTTTCTATGAAAATATCACTGCATCAGGCCACCTGCTACTCCAGCTGAGGAGTGGCAGGTGACAGCGAGGCGTTTGTCACTGATGGATGAACCTCCTCCTCAACACATCAAAATGCCACTGGGCCAGGTGGAGACCTGATGGGTGGTTCCTTATTGATGGACTTGGCACACCGGGGGAAGAGATCAATGGAGAGGAAAAAGGATTTCAGCTGTGAACTTAGCTTTGACTACAAATCAAAAAAAGGCGCACACATGTGCTTACAGGATTGGCTGTTATATACATTATCAAGACAGATATTCGCCGCCATGAGTGAGTGAACAAGTAACCTGCGCCTAACCCTCGCTGGCCTTCCTCTGCCCTCTCTAGACAGCTGTAATGCCTGCAGCGTTTGGCTGGCAAAGCCTAATGACATATTAGCAATTAGAGGAGAGCAGGTTTAATGATTTCATCGGGGCCCGCGGCTGTGCCCAGCTTTATTTAACTGCAGTCCAGAGGAAGGTTGTGGTGTGGCCACTGCCTGAAGGAAAATGCTGCTGCTGATGGAAGTCATACAGAGTTGTCAGCGCGTTTCAAAGGAAATTCAATTGTATTTGTTCGCGGTCACAATTGATGAATAAACAGAAGCGGTGGCACTTTGTAAACTGGATTATTTTGAGTCCAAATGAGATTTATGTTTCAAAATAAAGGGTTGTGATGACATAGCATGCCAGATTTTTTTGGATGAATTATCAGAAGATATCTTCCACCTAGCTTCTCTCCTTCTGACACAAAAACATAGGTGTGAAATTGTCAATATTTTGTGTAATAAACGTGTAATACATATTATTTTTAGTTATTTGTTGTTTTTCAGATGTATTGATCTTGTGCGGTTTCAGTGGTTAGTTTTTCTGATGCCAAAATAATATAGATTTGCTATGATCTGCTGAAGCTCATACGAGAGTTATTTTGTGGAGCTGACCAGTTCAACATTTGGGAAAATGGCTGCAAATGGTTAACTCAGCATAAAGAGAAAGTTTCTAACGCAATACTTCAAAATGTGCAAACAGATACAGCTATCTGTATGATTAAGATTTTTCATCATCATGGTTACGTCTTACGTTAATGTTTTGTTGACCCATTCATCCAGCCCGACCTCTTCCCGTTAGACATTGTTGCTCTATGATAATGTCACCTGACTTCCTCCTCCGCTCCAGTTATAATTACTACGGCCACTATAGAGCTTTAGAGAATTGAGCGTGAACATATTTCATTTTGGGGCACTGGCTGTACTTTTACTTGTATTGATCGATCCATGTGACAAAACTTATTTTCTCTGGGAAATTAATAAACTGAGCTGAACGCTGTCAGAATGCAGGTACCTTATTCTTAAAGTACAATGGTGAGTGATGTTATTGCAGTAACATGTACTAAACACATCTAAAAACTCATTCATAAAACAGTAACTGATCACATCACTGCTACAGATTAGACGGTGAGGAGGAAACTTTCAGACCTGAAGCTGATCTGTATTCATGGCACCTCGTAGGATTTTTAACAGGATTTAAGCTGCGGCAGCCACAATCACTCGCGCAATTTTATGAACCAATGAAGCACTGGGCAAATTTGATGAAATGAAACATGTTGATAAATAATGTAGGTGTGTATGTGTTTGTCTGTATTACAAGCGAGTTATGGAGTGTTTCTATCGCCATGTTACTTCAGCAAATTATGACTCTAGTTCTTGTTTGATATATAGAAAAAAAGCCTGGGTGTGTGTGCACAGACTTTTATGTTGCAAAGCTTCATTTTATAATGTGCACAAAGGGAGATATCAAATGTACTTCAGATAGTGCAGCATAATGGAAATGGATATACATAAAAGCCAGGTGGTATTGCAGAAGGCACATAAAAGACAGCTCAGCATTTATGTATTTATCTTGTAGCTTGGTGGGATTTTACTGCACGACTGTGTGTTATTTTGTCCAGAAATAAATCTTATACACTTCAGAAAGCTTTTTCTTGAACTAGAGTGACATGCTTTGACAGTGTTCGCCTAAATCTTGTAATAAACATTTGAATATACAGAGAAATGAGTTTAAAGCTTGGGCACACATTGACCTTGAGGCTTGTGGTCACACAAATTTGAATGTCACTGGGTTCAAATGTCCACGTTGGTTTTCAACTTTTATTCCCTCAGTCTGTGTTCAGCCTGGTCACACGGTCATTTAACATATTTAGACTTCACCACGGTGGCAATGCTACAGTGTTGACATCATAGAAGAAAGAGAGGGCTTTTACTTCTCACACAAGCTCAAAAGGGAGGATTTAAAAAAATATATATATACTGCAGCTGAATGGCTGTTTATCCACACTACATGATTCTCTGAGAGGAATGCTGGGGATTATTAGCAACACTGTATTATCCCACTCACAGTGTTATCCTCGGGCTAAACACACTGAGACATCAGAATCAAAGTCTAAAGTGCAAATGGGTTTTAAAATTATTTTCCAATCACTGTTCTGAACAGAAAATGGATTTTAAATCTACATAAACTACTTGGAATGGCAAAAAGAAACTGTAAACAGCAAACACACCCAGCAGACCAGAGCAATGTGAACAGAAAAACTCCCTTTCAAAATAAAAGCCTGCTCTTGTTTATCCACATCTTGAAATGTGCACAGAATTTAGCTTCTAATAGAAAGAAAACTTGCTGACATGCTACACACTCATCCTTTTCTTATTGCCCTGCTACATACAAGTCACGCAACTCCCCGGATTGGCACTAAACAGTGAGCCTTTGACGTAAATTGTGAGTTGCAGAATTAGACACAAAACTTCCACAGATTTACCCCCACCAGCCCTGCCTGTACCTGATCCGATCAAGCTGGCCTCTCCCCCAGCTCCTCTGTCAGCTAATGTTGTCATTCCTTCATCGTTGGCTGTAAGTCAGCACCCATTACCTCTCTGAGCCACCCCTACATTTTCCCCAGTCACCCTCTCACCCGACCTCTAATCATTGCTAACATCAGCACAGGAATACTAATGGCACCCTGTGATGGGAGGACTCCAAGCTGACGGCGCCACAAAATAATAACTGCCTCCCACATTCTCTGGGAGCAACAGTGGAGCTTTGCCACTGGCATTATTCTCAATATACACCATTACACCAGCAGTAATAAAAGGTGCTTTAAGCTGGAATATCAAGGCAACAATGAGGAGGGGACATCTGTGCTGATGGTGAGTTAATTAAGCCCCAGGACAAAACTGCCACTCTTTTTTTATTCTATGCTAACACGGTACAGTATATATGGAGCTGTATATCATCCTTGTGGCCATTCATCTTGATGAACATCACTGTGCTCTGGCGTTGCAGCCCCCACTGTGGGAGTGTTACAGCCTCAGACAAAGATGCCTTGCAGCTGGAATTGAAGTTCATTGATCTGAGCGAACTGCAAGTAAAAGGGAAAACCAGAAAAAGAGAGAATAAATAATTTTTTCCTGCTGGCACATTATTGATCAGGAACGTTCGGGGCCTTTCCTTAAAAGGTGTTACAGAACAAGAGAGTAAGTCAGAACACACACAGAGAGAGAGAGAGAGAGAGAGAGAGAGAGAGAGATACATTTTAAAAATAGACACTGGCACGAAAGAGATTAAATAAGATTCACTACAGAAGTTGGAATGAGGAAATAAATCCTCTCTGTGTTTCATTTAATTTCTTCCTCTCACCACAGTTATTAATGTCTAAGCCTTAATTACATTGTGGACCGTGGAGAGTCAAAGCTTTTATCCCGAGAAGGACTCATTTTTTGTTGAACATGGAGAAGCTCTTCACACAGGCTCGTTTTTGTAGCACCGCTCTGGAGCATAATTAATAGATGGGACGGAAACCATGAATAGAAATGCGGCAAATATGTCATTTTTTTGAACGCCCTCCACTCTGCTCCCTCCATCTTTCTTCAGGGAGTATTTGCGCTGTTTGACGGCCGAGGTAATCCATTTTGCAGTGAGGCTGTTTAAAAAATGGATGCGGCTTTAATCACGGAGCCTATGTTAAAGTGTGGGATGTTTGAGTGTTCTGAATCATCGTTTATCTTGATCTCAACTCAGAGGTCCTACTGACCCTGATGATATGTTGCCAGAGGCAGGACAGCTCCACAGCGGATGTTCAGACATGTCCTGATTAAAAACATACACAACTGCCTTTAGCCTGCTGTAAATTTCCCTCATTGCTTATTATCATTCATAGCTGCTGGCGACTTTTCTGATTGCCTTTTCAGATTCAAGAAGCAACGTCAGCACTCACAGGACGGAGTGCATCCCCTTGTCACGTTCATTTTATCTAAGGATGTGCGTCTGTGCTTTCCTGTTTATTCACGTGTGACAGTCATGTTAGACAAATTCCCAGCCATTTGAACAGAATGGATGGCGGTCATTAACGAGGCCGGGTCTAAATCATTCGGCCTGTAACGGTACAGGCTGTGATGGCTTTGCCTATTGCATTACCACACAGCAGCGAACCCTGTAATCATCACAATTCCTCAATCGATGAGGCGTCCATTCAGTGCTCCAATTGACTAATCGACTCCTTAGCCTCCAGCTAACTCCTTCCTCCCTTTCTCTCTGCTACTGGCTCGAGATGAAAGTGGAAAAGACTCTGCGTCCTTCTATGCCACATTGTGTGTCCCCCCCCCCCCCCCCCCAACATTTCCAAAGCTGGAGCACCGGATTGTTCAACCCAAGCATTGATAATGTGGCCGCTGGCAGCTTATGGAGGGCGTCAAGCACAATAATTCCATTAAGTGTTCAGCGCTGCATCAACACAGAGGCCGACATTTGCTTCCTCAGCTTTCTCCTATTAATCGCGCCTCCATGTGAGAAGATGCTTATTCCCGCCTCTTTGCACATGCACAGCAGGGATGGCTGATAACCATGTTTCCATGAAGGTGGAGCTGATACAGTTAAAGAAGATTCATCAGTGAGTTCCTCTTCATCGGTTCACTGGGGCATGGCATGGTAACGTGCTACTATGGTGTAGGAATTTTTACTAAAGCTTATATCATTAGGGATCAAATAACAGTCAGTTTGAATCATTTATGCATTAATTTGTTGCCAAATTAGACCTTTTGTCCAATTAAAGTGAACCCACTGCCCTCATGGACTGCACATCAGCCCCTGAGGATGTGCTCACACTGCAATGATTGACCAGGAGCAGAGCCCCTTAGGTGTATTGAGGAGCAACTGTCTTTCCATCTATATCATGTTTTGTCAGTTCAATATCCCAAAGGGAGATTATTAAGACCATAATGGAGGAATGATTCTTTGGCAGTAGGTTGTAACCCTGTCTCACTCGAGCTGATGGATATACTGCATGTAGGGCTAACATGGAGCATAGGGCTAATGCACAGTAATATTTAAGAAGAAAAGAAAGTGTTTAAATATAAACTGATGCTCATTCAAGGATAAAAAGGCATAAACATTTTTTTTCTGCTGCTCATTTAAATACCAAGAGTAAAAAAGTAACTCAGATTGAACTATACATACTATATATGTCTGTAAACTTTACAGAAGATATTACCACTAATAAATCACAAAACAAAAACATGCTTTTGCCATTTATAGATTTTTTCCCCAATCACTTTTCTATTATGTACGTTTCAATGTAATCCCATATATTTTATTAACATAGTAGCGTGTGTTAAATAGCTATTATAACTGCTCGGTTGTTAACATAGTCATGGGATCTGACGCTTGGCACACACATGGTAAAACGACATAACTGACACTGAAACAAAGGAACACACAAACTAAATGCACAAGCGAAGGCAGGGTAACAACACACAATCCAAAGACATGCACCTTACAGGTCATAACAGGTTAAAGGTGTGAATGGTTGTTTGTCCTGTGATGAACTGGTGACTTGTCCAAGGTGTACCACGCCTCTCGACCAATGACAGCTGGCCTAGGCACCAGCCCCCTGTGACCCTGATAAGTATAAGTGGTTATAAAAAATGGATGGATGGACAATATGCAAATTAACTGTTTTTAAAATTAACTAACATTAATTATGCACATTACATGTTTTGATCAGCAGTCAGCATGTCAAATGCGATGGTAGGATGATGGGGCATTTAGGTATGCTAGTGGCTCGTATAACCAATGTTAAAGCACACACCAAACGATAATATTACATGGAGGAACTGACACTGACTGAATGTTTGGTGTAAAATGACAATACTGGCCCAACAAATGCACTATACCAAGCAGTACCCAAAGAATTGAGTACACGCGGTGGTGTGTAGGTGTCATCTTGGTGGCTAACAATTTCTGAAGTGAGCAGGTCAGAGTGGCCTCCACAGGGCTGCCACTACAGATGGCTCATTAGACTAGCGTTTGATAACCCCCCACCCCCCTCTGCTCTCCTCTTCGCCTCCATCTCCCATCCCTCCATCCCGCTGTCATCCTTCTTTCATCAGTCTAACACTCCAGCTGCTCACATCTAACAACCACAAGAGTTCAGACAGCAGAAAGAAAGAGAGAGAAAGAGAGCTGTGCAACATATTGCACTATGAAAACTGCAAATAAATACTTCATAGCACACCTTTTCTTAAATTATGCCCACACAGAGAATTTAAAACACAGCCGGTTGCAGCCGCTTGTTAACTTTAGCCAACTAAAACACAGCAGTCTGTTAAATTTACTGCATGTATCACTATGTTAAAATGGGTTGCACCACACAAACTAGTTCTTAGGTAGAGATAAGCTCAGCTAACTGCAAGGTAGCTAAGTGAAGCTAGCTTGCTACTGTAACAGTAATGCATGGCTCATTTAGATTGAAGAGCAAAAGAGGTTATATGAAATATGCTTGACATATCTGAGACTTGTCCAGGGTGTACCTCAGCCCACGCCCAATGTCAGCCTCGTGACATTGTGATAAGGATAAGTGGTTATGAAAAATGGATGGATATCTTGAAGTTCTCCGAAAATATGTTTGACAATGAAGTAAAGTTCAGGGATGTGAAATCATGTTTTTATAAAAAGATAAATAAATAAATAACAAAATAAACCTCAGATCATTATTGACATTACTGACATTGTCATCACATTTTAGGTTGAAATGTTCAATCTGTTTGCAAATAGTTGCTTACTGTCACATTTTGCATCTATGGAGCAACTATATCATTCACCTGGAGTCATGTTTGTGTCCACCTGATGAATATAATTCCAATAATAACTTTAATACTACCTCTTTTTGCTCCATTTCTGGTCACTACCAACACCTGAGGGACTATTTAGCTGATAAATGCATCGCTATGTTCAACAGCTTGTCGCTAACGTGTCTGGCTGCTGTTTTGTACTGAGCAGATTGGGTTCAGTGGACTTGCTAAAAGCTGTTTTGCTAAAAAAGCTGCCTGCTGTGGCTGAAAATGATGCCATGAAAGCAGTGAGAGTTTTCACACTGTCATTTGATATAGTAAAATAAAACTTATTGATTATAATCACTTTTTTTTCACCTGGTTCCACAAAACATCATCTATTACTGGAAGTGTGTTACGCCTTGTTGCAGTAAAGTGACTTACTAGCAACCAATTTACACAGAAGTCTTTACTAGACAAGGAATTTTAACAGGATGAAGAACTGTTTGTAACTAACTAGTTGTCAGTAACAACTGACAAAGGACTTTACATGGAAACTTTTTAATGGATTTACGATTTTTTACGAGAGGTCTACGAGAGAGAGAAGAGTGAACACAATGATGAGGACAGAGAGGTTGTACGTGTGCAGCAATTTATTGATCCACTACGCTCTCGTATGTAGTATCTATTTTACTACTCTCCTCTATTATTAATATCCCTATCTTTTTCTCAAGCAATTACTAAAATGGATGCACGCATGTATATGTATACGCACATGGATGTACACACATATGTATACAGGGGTGACCTATATCCTGATGTACAACATAAAAAAAACTACTATCACATACACATTGTATACAGCCTGGTATGTGCTGCAAAGATTTATTTAGCTATTTCTAAATGCAGCGCCTCATATTTGATCAAACTGCAGCCATGCATCGGTCTTGATTGGAGCAAATTGAATGGGTGTGTTTTACAACATTTTCATTATCACAGTGTGCGTATCTCTGAAGTTTATTACTCATTGTTTATGGCCCTGAAGTAGAGACTGCATGCCTGATGTTCATGTGAGTTATTGATGGTTGTGGAGTGTCTTTGTGTAATTGTGCTGTGAGGTGTCGTGTCTATGATCAGGAAGCCCTGTGTTGACAGACTCCACGGTTGTGAACGTGTCACTGATTAAATGGGTCTGACTGAAATGTGTCCCCAGCGATGGGACCAATAAAGAGCCAGCGGGGCAACACTGCCTCATTGCTTCTGTAACAACCACTATAATTTAACACCTAAACCCCACCACTCACTGACACACGTGCACACACACACACACCCACACACACGTACATAGTTGAGCCTATATTTTACAGCAATACAATATAAACACTGTGCCAAATGTCAACATGACCTACAGATGGGTTTACTTTTCACGCATGAGTGAGTGAAACAATATTATGCAACGACTGAACTCCTCTCGAAATGCTGGCCTCAAGACGAACAATATTTGAATAAAAACACAAGAGGGCATTTGTAATTTTATTATTATTCATTATTATGAGGATCAAATGTGGTCATGAAGCAGGAAAATCGTGGGAATATTTAAGGATTGCTGTCTGAGGGGCGGGGGAGAGAATGAGGAGAGTGAGACAGAATAGTAAAAGATTCTCTAAATGTGGTTTGAACCTTTTTTTTTTATAATATGCTGAATATTTTATTACAGCTAAAGCAATTAAACAGCTATATAATTTTCATCTCCAGTGAAGTACAGGTCATCTTCTCTCTTCTCTTCTCTTCTCTTCTCTTCTCTTCTCTTCTCTTCTCTTCTCTTCTCTTCTCTTCTCTCCTCTCCTCTCCTCTTCTCTTCTCTTCTCTTCTCCTCGAGGAACATCAAAGAGGCGTAACAGGATATTTAGATATGAGTCTATCCTCCCACTTCTTAGCAAGTGTTACCGAACACTTCATTCACCTTGAACTTGTAGTGCTCTTGCAGATAACTGGCGTAGGGACTTGACTTGAAGAAACTTTTCCACAAGGCTGTCAAGATAAAATTGAATAAAAATTTCATTCATGAAGTGTAAATGCTGCAATAAAACATTAGCCCAAACTGTGTACAGTTATTGCCACCCGGAGGTTGAAATTTCTCAGTGATTTCCTTGTGAATGCATCAAACCAAGCTATATCATTCCTACATGCTGTGCCTTATGGGCAATATTTGCCACATAAAGCTGAGTGCCTTTCTCACCTCAGATTTACAGGTTGTGATGTTTGCTTTGCTGATTTCTATTGATTGTATCCCCAAGAGACATCTTGTTCCTATCAATCAATAATCATTGGTGATATAGCCAGTTAGGTTTCTTGTCCCCAGCCTCTCCTCCTCTACATTTCTTTCACATTAAAGGTGCCTAAAATAGCCAGTAGACAGACATGAAAGCCCCCAATCACAGCAGAAACCAGTGAGCAGCTACTGAAGCTTAAAGAGTCCTTCCCTCCAGCAGACAGTCCGGGAAATTGACTCTAAGGTTCAGTGTGTGAAAGTGCAGAGGTGGCTGCAAGAGAACAACACATTGATTCCATTTAAAGGGCACTGTTGTTTGGGTGAAGGTAATGTGTCTGAGTGCAGGGAGAGGGACTCTGAAGATGGCTCACAACTGCTTGGTTACGTTGTCTAATGAAAGCTTCATTTTCTCTGCTTCTGGATCGGGCTCACCTCATCCATCACCAGAAGCCCATCAGTGAGAGACGGTGGGAAAAGTGTGGAGCCTCTGGGACTCCCTCCATCCCCATCTCTGAAAATGAGAAAACTAATAATAGGACATGGCTGGGCATTATCGCAGAAAGCATCACAGTGTTTGCTGATTCTCTCCGTTTGGAGGAAGATACTGTGTGTCGGTGAGGTCAGATGTGGTTTAACGAGGTGGGTCAAAAGATCCAAACACCAAACTGTAACTACCTCGTCACATTCTGATTAATTATCTGAACCTGATCAGAGATTTCTGTATCATGGACACATGTATTTGTATTTTAATGTGCATCTATGTATGAGTAACACTGGCTGCTTGTTGTGTCCCTCTCTGCCTGCATGTCCAGTAAGTGGCTGCTTCAAATAAAGAAAGATAGAGGTACAGATGGAAGAAGAACCTTCAGATCCTTGAGGGAATATGGTGGCGGATCCGCCGCTAATGAACCCTGACTTAGCTGACCTCTCTGGGCTCCAGAGAGTGTTAGCAGCCACACACACAGCAGCCAATTAGATCTGACCCAGAGCCAAGACACATAAGATTACAAGGGAGTAGCAACAGAGCCTCTGATGAATGTGTGCTATGACATGGGATGGTATTGTTATGAGTTGGAGGCTAGATAAAGTACACTGCGGGTGTGTAAATGAAAACAGACATGAAAATGTTGAGAAACTAGATGGATCACACAGACCCACAAAGAATTCAGTTTCCCTCAGCTCGACAAAGAGTCAAAACTTCTTTCAGGTCATTGTTTTGGTTGTATGGCCCATAACTTTACTGTTTTATTCTCATCAAGACAGTGGTGAATCAGCAGCTCTTTCTAGCAATAAAGCTCTGATAAACGCACTATTCACTACCTTCTAACAGCAGACAGATAGTGGAATTTATTATATATAAGATTCTGCTGAATGTGTAAACAGCTAACTGTCTGAAAGCATGTTAGCAATATGAACTTTATAATGCGATAACATGTCAGTGGTATATTTACAGCCCCAAATTATACTCATTAACACAAATGGACAATTCTAAAAAAAACATGGACCATCACCCAAAGGTTTCTGAAGAGTCATTATGAAGCTCAAAGTGTGGTGGCTCTGGCCACCGCCATCTTGGTTGTCCTGCCTCTGTCGCCTCCTGAGTTAATCCAAAAATGGGGAAAAGCATGGAGCCTGGTTGACGCTGAGGCGGGCTGAATGACGCCTGCGTGCTCAAACTTTAAGACCAACATACTGGCTTATGGAGACTGACTCCTTCTGTAGCCAGCCTCAAGTGGACGTTAGATGAACTGCAGTTTTTGTCACTTCCATGTTCGCTTCACTTGACAGGAGGTTGTTGTTTGGTCTCAACCTATAACAACAATGCATTGTATTAGCACTTATTGATTTCAGTGGTGTTAATGACTTGCAAAGAACTACAAGACATAAAATTCTCTTTCACAATTAGCATTAGTCATTAGACGGTTAAGATGAAAATGTGTTTCCTCTGCACCGCATGTATTTCCCCTGTTTCTTTTTCTCCTGTTGGTTTTTGAACCTCTCCTTCTCTCACAGTGGAGACATTAAGCTCTCCTTCACCTCCTCCACAGCACTCCCCGGGGATCCCATCACGCCCACTGTCTCCCATGGATACCTCAACTCTCCCTCTCATCACCCTGGAGACCCAGCAAATGGTTTGCTCCCAGCAGGCTTTGGTCCAGAGCACGAATCCACCAATAACATATCATTATCACCTGCACTAATGGAGTCATTTAGCTGGTTCCCATTCCTTTAAACACATCTTGAGTTCCTGCACTAGAGACAAGAGACTTCAATGTCTACCAGGGTCAGTGTTTTTACACACAATCTGAAAAAAGAACAAAACAAAAAAAAAACATCTTTATGTGCCCTATTTTGATTAATGATAAATTCAGCTTTTAAACCTGTTTTCTTTTGTATTTTCAAGACAAGTGTAACAAGTGATTTCTCCTCTGGGGCGTCTTCTTTGCAGAAACTTCATCTTATCTTTGTTATCATAGTAGCTAACACCGCCCGCAAAACTTCATTCAATTAACCCAATCTCTTGTGTGATATTGTATTGTTTATCTTTGCATGATTTCTCCATTAGGTTTCTCACCTCCTCCCACTGCTCTACATCTCAGCCTGTAACTTCATAAGCCCAGAGTAGTACCAATGTGGGCCGTATATGCAACAATAAAGTGTGTAATGTATATTAAAGAGGTGGAGTTTGCTGCCAGAAACACACTGAAGCAGGTCGGACTGCTTCCAATCTGAACCAACCAGCTAACTGCCTCCAAGAGATGAATAACGTCCGTTAAAAGACTCCATCAGGACCCTGAAAAACAAACATCTCTTGTTAAATCTGTGAAGGTCAAAGTCCTTGGGTCAGTATTATACAACAAATCCTAATTTGTCTTAAGAACCCTCGGTGAGCTTCTATTACAGACCATATAATACAACTTTATGCCTGAACACTTGGCTGCAACATATCCAATGCACTGCACGTTCGGACAAACACAGATTCAAGCAACTTCCTCCTGGGACACATTATCAGTAAGCTCAAGAGCTCCTCTCCTGAGAACTATTAGCTTTTCTCAACCTAACCTTTACAATGGTATTTTAACTAGCAGGGCAGGAACGTTCCTGTGGGAGGTTTGGCTTTAATTTTGCCTTTAGCAATTTAGGAGTTTGTATTATGCCAAATACTTTACAGTTGAATGTGTACACAGTGAGTGCTTGTTATGAGGAGGCTTTGATCACTCAGTGTGTACAGCAGGCTGACAAGTCAAGCCTGATGGAAAAGAAGGTGAAGACATCACCGTGGGTAGCTGGAAAATGACTGTGGGCATTTTGACTTCTCTTCTGATGTTTTATAGACCAAATGATGAGTCAGCTAATTGAACATTTTTTATTATTAGCAAAACAATCAATAATGAAAAGCATCTTTAGTTGCAGCACGAATTATCACATACCTCAAACTCAACATACTGTTTCTCTTTCTACTGATTTGATTTCATTTTCATATTTTATTTTGCATCAATTCAGTACAGTTTTATTTCTGTTTTGTTTAGTATGCATATGTATACATTGTAGGGGTGTTGCAATATTTGTATATTGACGATAATTGTAGTATTTAAAAAATTAAATATTGAGATTGTCTTATCAATACACATGATAATATTGTGCGAGACAAAACAATAAAAGTTAAAGCTGAATTTGACTGATAGCATTTTAAAATAAATTCTATAGATAGCGCAAATATCGCGTTATCGTAAATTCTTTTGGCCACGATTATCGTGTAGTGAATCTAATAATATGACAGGCTTAATATGTGGTTTATGTGTTTAGATTATGTATATGTTCATTTTAATATGTAAAGCAAGCAACATTTCCTTGAAGAAAGCCCTATTGTGTCTTATGTCTCGTGGATCAAATGGACCAGATTAATATTTACCCCTACATGGAAAAATGACCCAGTCACAATCACACTTTCTTGAAGTTATGTTCCTGCACTCACGGATCAGTCCCTGTACGTCTGCTCAACAAAAACAAAGTCAAATATTCTCCTGTTAATACAGTGAACTTTGGTTCTCGGTCTCTGCTCCCCACTGAGCCTCTGAGGAATCAGTATCATCCATATGCAGTATGTGTTTGTTTGTTTCATTTTGTCCCCACAGAGTGTGTTTGTGCACATTCTGATACAATTATCCATGTAGCTCACAGCTCATTTGATACCAACATGTTTAGATCATACATTACAGTACACCCAGGGGCCCCTCTGTCGCTTTGATATGTGCATTAATAGCTGAATTGTATTCAAAGCCTGTGGCTCATTCACTGCTGATCTGAACCGATCACATGCCTGTTTATCATCGACACTAATCAAAAATGCACTATAAGGCACTGAGTTGTGTGATTTACAGTTTCTACAGTCACATATGGAGCATGACAGAGAACTACTGAGCCAAAACAACACAAGATGAAAGCAGAACAGTGTTTCTTTTTCTGCCTGGCTGGCTGAAGCTACACATGGCCATCTTAACTCAAGCTGACACCCAACATTACGACTGCTCCAGCTCCACTCCTTTCTCTGGTGATTCTACGGACTGTCTCTTGATTTTCTCAGCTCCACCCAAGCTGCTCTCACCTTGAAATGATCAACATTTCTGTGAAATTATGAATCAGATTCCCTCCAAAATGTGCTCTTAGTGACTGTGTCGGGCCTGTGCACTAGAGGAGTAAAAGCCCTCTTCTTAACAGGCTTGTAAAAATAGAAGCTACACTGTACTGGGCTCATTACAGTGGAGTGAGCGTGAGGGGGATTTTTATGTAAAACATACGTGACAATACCAAGAGTCAGCACAGGCACCGAAAGTGCCTCACATCAAAGGGAGCTGAATCCTTTTTCCATCCTTAAAGACATTTCTGTGCAGGACATCAGGCACATAGGAACTACAGGAGGCCATTAAAGTTCAGTTTAGCCTTCACTAAAAGCTATGAAGGCTGAAAATCTGGCTAAAAATAATGCAGTCTAATAAATCTGACCTTCATGAAGGTTCAGTTTTTGCTCAAACTGTTTTAAAGAGGTGAAATTCAACATTAGCAATAATTCAACATGTTGGAAGCTTAATTGCTTTCTTCCCAAGAATATAAAGATATAGCTTGCTAGCATAGCAAGAGTGTCAAAAGGAAAGCTAGTCTGGAAATACAATTTAAATGTGATAAAAACAAAGTGGAAAAATATGTGTGTGTCAGATAGCACAGTAACATTTTGAAGTGGTGACACAAGACTTCAGGAAGTTATAATACCCAACCAAGCTAAGACAGCCAGCCATTTTAGGCTTGTGACTCAGAATAAAAGTTTGACATTTTGGGGAAACTGCTTATTCACTGTTTCACTATTCTTTGTGAGAGACGAGAGGATTGATTCCACTCTCATACTTACCTGCCATATGAAGTTAACTTCGCCTAGTCAGCAGTCAGTTAGCTTAGCCAAGCATAAATGCTAGAAACAAGGAAACAGCTAGCTTGACTCTGTCCACTCTTCTGAAATATAACAACCAGCACCTCTAATGTGAGATAAATCATAGGTTTTATGTATCTGTTTAATCTAATGTAGGTTATTCATGGAAAATAAAAGAAAACAAGTAACCTCCATGACTGTGAAACTTTAGAGGAAGTGCCAAAAATGTTCACTTGAGGCTGGTTACAAAACGAGTCAATCTCCATAGGCCCTCATGTTAAAATGTCCAACTTCAACTGCTCTTCAGAAACCTGTGGGTGGCGTCATGGAGACTACATCCATGTTTTTACAGTCCATGGTGAAAACTACAATTTGTGGGTTAGTTGTACTATTTCTTGGCAAAGGAATACAAATGCTTTACGCTTGCTGGCCATATTCTTCAGCGCTCTTGCTTTAGAGGCTAGCTGTTTCACTGTATGTCCTGATTACAGCTCTGACATGAGTGTGGTGTTGATCTTCTCATTTAACTCTCTGAAAGAAAAAAAAACAATTTCTTGTATAATTCTCCAGTAATTCGCAAGAAACAAGCAATTCGTCTCAGGATCTATTAGATAAATCTTGTAATCTGTTAGGTGGTCTTGAAACCTATGTTGGGAAACGTTGTTCTATCTTTACGTTTACTAAAAACATTTTATTATTATTTCTCATACTTGCCTGGACCTGATTTCCACATATTATAATATGCCATGTCTTTGGTTCTTATAGGTATGCTGACAAATCCATCTCCTCTTGCTCTGTACAGGTAAAACAGCCTCTAGGGACGCCCCATAGCTTTCCTGCACTGCTGGGTGTTTAGGAGATTTAAAATCCCCCACAGACAGATACTTGATATTAACATACTACCTCTTCCTCCCTCTCACTCTCTTCCTCTATCTCCCTCTCCGTCTCTCTACCAATTAACAAAATGCATAACCAGAATTATGCAAGCTGCAATCAAACCCTGTGGTTGCTGAGAATCTTTGCATATATCAAAACATATTTACAGTTCACTGCAAAGGATGTCACACAGCATGTAACGTAGAAAACGCTGATAACATGCCAGGTCCGCACTCTGTACCTGCCTCTGTTCACATGTTGGAGTCTGGAAAGGAGATCCACAGCTCCCCCTGTCAGTAAGTGGGAGTAGTACAAAATAGATATTTCAAAGCTGTCATGTGTGTTGTGGTGTGCTTTATTGCAATCCAATCTTTGAACAAGTCTGTGTGTTAACTAGACACGCTCACATGCAAAACACAGGTGTAAACACACACACACACACACACACACACACACACACACACGCACGATGCATGCATTTACCCTTGTGGGGTCCAATAAACTCCCTCAAGTGCTACCCCTCACCTCTCCGTCGCTCGCTCTCTCTCTCTCTCTCTCTCTCTCCAGCTCTTTCCATCTGCCCTGAGGTCACTGAAACGGTGCGTAATGTTTGCTCGCTCGTAAACGCACCATAAAATAGATGGTCCTGAAGTAGGGGAAGGTTCTGCAAAGTCACAGTGACATTGCTGAGCCAGGGCGAGAGTGCTGATGGAGGCACGAGATTGTACACAGATGAATATTCCACTGCTGAGGAATATCATTAATCAGGAGCTTTTCTTTTCTGTCAGGCTGTGGCTAGGCCGCCCCAGACAGACGCTGGTTAAGGTCAGGGTGTGATGACTGATATTAAATGTGTAAAAGCCTCTGTTTTACCTTCCTAGTCCTTATAGACTTTTGTTATTTTGTTGTACGCAGGTGTAATGAGAAAAACAAGTGATGTATCAGCATGTGTTTGATTGATTTTTATGGACTCGTGTACATGAGATGACTTGCATTTGGATGCCCATGAGCTACAAAGTCAGAGAAGTGGGATTTGTATGTTTCAAAACAACTCTGCATTACCCGTCATCCTGACGTCCTAGTGAGCTGCAAGCTTTTCTAATTTAGCATGAAAGGCGGTAAAAGGAAGGACAACTTTAACACAACCGTGAGCCCCTCAAGCTCTTCCTCTCCTCCTTCTCCTCATCTCTTTTATTCACAGGATAAACTGCCAGCTGAATTAATTTACTTTTCAGAGAGTAAGAGGAGGGAGGAGGAGGAGGAGGGGAGGAGAAGAATGGGAGAGGAAGATGCTTCCTTTGCCCCAGGATATCGCCGCTGTCTCCTTTCCCCAAAGTTGAGGAGCTTTAGAGCGGCAGATTTAGAGAGAAATGGGAGGCGATAATATGGCAATTTATCTGACAAATATGAGTGGGATTCCATAATCTCCTTCTGCTCTCATCAGGAAAAAATGGGACAATTTTTCTCAAGAGATGTGCTATTTAAAGGTGGGGAGGAATTAGCTGAGTCGATGATCTTCACGTCCTTCATGAAGGATTTTTTAGAAATCTTTTTGTTTGTTTTCACACACCTCTCCTATCTCCTACATAAATAAATCTATAAATATAAATATAACTTTCACACTGTGAGGAGGAACAAATAATCTATGCGGAAGTCGGGTTGTTCGTGGAGAAGTTTTTGTTGGTGTTCCTTAATCAGAAATGCAAGAGATTAATACCTGAAAAGCCTGCTGTGGGCCTGTTGGTGGCACAAACAGGACGTTCAGTCTTTCAGGGTTTATCAGCATTTCTCTTAAATATGCAAAATGAAAACAACCTCCCAGGTTGTAAACCAGAGAAATCCACAGTTTTTCCCTGTTGGCGGCGTGGTTTATTTTGCTGCTGATTTATAATTTCCTGGAGCCCACAGGTCTCCCGGTGGAGGAGGTTTATGCCGCTTGCCCTCGCTCTCTGCATTAACTCTCATAAATGATTGAGGAGGCACGTGTCGACCTCGGCCTGGGCCACTTCTCCAAAACACACTGATGCTATTAAATATAAAAAAGGCACGTATCCACTGTATGGATATGAGAAGAGGCGGGTAACATTTGGACAGAGATGATGTGAGTGAATTCTCAGAGAACAAAGGAGTGATTCCATAAATAACCATACGATTCAATAGTTAGATCAAAGACATAAAAAACACCAAAACTGCAGATTAAACAGTTGCAATGAAAGCACAGACAATCACAACACCATCCAGGACAGACCTGTGTTTCAACTAAATGGATATCTAATAATATTAAGTCTTCTGGGATAATTTAGCCTGTGAATTATGTGTAAATTGCTGCTTTCTTTCATCATTCCTGTGCATCGTCTTTATCCCCACACCCGACCAAGGTGGTGAGTTCAGGCCCTCCAAGGATGACGACGAATCCCAGCGGGAGATGAAGGTGGTGGGGGTACTTTCTTCAAAGGCAGGCTTGTCAGACATCCTTAGCCACAGTGCTCTTATGTAACCGTGCGCCTGCCTCTCAACTTGACAACCAAATGTGCCTTATCAGCTGTCTCCACTGCATTATTCATGAGAAGAGTGAAAATGAGTGACTCGAATCCACTCCATCTATCTTAAATGAATGTCTTAGCCTTTGGCAGTGCACAGAGAGGTCTGTGCTGGGAGCGTGCGTGTTTGTGTTCGTGTTCGTGGTCAAATCAGGGAATTGAAAAGAGCATTTAATTTACAGCTGCAGCTGATAAAAATTTTAAACATTTCAGTTAAAATAATTCTGTTATTATCATGCTTTAGAAAATGACTGATGTGTACACCATGAAGCAAAATACAAATGAATATCTTATGACACTGTGAATGAAATAAATGTCAGATGAATCATATTTTCAGCTTCACACTCTCCCACTTTGTTGTTTCAGTGTTGCTCCATTAAAGAGTTACATTACCTCAAGCCAAGAGTGTCCTGTTCTTGTCTGAGTGTAACCACTAGTGGGCGCATTAATTCCTGAAATTTGCTCTTGCGTTCCTCTCTGAGGAGTTAATGATGACTGCCTCTAAAATTCATCTGCAAAATCCTCCATGATAAATTCTTTTCTTTTTGTTCATAAATTCATGCTAGGTACTCTTTAAAAAAAAAACACAGATGTGCACAGA
The DNA here is from genome assembly GCA_028641955.1 of Protonibea diacanthus. NCBI lineage: Eukaryota > Metazoa > Chordata > Actinopteri > Sciaenidae > Protonibea > Protonibea diacanthus. Next base: position 15,220,355 of record CM053987.1, read on the forward strand.
TTTGTCACATGTAGGTTAACACAGGTCAGCTCAGCATTAAGAGCAGTAGGTTTGATAGCAGGGCTAGACATAGATAGGCTCAATAAATAAAAACAATACAATAAACAAGCAAAAACTAGAGTGATATAAATAAAATATAACAAATAAAAAAAATAAAAAGTGTAAAATATAAATGTGAAAGGGTTGTATATAAATAGTATATATAGTAGTAATATAGTATATATAGTAATAGTATATAAAAAGTATTGGAAGTTTCCCTGTACGAATAAATAGCACTCTGCTTGTAGCAGAGTTTCTCCTGTTTAATTGAATGCAATATGCATGTATTGTTACGTGATTAGTGCAGTTTTTCACACTTTTTGTTGTGGAGCAACACCAGGGTCCCCCAATTAAAACTGCTAACTTTTTTGTTTAAACATTCAGTCAACCTGTTACCTGCTGGGAAATATCCCAGTTGCTGCATGTTTCCAATTAATCAGAATTGTTTTCTTAGAAACTCGAACCCCAGAGGGGAAATTTGGTCTGCTTGCAGACACTGATGACAATGAGCTGCAGTAATCTATAATCAAGGACATAAATGCAAAGTCAGAGGAAGATGAAGACCACATATCAAATAAAGTGAAGTTCTTAATAAAATAAAATAAAGTACAGTAGTCCAGTCTCTGGTCTGTAAACTCTCTCTTGTCCTGTCTTCACAGAAGGACTTCACTGCAGTGAAGCTCCAGCATGTGCATGAGAGTATGAACGTTCACACAGCTCCAAGTATTGATCATAAATTTGATCAATTTTGTGCGTTGAGGCTGTGATATTTACTCTATGTTGTTTCCATGTGTGACTGCAGATGAGATGAGTGGATCAGCAGTATAACGCAACACAAGTGAGCATCTTCCATCTTTTGTCTGGAACCCAGTTAAAATGAACAGAGTTACTATCTACAAAGAGAAAAATATGTTTAAGTTTAAGACCACACTGTGTGAGACTATCTCTGTTTGTTTTTATACCCTGTGAGCTTTATGATATTATGATGCTGCCAGTCTCCCACTGGCGTAATAGATGATCAACTAAAAATGTCTTAAGGCAAGATAATGTTCATGCATCATGTAACCAACCAGTGTCTGAGAAAGTGATCTGATGTGTTTCCCTGGTCTGTTTGTTTTGATCTCACCCGTCTCTCCCCATGATCCCTGTATGTGACCTTTCCCCCAGCCCCACCCAAAGCCACGTACATTTTCTTTGGGGACAAAGGCATGTCCCCGAATCCTGCTGACTCCGTAGCAGTGGTCCGGTCTCAGGGCTGCGCCACACTGAGCCCCCTCAGAGGCCCACGTCCTGGAGGCTGCAGCATCAAAGGGATCGCGGGTCAGGGGGCCAAGTAGAACCTGGTTTAACCCTCCTGTGCCCTTTGCATCACAATGTCCGGGTACGTTCCCACTCTTTAACCCTCACTTTCCCCGTGATATGCGTATATCAATGACGCCCCCTCCCTTCCCTTACAGCCTCATGTGTCCCTCCCACTGCTGCCTGACACACAGATCACACTCTGAGCTACCTGACTGTTGTTAAAGAGTTCATTTTGGCTCAAATATTTGACCTTGATAAGATGTATATGAATAGTCTCTTTTATCATTATTCTGAAAACAAGACTTCTATAAACTTGTATTAACTTCATATATACATATAACTAGTTAAGACCAACTTTGTTTCCATACTGAACAAAATGCACAATGCAGATCCTTCCTGTAAAACGAGATTATGACCTTATAATATAATAAGTTATTTTGTCAAGCATCATTCACGCCAGATGACATTTTAGATCAGAGAAAGTAGATGGCCCAGACTTTTCTGGGGGAGCTTATGGTCCCACCAACCATATTACTCCATCCATAAAGATGTCAAGGCATCACAAATCCCTTTATCTCACCGCCATTTCCACTGAGATGGCGATTATCCATGCCATTATGCAACGGAGTAATAGACTTGCCATTCAAAGTTAATGGGATTATATTTCAGTCTGTGCCGCTCCGACATGTCTATAAACAGGGTTTTTGCTTGGGGGAAAAAACTTTTTTTGCAATCTAGATTTTGCAAGACAGAATGGCTCTACATTCAGGGTGTGTGGTTAATCTATTTAGATACTTTTACAATTGCTCACTCTAGACCCCTTGGTTATTCAAATAGTGCTGCTGAAGTTACAAAAAGGCATGTGTCTCGCACCATAAATAAACAAAAACACAATAGTTTTTCCACTGCAAGTGTCGGTGCACAAATTCTAAGCCAGAAAAGTGAAACGACACTGAAGGCATTCCCTCTGGCCAGTTTAACATAACAACGTTCAATGTATTATCATGAGTTTACTTTTCAGAGGGAGCAGAAGGCAATTGTTTCGAAAGGGTTGATAGACTTGGTTAACTCAAATGGGAGGAGGAGAAGCGGAGGGCAAAGGGCTCAATCTTACATGGGTTTCCTCTTTCTCTGATGCCCAATAAAATTGTGAAAGGACTGAAAGTGAATGGCAGGGATGGGGTCACCGGGAGACACAAAAGTAACTGAGGAGAGAGGAAATCTAATCAGCTTGGAGATGCTAATTTTATGGAGCACCAATTAAGGAGAGTTTTTTATGACACTTTTTTGAGAAAACAAAACAGCAGAGCTGTCCCCTCTTGGTCGGGAGCCCCTGGTGGAGTCCCCCCCTCACCCCCCCTCCAACCCTTTTGCCTCAACCTGAGCAACATTGAGTCCAGGCTCTAATGGGATGGCACCTCCTTTATGCCTGCCCTCGCCCACATTGGGGAAATGAGGCAGTGTCTGTTTGTTGTTCTGGAAGGCTGTGTGTCCCCGTTTATCACTGTCAGAGCACAGAAACACACAGAAAGAAGAAGACTGAGAGGGGGGGGGCCGGGGGTCTGCTGTCCAATCTGTCCTGCTTTAGGCTTTACGACCCACGGGCCCCACGTGGCGAGTACCCCACCCTGGACCCATACATCTCCATCTCTGCCTTTCGGGCACCGACAGCCTTTGTATCGGCTCACTCCGGCTGCCAAGATATGTGTCTGCACTGCTAACGGGGGCCCGGGTACAGCTCCTAAGTAGACAATGACAGGAGATCCAAGAGGGCCAATGTTTAACCAGTGAGCGGCCCACTCACGCCCCTGCCTGGCCCCATAGCCCCCTGTGCCTTTGTGGGCTCAGGGTTAATCTTTTAAAGGCCGGAGCTGGGGCTCACCCCCTCCTGCCCACTGTCCCCCAAATATACTGCCACACAGTCACTAGAGCTGTACTTTTACGGGACCTTTTGTTTAAGTGCTGCGTATTCTGCCTTTAAGTCTACAGTGCTTCATTACTCTCTGATCCTTAAATCTTTTAAGGAATTAACGCATCATGAATAATAGATTACTGGAAATGAAGCAGAGTGAAAACTTAAAGAGCTTTGTAGTCTTCAGTGCTTGGCAAACACAAAATCATTAATTAATGGATGCTGAAAAAGATATAAGACAACATAAATGGGTTACGAATGGTTTAAGTCGTGAAAGGACTGACTCAACAGCAGCTGCAACAGGTGGATAGTTATCTGCTACCCCTCAGGGCTCCTTTCATATTCCTTTACATGAATGTCTCTTTTCCATTTCTTGTCCTTTCCTCCACCGGCCCACTTCCCGTCCTCATGCACATTTAGTTCTCTCTTTCATTGCTTCTCCTCTGTATCGAGTATTTACGGGCCCTCGTAAACATGTATTGATATTTAATGCTGCACTCAGCAGGGCAGAGCCTGTTGGGCCAAACTTAGAGGCCTGTGCCTCTCTGAGACAGGAAAAGTGAGAGAAAGAATGATATCAATAACAAAGGTGCTGTAAACTTACACTCGACCCACATGCCACTGAGAGGCCACACTGCCATAAGACAGCAGCCTGGTACGACATCTGACAAACAGGATTGTTGTTCTTTCCTCTGAGGGTTAGTTAGTTAAGTGTGTTCTTTCTTTCACAAATGTGGAGTCACTTGCTATCTGTTTTTTCATGGAAAACTGTATGTCTGTATATTATATAATGTGCTGATTAGAGCTGGGTTTGCCTGGTAGCGTGTCACTGGGGCCCTGTCATCAGTAAAACCATTATTAGCTATTTCAGTTAAATTAAAAAGACATTTTGATTGATTGTATTTTCACTTTAATAGTTTTTTTTTTAATGCACTTCTACGCCTCATGCAAAGCTCTTTAAATTACCTCTGTAGGAACAAATATAATAAACAGTATAACTACCCTACCTAGCTGTTCTGAAATGAGTCACAGAGTGCTTCAAGCAAACAAATAGTAACATCCAAACAACAGCGCAATTACAATGTGTGTAATGACAAACAGAAGAGTTAATAAAACACGCGGCACTAATAATACAAAACTCAAAGATATTCTGACCTAACAGACCTTTTCTAATGTAGTTTCAATGGGGGGACATGGGGAACCAAATCTACAGTCGTCTTTCTGTGAAAAAACGAATTCCAAAGAATGAGCAAGAGTCTGATTTAGTCAGATCAAGTGGATATTTTTCTAAATCTTTCATTATTGCAGAGTGTTACAGCAACTTTTTGGGATAGCCATTTGATTAGATCAAATCAGACTGCTTTGAAAGAACTTTGAAACACACGAATTGAATGAGTGACTCTGGGTGTTATCCTCAGTCTGTTTTGTCAAAAAGGATCTTCACAGCAAGCATTGAGAGGAAAAACAACCAATATATTTTTCAATATGTATATACATGTGAGTATGATTTTAGATGTGAACAGGGAAGGTCTCACTGAGATTAAAAATCTTTTTTTTCAAGGGAGTCCTGGCCAAGACAGTCAGCAGGACTGCAGCAGATTTGCAGAAGTAGCAGTCAGTTTAAGCAGCGACGGCAAGCCTTTTTGTGGCTCCAAAGAGAGCTCTGTGAAATCTGATGTCACTTGAGCTAGGTTGGGCCTGAAGACTACAAGTTTGAAAATGAAAAATTAAAAATGAAAAAGAAGTTAGCTTAGCAGACCTCTGTAACCTGCTTTTTATCTCTACCTGAGCTGAAGCTACAGTAGATTAGATAAATTATTAGAGAGCTCCTTTAACTCATCAAGAGTATTCTTACCTGGTGTAGTATTTAGTCAGTATGGTATATCGTATATAGTGCTAACCGTGCTGCCCAAGTATGGTATGATTCATTTATTCAATTATCAGTGATTAAAACTTCAATATCTATTAAATATTTTTGTGTCCTCTTGACTGAATTTCCTGTTTTATGAACCTTTTTCATGACAGACATTTTGACATTAAAAACTCAGGAATGATGAATAGCATCAATTGTAGCAGCATTTAGATGAACTACTTCAAAGATCCCTGCAATGTGCAAATGCTAACCCAGTGGTGTAAGTGCAGGAGTGATTGTTGATGTTATTAATTACAGCTGTGCTTTACCCGCCAAAACAAAATGCCTACGTTAAAAAGGTCTACAGGCTATTATTCACATCTTGTTTGAAAGTGACTCTTAGCTTATTTAAAATCCCTGTTGAACAAAGCCTGGCATGTCTTATATCTTAAATCAAGGATGCTGTCCCCGTTCTTCCCCTCACTAGTTAAACAACAGGAGGTCTAGAAGCTACAGGGTCATGGCCTGGTTTTTGTCAGCAAAGCAGAGAAGAACAACACGTCCTATTTAAATTTGTGCTTCATATTGTGTGTTAGAGAGTCACTGTGTGTGTGTGTGTGTGTGTTTCTTTTTTTTTTCTTCATCCGTCACTCCTACGGGACACAGTTACTGATCTGCACTCGGGGCCCCGTCAACCATGTTGGACACTGGATGATAATGTGCCACAGGAGCAGATCTCCTCATCAGTATTCAGATCCAGCCATATGTGAATTAAGGTTTAATGTGCGTCCATAATCGCCCACCTGAGCCCTCTGGGTGACTCATGTGAAAGTGTGGGTGTGTGGGTGTCATGACAAAAAAAAGGAAAGGGGTAGGGGGTAAAAGACAAGGCAAGGCAAAAGAGCAAGACAAACAGGAAGATGATGAAATGAAAACGACCGACTTGAGGGATATAACAGCATTTTAGGTGGATGGTGAGATTCAGTTTCTGCAGCTCAGTGATATACACAAAGGTACAAGAAAACACAAAATACAAAAATGATAAAAATGGAGCCATAACGCTCCATAAAATACTACGTTCACAGTTTTCTAATGTCCAGACTAGGAGTGTGCCCATTGAGCTAAATTGCAGTTATTCATTTTACTACATCAAGCTAAAAGCTAAAGAAGTCAATTGTGTGTCACTAACAAGTCTGATGCCTTCAAAAGACTATTACTTAAAAAACAGACACGCTCGATTCAATGGGCCTGCAGAGGCTGTATAGAAACCAAACACATGTGGGCACACACACACACTCACACTGACCATTGATGAGCTCGTCAATCACAGCCCAATGAGGATAGCCAGTGGCCACCAACACTCAGGTTATTGTGTGCGGTGACCCCAGGGTCAGCAGTAAGTAGCTGAGGACTGAGCCCCGCACAATAGGACAGCATCATGTACTATCCACATACAGTGGCGTTGCCGCTGGCACCCTTATGAATAGACACATGGCAGGCCTATCCACAGATGGGACAGGGACGAGGGAGGGTGTGCGAGTGTGTTGCCGTGGTGAAGGAGCACATGCAGAGGTAACAGACTGAAACAATGGTGCTGATGAAAGGCAGGAGTCGTGCCTGGGCTTTGGGGAGGGAGATTATTGGGCGAGCAGGTCCCCTGTTTTATCAGAGTGGATAACACAGAGATGAGGGGGATGGAGGAGACAGAGGAGGAGGAAGGGGGGGGGGGGGTGCACAGAGTAGGCAGAAGTCTGCAGACCGCCGACACAAAGACACCCCCATGCACCAGTGAGCGGCCAACTGTTCAAAAGTGTGACCAGCACAATGCTGAACAGATACACTTTGTGTGTGTGTGTTGTGTTTAAGTGTGTGCATCTGTATAGGCTTGAAGGCGTGTGTGTGTGTGTGTGATGTTTTGATTAATTAGGACTCACAAAGTAACAGTTTTAATCCTTTTTCCTAATCTGCCACATAAAGACACATGAAGGTATCTTTAAATACATAATCACCTTCCTTTGTAACAAGCAAGATCAGATCAGATCAGATCAGTTTAAAGGGTCAGTTCACCCAATTGACCAACATTATCTTATTTCCTCTTGTGGTATAAATGAGTTTGTGTTGCTCTCTGCTCTAAAAACTTACATTCAAAAAGTTTGACAGACACATATCTTTGCAGAAACTGTTCCCCTATTTCTCTGGACACTTCACTGACTATCTATAAACTGATTTCATTGTAAATATTGTGGGTATCATAGAAAACGGTCTGAAAATTGTTGGCAGTATGTGGATTATCCAGAGCCAGAAGACAGGACGCTGTTCAATGCTGTGACCGCCACAAATACAATTCCGTTTACCTTCGTTGGATTGGAGAGGAGGCAGAAAAATTCAAATTGAAATGAATGAATGAATCAACCCCTCAAAACAGCAGACACTTTGATACTGAATGTAAAAGGCTTTACTTCGGTCCATGCGAACAGGGCCAGGGCCAGCGTACATTTGCTTAACTCAAATAGTGATCACAGGATCATGTGAAATGTGATAGAGTAGAAGTAGAATAGAAGAAATAATAGAGAAAGTCACAGACTCGTCAATCCAACTCTAACGTCTGTTTTTACCTAACGTTTGCTAACAATAATTTACTGGTCATACCAGACCAAGTACGGCTGTAAGCAGTAAAACTCCTGTGGGTGTAATGAATTTGGAAAGGCTCCAATTTATGTTGTTATTTCTTCTTTCTTCTTTTCTTCTTCATCTTCTTTTAAGATGTGAATCTTTCTCATTTAGTAGTGACAGTCTTCAGGAGGCTGCCATCATTTGGGTCCCAGCAACCTGAAGGCCAACATCTGGACCTGGGCCCTACACCTCCTGATGACGGTCTGCTCAGCAACCGGTTCTGCTCTTTCCCCTTTCACTCTCTCCCCCTCTTGCCTGTCTATCCTCCCTCGGTGTCCCCCTGGGGTAATGGTGGGGTAATTTATGAAGTTCTAGCAGCATGGAGCAGGCCAGTGTATGGGACAGCCTGCTGACCAAGTCCCATTCAACTCCAGAGGAGAGAGCCTGGACTCCTTTTATCCTAACCATAATCAGCATCTCTCCCTGGACCTGGATCCCCCTCCTGACTCCCCTCGCCCTGCAGCCCTCCACAGCATGCGACTCTCCATGGCCGCTTAAAGATGAAGGGGAAAGTTATTGGACTCTTTAGTGACTCATAAACATCCTAGGGGATTTTCATAGCGCCTTTGTGTCTTTTTGTTGTGGCCCAGATAATGCAATTGTTTCAGGCAGTGTAAATGAATAAATCACCGAGCAGTTTGTCCCAGTGGTGAGAGATAACAAAGGGCAGCACTCCCCGTTCTCAGAAACACTTGTCGTGCCGTTCAGACACTTTGTGAAACAATTTTATATCTCTCTCCCCAGACATAGGTACTGAGAGGGAAACGTTTAGATCCATAGATGAAGCAAACCGAACCAATTCCACATATCTGCTCCTGCTGATAGCTTCTCCTGCTATGATCTTGATCTCAGAGCTTTGATATCCAAGCGACATTGAGAAAAACGTGGTAAACAAAGGCTGCTGTGCGTCCTCCACGGGATCTGCTCTCCACCACATGCTCAGATTAAAGCCCAGTATGTGTGTGTGTGTGTGTACAGAAGATCTACTCACTGATCCTGTTAAACAATGACCAGCAGAGAGAGAGGGAAGCCTTAAGGTACACAGCGCAGGTTTGCTCTTCAGCTTAGCGCTTTATTGAGCCATGATAGGCCCTAATCTAGCCTGATCCTCTGTTGCTACAAGCATATGCCTGTGATAATGCCCTCATTTTCTGGTCACCTGAGCACTTTCACTGGAGTGCACCCAGTGAGGGAGCAGAAAGGGGGTCTCTAAAGCCTAAAAAAAAGTCTGTCACAGAGCTCTTGAATTGGATGAAGGGTCCTGAAAGGTGGCATCCAGAGAAGAAAGTCAAACACTCTAATGCAGGGTTAAAAATTGAAGGATTATGTGGATACATGGAGGGTGGCTACGCTTTCATTTGTGAAATACAAAGCTCAGAGAGCCTTGTGTCTCTCTGTGTGGCCCGTTGTCTCTGTAAACACATGAATAAGAATAAGCTGGAGAATGGGATTTATCTGGCTCATGCATATCATAATGAAGTAAGAGAAGGACTGATTACACTCCTCTTATTCAGCTAGAGTCCCTTACAATGATCCAGACATGTCCTTAGTTCTTACTAATACACAACTGCTTCTCTTATTGATCAGTATCTCCATTCAGTTAATATGAGTGACAATCTCACTAATCTAACATCGTGTACAGTTGATGAGTAGCCTTGGCCCATTTTTCCTCAGCTCATAGATTAGACCATTAAAGACACATTATCGATCTTTTATTCTCTTTGGACTGTGGAGGGCACAATGAAAGCTGTGGCACAGAACCAGCCATTAAAAGGTCTGAAAGACTGGAAAAGAATGAAACCCAGATCATTGTGTCCAACATAGTTAATTAGGACTGGGCCCAATTAGCAGAGGATAGTCCAGCAGCTATGTTGGCTCCGAGCCTAACGATGGGAAAATCCATATGCTCCAAATAAATGGCCCATGTTGGCTCTCAAGGTTCCCCAATTATAATATCACTGAAAGTTGGCTAAGCCAAAGCACCCTGCAGGGCCCCCTGATGGAGCTATGGTAGGGGGTCTTGAGGGCCCTCTTGATTCCCACTCCTAACTTTCTGTGGGTTCATGTGTGTTGTTTGAGTTTGGGGAGGCTTTCATACTTTGAGAATGCACACACAGCAAGGTGCTGATCACTGAGTCAAAGCAAAGTCCATCTAAATTACATTTAAATTATACGTACAAATACCTACAGTTGATGCAGCACATTTCATGGATGTGAATTTTCTCTTCTTTTAATTATGTGGGAACTGAGAGGGTACAGCTGGTCAAAGACACGGGGAGATGTTGAGAAACTGCCCCTTATGAAAGAGGTATTATGTATTTCTAAATCAAGCATTCCATTGCTTTTCTTTCCAAATGTATTGTGTCTATTTATATCTAACTAGTGATATGCAAACTTCAAGTTTACTCCACAGACGATCAGCCTCAATCATAAAGCTGTGCAAAGATGCCCACGCCTGGACGAGGATGTCTACATGTTGACATAAACCTACTGTGCACCAAGAAGAGTATCTTCACAAGCTCAAAGATGATGGAAACACAACACATTCCAGCCATGATGCATCTAAAATGTTTCTTCTTTTTGAACTGAATAAAACCTTCAGTAATCGATGTGCAATTATTATGCTCCAGGCAAGAATCAATACTGCGCCCAAGCTCCAGTGTTTTTGCAAATCTCTTTTGTAACCCCACATGGTCTAAGACATGAGCAGAGTATTATTATATTTTCGCGCTACTAGCCCTCTAACAGCGCCTCACTGAAAGCTTTGCTTGGCAGAAGGCTGCAGGAAATTCCTGAGCCGAGTGGTGAAATCCAGCCTCTGAACACAGCAGAGAGAAATGTTGAGAAGTCAGCTTGATCCAGCCACAAGATTAGATCAACACATAACATGCTGGACATTAGGCCCGGTAGGAATTCATGTGGAAACTTCTCTGTCTGAGATAAATACACAGTTCCTTTAAAGGCTGTCTTTTGTTCCTCACAGCTGCCATTTCATATCAAGAAAAAAAATACTTAAAGCTAAGTGTAAAAAAAACTGAGAAAGTGCTAGTTGCTTTACGGTTGAATTAGGGGAAGACAATGCCGTGCCCACTCTTTAGTATCATTTTAACTACCTCCTCCCTGTCTGAAGGACCCCCTTCCAGTGATGGTGATGTGATTTCACAGACTGTTTGGGGAGCCAAGTCAAATTTATCTGACCCCTTTTGTCTTGAGCTCCTGGTTGAATTGTACCTAGTCTGCCATTAATGCTGCTCTTTACATGTTTAAGAGCCTCATATGGTGCTTCATACCTTTCTCCAAAGTGTCTCATGGATACCATATGTAAATAAGGCCTTGAGGGCATCATATATCTGGTGTTATGGAGAAGGGCAATAAAAATGTGGTGTGTATCACTCTTGCGCAGGTCTGTGGCACACACTCACTTTTAGGGCACTTTGAATGTCTGTATATGGTGAGTAAAGCCTATTAGTGCCACTTGAGGGATCAGACATCTCTATTGATTTCATATCAGAATGACTACATCAACCTTGTCTGCATTATTGTTATCTAAAATAAAAAAATATATATTTTACTTCTGATCCAACTTTAACTTAACTTTAACTTTATTCACACACACACTGTACAACATTCACTGCTATCTTTAATGGAAGTTTTAATACAGCCCTAGTTAACTGCTGGCTGTACAGCTTAACACAACATGTTTTGGTTAATGTGTAGGGGGTTCATCAGGGTTGGGGGAGTTAAATGTGGGTGTGGGAAGGTGAAGTGGGGGCTGCAGGAAGGAGGTGTGAGAGGTGGGGGTAAGAGTGAGTCCCTTCAGCAATTGGCTGTGGCTCTAAGTGTCTCATTATGCGGCTTTATTGTTCCTTTGTTGTGCCGGCTGTATAAATACACCCCAGTGTGCCCAGAGGGTGACAGTTTAGACAGACTCACTCCTCTGGACAGACTGATCATCAGACTTAGCGGCACAAACTCTGAGAGTAGTCAGACTGCAGTGACACTACAGGGAACTGGAACAGCTAGGAATCATCTGTCGAATTTAAACTCAAGCGCCTACCATTTAGGCTAGCATTTTTTTGAACACTTTTTCATAGAGTTGTTCTCCACTTTCCACTGCTTCATCATCCAAGATGGATTCCGACTCTGGCTCCGTCTGCAGCCGCTCCTCATCCCCAGACCTGGTGGTGGATGACTCAGCTGGGAGCTTCTTTTCCAACAAGATGTTCCAGACATACTGCAGAGAAAACAGAGAAGACAACGAGGCAGGCCAGGGCAGGACGGAGCGCTGCAGTGGGGGTGGTAAGACCAAGACCAGGTCTGAGCCCAACAAGGACGAGGTGCAAGACCTGAGACTGAAAGTCAACAGCCGGGAGAGGAAAAGGATGCATGATCTGAACCAGGCGATGGACGGCCTTCGAGAGGTCATGCCCTACGCTCATGGACCTTCAGTCCGCAAGCTGTCCAAAATCTCCACATTGCTGTTAGCTCGCAACTACATCCTCATGTTGTCCAGCTCTTTGGAGGAGATGAAGAAGCTGGTAGGGGATGTTTATGGAGGCAGTGCTGCCGTCCAAAGCCGCACTGCTGCCCACCCAACTATTACTCCTGCAGCCCCTACAGCCCACCTCTCTCTGCATCCTCTAGCCCACTCTCTGCACTCTCTGGTGGGCAACACGCCTTCAGCTGCTCTCCAGCATCACACGACTTCTACAGCTGCAGCCCCGCACTCCCCTCCATCCGCCAGCTTCCTGGGTTTTCATGCTCCAGTCCAGGGCCTCCTGAAGGATCCGCTCCACCTGACCAGCTCCTACAGGCACTTCCCCGGCATGCCCTGCCCTTGCTCACTCTGCCAGCCTTTGCCCACCACTACTTCCACATTACACAACCTGTCTATGACCAAGTGAGCGGGACTCTCTTAAAACTGACCTCTACTGGATCACCGTGATGAACCAAGAAGATTGTTAAATGAACTGCTCATATGGTGGCTGGTGCCACACCTTGTACATACTGTATATATATTCTGCCATGCAAACTGCTGCTATTTTTTCGTCTCATCTGCATCGTTTATACAGAAATATTCTAAATGCACTAGGGATTTTTTTATCAGAGTAGCAAATACTGTAATTTATCTGATATCTGTGGTGATGGAACATTGTGAGAGATGGAATTGGTGTGTCCTATTGTGCTGGATTTCTATTTTCCTAAATTAAAACTTTGTTATAATAATAACTCTTGTTTGCCTTCTTCTTTTCATGAATGTCATACTTCAGTCAATACTACACTTTTGGTTTTTCCTGACTGCAGTTTTCTATTTGTGGTAGTTTTGTCTGAACAAGTTATATTTTTTGAAAAACAAACAATGTCTGCCAGGTACTATTTTACTTTTTTTTTTTTTTTACAAGGCAGCTACAACATTTCTTGAAGGGCTTTAGACACATACTTACAAATACACAGCAGTTCTGCCAAGTAATCCGGCAACATCTTCTTTAACTAAACAGAAGGGGTTTTATTGGTCCTTGGAAGAGGACAAGAGAGCAGTGCAAAAAAATGGATATTTAGGAGAGGGTGTCATTGGTTGCTAACCAGCTTAGGACAGACTAACCTCTAAAGAGCTAAAGAGGGACAGAAGGACGAGACAATACGCCAGCAAAGAGGCTGAATGTTGAGCCAGGGGACCATCCATCTTCACCTCAACAGGGTGTAGGAGATGAAAGGACGACACAGGCGCCAGGAAGGCGCGTCACTTTTGTCTGACGCAGGCGAGGGACATAGCCATGTCCTTAGCTCTAGGCCAGCGATTTGTCTCTGTCTCATAGGAACATGGATAAAGGCACACAAAGGGCAAAATTAACGAGGAGGTCATAATGTGAAAGTTTCTGTGGAAGCTACAGAATTTTCTTCTAAAATTTAGTGGTGAATATTAACATGTATCATCAACACATATTTGCGATCAAATATTGTTGCAGTTGTATTAAAAAAAAATCAAGTGATAGCTGAGTCATAACAATGATTAATCTGCCGAATCACAAACATAACTATTATCCACCCTGATTGCCATGAACATGATTTAGTCAAACAATCCAACAATGGCTGGCCTTCACTTAGCAACAAATCAAGCGTGTAAAATACATGCTTATCCTCCCACGGCTGACAGATGAGTTGGAGATCAGGGGAGAAATGAAGAGATGTAACTCATTCTCGCCCACATCCCTCCTACCCCACCTCCTCCTCCTGAGAGCCCTGAATAGGTTTGAACAATAGCCATGCGTGGGACACAAAGGCAGAGGGAGTCCAAGCTCTCGTGCCTGGGACACAGACCCCCTCCATTCAATCTACATTTCATCATGGTAACAAGCGCTGTCGGGCCAAAAGGCCTGACACCCTCTCTCGCCACAAAGGCGGTTAGCTCTAATATATGAGGCTATTGACACTGAAAAGAGCCCCTGTCAGTACTAGGGGATTGTCAGCTGTGGGATGTCTCAGTGGGGGGAGGCAGCTGCCAGCCAAACCAAGCGGTGCAGCTTCTGTCGTGGGGACCGGCGCTGCAGCGTCACCTGGTCCCTGGTCCCTTGACACAGAGACCCTGGGTCCTCCCACAAGGCCCCCCTTTATTTGGGCACAGGTGGGAATGGGAAGCAGAACACATTGTGGAGATTAGTGGGGATCGGCCTCCCTTTGCTCTAGGTAGATGATTAGAGACACTGACTTGTGCAAAGCTGGTGTTTCCTGATCGGCACCAGATGGTGTTAACCCACGGTGTGGCATCAGCAGTCTGGAGTGTGAGTGTGTGTGTGGGTGTGATGTGTAATGGATATGCTTCTTAAATCATACAATATGGGCAGGTCCTCTGTGTGCCATTATGGTCAGCCGCTGCTGTCATCATGGTGCTCTTTAGCATACGCTAACCAGCAGTGGCAGCTCTGGTTTTAGTCATAATGTTGCGCACAAGCAACTCTGAAAATGAAACACAGTGATAGAGAAAATCATGTATTTAGTGGGGGTGGAGGAAGAATTCAGATCCTTTATGAGGTTGAAGTAGTAAGACAACAATGCCAACATACTATTATAGTAAAGGTGCTAATTAAGTATGGTATTATGAGCAAAATGCAGCTAATGCACCAAAAGTAAAAGTATCCTTAGTGTCATATACTGTTTATCGCAGGATTATGAGTTTTCTTGTTGTAGTTGGTCCATAGGTAAATGTTTTAAGGCAGTTTAATCTGCAAAAATCTCAATTTTATAAAGACATTTCTGTTGATATTTGAGTTTTGCAGTGCAGTAGCAATTTTTAAATCTTTTCCCCCAATTAACTTATTTAAAAATGCTCGACAAAAGGCAGACTATGTCACTAGAATTATGAAAAAAGTTGATTTTTCCTTTTGAAGAGGTTGAAGTATTCAGCAGATTAAAGGAATATTTACAAAGCATAATATTTGACTCTAAAATATAGTGAAGTGGTATAAAGTAGCATGCAATAGAGAGAAACTAAAAACTGTTTTTCAGTTCAAAAGATTCTCACATAAAGTAGCAGCTCATAACTTAAATTTACCAACATAGGGCCGTATTTCTTCACAAACGACACATCATATGAAGTAATCCAAAATCTAAGACAGAATAGCACAAATTGATAATCCATAATTGTTTATAAGCTGAGGTGATATGAATGAATCACACAAATCAGAGACACAAAAGTCTTTCACAACACACAGTATGCAGTGATGATATCACACATACCCTTTTTGTGCATTAAATGTCATGCACACACTATCACACCCTTGTCATGTAGACAGATGGATATGTTAACTGCTTCAGATACTGATCAATAGAGGAGCTCTTGTCCCAACTTGGCCCAGCACAATCTGCACTGACAGAGTTAATTAGAGAACTGAAAGACCCAATTAAGAGGATGGAGGGGCTGGACAGGGGAGACATATTGCGGGGACATAAGCACACATTGTGCAGCGTCTGGATAAAGGGGAACTTCAATTAAGGGAGAACACACTTCCAGAGGCTTGTTGCCTGTTCTTTTTTATTTTGTGCTACAGCCCCCTTTTCACCCAGAATACTGATGAGGGAAAAGCACAGCTGCTGGGGGTCAACGCGCATTTACAATATGGTGTGCACATGCGCTCGCATGCACGTTCACAGATCCACACCAAGACCAGAAGATTGATGAGGGGATTCATGTTGGAATTGCTAAGCACTGATTATCCAATATAATGGCTCAAGAAGGTTTGGTTTGTGTTTGGTTTCATATGGTTTATGGGTTAAATGAGTTTCAATTAAAAGAAAACAACACGCATATGCTCAAATCATCTGACTCACAGAAGAATTGTTCCAGTTTTTTTTTCTTCTGTTGTTGGTAACTAAAATGTATTCACTTAACCTTTGATGAAATATTTGCAGAGAAGTTAACACGACTGCACTTTCTTCAGAGTCTTCTGTTGCCAACAGACCTTTGTCACAAGAGCCATTTGCAACAGAACCTTAATTAGTTTCATACTGGAAACACCTGTGTTTACCTGATTTCATATCAAAATGGCTGCTGTTAAAATTGTGTCTTATGGTCTCCCTCCTTGTCCTAGTTAAATTTCATTTAAAATGTTGATTGTTTCATATATTTAAAATTATTTTATTTCAGGATTCAAGATTCTTCCAAGTACCACTACAGGAAAGTCAAATACCACCAGCGGTGCTCGTACCACAGTTTGACAACTAGTGGTATATTCATCACTTTGATGCACTGTGCTGAATTTTAACAATTGCACGAGGACTTTTGGTAACATTAAAACTTTTACATGAAGCATGTGTCTGAGCTTGTGTCTGAAAGACCAACAAAAAGTTATAGCAGGTTCATATACTTCCCACATAGCAGACCATCAACATTGATCAAATAATGTTATTCAACTGTTCAATTTAAAATCATTCGCTGATTTATCATTGAGCACTGAAAGAACATTTATTAAATCGATCCTGCTTCATGTACAAGCAGAATTAAAACATACAATATTTGTCTGAGATGCAGTAGAGTAGAAGTATAAAGCTACTATAGTAGATATTCAAGTAGATTAAGCACCTTAAATTTGTAATGTACAAAATATATACACATAATATGAACCGGAGTCCTGTATTCTTAAAGCTTCAATGATTTTACCCCTAAACGATACTTTAGATTTTGCGAGTCTTTACATGTCTGTCTAATTTGACCCTCCATAGCCACTGTATACAGCACAGACTGTTTTCTGTTTACAAAGTGTTCAAAATTAGACTGAAAACATTGATCTCTCTCTCTGCTCATGTGGATGTGACTGTCTGTGTATACCAAGTATGTCCAAAGTCCGGCCTGGGGGCCAGTCACGACCCATGGACGGACTTCATGTGGCCCGAAGATATTGTATGGCTGGCAGATAAGGCTTTTTTGGGTGACATAACGAAGCATTTGAATGGTTGATTAAAGGTTAACCTCTAAGGACATGACTGCTGGTGTTATGTACCTGTAGATGTGACACAAAATATTACTTTCTGAATAATTATGTGAGAGAGAAGAGAAAGAGTGATATGTTTTAAATGTTAACAGACTTTGCATTACTCATAGGTCATGTGAACATGAACATGAGGATTTGTATCAACTTCATGCAAGTTTAACATATTCCATACAATTTATTCTTTGTCATGACTTCAGATGTAAAAGAAAGGCAGAATTGATTTTTAGATTTGTTCATGGCTTAGATTTGGTTACATTGCCATTTAAAAAAATGTTAATTGTGACAACGATTGTTAGAGAACAGTGCTTTTGTATGTTGTATGTCTTATTGTTTATTTTAAAAATGTTAGTATTGGCCCCCAGGCCAAGTTTGGATACCCCTCAGTGTCTCCCCTTTTTTTCAGCAGTGGTGCTCCTCTCTCTTCTCCTTTCCTCACTCCTCTCCCTGCTCCTCTCCCTGCTCCTTTCCTCACTCCTCTCCCTGCTCCTCTGGACTCACACAGGTAATGACAAGCAGCTAATTAATGTAGCTAGCGCTACTTAGCGTACTGTTAACGTTAGCTTGAGAGGATGTAGCATTTATTAACTGACAAACTTCCTGCTAATCTCTCTCTCTGTACTGTTGCTGCTCTGTTCACTTTTACCACTTTGCCACTTCTGCTCGCTCCCTTGTTGGACACGGCCATAAGGAGCTATGCTACTCTACGTTACGCTAACGTTACGCCACCTATGCTACTCACTACTCTAACGTGTATAAACTTGAATGTTAACTTTTACGTAGATGTCCTTTGAAGAATGAGAAGAGGGCCCGACATGATTTGCTGCGCTAGTTAATGACTCAAAACAAGTCCAAAATAACGCTGTGTATTGTTGTGCTCACATAGTGCGAGTAAAAATCATTAGTGGCACATTGATATCAATGATCTTGTGAAATTTCAGCAGTGGCGCTGCAGGAGGATGATCTGAACAGCTGTTCTATTCACACTTTTCTTTTTTGTCTTTTCAATGTAATTTTTAATCTATGAAATCAAACTGATACTGAAGTGATTTTTTTTTTTTTTTAATTTTCTCGGGTTTTACTCTCTTCAGTACGTTCTTTTTCTACTTCTTCTCATCATCATTATTATTAATTACTGTTTATTAATATTCTTTCCAGTGAGCCTCTTTTTTCCACTCCCAGCGTGAGAAGCCAAGTCGCTCTGTTTGACAAGTTTGAGCATGATTTTAAGACGGACACGATACAAAACATCAAGCACATTCAGACTGGGGACAACAGAGTGCAAAGCTGAATTGCTCTGTTTGAGAAGTTAACCTGTGGTGACAACACTAAAGCTTCAAGCAAAGAGAAGCCCTGCAAGGCTGCGCTGTGCATAATCATCCAGGGTCCTGGACATCGACTGCTGATTCCTCATGGTCACTGGGTACCTTGAATGCCGTCGATGTAAGAAGACGGTCAGAGGATGGTCACAGGACATCACATGGCAGCTGTCACCCACCTACAGCTGCCAATTCCCTGCTGTACTGACGTACAAGGAAGAGGAGATGATCTTAAATATCATAAATAAATAAATGAAGTCGATTTGATGTGTTCAAACTCTAATGTGCTGTGTTTCTGTCCTGTGACCTGAGGGTGGTTGTGCAACTGAGGCAACTCTGGGCAACAGTGCTTCAACAGTGTCGAGTGCCTCAACATTTGCAAGCAGTTTCTGCCCTTGAGGGGGCTGTTCACCCGTCTCGCTGCTGACTGTCTACGGCTATGATGTCCTGACATGGCTGGAGGAGTACAAGGCCAGGATCACATCCACCTTCAGATCCATCTTGAAGATGGACTCCACCAAGAAAGCAAGTAAAGTTTCTCTTAAAGCTGCCGTGTGTGCATTCACTAACACACCCTAACATTTAAAAACTTTCTCTGTGTCCAGGTGATGAAAAAGCTCACCGGTACAGCTTCTGACACAGTCGCCTGGGTTATCAACGTCAGTAACGAGCGGGCTGGGCTGGAGGGGGAGCATGGTGGCCGGCCTGACTGATGCCGTGGTGATCCGGAGGATCTCCCGGGAGGAGTGGAGGCTTCACTGTCGTTGTCGGACATGGCTGAGAACACGGCACTCCTCATCCAAGACACAACATGTTTAAAAAACACACTATATGCCGTGACAATTGTGTAGAGAAAGTGGGGTTACATATTGTACCTTTAAAAATCAGTGTAGTAGATATAAAGTCACAAATAAATGCTCAGTAATTTCAGTCGTCTTTTGGTGGGGACTATTTTCAACTGCAGATTAATCTACACTTGATGCTCTATGAGGATTTGTGGCTTCCACTATATTATTGTACCTTTCTCTGTTATTTCATCACTACTTCTCACATGAATGATTTTATGGACACGACAAAAACATGGACAACAGAGTGCAAAGCCAAATCGCTCTGTTTGAGAAATTAACCTGTGCTGATGACACCTCAAGCATGGAGAAGCCCTGCGATGAAGGCCAGGAGACCAACGCAACAGATGGCTGAGGCAACAGAGGACGTTCAAAAAGCCGAGGCAACAGAGGACGTTCAGAAAGCCGAGGCAACAGAGGACGTTCCGAACGCTGAGGCAACAGAGGACATCCAAAGGAATGCAGAGAAGCCAAAAGGAGTGACCTCTGATGTCTCCGTGGAAATTCCAGCGCTGTTGGAGGATTGCAAAGTTCTGACTAACAAAACACAAAGAAATGAGATCACTGTGAAGATTCAGAAGCGGACGCCTCGAATGAGGAAATCCACAAACTCGCACCGCAAAGCGTAACCTGCATGGAGACAGCGGCCGTGGAGGAAGTCGAAAAGGACATTGTAGTGAAAGAGGAAGTGACAGCAGCCATAGAGGAAGTACAGGAGCATGTGGAAGTGCGGGTGATAGTGGTGAACCGAACAAGCCCTGAAACGGCACCTCAGCCTTCACAGGTGAGACTTATTCGAGCCAGGGAGGAGATAACAGAGGATACAGAGGATGGAAAGACCTTCACGGTGGAGAAGGTTCCTGAACTACTTTGTGGTGCGAGCGGGATAGAAGAACATGACGACTGACTGAACACGACAGTGACTGACTGACCACAACAACTAGTTTTGCCTTGCTTTGTAAATGATATCATCCCACAGAGGTTTTTCTCCAGGTGCTCTGGTTTTTCCTCCAAATGTCCAAATGACATTTTTAAAAAATTATCAACCTTTCAGCCAAACATCAAGCAGGGTCAACAGCACAAGACCCAACCCACAGAAGTTTTCTCCAGGTGCTCTGGTTTCCCTTCCAAATGTCCAAAAGACATTTAAAAATTAGCTAACTTATAGACTTACAATCATTACATGATTGCAGGGCTTAAAGTTAAAAAAAATCCTGAGCCTGAATTTTTTTGTCGGGGTGGGGGGTCCAATGCAACATAGAAGAACTTTTTTGACACTAATTGCATATATTAGCTTATTCGCACACAACACACAGAAACACACACCTGGCTCCATGCCCAGTGCCATTTAATTTAAAGTCTTTTTCAGTTAGGACGTCTTCCCCTGGCTTCATGAATTTCTCCTCCATCTTTGGATTTCGGTCAAAGGCTGGCCTGGATGCTGCGTTCAAGACCACTCGGAGGTAACCGGGTCGTAAACGTAATGACCGCTGTCACCGCTATCAACGTCACCGCTCACTGTTGCCATCGCGTCATGGTAGGTGTGCTGTATATTTTCCTGCTTTGTGCGGGACAATTTGTCCGCGACAATTGCAGGCTCTTTGGTGGAGCTTTGCTTTGAGTGAAGTTCCATCGTTGATAGTGCTGAGCGGTGACAGCGGTCATTATATTTACCAATACCCGACCCGTAGGCGCCTCATTTTCAGGTCGGAAAAACCGGATTTATCCAGAAGAATCACACCCCTGCTAACGTAGGATTGGACAGTAGTGGTTTGAGGGAGGGGCTTGACAATATCCCGCATCATCGCATTTTTTTTTAATGTTTTTTTTTTTTTTTTTTTTTTAAATGAATTGCAGTCAAATGCCACACGCCGGAAATCCGGGACGGTGCCGGAATACTTTAAGCCCTGATGATTGTATAAATAAACAAAAAGAAAAACTGCATGTATGTTTGTATACTGTACTGTGTAACACTAATGTTACACTTATCCAAAAATACCCAACTGGATTTTATATTCCTCTTCAAAATTATACAAATAAACTTTACCTTTCCAATATTATTCTTTGTTTGGCAACATTCATGGTTTTATGGCTTCATTCTTCACCTAATCAAAGGCAGGACAGGCTGTACTACTGGCAGATTGCACTAGATGGTGATGTTATCACAACCTACAGTCAGATCCTGTCGACCTAAACACACTGAAGGCAGGAGAAGAGGACCATTTAAATCAAAGCAAGCAGGTCACAGAGCTGCTGTGCATTTATATAGTAGATATAAAGTCAAATAAATGTTGAATTAAAAAAATATTAATTAAAAACTAACAGAGACTATTTTCAGCTGCGGATTAATCTATATTTGATAATTTAATGGGGGTAACAATAGCTGAGTCTGTAGGAACTTGGCTTGGGCACTGGAAGGTGCACTGGTAACAGTGACGTGTCCGGTGGGGTTTCGGGGTAACAGTAAACAAACTTTACTGTGTATAATCTTTAAAAATGTACATTTTACTGACAGATTACAAACCTATCATATTGTCAATATTAATTTATTTTATTTGTATAAGTATTTATGTAATAATTTTTTTTTGCCCTACATACTAAATCACAAACCATACTCTACCACTCGGTAGAGTGACGAACTTGGTCCGGCTACCGAGCCCGGTTCTGTTACCGTTAACGGTAGATTCACTTAGCAGCCGTTAATTAGCAGTTAGCTATTTTAGCAAGCAGTTAGGCAGACTATGGCAGATTATGGTAACAAATAACAATGTTTGTGACCCGTACAGAGTAAAATTAGTAACTCTGTGTCGAGTTTTTAACACGTTTTTTAAAAATTATTGACACGAACACTCCGCCAGTCTCACCTGTCCACAGCCCTAGACGGCGCGAATTAACAGGAAGTGATTTGTTACAATTAACAAAATAAAAGCTCCCTCAAAATAAATATACAAGTTTATACAAGAAAAATAAACCGTGAACGTAGATTATTGGTGAAATTTCAATCAATTACTTCATTACACTTTCTCTTCAGTTCAGTCAAGCACAAACGTTATTTGAGAGCTGCGATAATATATAGTGAAACAAATAGTGAATCCCACGCAGTCAAATTAAAGTTTTTATTCACTAAGTTATTGACTTGGATTAGACTGATACTCTCTCTGTTCATGTAGACGTGACTGTCTGTGTTCACCACGCAGGAGGAGTCATGCTGCATCACGTGTGTTTTTTTTTTTCAAAGCCACGCAGCCGGGTTAGAGTTCAGTAAATACTGATGATGTCATCGTCTGAAGATGGCTGAAGGGTGAGAGTGAACTCGCAAATTACTTTTTGTTTTAAATCATGAAACAGCAAAGAGTATCGACACCCCGTACACCGTGTTGTGTGTCTGATAACGTGAGCTTTGCTGTGATTACTCTGGGTGGTCGCTGCGCTTCACCGCTCACGGAGTCAGTTCAGGAAGTGCATTTGTTTACCAAAACAACAGCCTCGGCTAACGCTAGCATAGCACGGTTAGGTCTGGTTTAAAGCAACACAAATCACGTAGTAACACCCAAGGGGCTGCGTGTGTGCTTCATGTTCACACATAGCATTTTAGCTCAGCCTTAGGACTGACATGTGTGGCTTGTTTCGACACGTTAGCTCGCATGGGACTGCTAGCTGACGTTAGCTAACCGTTAGCTGCATGTTAGCTTGAGAAAGTCAACAGCTGACAGACAATAAGACTGAAGTGGCGCTCTATTGACAAGCTATTTTTTGAATAAATGGTGTAGTTGTGGTGTTCGGTTTGTGTTCGTCTTTTCTCTGCTTGGTTTATAAGTAACGCTAGCTAATGTCGGGATGTGTGTGTGATTACAGAGAAGGCTGGTGGGGAGGCTGGCTTCAGCAGAGCTTCCAGGCCGTCAAAGAGAAGGTAATCTACATAAAAAAAAAAGGTCTTTGCAACATTATAAAAGTATCTTTGACAACTGCTCTACTCTACTGATGTTTCTCTAAGGAATATTTCATTAGCTCCAAACACTGTTGTGTTTACAGGTCAGTAGAAACATCTAGCAAGAGTCAGCAAAAGCTGCTTTTTCCAAATCACTTCAAGCCCAGAAAAGCTAACACTCATACAGCTTTACATCCAGATCTGTGGCCCCCTCTCTTAATGGGGGTGACATGGTATGAGAAGCTTTTACCTCTATCGGTAAAACTGGTTGCACAGGATTGTTAGATGGTCCTCCAACCTGTTAATGTGAGCAGGAACCACAAACAAGAGCGTTACTGTAGTCAGCTCACAGGACGGTGAGTGTACCAAGAAATCTGAGCATTTAGTTAAAATATAAAGAGAAGATAAGTTCTCTTAAACAACACAAATCTTACATGCACTTATTTATTCCTGACCTTCTCCTCGACTTATCAAGTCATTTATAGACTATATCTCCTGTCCACATACATACACAGTGTCTGAAGAGCAGAGGTGAATCAGTCAGACAGCTTTCTTAAATAAATATTTGTTCATATTGTTATGTATTGTTCACTATTTGTTTTCCTTGTGTTACGTGTATGTTATGTTTTCATCTTTCACACTTGTCTGCAACAAGACTGTCCTTAATGGAGATGAAAAATGTTGAATCTGGATGTTAATCTTGATTATTTGCAGTCATCTGAAGCCTTAGAATTCATAAAGCGAGACCTGACAGAGTTCTCCACTGTGGTGCAACATGACACGACCTGCTCAATTGTTGCTACAGCCACTGCTGTCCGAAACAAGCTTGCGGTAGGTTGCAGCCCTCACCTCGTTTATTGTTTTTGTCTGTGTTCAGCTGGCTCTTGTCATGGCATGTCTTCCGGATGAACGGGGTTTCTGTAGTTTCTAAATACCAAATTGAACCTGTGTGTTCCAGGTGGAAGGTTCGTCTGAGACCACAGAAAAGGTGAAGAAGAGCCTCTCTAGTTTCTTGGGAGTGATATCAGACACACTTGCTCCCCCCCCAGATAAAACCATCGACTGTGATGTGATCACATTGGTGGCAACGCCAGCAGGAACTACAGAGGTCTATGACAGTTCTAAGGTGGGTCACCTGTTAATAAGACACCTTAAAAGCATCACAAACCACAGAACTAGGCATGATCCTTGCACAACGTTTGATTCAGGCCAGACTTAGTTTTTTTATGCTTTGTTATAAGAAGCTGCAGGACGGTGAAAGTCAGCACATGATGTGCATGTGAAAACAAAAACAGCCACAGCTAAGCATTTGTTTTTCCTGCAGGCGCGTCTCTACAGTTTGCAAGCTGACCCTGCTACATACTGCAACGAACCTGATGGTAAGACTGCACACAGCAAAGGCCTGTAACAAGTGTTAGACTGGTGTTAGGTGTAGTGTGTTTGAAGTAAGGTATTCTTTCATTTGTCGTGACGGTGTCTAGTACATATTCATATAATAGATATAGTTTTTTTTAGATTGCTTACTATGCTACACATTTTTTTTGTACTTCCTCTTGCTGCTGTGACATATACATTTTCCTGTGTCGGATCATGAATGTTATTTATAATAATGTCATTATTATTATCCGCCTTTAAAAGCTGCTCTGACAACCTTACCTGACTTTTGTTCAACATTCCAGGATTTAAATGTTAATTAGTGCTGATTCATTAGTGTGGTTGAATTGTGCGATGAGTGGGATAATGTGTGCTTTCTGAATATCTGACTGTATTTTAATGAGAAGTTATTTTTGTCCAGGTCCTCCAGAGCAGTTTGACAACTGGCTGTCCACCTTCAGTTTGGAGGACAAGAAGGGAGAAATCTCTGAGCTTTTGGTGAACAGTCCATCTATTAGAGCCCTTTACACCAAAATGGTATCTATTGTTGCTTTTTGTCTACACATATTCTCACCAAGCACAGCCTTCATTTTTGTTTTGAACTAATACATTACATGAACTTCACAGGTCCCGGCAGCTGTAGCCCATTCAGAATTCTGGCAGAGGTATTTCTACAAAGTCTTCCAGTTGGACCAGGTAATCATGCTATATTACGTAGTGCACTCTAAACTTCAGACTAGCTGCTAGATGTGAAATAGCCTTTGTCATCAGCTCTGTTCATCGTTTTGGGAGCCACCTAATGGCCAATTTTAGAGCTACCTCGGCTTGATAGTTTCAGGGCACAGACACAATCCTGTCACAATGTGTCACAAATAACCTACTGAATATTGATTTATTTAAGATGGTTAAAAGATGTGAACAGGCTTGAGATCTTAACTTACGGCCAGTGTCTCTATCTCCTTGTGTGCATGTGGAAAAAAAATGTTTTATTAGTGTTATATGATCGATTTGGTTTGAAGACAGTAAAGATAAACTGTTTACAAGGTTGTTGGACAATATATATTACAGTAAATCTTTACAGACCACCTCATGTGTTATACAATACAGCAGCCCTTCAATCAGTCTGATCTCTGTGAAGCTGACTGTATCACATTCTGCTTTTTGACGTTAAAGAGGTATTGATTCAATCCAAGATTCAAGATTTGATTTGAAATGTTTTATTTCGCCATTTAAAGGCCAAAAAAGCAAAAGAAATATACACACAAAAAAGAAAACAGGTTAAACCTGGACACGCACAAACTCAGTTGTTAAGTTCTCTTAACTACTGATACATGTTCAAAATTCAAAAGGATCATTGAAGATGCAGAAGTCTGTGTTTCTAAAACATATTGTCGACAGCAATTGAGATTAGAAAACCTAATGTAACATTGATGTGTTCTAGGAGGAGGCCAGGAGAGTGGCACTGAAGCAGAGGGCAGAGCAGGCGACACACACAGAGACGCTGGGCTGGGAGGAAGAGGAGGAGGGTAAGCGATCCTCAGCTTTCTGTCGTTGATAAACTGATTCACTTTCAAACCTGTCATTTAATCTGGCCTCCCTGCTGTCACTGTTAGACGACTTCCTCGGCGCGACATCGTCATCTCAGCTCAACTTTACACCCCCCTTGGACAACCGCTCAAGCCAGCTGCCCACGACCTTGACAGGAACAGGAACAACTCTGCTGAGCCCCGTGCTGTCTCCCAGCGACGAGCGCGATGCCACCCTCTCTGTTAGCAGCGACAGCGTCAGCCTGCCAACGCAGGTGGAAGTGCGGCCGGAGCCTGTTGCCACGGAGCTTGCCAAGAAACTGACGGAAGCTAGATTGGAAGATGTCGCAGACAAGAAGCAAGAAGAGCAGAGGCCTGGAAAGAGTGACTTACCTCTCGAGGCTCAAGCGGAAGCTGTAACCCAGCCAGAGGTAACTGTCGATGGGGCTTCAGTGCGGGCTTCGGCACCCACGTCTAAGCCAGAAGCAGCAAAGGAGGAGGGGCCGCAGGACTTGAGAGTGTTTGAGCTTAATTCTGACAGCGGGAAATCTACGCCCTCTAACAATGGCAAGAAAGGTACGCTGACCTGAAAAGGTTTTTCACTCACATTGACGACTTTAAATCGAAATGGGATTAAGCTCAATGGTGTGGTTATGAGATTTCCGCCCAATAGGCTTAAAAGAAACAGCAGCGGTCAGGTCACAGACAGTTCAAAATGTGTCATTCTCCCTCCAGGGTCCAGCACTGATGTGAGTGAGGACTGGGAGAAAGACTTTGACCTGGACATGACAGAAGAAGAAGTCCAGATGGCACTCTCTAAAATAGAAGCTTCTGGAGAGGTCAGTATCAAATAACCACTGTAACTTTTACCAGAATCTTAAATTAAAATCTAAAAAGTTTTACTAACCCCTTTTCATTCTTCTCCTTCTTCTTCTTGACCAGATGGACGAAGACTGGGAGAACTGGGATTGAGAGCCACTGCAACACGAACTCTGTCCCGCCATTAAAGCTAGTTCTCGGCAGACGAACCATGCTTAACGTGTTTTAACTCTTTGTCCACACTGTCACCATGTCATGATTGTCAGTAGGGGATTTTCCGCCGGGTTTGGACCATATTGGTAAACCTGTTGAAAAGAGCAACGGGAAGACCAAGGCAATAAGAATTTGACTGCTTTGTCAGTTTAGTGCAGATAGGCCACTAGTGAGGTTAATGACTCAGGTCTTGGCTATTTCTTGGGATAACTTCTGACTTAAAAAGTGTACGGCAGTAGTAATAGACAAAGGTTGTAATCATTCTGACCCTTAAAGCTTAAGGACAAGCAGTAAAAAGTCAGAATGCGAAAGGAGCTGTTTTTTTTCCCTTTTTTCTTTATGCCATTAAATACATCACGTATGTTGCGAGCGTATTAAAAGTTGGGCAATGACTTAACTGCAGGCTGCAAAATAGCCATAAACTCTAATGCTGCTTGTCACCTTTCTAAGATGAAATACTCCACAAGTGGTTTTTGAATGGTGATCGATCGATTTAGTTCTACCTGTTTCTTTCTGTCTTTCTCATCTTTATTATGCAAGTGGATCTTCAAAATGAGAAAAAAAATATAGATATATATATTTTGGCCTTCATTCATAGAGCACCTTTCATTTTGGATTCACTCCCAACTCTAGATATATGGCCTTGTAAAATACACAGTAGTGTAATGATGCTCTCCAAATGTTTTTGCTACGAGTCCGTCATCTGAAACACAACCAGCTAATGTGTCATCGTCCCCCCTCTCCGTCATGTCACGCGATTCATCTGCTCGTTGCAGGCTACATGTCACTTTCAAGTGTTTCACTTCTTTTCATTGTTTATCCGTTTGTCTTTTTCGGGTAGAGGGAATTCATTAATTGTTACTCGTTAAGAGGGAAGTCATATCTGACTTAATAAAGACAATTCAAACTGGTCCTGGTGTCACAAATCCGAATTCTTTGGCTTGATATTGAGGACAGCATCTCTTGTTATTTACTTAAGGAGAATATGACACGTTTGGAAGAAAACAGCTCAGCAGGCAGTGTGCCAAGTAGACCAAGGAGCAACATGAGCATGCTCCATGCTTTCTTGATTTTTTTTTTTTTTTCTTTTTTCATCATCTGTAACGTAACTGAGAAAAAGTAATCCTAGATATGTAATATTTATACTAAAATAAATGCTTAATTATTGTATTATGTGCTTTGGATTGCATGTCTGTGCAATAACATGCAAAACATTGTGCAGATGGTTACTGTTGAGTTGTATGTTTTTTTTTGTTTTTGTTTTTTTTAGGGCTGTTCTTCAGGACTTTTGTGTTCAGACGATGTGTTGCATGTCTATAATTCTCAGCTGTGTATTCCCTTCAGATTGACACTTTGAACTAATCAAAGTTATTCTACACACATTCAAAGCTATCAAGTTCCTTTTTTTTTGTTAAGTCAAGTATTCACTATATTTTTCAAACGATCATTGTCATTAAAGGATTCATGGCTAATTGGTTTAGTGTCGTGCATTACGAAAAAATCCGGTGTGGCCGTTTTGCTGATGATGAAGGGAAAAACAAAAAACAGGCTACAAAGGCATAATTAGTGGAGAGGTTGCATATCTTCAATTAGAGCGTAAGCAATGACCTGGAAATTACCATGCATACCAAAACTCGTAGCTCATATCAGCGCCTGATGTGCGCTTAGCAACCAATTTGTTTACTTACAGCGTAGTAACAAGTCAAATCATTTAAAAAGTGCAATTAAAGAAAGTAAACACTCCAAATTATGCCTCAGATCCAAGATTGGTCCAAACTTTAACTCTGACGAATCACTGAAACTGTACAACTTTTTAAGTACTTCTTCCTGGGTGATGTCGTTACAGAGGAATTTTATTGCTATCTGGGCCCCCATACAGAAATATACAGCTGTGTGTGGGAGGGGAATTTACAGAAGAACAGTCAGAACTATGAGCAAAATACTAATCACTAATAGGAAGAATTCAATTCAAATTGTTTGCACTGTATGAACCCACACTTTGGAGAAACCGTGGGTGGACACTTCCGGTTTGTTTGGCTTTGAAATATGCTATACAGGTTATACATATATTTACTATTTACTGAACGTTATTTACACAATCTGGACATTTTATTTTGCAGCACATTAAAGATTAGGGATTGTAATGGCACTGACATCAACATATACACAGTATTCAGTATCAGATCTTCCAGAGTGAAATGTTCAAACTGTAGATTATACCATGAAATTTAAATATTCTAGATGACCTGTGCATCCTTTTATACACATTTCTACACACTTCAGCTTTTGTATCTTTGGAAACTTGGAACATCTAATACAAATGTTTGCCTACACAGGATGTTTGTAACAAATGGGTCACTCGTGAGTCAGTGAGGTCTAAACCCATTTCAAATGTGAATGTGGACAAGATTATTAAAGTAAAGTTTTGGTGTACAGTATTTATAGAAACAGTGTGTGAGCATGTTAAAAAATCTGTAACAAAGGCCTGCAGTAAAAGAAATGAGACACCTGATGGCGCTGTTGCACCATTTAGGCAGCATCAAGGCACAAGCAGCCACTCCTTTTCTTTCAGCTGCAGCATCCATCTCACAGACGGACTGGCCACATGTTCTCATATGCCATTGTTCATCATCAGTCACATGAATAACCAAATTTCTGCCATCTTCTTTTCAAATGTGTCATTTTTACACAGAATATCTCTGAATTTGCCCTCAATGGATGCCTCAGGAGAAGTGGCAGGCAGTCAGTGATATCTCTTTTTACGTGGTCTTTGTGGTGGCATCAGCCGGGCTAATGTAGGTCACTGTGGAGGGACACCTGTACAGCGTGCTGCCTCTGCAACATGGATGCTGCCTGTAAAGATGGCTACTGTCTGAGTCTGTCTGGCTTTCTCTCCCGCTGCCTCTTATTGGGTATCACACAATACAGAGCGCGCGTGGGTGGGTGTGGTCGTAAGGGGGCATTGGCGAGTGACTGGATGATGAAACAGACAGGGGGGGATGCATGATTTGTTTTTGTTCAGGGCTAACATCTGTACACAGGAAAAATCATGAAGCGCCTTTAAAATGTTCACCATTTTAGGTTAATTAAACAGAACCTTGTATCTTGATCTTCTGTGAGTATGTTAATATGTTTAAAAAAGCACGGGTAACGCAGGCAAATCCGAACACTAAGAGCTGTGAGGACTTTGACTCTCAAGATGTGTTTTTGTGGCTGGATGAAATCATCTAAAAGACAGACTTCACCTCGTTTACCTGCTTATTTTGACGTAAACGTTATCTCTCCTGTTTTATTCTGAAACCCAGCGCTCTCACACCCTCGTGGTAATGGCTTGTACATATGCTGCCCTAACCAAGTAACACAGGCTCCATATACATTACATTCTTTCTTACTCTGTTCTCACTCGGAGGCCTTAGTCAGCAGAAAGGCTGTAAAGGAATTTCCTGTTGAAGCCCACCGCTCCCTGGGCCTGTCTCTATGTGTGTGTGTGTGTGTGTGTGTGTGTGTGTGTGTGTGTGCTTTACATTACCACTGGCTCTCACCAATGTCATGTACAGATCATTTCACCGTGGACAGACAATGAGGGGGGTGGACGCCAATCAGACTGGAGAGAGAAATACTTCCCTCCTGAGGATCCTTTCAGTGCCCCCCCCCTTTTCCTCTCGTAATCCATCCTTGACCAAACACTTCCTGCTTCTCTTTCTGCCTCTTTGACTTTCTCTCTCTCCCCTATCTCGGTCCGTACACATATATATACTGTCACAAACGTAGTCATACTCATTTCTGGTGTCTCTCAGACACACATGCATAGAGAGTCAGGATGAGGTCATTGTGTTGAGAGCGAGTATTATTCTCTGCACCCTAAAGGGAGAAACCCTGTAACCCCTCTGCCTTTCAATAAGCACAAAAGACTCCCTTTGAGGGAGGAGGCAAACTCCTATGGAATGTGTTACCAGGGTTTTCTATAACGACTTGCCTCTGAATTGTGTGTGTGTGTTGTGTGTGGTGTGTGTGCATCCCTGCATCTTTGGGCTTTCAAGCAGGTTGTGAATTTTGCTTCGTTCAGCTTGTGTGTGTGTGTGTGTGTGAAGTTTTCCCATCCTCACAGTTCATTTGGACAGATAGTTATACTCTCTATTTGATAAGAACTGACATCTATGTGTGAACTACATGTCCAACAGAGTTTTCTCTCCGCCACAAAGAGAGAAAATGTAGCCACCAGGCTAAAAGTGTTGATCCATTGCTGAACCTTGTGGGGGAAAAAAAACAACTTCTAAAGGACTCTTGAGATGCCTCTGGATTTTTCCATGACAAACCATCGCCTTTCCCAATGTCGAGCGGTGGGAACAGGCCACTTTGTTTGTACGAAGTGGTGTCTGGGAGGAATGCGGGGTTTAGTCGGGGAGGGGATGGCAGGGGGAAAGTATGATAACTCCCACTCCATTCAGATTTATGGTCAGGACAGAGGGGCTCCTCTGGATGCATGTCAAGGGACTAGTAGAACGCCGCCCCTCTACTCTAAGCCTGCCAAAGCAAATGTTTAGTCGAACAACCCCTTGCTATTCTTTACATCCTTCTCTGTCTTTCGGTTCTGTGTGTCTCTTTCCGTGCCATCGTATGGAAAAGTGTCCAGCAGCTCTTTTGTGAAGCTTTTATAGAGCACACTGTGTGCTCATATTTTGATTTGCACTGTGTGAACAGGAGTTAAAGTGGTTTTGAGGTTTAAACCTGATTGCGGAGAGTCCGCACGGGTCACATTAAAAGTTCCTCCAGATTCTTAGATGAGAAGATTGATACCGCTCTCTAGTCTGTACGGTAAATATGAAGCTACAGCCAGCAGCTACTTAGCTTAGCTTAGAATAAAGACTGGAAACAGAAACAGCTAACTTGGCTCTGTCCAAAGGTAACAAAATCCACCAACCAACATCTTCCGGGAAGTCCCTGCTCCTGACCAAGAAACACAGCACATAACCCCCCTTAAGCCACAACTCTTAAACAATGAAGATATACTGTAGCGTGATGATAACTAATGAGCTTTAGAGGCACTGGTAGGTGAATTTTGTAATGTTTAGACAGAGCCAAGCTGTAGCTGTTGCCCCCTGCTTCCACTTATTATGCTAGGTGAGCTAACCGTATGCTGGCTCTAACCTTGTATTTACTGGAAAAAAGTATGAGAGTGGTATTGATCTTCTCATCTGACTCTTGGCATGAAAGCAAATATTTCCTGAAATTTCATCTATTGGTTTAAGATGGGAGAACTTGCAAGAGGGAGAAAGGGGCTGTGATATCCCGACTTTTAGCCTCTTGTACTGGATAAACTCAAAAAGAGTGGATCCTACATTTCCCATACTTCTACTCGATGCAGTGTTTTGTTAGTCCCACCCTGGTTAGTTATATAGCACTTTGTAGTCTTCAAGCTGAAATGACCTCCTGAGGAAAACTATTTTACTACCCATGACGAGCAGATCTGATCTTTATTGGGTAAAACTGGTGCAGTGTCCCTTTCACTGCAGCAGCTGCCCAGTTGGAACTATCACAATTATATTTATCTATGATCTGGATAAATGATTGTGTGGCATGATCTGATTAAGTCATAAAAATGTATCCGTCCCAAATTCAAACACTATTTTTAAGTCAGATTTCTTTAAACTCCCGAAACATCCTGTACAGATTTATCATCCATTCAAGGTTGTAATCATTTAATCGAGTTTAGCAGATTTCCGACTTAATGTGTGATGCGTGTGAGTTATTTCACGTTGGGGCAGGACTTTAAAACTTCTTGGAAAAGTTTTCAAATTTCTTCAAAACCCGTCAGTTCCTGGATGAACCCAACAGACACAATGCAGCCCTCAGCTGTGTTCATGTTATCCTCTTTTCCAGTTCTTTAAGCGGCTAGACCAACCACTCTGTCCTGTTCCCTTCCGTCCTTTCTACCCTCCACCTCCTCCTCTTTTCATTACTGAAAATCCCATTCATTCATTCATTTATTCTCAGTCTTCTCCGGGACACCAGTGGGCCCATTCATTTCCCTCTCTCTCTCTCTCTGTCTCTCTCCCTTCTTCTCTGGTCTAATCAGGGGACCACACACTCCCTCTTCTCATCTGATGTCTGGTAATTGAAGGTGAGATTGTTTTTGGTGGTGGAATAGAAGCGAGGCAGAGGCAAGTTTGACCGCCTTGCAGCCACGCAAATTAGACTGTCAAAACTCCACTGTAGTCTCTATTATTCTATGAATAAAAGCCGATGCTAGCTAGCCTCTTACATAAATCTGCCTTGTAGATTGCAGCATCCAAGAGGGAAACCGCTGCAGAATGCTCCCTGGAGACGAGGCTAAGGGTCTGGTGAGGACTTCTGTTGCACTAAGTTTAGTCGTTTAAAATAGACCAGTCTCTCTACTCCTGCCAGTGATGTGATTTTTCTGCCTATTTTCCAACATGTTTAATGTTTTTCTAGGCATCCTGTTCTCCCTCATTGGTGTCCGAGTGTGATTCTCTACTTTTTGTACTTTTTAGTCCCGGAGTGCCTGCTGGTTGAAGAAATAGCCTGGCACATAACCCACCCCATAAAACTGTGATTTGTCGTTTTTGCCCTTCTGTTTTTGTATAAATTAAATAAACAAGAGGGAACTTGTTAATTATTTAACTTTAGTGGCTGGAAGATGGATTTTGTTATGTTTGGACCGAGCCAGGCTAACTGTTTCCTCCTGTTTCCAGTCTTTGTGCTAAGGTACATTAGCCGACTGCTGGAAGTAGCTTCATATTTAGCATACAGACATGAAAGCAGTGTCAATCTTTTCATCTGGCTTGGCAAGAAAGACATGTATGTATACTATCAGATGATTTTCCATCCATTTGCCCCCCAGGATTAATTCAAATGACTGTCTGTTCAGCGCTAATCAGTTTTTGTTAGCATGCTAATATACTAAACTCAGATGGTGACATGGGGAGACTTTGCACCTGCTAATCATGTTAGCATGCTGACTATTTAACTATGTACAGCTTCACAAAGCTAACCCGCCAAACATGTACTTTGTGTACATTGACATGTTGTCCTTTCACACTGCTGACATTTGCCGCGGGCAAATATGTGCACCTAAACTCTTTTATCATCTAAGGGATCCTTAGTTGTCACAAGATGATGGCATGCGGCCAGCAGAACATTATATCCTCTTCTGTCTGGAGTGTAAACTTCATATTTCCGTGGGCAAGTGGCAGGCAGCAGTGTAAACGTGTGTGAAAGAGATGGGAAGAACATGTGAGGTGTATGAGTATTTGTGTAAGAAGGAAGAAGGAACACGACAGGCATGTTACATAGGACCCTGCTTATCGTAATCCTAGCCTTCGATTATTTCCAGTGTCAACCCCTGTGCTGAAAGTCTAGGTCCAGGCTTAGCCTGGAAAAAAAAGGTGAAGGGACTGTCTCTTGGTGCTGCCACCGGTCAGCCAAAACCTGCTGATCCTGGCCCCTGGAGAACTCTCCTCCTCCACCGTCCCAATCCTGGGGATCCGATTGACACTGTGAGTGTGCCATCTGCCCCTCGGCAAGATTACATAGTGCAGTGGGCCAAGAAATCCTCCAGCACAACAGATTAAATATGAAATATAGGGCAGGAATAGTTGTGCTGTGGTGAGTCTTGATTTAGTTGTGGCCTCGGCATTCATGAAGCTGAAGCTTTTTTCCAGGTGCGCATCTATATTTAGGATCCAGTGTTTTATCTTGTGTGTATGATTTTTCTGACTCTGTGTGCATCTCATAGTACAGCACACCTGATCCGCCTTTGGTCTATTCTCCTTAAATTTTAATGAATGCAGTCCAATTTCCTCCTTTGCACTGCTTCTTCGCTGGTCTTGTTGGTGGTTGATTTACTCTCTGAATCCCCCCCCCCAAAAAAAGGAAACTGTGAGAGAAATAAAGAAAAGGAGAGCGAATCAACAGAAAACCGAGAGCAAGCGAAGACAACCACTTAGTCTGAAAATGGTTACTATGGAAACTGTTCCTTTCTTTCCTCTCCTCTTGTCCGTTTGGAGTTGCACATTTTTGTGTAACAGTGGGTACAAATTAGCACCACCCACCCCCCTGTATTCTTTCATAAAGCCCTGGAGCGATCGCCTGGAAGCTGAAGTTGGATTTGATCGAATCATCACTGGGAATGCTTACAAAGTTACTGTATATATTCAGTTATATCTCTGTCTCGTCTTTGGATGACCAATCCGGGCCCATTTCAAGCAGGCCATGGGATTTCCACAGCCCATTTTTGTGTTTCCTCTCCCGGTTGTATGAATGAGAGTACTTGTTAGGCTCTGAATGCGCCTGGAGAAGAACCATGAAGGGGAGGGAGGGTGTCATCTCTTGGCTGCCTCAGACAGGACTTTCTTCACTTAGCTTGAAACAAACCAGATCCACACAGCCGTAAACCCTCGCAGCCAGAGCTTTACAGCTCTACACACGGCTGTGGTTGAAACAGTGTGTGTGTGTGCATGCTTTTCATCAGTTATGCCTGGTGAGTGAGTGTGTCTCAGTTTTCAATGGCAATCTTGTTGCATCACACCCATGAAAACAATGTCAGAGTTTCATCATGCAAGTTTTTATTTGCTTCTTTGTCTAGTTTTGCATGCTGACCACTGATGTGGTTCCTTCCACAGACCGCATTGATGCAAAACATGTTTTTTTTTTCTACTTCTTTTTGTCCCCTCTTCACATTTTTACTCCCTTTCACGCTCTCCCCCCTTCAGTCGCTCTTATACCCTCTCTCTGTCCTCTCCACACATCTCCCCTCCTCCTCAGTGCCTCTGCCTCATTAGGCCTGGATGCCAAGCTGTTTTCGCTGAGTGCCCATTTGTGGATTACTCACCAAGAAATCATGTGGCACAATTGAATTACTAGTGGTTACAGAGGCTTCACTTACTGCTGAGGCATCTGGAGGATGCTCTTTTTTAACCATCCAATGGCAGCCAAAATGTACGTAATCGCCGCACACAAAGAGACCCTTCTCCGCTACCCTTGTTGCCCCTGAGGCTCCACTGCAAATGCTGGCTTTTTGTCTGCTCCTGGTGATGTTCTTCCCAGACAGGAGAATCTAATGCATGCATGCATAAGAGAACTCTGCAGAGAGTCCAGGAAATATGTTATGAATGCTATTATTTTTATGGCATTACATTTTGAGTTTTACACATTCAGTGATGAATGTCAGGTGTGTTTTATATGTTTTATCCCTCCCTTTCCTTTCTCCTCCTGTCTCCTGTGAGACTGGCCTGACTGTCCGTCGCTGAGCAGATGTCCAGTCTAAAGGAATTAAACAAAGATTTTTACATGCAGCTTTGTGTACTGTATAACTAACAACTCGGGACTGCATTGGTTCTCACATGACAAGTCTCTCAACCCTTTTATGTCCAGGTGGTTGTATGTTATTCAGAAGATTTGCTGTGCTCATCGCCAAATCTTTGCTATGTGTTCACTCAGTCATTACTAAACAAACAGCTGCATGAAAACAGGCTGGTATTAGGGTTGTTATCTTATTTGGGATGGCATCTTCTTGAGTCCTCATTCAACCTTGACACACAGAGCCTCACAATTCTGCCGTATGTCTGTCAAGCTTTTTGAGACCCCGATACTGTGATTAGAGTAGTTACTCAGTGGATGCAAAACATCATTAGTGACATTATGAAGAAAAAGAAAATTTGAAAAAAGGGAAGAAAATATGGTGCCTCTTTATTTGGTTGGACTAATTGTGATATTTTAGTTTAGTTCTTTTGGAAGAAATTGGGTTAATAAGTGTATTCAAGTGTTACAGAACAGTAAGCTTTAGTTTGGGTCATTTTCAGACCAAAATATTATAATATAATATAAATATAAGATTAAGTAAGGTAATAATGTATATTTTGTGGTCAGTATGGCAATATAGATGACATCTCCTATTACAATTTTGTGATTTTATATTGTGATGCATAGTGATATTTTAGTTTTTTTAGAAATTCAGTTGAGAAACTGTTTATAGATAAAATAACCAACGGTACATCTAGTTTTTTGGCTAGTTTTTTAATTAAATCACTGATAAATTAAGGAACTCAAAGGCACAAATTTAGTAAGGACAGAATTGCAGAAAAGTAGTCCTACTTATTAATTACACTGGTGACATTACCCAACCGTCTAGCAGTTTAGCTGCTCCGCAAGGCTCTACTCAGGCACAGTGGTGATTCGTGCTAATTGCTAACGTAAGCAAGCTAACATGCTCACAATGACAATGCTAACATGCTTAAGTTTAGCAGGCAATGTTTACCATATTTATTATCTTAGTTCAGCATGATGGTAATATTTGCTAAAGTTGTTGATTATGAGTTATTAAGTTATATTTTATATATTATATAATATACTATTATATTATGAGTTATGTTTTAATCCACTGTATAAAACATAGATGTCATATCTGTGCCGTCACACAGATTGCTGAAGAAGCTGGGCTGAATGACATCAAGGTGCATAAACAAACCACCTGAGCTACAGATGATGCATAAATTTAAGATTTAATATAGTTTTAACACAAGATATAGATTTAACACGCTCCCCGTCAGCGTACAACAGCTAATGTTAGCTTAGAAATGTTAGCTTAGGGGTGATTTGCAAACAAGAAGCTAGTTAGTATCACAGTGCCAGTGCCTGGTCCAAATAAAAGGAACATTGTAAATAGTGATATTGTTCTACATCTATAATTGTGTCTTATTTTAGAGAATACAGCATTAACGTCACAACAGGATGCTGACTCCAGTTCACTCAACAGCCAAAGGTGGAAATATCATTAGTTTTGCAGATATTTAAGTCGTAAACCAAGATATTGGACTAATTAAAACTGAGCTGATGGTGGTACTTAATGATATGGATCATTAAGGTTATTAGAATTTATCCTGAGGGGGACATGAATGTCTTCCAATTATTGTTGAGATATTTCAGTCTGGATTTAAGTGGCCAACTGTTCAACACACTGACGTAGCCATCCCTAAAGCCATACAGCAAGTGTGGCGAGGGAGAGAGAGACCTTAGCAGGGTCCTCAGACTTTTTATTACCTGGTCATTTCCCTTTTCAAAATGACAAATTTATATTCATAGTGCTGCTACTAAAATAAATACCAAGTCCTTTAAAGGTTAATGAAATAGCTCTGGCTCTCTCATGCAACCATCGCCAGCACCCAGGCCTACCGCTGGCTGCCATGGCAACGCACACACCGTTGATTTATGCTGCAGATAATTAGGAGCAAAGATGACAAAGCCCACAGGTGTGAACACAAACACACAAACACATACATTCACACACACACATGCGCATTCAGACATGTGCTCACACATACACACGCGCACACAAGTCTTCATACATGCACGCTCGCACACAAAAACTCATTATCAAGTGGTTTTGCTTCCTAGATTTAATATGCCCTCCAATTTGGCAAGTCCAATCATCGTCCCTCATTTTCATTCAGACTGGCAACTTGGCTGGCTCTCAGCGCAGATACACTTTCTCTGTTAACACACAGACACACACACAGACACACACACATGCATGTCTGTTGCCTGCCAAGCATGAAGCCCCGCCTCCGTTAGTCTGCAAAAACAAGCAGCGTCCCTTTGTTCTTCTTCCTCTTCATCACCCGGCTATCTGCAGCCCACTGCAACTCACTAATTCTGATCGGAGGCTCCCCTCACCTCGGGGTCCCACTGAGAGTGTGAAACTAATTCAGCCAAATGGGTTTCATCAAGTGAAATGGAAAGGTAATGATACCTCTGGCACTTGGGGGGGGCTGAATGTCTCCTTCATTCTTTTTCTTCTTTTCCACTCCTTTCCTGCTGCTATGTACGGAGAGGTATCAGGTTCCCTGCTAAACATGGGTGGAGTCATTCTTCGATAAGTGCTTCATTCACAGTACGCTCTCATAAATGGATTTTGGGGCTACAGAGAGCTGAGAAGCATCATCCTTCTACCTGACAACCCATATCCACCCTCCTTACTTCCCAAAGGCCTTGCTGCGGGGTCACTTAATAGACTGAAAATCCACACACCAACAGACATATGGAGGCGCACACTCTTACCAACACACACACACACACACACACACACACACACACGCTCACAGGTGACATCACCAGATGGATGATGGGGGCTACTGCAAGGCCGAGGGCTCCTCTTTCATCAGACCAGTTTATCTTAAAAGTGCACACACCCCTGGCACCTTCTCCTGCCTCTTTACCACCCACTCCACACTGCGAAAACGTGCAAAACCCAAAGTCTGCAACCCCAACTGTAAAGATGATGGATGACGCTGTGAAATGCGACCTTTCTTTTTGCATTTTCCTGTCACTCTCTTTCTCCTCACCCCTTGCAGCCTTCCTGCACGTCTGATTTGATTTTCGCTTGTTTTGTGGCAAAAAAACCAAAAAGGTGTATGCATGCTCATATATTTGTATAGGGTGGAGACAGCAGAAAGGGAATTCTGAAATTAGTCCCCAGGCTGGAGTTGTCCCTGTAAATGTCTCGGTTTTCAACTAGTGTGTTAAAAACAGACTGCAAAGTGAGGTAATGTTTTTTGACAAGACCTGGGAGCAGAGCCTTGCGGATGACATCTCTTGGCGTTGTTAAAGTTTTTTGGCCAACAGAGGGGGCTACTCGCTAAAGCCGCTTAATATCACTCTTCTTCTACTACTAACTAATTGCTTGCACGAGTTTTAAAGAAAACCACTCAGCCAGAAACTAGCAAGTGAGAAGTGAATTCAAGCCAGGTACAGTGGAGAGGAGGGAGACTGGATAAGAATTAAATTGAGGGAGATAGTGGAGAAAAGATAAAGACATATTTACAGAGCCTGCCAATTTATTACTCCAAACTTCAATATCTCCTGCCAGGAGTTCACAAAGAAGCTGGCCAAAGAGAGAGAAACAAAATACTAAGAAACAATACATTCTTTTGAGAAGTGCATATACAGATTTGGTATATATATATATATATATTATCTAGTTATTTTCTAGTACTCATGTACTCTACACCCTCTAAAATGGTTCTTAATAAGAGCTCTGGAGCAGTTTGAGTTCTCTGGAGAACATTTTTATCCTTAAGAACATTTGCTGTTTAACATTCTTTGGGGAACTGTATGCAAAGAGACATCTTTAGTCACAGTTGCAGCACTTTTTGTGCTGAAACAATGTTCTTTGAAATACAGATCACAGTTTGAACACATGTGAACAGACTTTTTTTTGTGAACCTGAAGTACGTATGACTTAGATAACTAATGGCTGCTATGTCACACCTATTGACCAACATTGCACTTTTACTATAT
This sequence comes from Protonibea diacanthus, assembly GCA_028641955.1. NCBI lineage: Eukaryota > Metazoa > Chordata > Actinopteri > Sciaenidae > Protonibea > Protonibea diacanthus. Next base: position 15,260,953 of record CM053987.1, read on the forward strand.
GCTGGGAAAAACTTGGTAATAAACAGTTCTTTGAAGTAAAACCCCAGATTGAAATTTGCCTAAATATTAACCAATCCTCAGATCATGATCTGCTGGTGTGAATTTGTCCTATCAAAGTAACAGACCCACCTTTTCACAACTAAACAACAAAACATGGATTCTTTATTACTGTAATTGTTTCCACATGCCACATAATAGAGGGTTAAATAACCCGAATCTAAATTTTGGCTTTTCATACCACACTCAATTCAGCAATTCATCCTAGCTGTTACAACTTCTCTGCTAACCTGTTAACTAGTATTCACAGATTCGCTTAGCATGGTGTTCAGATGTTACTGATGACTCTGTGTTTATATCTATTTTTAATCAAATCATTTCAATTTTTTTAAGTTAGCTGAGCTGCTTCACATTGTTTCCCTGAACCCTCTGCTCTGGCAACTGCAGTACTCCTGGGGTAGTACTACACCTGGTTGGAAATCACCGTTCTAAGTGAAACCACATTACATCCCAGTTGGACTATGCATACGATAAGTGCTCCTCTCTTGCTGAATGCACCCTGATGTTCCAGATGTACACAAGTGCTGGAATATTTTTGGGTTGTATTTCACAGACGAGGCAGGAATTTATCCATGTTCCCCTCAAAGTGGAGAGATTTCATGGAGGCAGATAAAGTAGGGGAGAAAAACGAAGAGTGATGGGAACCAGGGGCGTGTGAACTCTCCTCCCTCCGAAAACCTTGCATACCAAACCGTCATCCACACACACACACACACAGACACACTCGCACACGACAGGCACATCAGTCCTCTCGCTTGGGCACTCACGCACAAACATGTTAACACACACAAACACAGAGTAAGTCATCAATCATCAAAATATTTTGCTGTTCTGATTTCTCACCTCTTCCCTCGAAGTGTACCCTCTTTCATCCTGGGTCGTGGATTCATGGAGCCTTTCACCGGCGAGCTTAATAAACGATAAACAAGTGAAGCGTAATAGGATTCAAACCAATCAAACATGAGGCTCAATACTGACGCCAGCTGAGAAGTGCTTTAAAGGTGCAGTTCCTCTAATGACTGCTGACTCCACATCAGTGACAAAACAGCCACTTTATGACTTTTTCTTCCATTAAAAACACACAAAATGGAGATACGTCTAAGAGTCTGTTGGCTTGCTTGACTGGTATTTCACATTTACCTTCCCTCACACCAACAATTCCACTCAGACTCCCCCTCTTTTGCTCAAATTAACATAATCTGCTATTAATAACAAATATGGCAGCAAGTAGTTAGAGGTCCAGTGTGTAATTTTTAGGATCTGTTGGCAGGAATGGAATTCATTAGTATGTTTTCATTAGTGTATAATCACCTGAATATAAGAATCATTGTGTTTTTGTTGTCTTAAAATGAGATCTTTATATCTACACTGAGAGCAAGTACACCTTTTTGAACCACTGTTTTCTACAGTAGCCTAAAACAGACATCTAGATATGGACTTTTGTTTTTGATGTGAAATTTCCTACATATTTGGAAGGAAGAGGGTGAGACGTGGGAGAGTATTCATTTGGTTGCATTCTGCAACTAACTTCTATACACTAGACCTTTAAGCCCAAGCTTTGTCATTAGTCCATAACTTTCTAAAAAGCACATTTCTTTTCTAGAAGATGTTTAAAAATGATCCTTCATGCAGCGAGAAATCCCAATGAGAGGCACAGAGCGGAGAGCCTTAATGATTCAGAGCTGCAGAGCTTAACAAGGACTCTGGAACATGTCACGCAGGAAAAACATTTACTGTTGCAGCGCCCTCAGACTTTGTCCACACAAAAATGCCTAAATCAGAAACATTACTTTGATATGAAAACGTTACATGTGTTATGGATGTGTCACTAGACACAATAGGAAAATCACTTCCTCTGCTTCCTCCTTCGGCCAGCAATAAATTAAAACTAAATGGTGCATCATAGGCCAGCAACATCTGGAGTGGGACAGAAACATACAGCAGGGTTACTTTGCTGAGTGTCAGCTGGTGAAACCTCCACTCTGTCCCCTCCTGCTCTCTGCATGCACTTTAATAGAGCCAAATTCGCACATCCAAATATCTCGGATGCAGGTGCTTTGGAAAGTATAACTTCAGTTTTGAGTAATGAAGTTCCGGCAAACTGCTCTACTGAGCATCACAATGTTAGACATACTTTGAGAAGAGTTAAATCTGGGACAACTGGACTTGATTGTAGATCTGTAGATCTAGACGTCTTCTTGAAGCAAAGGCAAAACATGTCGTAACCGCAGATTCATCTTTTCTCAAAGAAAGATGACCTAGATGACCGAGAACTTTCCTGGAAATATTGGTCATGCTAACATTTCGGTCCTTGGTTGGATCCCCAAAAGTGTTTTTATACTACTCCTGCTGTCGGACAACTGAACAAATGTTCAAACGTTGTTTGATTGTGGGTCGTAAATCTTACCTTTTGTACTTCTTACAAAATCATAAATACAGACTTTTGTTGTGTGATCAGCTGTATTGACATTTACAGTAAAATGAGTGGTAACAAAGAGGGTTGAAGTGACATTCATCCACTCTGGAAACCTTTTTAAAGAACCCTTATTCATGTGGTGAGAAAGAAGCCATCTTACTGTGGACCTAAGGCTAAAATATAGTGATGGCTTTTCAGATTTAGCTAACTTACTGTGCGTGTAATCTTAATGGGCTGTTATCCAGTTATCCCTGGTCCCATTCGCTGACACACCCAACACTCAAGGCCACCGCCTAACCTGCTCGCACCCTCATGAACCACCGTGACCACATCAAACTGCATCCTTCTCTCCACAGCAGAGAGATTTCAGTTCACTTAACAAAACATCAAAGCAACACTACCCACTATCATGTCACATTCCATGTTTTACACTCCCAGTCCAAAGAATCAAAGTATTCTTCTAGCCCTTTAATCGCCAGGGCCTCACATCCCCGACCACTTGACACTCCAGAGTAAAGAGCTGGAGCTCCAGAGGAGAATATCACAATAAACTTCCCCACCCTGAACTCTGGTCCTGGGCCAAGCCTCAAACTTTTGTCGACAATACAATTTTCATTCCAGCAGCATCCCCGCCCCCCTTTTACTGCACCTCTCTCGTTCTCTATCTCCTCACTTACAAACTATCCATCCCCATGTGTACAGTACCGCATGCATAATGACCGCTTGGATTATGAATCATCACAGATGTTTTGTTGGACGTCCACACTTTAGAGAATTGTGGTTGCTCATAAGGTCCACTCCTTAACATGCTTTACACACATATGGAAGTTTTTATATGCAGCCAGAAAAAAAAAAAAGTTTTAGGGTCTGAGCCACTTGAGGCCACAGGATCGAATGTGGGATGTTGGAAAAAGCTGCATTTTTTCACACTCGCACCAAAAATGATGGAATGATGTGCTCGTAAAAGACCGCTTCCCACAACTTGCATGTGTTCTGCATTACAACCCCCCTTAATTCCTGTCCTCCCCTGTTTTCACTTGCACTGCTCGCCACCTGGTTTGTGCTCATCCATGACCATCGTGATGACAAACCTGACAAATATATCTGTATTTGCTTTTTCCATCACGTTCTTTTTTTGCCTCTTATATTCCTCCTCCTCATCCTTTGTCTCTCTATCATTCCGCCCTTCTTATAGTTTACACAAATGAATGACGAAAAGGCTCTTATCTGCTGTCCTGTTCTGTCTCTGAATGAAAAGAGCTGTCCTTATTGTGTTTTATGTGGTGTGGGGAACAACTCTGGACTTATCTCTGTTATCTGGATTCCCCCCCCTGCAGGAGAGAAATTCTCGAGCTGGTTGAAGAGTGGAATCCGGGCTCGCAGTCACATCAGCTGCAGTTACATTAGCCAGCTGTCCACATGTTTCTAGTTGAACCTTTGTTTCTTTGCCCACAGAGCACTTTCAGTCACAACAGCCTTGGCTGATCATGGCTTTCTTCACCGGGGATCTCCATGATCTCATTACTGAGCTGAGGTGGCTGAAATGATGCAACTGATTAGCTCCGATGACCTTTAGTTTGTTTTCCAGCCCCGGAGAGCTGCACTGGAGTGTGCAGTGTGATGTCCTCTAGTCATATTCAAGGCTCTCAAACACCCTCGATACACCATTTCATCTTGATCAGCGTGACCCTGCACATCCACCCACATTAGATAGAGTCAGTTTATTTAACATGATTTTACTCTCGGCTGTTTTGATGAAACAGAAAGAATAATAATGTGTCGGGAAGACTCGAGCCAAACTGTCTCACATTGTTAGTATTATTGTATTCTCAGGAGGTTCACCACACCCCAGTCCTTTCTTGGCTTGTGGGCTGATGTGTGCAGCTGAGATGATCCATGGTCCATGGAGAGCGCAGACTGGCTTGGATGGATTTATCAAATGTGAGTAATGAGTCCTCTCCAAAGAACACATGAAGACTCCCTTGCAGTAGATCAACCCCACCTTCAACACCCCCATCCTCCTCTACCAATTCCCTAATTCCCTCATACACTAGGCCTTTACTATCTATCTATCTATCTATCTATCTATCTATCTATCTATCTATCTATCTATCTATCTATCTATCTAATTCTTCCCCTCCCAGCCACAGCTGTCTTGGCCCCAGTTCTCTTTAGGGAGGAGGGGAGTAATTACAGGATGAAAAACAAATAACATTTGGTTATAGATGTCTACTGGGTTTGGATTGCACTGATTGGTCAGTGGGTGCACTCTGGGCCAACATTTTGAGAATTACATTTTTTGGCCTGTTCTGTCAGTCAGAGGAGAAGAAATACCATCTGCACCTTCTGTAGCGCTCCCTCTGTGATCTGGCTCTGATGTAGGCCAAAAGCTGCAAATCATCATATAAGCGGGAAACAATATTTCTAAAGCTCCAAAAATCTGTAAGGTGCTGTCATTCTTACTCCCATCAAACTACCCTAATCTTGAGATGTTTGGACTGAATTGCACGGAGGCGGCTCAGTATCTCCAAAAAATTCTGTTCATATTGGATGAACCTGCGCCTCACAATTTACATCCAGTGTCAACGTTCAATACACATTCAGTGTAACAAGGAATAAGTCCAGTTGGTGGGAAGCTGGTGTAGCATGTCAGACTTTCCAAACCTATGGCCAAACGAGAACATTGATACTGGATGATACTGCAAAACCACAAATTATATTAATGTGTTTTTACATCCTGCGCCAATGTTGTTACTATTCTTTCATTTTGCAACCACTGCACATGGAAACTTTGGTGTATATGACTAGGAAAAGATTAAGCAAGGCAAATAGATTCTGGTTAATGGTTAAAATGCCATGAGACTGTGCAACAACAATGATCATGCAAGTTTATGTCTTAAATGCATCATGACTCATGTCAGATCGCCTGATGAATACAAGAGTCCCACAAATTTGCTTTTGTTTTGCCTGAATGTCTTTTTTTTTTTTTGTAACATGTTATGCTGCCGTATTGTGTGTTATTTCATATTGTATTGTGATTAACTAATTTGTAGATGTAGGTAGTAGCAGCGGTCACCATAAGAGAATTCGTAACTAAAGTTTTGAAACTGCCAGAAACTTGATGCTGTCTTTGGTCAAACCATCGGACGCACACCAAAGGAAACTTTTTCATGTCAATAGATTGCATTATATACTGTGAGCCAGACACAGGGAAAGAAGCTGGGTACTTGAAATAAACCAAGCAAGAACGCAACAGGTACAGTACAATAATTTATGAATCCACCTGGATACAGCTTCAGAGACATTTCAGGCTGACTGTGAAGGAGTTTGATCAGTCTGATCATCTGATTGGCTGTGGCTACAGACTGTGGCCTTCCACTGACTGACTCTTTCGATGTCTTTTTGGTGTTGGACGTAAATCGTCTTCTATGCAGGAGACCAGAGTTTGCATTTCATCACAGACTTGTGATAAAATGCAAACTCTGTGTTGGCGTTGCCTAACCCTGGCCATAAACATAGTTTATTTGCCATAATCGTAATCTTTCTCTATCCTTAACCATACCATAGTTGCTGTGCGCAGCAAGAAAGTGAGAATCGTACAAGCTCCATACAATAACACCTTCAAACATCAACATGTTATTCATGTTCAGTAAAAAAAGAACACAGACAGAAACTCGTTACATCATAAACTTAGTAGATTATTATAATATGACCTCTGAGGCGTCTAAGGAAGACTAATGAGTCCACATCGGTTACTCCTTATTGCTTTCTCTTGTCGACACTCTGTTTACCTCTGGTTTCACTCTGAGTGTGTACACTGCCTGAGGAGAAAGTTGATCAGATGATGGAGGTCGTGTAACCCCCAGGGTGCACTAACAGGTTTTTGGTTTTTGTTTCCTCTACGAGCTGTCAGACATCCAGGCCCCATTTGATTTGCATGTTAAAGCTGGGGGGATACTGTCTTTCAACAACATAAAAAAACAATGATCATCAATCAGCCTGACATGACTCAAACCGTAATCTCGTTAGTTGTTTCCAGTTCGGATCTAATTGTGTTTTATGCAAAACAGAAGCCGATCAAACGTCGAAGCACAAAAAAGTTGTGCTGTTCTGCAACATTTGATTTACAGCTGTTTTTGCATCGAGACAAGTTGTATACTGTATATTTACAGCATACACAATAAACTGTCTGTGCGAATGTAGTGCAGAGTCAGCTGTCTGTGTCTCTGAAACTGTGAGAACGCGGCGCTTTTTTCACAAGCTTTGGTCTGATAGAAGCCGAGGCGATTTAATCCTTCAGTGTGTAGAATTAATTTGGTGTTCCTTGACTTGGCTCAAAGCAAAGAGGCCATATGGCACAACCGACTCACTGTGGACCCTGACAGACACAACGTCAAACCAGAGGCGAAGCGGAGAGGAGATCACTCCAACAATATGAATTACTGAAAAACATTAGCCTGAAAAGCAGGAGTGACACTTTGCGTGTCTCTGAGGAACTTCTCCTGCCACACTGTCACATTTTTGATTGACATTTATCAATGCTGCCACTTCCCTTGTGTCTAACGTATTGTAGTTGTCCCAGTTCTTATACAACAAAATCACTGGCTATCCAGAGATTTGAGGCTCGTTGATGCTGATAGTTGTTTGTGTGGGTGCCCTGAAATGACTGCCTCTGTTTAACACACTGTGACTCACACGTAGTGAATAGACATTTGACACCTAACCTGGAGGGAAATGGTTGTGACATGGTGGCGTCTCTGCTGCCTCCATCTCGGGTTCATATACTGGCACTGTCAAAGCATTTTTGACTGGCACTATTGGACTTAACACAGGAACAATGAGTGTAAATAGGCTGTTTTTGTATTCTATCAATCCGCTGTGAAGATTCATTAAGTGGTTGTTGATTTTATCATCAGTCTCTAAAGCACCAGAGCTGACTGAAGAGTCCTCCTGCCAGAGTGAGTGTTATAAATATAGACACTATTTCATTCTGGGATAACAAGTCGAGGCGCTACAGAAGACACGTCAGAGCGTCACTACTGTCCTCCTGCGGTTGCTCCTAGCAACATCATTTTCCCGAATGTCAGGAGAGTGAGAGATGGTGCCGGGTGTCTGATTATGACGGAGCAAAAGACTGCATGCCTAGAAATAATGCAATTATCTCCTGCGTCATCTCACCAGACATGAGGAGGGGGAACGAAGTGTGCTAGTCATATGTTATGTGTCAATCATCAGTCAGTTTGATGATGTCTGGTTCAACAGGCTCTTAGGCTTGCACATGAATGAAAAGTCATTGTATTTATCAATCTTCAGTATTTTCTAAATCGTTTAATAATCTGGTGCATTTTCCTCCACTGGTTCGAGCATCAATGAAATAGTTTTTGTTCTTCTGTACGACATAAATCATGTCATTAAGACACCTTTAGTTGCAGATGGCATCCCCTCACTCTATCTGAGCCTGATTCTCTCCACTTCTCTCTATCCAATTCTCCTCTGCAAGCAATCTAAAGCGCTCCTCTGGGATGCTGGCTTTGCTGTAATTCAGGAGTAGATTAAGAGGAGATATGGTATCTGAGGGCAGCAGGCCTGAGAGAGAGACAGTACTCGATAGACAAAGAGAGGAAGAGAATGAGAGAGGGAGAAAGACAAAGACAGAAACAGAGACGGACAGAGATTGATGGCTGCAGAACTCCTGGTATAGTGAGCAAAAGTGGATCAGATAAAGACAAAAGAGGGACACAAACAGAAAGAGACAGACACAGACATCAATAGATTCAGACAGACAGTCTTTGTTATTGGCCCACAGGGACAAAGTTAAACCAGAGCCACTCAGTTCCTCTTAGTCTTAAAGACTCTCTGTTAATCAGACATCATACACTTTCTCCTGGAGGCGCTTCCAGATGCCTGGCCCAAAGGCGCGCGCATCACAAGCTCCACATTGTCACACAGGATGAAAGGATTAGAACCGTAAAAAGCAGCAAGCATCATATGATAATAATGGATATCACAGATAAGACAAACATCTACAGTGTAGCAGCTGCTTTTGAAAGCTAAATGTCCTGAAATAAAACAGTCAGCCAGTTTTAACTCAATTCAAGGAACTGAGATGGCGGCAGGGTGGCGAGAATCAGGCACCCATATTTAGAAGACAAGACACTGAGGTCCTACTAGGTCAGGAGCTACGGAAAGAGCATTTTCACATCGAGTTTTGTCAACGCTTACTGACAAAGGAACAGGTAAGAACCCACCAGCACCACACAGGAGGGTCAGAACCAGGAGATCAATCTGTGAAGACGGGGATCAGGCAGAGAATAAGAGTTCAAGAGGCAAAAGTTGGGGTGGGAAGGTTCAAGAATCTGGTAGTAAGTGCTGGAAAGCTTAGTGTAGAAGACAGTTTGGTGAAGAGATGACCTGGCAGGACAAGACTGAAGGACTAATGAGGGAATGAACTGCAGGTGGGGAGATGGGAGGGGAAAACCAGCTGAAGGAAGGAAGGAAAAGGCATTTCATGAGGGAGTGGCAGGATCTGAAATGACTGGAGAATTAGTAACCGTGAAAACTGAGACTGAATGAATCAAGTATGAACACATGGAGACCAAGAAGGATTTACAACAGAATCATTGTTCACTTGCTCATTTTTTTCAGAATTTCAAATACGTCTGGTGATGGCTCTTTGACAGCTGTCCAACCAATCAGAGCTCTGTATAAATATAAACGTACATAGACTTACATACTTTGTTATGTACTTGTCGTACCCAGAGAACAGACTTACATTGTACAGAAATAACTGGGTGCAAAGTGGGAATGATGGAGATGCCACCCACCTGATAACAAGCCAGCGTGGCATCAGCATGGTTATTTTATGGTAGAAATGTCACACAGCGTTGCTTTAAGTTTCAGTGCGAATAAAGAATGTCTGTTATCAGCACCCCCAACAAGTTCAACTTTGGAGAAGACAAAAGGCAAAATCAATAAACCTCTGCTCCATGGAATTAATTTAGTTTTGATTTATTTCCATTAAATCCTCACTTCTGCAGTTTCAGGTTGATCTGTTGTTGTTATGCTGGCAACAGACCGACCTGGGGCTGCTTGCAGTGTGCCGCTGGGCTGCTTACAGTTCTGCATCCACATTTTTTTAAATCTGTGTTTCACGCTTTTATCCACAAATTACGTCCTTAATCTAATTACAACGAAGTAAATCATGAATTGCACATAAGCATTAGAAACTGTCTAATTGCACCACCGCCACCGTCCACATAGGCTTCCTATCTGTCAGAGGGGTGGCTGCAGATCAATCCAAACACCTGCTTGCCTTAGTATAATGCGTTCAATACACAGCGTAATACATAAATCAGCCGGTGGATTAGTCTGCATTATTAAATCCTCGACTTAAATCGGCATATTCCTTCAACTCTCTAGTGATTGGTTATGATGATACGTTGTCAGAGTGAGTAATTAAGTGAGACGAAATGGAAATTCAGTCTAATTATCGGGGTGCAGTTATGAATGACACCACTGTTAAAACAGCACGATGCACTCATTGGGTTTGTTCGGGTGCATTAGTTTTGCCAGCAGGCTCCCTCTCCTAGTAGCCTCGCTTGACAATCACAATCCCTCAACCTGCACAGCTTGTAGTGGCTTGCTCTGGTTCTCCTCCCACTGGCCTGTGAAGCATGGCATCCCATTGAGCGCTCCCGTCGCTCTTGTCGCAGCTCTGTGTGCCTCTGACAGCTGGGACACAGGAACAGTTGGAGAACGGGTCTTCTGGCCACGTCCCATTGCACTGCAGCGCAGCTTGGCTCTGAGATCATCGTCATCTCGAGGCAGAGACAAGAAGCTGTTGGACTGCTGAAGTGTTAGAGCCCCAGAAACACCAGCGGGTTGTCTGCCGTGGTCATGATGACATCAAACATTAGATGCAAAGCTGTGGTGTAATGGACTTCTTTTAAGTCATCTGTTTGTACGTCCACCTTTGCAGTAAATCTGTCTTGCGTTAATATGCACAACGCAGTGCCACATCCGGTCAGTATCTGAGCTGGATCAATACTGCATGCTGGGTAAGACAGAACAGAAAAACTGGATTTTTCTCTGATATCACAAATACAAATATGCTTTGCACTGAAACCATGATGAAAAGCAGTAATGTGATATAACTGTGTGTGTGTCCAGATATTCTTACCATGACCATGACATTAAAACACAGTCTGACCCTCTCTCCTCCACTCTCTCTCTCTCTCTCTTCCATGGAGGGAGGCTTCCACACCCCAGTAACAGGTTTGATTGGAAAGCATCTAGCCCCGGGCAACCAATCCCCCAGCAGTACTGCACACACACACACGTACACACACACACACACACACACACACACACACACACACACGCATACACACACAAACACACACACCACACACACACACACACGCACGCACACACAAACACTCCTCACACAGGGTTTCCGTGGCAACTGTGGTGCAGGGGGCAGACAGAATGATTTGGTCTGTGGAGCGAGCCAGTCTATGGTGATGAGGGGATGAGGCCTCCACCAGAGAGCGGGGTGTGGGGAGGGTTGGAGGGTGAGAGAGAGAGAGATAGGCTCAATAAGGGAATGATCCGCTGTAAGAATTCATCAAAACACCGGCTGAATTAATTTTTTTCTCAGCTCACAAGGTTCAAAATTATGGATCGGATCTAAACTGGCCGTTAAGAAAATGTGTCTGCAAAGTTGCTAAAACATATTTGTCAGCATTTCTTTGAATTTAGTCTGGATTCTGTTAGCATCTGCCTTGTCTGTGTCACAAACTGTGCTGCTGTTTGTTTAAAACATACCTCATTTTGAATAGCCGATTTTAAAAAAAAAAAAAGCGCTGTAATGGCCGACAATCTGGCTGTCTGGCTTGTTCTACTGTCGCACAGCTTCCAAAAACTGGGCTTTTTGGAGATTACAGACTCTGAACTAGTTCTCTCTGGTTACTGGAATGGGATTAACTCCTGCTGCTGCTGCTGCTGTGTATGTGTATGCATCCATACACATATGTGCATGTGTGAAAAAGTAGGAGAGTGTGTTAAAGAGACAGACAGACAGACAGACAGACAGACAGACGGAGAAATAATATGCTGTGTTTGTGGTTTCCCAGCATCCTTTGTTAAACGTGGCTTAACCCAGAATCATCTGTTTAATCTTGCCGCCATTTTGTTGTCTGGTGTCTATGGCTCTTCTCTATCTCTCTCATGGCAGTCAGAGCGGCTTAAGTTCCCAGAATGGTTACCATAGCAACACCGACAGAGGTTTACCAGTGGCCATGGCGACGGTTGATGCACTGAGATGTGGCTTGCCATGGTTTTGGGATACAGTGGAGTTGGGGCGGGGAGTGAGAGGGGACCGGTGATATCAGCCACACCTTGATGAGGAAGATGGTTCAAGATTCAAGCAGTTAAAACTTTTTTTCTGTATTTACTTCAGCATGCCAGTCTGTGCCTGCTCTGCTTGTGGTTTGTGCATGAGCAGAAGTGAATTTTTGTCTTTCTCTGGCTGTCTGTGTGTGTGTGTGTGTGTGTGCGAGACAGCTTGATTGTGCACCAATCAGCACTGTCTGGTCTTAAGAGACTCAAATCTTGCCTCTCCACTGAGGTGAGAATTCTCAAATCAATGTCTCTGCCATTTTCCCTCCACCTCGAATGGATTGGATTTTTTCCTTTCTCTCTCCCTCCACTGCAGCCGAATTGTAATTTTAAAAGCGTTTGGTGTAAATACCGCTATTGTTGGAGGCGTAATCAAACATTCATGAAGGAGAGGGATCTAGGGAGCAGCAGAGAATCTAGGTCACGGATGCGCTGGCAAGTCTCTGAGACTGCTACTTCACCGAGTGCGCCGCTCTCTCTTTTTAAACCTTTGTCTTGATGTCTCTCTCCTTTTGCCTCTCTTCTCTTTCTCTCATCTCGTTCTCATCATCTCCCCTTCTCCCTCGTCTCCTCTCTCTCCTCATCACCCCTTCTTCCTCTCTTCTCATTTGTATTCCTCGACTCTCTCCTCTCATTCTTTGCCTTCTCATCTTCTGCCTGTAGCTCCACCTGCTTATATACCTTTTTTCATTCAGCATAATTTTTTTGTCTTTTTGGTGTGCAAGTTAAAAAAAAAGAGGTTTTAAATAATTACGTCCATCAATCTCAGGAAATGTGAAAACACGTCTGCATCCATGTATAACCACAGTGTAACGCCTAAAGACAGCTTAGCCAGTGGCTCATAGTAATGGCCCTTTTGACCATCATCAGTCAAGGAGAAGGTCATGTTGTCAGTGCTTTTACAACCATCTCCAAGCCAACTGTGGCTCACTGAGCAACACATTAGCAAAAGCTGACCTTGTGAGTGTGTTCACAGTGTCGGCGAGGACGAGATAGACAGCACTAGAGAAAGAGAGGTATGCTTCAAAATGAGGCAAATCCTTAAAGGATAATTACAATTTTATTTGTGGCTATCTTTGCCGTGGCCTAGAATAATGTTTTATTTGCAAGAGTAACTGCAAAGATCTGGAAACACAACATGGCAAAAAAAATAAATAAATAAATAAACTAACTAAACTAAAAATCACTTTGCTCAACAGGGGTTACTTAACCAGTTCACCTTGACAGAATAAATAAAGTCCATGGGTGAGTTGAGATACAGACATGACTGTTATAACAGCAGGACAGACAAGGTGAAACACTGGAGATATTTCTGAGACGGCAGAGATTGCAACATCTTGTTGTTCCATAATGTAGTAATGTTCCATAATGGACATCAGAAGAAACTGTTAGCAGATATATCAGGTAAGGAAGAAACCAAGTTGTAAGAGTGCAAGTATGCTTATCTTCTACAGCACATGCTGTTGAAAGTAAAATTAAACAACTTTTAATTCATTAGCGATGAAAATTTATCAGAGCAGCTTTTAGTATATGGTAAGCATGCTTCATTATTTTAGGATGGCAGATGAAAGAAATGCTTAAGACAATAGTTTGACAATTCTGTTGTCTGGAAATATGCTTTCACATTCTTCAATATAGCATCAATATGACCCTTATTTGTCTAATAAATGAGAAGCTACAGCTAGCAGTTGATTACCTTAGCTTAGCTTAGCTTAGCATAAACAAGGCTCCGTAACATGTAATTTTTATACTTTCTTTATGGATTAAACAAAGATCATGTTAATTAATGAGATAAAAGTAGACGGAAGGCAGACTTGGTTACCTCTGAGCAGAGCCAGGCTAACTGTTTCTCTCTGTTTCCAGTCTTCATGCTAAGCTAACTGGTTCCTGGCTGGATTTAAAACAACATTACGTAAAAAAGTAATACAAGTGCAAGTAAGTAAGTACAACAACACAAGACATAGCAGCCAGCTAGTCCAACAACATGAAGCCCAGCTCATGGTCTGTCTTTAAGCCTTTTATTTTACAAAGCTCTCACCGGCGACTAAAAGTCAGTCTCAGTTTGCTCTTCTTATTTTCCTTGGTCCTCCTCTTTGGTTTCTTCTGAGCCTGGCTGCGTTGACTCCTCGCCTGGCTCCAGTACTGGTGCACATTTTGGTGTTGCTCCCTGTCTACATTCCCCTGTCCCAGGCCTTGAAACCTTCCCAGAGGTCCAAAATGCCTGTGGCACCAGAGCAAACACCAACACTTCCCTGGTGCTCTGAGCTCATAGTCCAGGCAACCCAGCTAACAAACTAAACTAACATTAGCTGACAACAGCTATAGTTCACAGCAGTTTACTTTACTGTCCATCAGGAAACTGTAAATCACGGAATTGTCCCAGAGGAAATCAGAGGGGAAACCAGAAGACATTTTTTCCATAAAATATGGTCAACAAAGTAAGTGAAATGGTTGGTGGTGTGTGACTTTGTCCTGTAAAATGTTACTTATTTGTTGCAGGAGATTGTACGCAGAGCACAAAGTTTGATACTACAAGACGTGCAGACGTGCGGAGGACAGAGACACCGTTCACCTGATTATAAGTCAGTGATGATTTTAAATTATTTTACGGCAGAAAAGTTGCATAATGTTGCTTTAACAGGCATGAGAGTGGTATCAATCTTCTCATCTGAACCTCAGCAAGAAAGTAAACTATTTTTTAATGAGACAGCTAGTGCAACAGCAGCTAGACAGAGAGGTGGCATCAGGACTTCTTTGCCCTCTATGGGGAACGAAATATGAGCCGTTATGAGATCAGACAGGTTGTAAATCATCCAAACCTAATTTGGAGATAAACCCAAAGTGAACACATCTGCAATGTTGATAATATTCCTCATTGCACAGGAAAACCGTGTGTGTGTGTGTGTGCACAACACTGAAAGTTTTCTGCATTTTCCATATACATTTAGTTTCTTTAAAACGATCTGTCTGATTGCCTGACTGCTTGCGTTTCTTGCCCCATCAGTCTGTGCCGGGTGCCTCCAGCTCAGCAGGTACCTTGGTAAGTGCAATGTTGTTGTTGCCTAAAATAAGACCCAAGTTGTAATAAATCAAAAGTATCCTATATCCTCTTTAATCTTAAGAAACTGGTGAGCTTTGAGAGTTTCCATGATTGCCACTAGCAGGTATACGCGTGTATCTTTTCTCCTATCTGCCTCTGTGTGTTTGCATGTTCCCCTCTGAGTGCATGTTGATTTTAATACTGATCTCACAAGACCCTAAATCCCTGGATCTGTCCATCATTCCCCCCCTCCCCTCTTCTCTCTCTCTCTACCCCCTCTGTGGTATTAGAGGGTCTGAATCCACTGGCCACTCCAAACCCAACAGACCCACTGGCATTGAACTCTCTCCAGCTAATCCATTTGTATGTTTTTCAATTACATACGGGAAGCAAGTGGGCAGTAAGCTCTCGGCCTCTGCCTGGAAAACGCTGTCCCCTCATGACCTAAATATCACGCTAAAGAAGAGGGAGAGATGGTGGGAGGGAACTATGTATGTAGCAGGGGGGTAAAACAAAACAAGAAAAATAGGTCACATATTTCTCAATTCCACGCCACAGAATTGGATTGTGCCGAGGAGAAATAATCACGGTCATGTTTGAATCTGACAGGCAGATTGCCGGGCTGCCTTTCCTCTTGGTCATCCAGGACGAGCCAACTGGCTGAAGGGATGACTCAGTTTTCTGTGGTGAGCATCGCGGAGTCACACACTTCATCGTGGCTTGAGCGGCACAGCAGAAAACCCCAGACAGCAGAAAATCAGAGGGATGCAGCCCAGCGGTCTTAAACTTGATCTTGTGGAGATGCTTCTAAATTTGCACACACACACAAAAAAAAAAAGACATGTAAAGAAAAAAAAAAATCCATAACATATTACATGCTTGAGACGCCTGGGGCATGAAATCAGCTGAGCCACATTAAAGAATATGACCAGCAGATCCCACATCAGTTTTTATCTGTCTTTTTCAAATCCCTCAACACGATTATTATTTTCTCATTTTAATCTCTCTCCTCCTCTCCCTCCATCTTTTAGTCTGGCTTCCACTCCTCTGTCCCTTTTCCTCCTCTTTTCTGTCTCTGCTCGTTATTCAACACTGTTGGGGAAAGCGCTTTTAGGCTCAGCAGACCTCTAGCCGAACCCGTCCTCTCACCTCACCCCTCCCTCGTTCATGCTTTTCTCTCCTTGATCCCTCCCTCCCATCTTGCTTCCCACCAACCTGATGAAGAGTGGCCTTGACAGACTCATCAATAACGCAAGGAGGCTTAAAAACACCTCCAGCTTCGGCCCAGAGCTTTTTATATTTAACAATTATGCTGATGTTTTTTTTTCTTTGTCTTATTAGCTTAAAGCCGTCACTCCTCTTTTGTTTTTTCAGTATCAGCGCTGCTTCTTCTCCCTTCCTCATCCTCTTCCTTACACTTCTGGAAACACAAGAAAAGACTGCTTGGGTGCCTTCCCCTCCTCCATCTTCATCTTAACCATCTTTCCCTCCGTCAACCAGTCCTGAAGGCTGGACTTTAATAAATGTCACATCACATCAGGCAGAGCAGCATCTGTGGAGCAGACAGAGGCAAAAGGAGAGGGAGAAAGAGAGAGCGGAGGGGGGCCAGGCTGAGTGTCCCTTGCCTCTTGGAGCCTCGCTATAAAGCAGCTTGAGAGGGGAGAAGTGGCGGAGAGCAGGATGACAGTGCAATTAAGTTGTCTTACTCTTTGGCTTTTCTCATGTTTACCTCGTTTCTGTCTGCAGTTTTCCTTGTGCGACTCTGGTGACCTTTTAACCTCTAATTCAGAAGCACTCTGTTCATGTGTAAAGCACAAACAAACTGTCATGACTCTTTGTGCCTCCTCTCCTTAGAAGACACTTGATGATGCAAAGCGAGGGGATTGTGGAGGAGGTGAGACCTTGACCATGAAGTCACAGAGTCAGATGTTTTTAATGGACGTGGTCGTAAACGGGTGGTGGATGACAGAAGAAGAGCGATAGAGTAAAAAACAAGGAGACAATATGCAAGGCAGGTCTTTAGGGACGCATGTTTATGTACATAATGTTCACACATGAGTGATTCATATGCATCAGCATAGTGAGTGTGTTTTCATGTTTGCGCTTCTTTCAACGCTGGAATGTTTGACTGCTGGCATTTAACAGCGCATGTTGCAACGTTTACACAAAGCGGACTCGATGCCAGAACCAGCCCCTACTTCCTGTGTCTCATCCAGCCAACCCAAAAACAGAGACGAGTTTACCCCAACATGCATCACTGCCTCTGGATTTAGTGTGCTCCACCGAGCAGAGGAAACTTTTTCATGTTTGGCATTATTTCAAAGTGCTCCTTTAGAAATGACTCATGCATCAGTAATTGGCCGTCCTCGGAGTGCATCTCTACGTCGGGAACTAGTTTGACCGTCCGTGCCCCATATAATGTAGTGTCTGCTGTCAGGGACTCAGAGCTAGACGTGCCTCTGGGGTTTAAAAAACAATGCTGTGATGCAAAATAGAGTGGAGTCTGCTGCCTTGCTACTGTGTCTGACTGGAGAGCTTCAGAGTGAGACAGTTTTTGTCCGGCAATCCCAGCAGCCAAATTCTTCTTCTGCTCTGCTGTTGACCCCACATGACAGTATCAAAGTTTTACACCAAAGTTTCGAGGTACCACTTTCTACTACGAAATACTTAATATAAGCAAAACAGTTCAACCACCACATCCGTTGTTCTGGAGCTTTTGCTCACATTACGAAGGCTGGTTGTCATAGCATTGTAAATATTCAAATTATTTATAAATATTTCATCCATGTCTCATGCTGTTGGTATAAAACTTAAAGTGATTAGAATTAATATTGCAATTTATTTTTCTCTCTTTGGTTGTAAAGCCCTTGTGGCAAATATGTGAAATTGGGCTATAATATAAAATATATATTTTATTAATTAAAAACTTTGACTGCAGTGGAAGTACCCAAGGAATTTGTTACTGGTTTGCTACCATTTAAACTGTGTAGGTCTGGTAGAAAAGTGAGAAAAGTAACAACTTTTTTAGAGCTACAACTATTGTTACTTTTATCGCTGATTAATCTGAATTTTTTTTTATTTTCTCGACTGATCAATTCATTTGGTCTGTGAAAGGTTAAAAAAAAAAAAAAACAGTCCAAATGTCGGTATATAAAGATACAAAACAGACAAGCAGCAAATCCTTTGCTTGAAAAATGGTGATTTACTCATTATCAAAATAATTGCACATTAAGGTTTTTTTTTTTTAGAATCAATTTAACCTTTATCATGACCAATCTGCAGTTAGAAATATTAGCAGGTCAAAGTAAGCGAGTCGTAGGACTTCCTGATAAGTTAAGATGAATGAAGCTGTATGAAAAACAGAACAATTAATGCATAAAGTTGTTCTTATTAATGATTTATTACTCATCTATAAAGCACTAAAATGATTTATGAACTTTAATAAATCTATATATAACTTATAAAGCTTTTATAAAGCATGATTTATTAAAAAAGTGGCACCAAATGTGTCAGCACAGCATCAGCAAGAATCCATGAAACAGATTTCGACCATACTGAATATCAATAAACTGTGAGAGACAGAAGCTCCCTGCAAGAGCTGTTAATTCTTGATGAGGCGTCCGCAGGGAACAGGTGGGTCTGAGCTCTGCCTCTCAGGTGGTGTCAGGGGGGGTCAGGCGCCGGACGGCTGCTTCTAATTAGGCTGTCTCAGTAACAAGTGTATCCAACAGCCTTCCCAGGCCACGCCACGCAGCGCCGGGCTTAACTGAGCGAGTAATGGGCGCCCAGAGAGAGCAGCGTGACCTCACAGCCCCTCCCCCTCTGGCTATGCGGCCAATTAGATGAACACTGGGTAATGACAGCGGTGGCTTTGTTTATCACGGTGTGTAATAGATAAGAGCGTGTACGTTCGTGTGCATGTCTGTGTGTGTGGTTTTGTGTGTGTGTGTGTGTGTGTGTGTGTGTGTGTGTGTGTGTGTGCAGGTTCACCCTGATGGAGGCCAAGCCCTCACCACCTGCTCAGGAAGCATTTTTAGGGCAGCATGTGTCAAATGATGACATTAGCACTTCTAATAGACCACTGGCACTCCATGGCTGATAACACAAGCACAGCCTTAGGTCTACTGTTGGAGTGTGCGAGCCAGCTTTGTCAGCTAAATCAAATTAGTCACACTCTGTGGATCCTCTATAAGAACAGGCCATTTTCAATAAAACATGATTACCTCCCACTTTGACCATTCTGGAAACGCCAATGCTTAAGTTTTACAGAAAATAAGTCACATACACCCATGGGTCCGCTCATGGGTGGGACCCTGACGAAATATACACACATTCATGCACGCACACACAAAGGCACCCCTGCTACGTAGCTAAGCAGGGTGCTTAGCTAGAACCAACAGCAGGGGAAGGGAAAACAAACACGGGGGCCACTAGTAAATCACCTCCATCCGCAATAGCTCATCGGGGATTGGATGGCACCGGGAGGCCCTGTGAGAAACAGCAACCAGGCGGGAGGACTCACAGGACCAGGGAGGTGACGATGGGGAGCCGAAAGTCCTGGTAATCAAGCCCAGAGAAAAAAGAAAAAAAAAACTAGTGGAGTGATTGATGCTGCTGGGAGATCAAGAGGCAGCAGAAGGCAGAAAGAGGATACTCACACTATCCGAAACCTTTCAGCTCACCCTGTCTCATTTGTCCAAGCAGGAGAAAAAAGAGGGAGGAGGGCAGGATGGGTGGAGAAGAGTGAAAGACAGGGACACGGTCACAGCTGTGCCAAATATCTAAATAACGTCCCTCCCTTCCATGCACTCCCCTTCCCCTTCACGCTCCTCCAATCCCGTCACCCTGAATGGCAGGAAGCGAAGCGTTTGCCCTTTGACCTGGCAGGAATGTTTTCCTCCTCTGTCCCAGCAGCAGCAGCAGCAGCAGCAGAGCGTCCGTCATGAGCTGATAGAGTGGAGCCTGTGAAACAACACTGTGACCTCTTGCACTGCACATCCATCCCCATGTGCGGCGTATACAGAAAAAAAAGTCTCACTTTTATCCCCGCCGTTCTAAATTTACAATATAATCACATCACTCACAGTCTGTGCCATCCCACGAAGTATGAGCGAATGTCAGAAAAGATGATGCCTCTGATGAAACGTGACAGGTAGTCCGGCGGGCTACAATAGGAGCCTATCTGTCTCCGTGGAACACTGCCAGCTACGGAGTGAGGTATTGCAGCACAGCCCTGGTTGAGCCGCCTTTGGTAATGACTGTGAATGGGCTGTATCTATGGGCCATTACTCTATGGACTCAGCTGAGGCAGCAGGGTAATGCTGACTAATGGAGATGAACTTTTTCGACTGATAAATAGTATATCCCGCTGATGAGACTGTGCAATGGCCACAGTCCCCATTTCCTGATGCTTATTTGTTCCCTACCAAAGCAACGGCCATTAAAAAGGAAAATTGGTTGGCACACGACTGCAGATAACTTGTTGTTGATTAGAAGAAGAGAGTGTTTATTCTAGCAGGCTATTTAACTGTAAATATATTGTATAAAGCAGACAGCGAATGAATTTGAAGATGTATTCGCTCTATTCATTGTTTGTCCTGCAGTCTTTTTGCATACAAAAAGACGCTATAGAAGCTGATGGTGCAGTTGATTAATATTTGCCATTTTACAGACTGTGACGTTAAACAGGAATTCCCTGCTGTTTAATATGTCATACAGTAACATATCAGGCATACGTCAGCGCTATGAAAGTGACCCCTTGCCCTCTTTTATTGACCATTCCTGGCATCAGGCCCTCAGGCGCTTTTCAGGATGGCTCAGTTTCCTCTCATCACCTATTAGATCCAGATGAGACCCAAGCCTCCCCTGACCACGGCCCTGTTTCAACTCTTCACAATTCAAAGCAGATGGCGACTTACACAAGCCAAAAGCCGCCTGCTGGAGCTGCTGCGGAGTGTGTCTGCCAGGACAAGCCGAGGGCCGGCGTTAGCTAACTCACAAATTCCCTTCCATTAAAGGGAGTGTGATCGAATGTCAGCGCCTGTTAAGTTGAGCTGAAGCTCATATACCGGAATAATAGTTTCATTTTAAAAACATGGATCTTAAACGCTGTTTTCCTTTCAGCACAACAAAAGCTGTCAGTCACGATGGTATCTACAATATGGCTGAGGCATGATCTCATAAAGGTCTGAGGGTAATATGAAACAGGATGTTGAGGAGACCCCTCCCTAACAACACACACATCTTTACACACACACACACACACACACACACAATCCAGGGAGATAGGGCACATCGCGCTGAGGTTGTGTGATTCTGTCATTAATGTGTCTAATGTTTCCTGACCTGAGGCCTTTCTGCTAGGAACTGTACTGCCACACCTACAGTATATCATTAAACAATAAATGTACACACAATTCAAATTAATTTATTCCTCACAGGGTGGAGAAATGTCAGTGTTAACGGCCATCATGGGGCATTAAAACTCCTCAGTAAAAGTCATAATAATAGTAAAATTATTAGGTTTGGGTTTGGAGCATCTTAAAGCAGGTTTCATTACAAGTTTTACAGACTTACAAACCCTGAAGCTGGTGAGTGAAATTATATGATATTGGTGTGGGACACCTGATTTTGATTTATTCTGTTTTAACGAAATGACTGGCCACATTTTAGTTATTTGATTATTGTTGGTTTTGTCTCTTATTAGTCAACAAAGATGAAAGACGTTTTCATCATTTTTCTTGTTTGTTTTTTTTTTGTTTTTTTTCCATTTCGAGGGCACAGCTGTGGCCATCTTTGAAGTGCACAGTTGTAGGTGTGGTTGTTATCTATCGCAAAGTTAACTGTGTCAGTCTGCTCTTCAGTGATGCCAGATGCCACTTACTGAATGTTTAAAGTAACATTATGTAGAGTTTGGTATTTTTGTGATTCAGCATCAACAGTTCCAGAGTGCAATGCCGCTGTTCTTAATACGGACAGGTATATATCGAGATTTGTTATGATTATATTACTTTAAAAACTAGCGAGTCCGCAGCTTTGCTAACACAGCGAGCAAGTGCTACAACACAGGAAATAGCAAGTTCAACAGATAGAAGTCCAGCTCAGCATCTATTTTTTAAACTTTAATTTCACAAAGCTCTGCAATGACTAAAAGTCAGTCCCACATTTGCTCCCATCCTACAGCTTTTTGCACCCTCTCTCCTTTTCTTATCTTGTTCTGTTAACATCCTCTTCAGTCTCTTTTCCTCTGCCATTATATCCATAGAGGCATGAGCCCGGTTAGATTATCTACCTGCTGGTTCTGCCACAAGAATGACTCTGCGCCCTGTCAGCATTCCCTCACGCCATGGTCCTGAAAACCTCCTTTTCCCAGTGGTGCAAAACAGCTGTGCTGTAAACACTAAGACTTCCTCTAACAGAGCTAACATCAGCTAACAGCAGCTATAGTTCACAGCACTTTACTGTCCATCAGAAAACTCTGTAAATCACAGAGAGGCGGGGTGGAGCAGTTCTTGTCTAGTTTTAGTGGCATTTACCAAACTAATTTAGTTTGTTTTTCTTTCACCTGCAATGTTAGCTAACATTACTGGCAGATACAGTACATTTATTGAATTAAGATTCTGCTAATTTAATTTCTGAATATTTTTGTGTCAGTGGATATTAAGGAGCTTACGATGTGAAGTGATTTCACAGATGAATGCAGTTCATTGAGATTGCATTTACTTTTCATTTAATTTACCTCGAGTTGGAATACAGTTTTGTTTGACATGGTAACTTTTTGTTTGGTTTTTGGCCTGGAGCAAATATGTTCACAGTTTCTGTCGACTGAATTAACACTGGTGTGGGATGACCTTAAGAGTCAAATTCCTGATTTAGATAAAAGGAACTGTATCAAACCCAAACCAAACCAAACACTAACATTTCAGGTCTCCATACCCGTCAAGATGTCTGTGGTGCTGATGTGCTGGGGGTCTCTCACCTCCATAATCTCTGTTTAAGTTGCTGTCTGTCCCAAGGTCTTTCTCTCTGACCTTTAGTGTCTAGATGACCTTTGACCTTGTCCTTCTACATATGCATTCACACTCATATACTACCAGGCCTCCACCTAAAAAAAATGTGTTATGCAGTCCAGGATGCAGCTGCACTCATGCAGAAGAACAGAGAGAAGTGGAGTATGAGTGATTTGTTGCTTGTCTGGTTTTTAGGAGGGTGCGTTCTCATATATGATATATTATGTTGTCATCTCTTTGTCTGTATCTCTGTCTTTCTCTTTTCTCTTTCTGTCCCTCCCCTCCCCTCCCTCCTCCCCTCTCCTCTCCCTATATTTCTCTCATGCCCCAATCTCCCCTACAGCAGTTTCTAATTAAGATTAGGCCACAAAATGGAGGACGGCCAAAGCTTTTGCTCTGGTGCGAGGGGCGACGTGATGTGATAAACGCCTGAGAATTAATAGGATGTAATAAATAAATAGTAATGAAGCCAATAAAAAGATAGCATATCACATGTTTCCATGCAGACCTCCTAAGCCCATGCTATGGGGAACTGAAGTTCAATCTTGATTAGCTCCAGTTTTCCTTCATTTAACCAATAACTGTCAAATCACTTGGGTTGTCTTCAGATAAGCCACCTTGTAAAAAAAAAAAAAAGGCTATAACCTTTATATAACCCAAGGTTTGAAAGTCCATGTGTGTGAATGTTTTGACACTGATATGAAGGATGTTCTTACGCTTATTTGCTTTGTAGCAAATAGTTGCAGTAGATGACATTCTATGTTTTATGAGTACATAATCTGCCGGACTATTCCTGGACCGTGATCAGTAACTTTCAGGAGTATTCACTGGTTTCCCAGCAACCTCTCATGAAATAGATAAGAAATAGTCTGACACAATAATTGTATTTGTATGGTGCCACTCTGCTGTGATCATTTATCTTAAATAAAACATTAAAACTCAGGAATGTAAGAAAGTGTGAGATAATATGATGTTTGTTATTAAAGTAGACATAAAAAATTGTAAAGTAATGCTATTCTGTGTATGTGTGTGTGTGTGTGTGTGTGCGCACATGCATATACTTCCCAACACCCCCGGACACGCCCCTGGCATAATCACTCTGGTAAATGTTTATTTTCTCAGAGAAGGTCGAAATTTGTTAAATGACTCACACTTACAAAACCTTCCAGTTTTTTATTATAATTTTCTGATTAATATGCAGCAAAATAATTTCCTCAATATTTTTTCTGTCCTAAGACGCCTCTAATATCAGACATCACTAAATGGACTCCAAAAAGTTTCATAACATTCAGCACTTTATCATTTTGTCGAGCGAGATGGATGGTCAGTGCTTTATTTTTCTCACACACATTCAAAGCAACACTTTTTCCTCACTTGAAACGCTATTAATCTCAGCCCATTCTGATGCCACCAAACTTCAGCCTTGAAATATGTTTTTGCTTTTGCCCCCAGACATTTTGGCTTCTGTTAGTGAACATATTCTGCAGCTGCCTCTTCTCTGCTATGAATCGGAAAATATTTTAGTGTGACAAACTGTGACAGCCACAGGTTCATATTCGGGGAATGATAGCAGATGTTAAAGTTTTCAGACCAAATGAATGTACAAAATATCACCTACATTCTAACCTAACCCCATTTTTTTTTTAATATAATACTTAATTATCAAACCTTAAAAAATTCCTCTCTGAGTTGCCTCCTTCTCCACAAGGAATAAATACTCGTACAGATTTAATTCCATATTTAAAGGTACAGTGTGTAAGATTTAGGGGAATTTATTGGCTATATAAAATACACTGTCATAAGTATGTTTTCAATTGTGTGTAATTACCTGAAAATAAGAATTGTTATTATATATTTTATTGTTATGTTTTTGTTACCTTAGAACAAGCCCATTATATCTACACACGACCTCGTCCACAGACTCTGCCATGTTTCTACAGTAGCCCAGAATGGACAAACTAAACACAAGCTTTTGATAGGGCCTTTTACATTTTTCACGAGTTTCATACCCACTTTAGGTTCTCTTGCTTGGGGATGGGGTGGGGTGTGAGGTGAGGGGTGTTCAGTCTGTAAGTTCACCGCTACATGCCACAAAATCTTACACACTGGACCTTTAAAGTCTGTGTAAAGTAAGAATAAATATGTGTTCTGAGTTTGCCAGACCAAAGAAGGAAGTGCTATTAACGACCCAGCTGAATGTGAATGATAAAAAATATCGAGTGTATTAAATTAAAGTGTGTTAAATTAGGTGTCAGGTAAAAATGAGCAGTGTGTGTCCTCTGAATGTGCTGAAGCCACGCCCACTCATGGAAGCAGTCAAGCGACAATTTTGAAGTGACTGAAACGTGTCAGATGAGTTCAGAAAATGACATGACTAACTTTGAAACACTCATCAGTGAGATGAATTCATCTCTATCTCTCTGCTAGGGGTGCAGGGGTATGCTCAGGGTGGCCTCAGCGTGTCATCGAGCCACCCTTTAATGACCGCCCAAAAAAATCCAGGACTGAAAACTGGTGAAAAACTATTTAAACCTCTAACTCCACATTTCAGTGATATATCGTTCAAAGTCTTTTCACATGTTTTCAGCAAATATTTTACAACATATTTAATGTGTTTTGAAAGAAATAGAGAATTGCCTTAATCTACTTCTCACCTGCAGTACGAAGAACAGGTGTACAAATGATAGAGACACAATTCACCTGATTTCATGTCAATGAAGCATCAAAACAATTTAAAATGTGTTTTTTTCTTTATTGTAGAAAAGTTATACAATATTGCTTTGATGAAAGTGTTAACAAATGCAAACTGTGCTGCCTCAGGCTAGAGAAACAACATCAGCACGGTATTTCTCTTCAATACTTGTTAAACTGTGTTTCCGTGCTGTGTTTAAACAGGAGGAATCCTCCCATGCTGGCTGCGAGGACATTTATTCATCACAGTGAACTCCCTCAGTATTCTTTGGAGTGCTGACAGACCTTTTCATTCCCTTACATACAGCCAGAGCCAAGTCAGTATCTACTATATGATGGGACTGAACAAAGCAGAGACTTTAAGAGAATCAGATGTATAAACACTTGATGCATGTGTGTTTTTTTAAGGCTGCAGTGTGGCCATAATTAAAAGGTCTAAGGAGCGTTTTAGCTTCGGTGTGCACGTGTGTGTGTGCGGGCACTGATGTGTGTGGACGGTCCATTGATCGTGCTCTAAGCCCGACAGCCGGCAGTGAGGTAATGGATGAAGCTGCTGAGCGCTATCTGAACCACATGACCTCTGCCGGCTTGACTGACAGAGCAGGGAGAGGATCAGAAAGGAGATAGAGAGGGTTCGCTACATACCATACATCCCAAAGACCGCAAACAGCACCTCAGAGCTTACAGGCAAGAGCCACCAATTTAATTCAATTGTTCTCCAAAGAGTCCGGGACGAGAGCAACTTTGACTTAGGGGGGTTTAGAGCAGCAGGATGAAGGGATGAGAAAGAGAAATACGTGGGAGGATGATTGATTGAAATTATAGGATGAAGGAGATAAAAGATGGGCTGATGGGAGGATGGTGGGATTTGTGTTTGTGGGTCAAAATGTGTCACAGATTGAGTGATCTTTCAAATATGGATTTCAATCAATTTATCCGCGCAGGAATGACTCGTGCTACGCAATGAAATATGCTTTTTCATAATATAGAGTGCCGTTTGTGCCGATCCCAATCCCGCCAGCGCGCCGTTTGTCTGTTTGGATCAGAAGCTGGAGGCAGAACAGCCACCCCTGAAGATGTGTTGATCTAGCCAGCTCATGTTTCCCAGTGTCAGTCCCACTGCGGCAGACCACAGAGACAGTCCCACGGTGGCCTCCGTCCCAACCAACCCATTCCACAGCAGAGCCGAATGGAGGACGAACCTGCAAGAGAACAAGGGTGCTGCAATACTCTCCCACCACCCCCTGTGAGAATTTTCCCATGGATTCAAAGCCAAAGAGACATTATACACACTGAAATGCTGATTAATTATACATCTGCTGTAAATCAAAATTCACTCAGTGGTTGCTGAACTTTTTTTTTTTTGTCCTGCATACATAGAATGCTTCCCTCTTCTCTGGGGACTATTACAATACAGATTTACAAACCACCAAAGCAAACACTCGCTATTTCAATCCCATTCCACCAGTGCAGCCAATCTTGAAGGAAATGAGAGCACTGCATTTAGTTTTTGCTGAGCTCAAGATTTTCCGACATTTCTAAAGAAAGAAACAGCACCTCAAGAAGAAGGGGGAAGTGATGAAAGCGTACTTGCTCCAGAGTAAACTTTCTTTACTTGAGTCAGCTCCTGCAGTCTCATTTGAGTGGATTTCCTCGTGTGTCGTCCATTTAGACTGTCCACGGTTGCCACTAGTTGTCTGGGGTTGATTGGTGTGAAGTGAGGGAGTCCAGAGCGGCACACTTATCTTCTATTGATCCACAGATGGCTATCATGTAGGGTTACTCAGTCCACTGCAGCACAGACATGCATTTGAGGCTTCACAAAATGTGAAACTGAGTCACGCCTTTCCAGAAAGTGACTAAATTTGCCCTGAAATACATTTTAAAGTCACTTTTTCATTTTTTGCCTGTACCCTGTAATGACCCTGCAGCTGTGCATATTTTGCGACATTTTTGCACATAAGCTATTTGTGGAAACGGCGTCTAAGCTTTCAGCCTCTTGGGGGATGTTTCCCTTCACAATGATTTACTGTTAATGTTAATACGAGACTTTCCTTTTTCCAGTAAGTCCACATGGCCATACTTGTGTATCATTAGCAATTTAAGCCGTCTGTCTCTATAACATTTAACATTTTCAGCCTTCATGTTAAGTTTGTCCTCGGCTCTGAAAGCGTAACTAGCCTACACAATAGACTAGTATAAAACATGGATGTCGTATCAGTGACATTGTGTGTATGTTTTTGAGGAGCCATTGTGAAGCTGAGAGTGTGGTGGCTCTGGTCGCCACCATCTTAGCAGTCCTGCCTCTGCCACCTCTCAGCTAATCTAAAAAGCTTTCGTGCTCAAACAAGCCACCTGTAATGGTATCCACCTGTCAACCAATCTGTTTTTGGCTGTTAACATGTTCATTCCTGCTGTGAAGTTGGACATTTTAACATGGGGGTTTATGGAGATTGACTTATTGTGTATCCAGCCACAGGTGGCCATTTGAGGAACAATCTTTGCCACTTCCCCGTTGGCTTTACTTCATTAACCTAGCTTGCGTTTGCACTGATTTCCACTAAGTTTTACTTTTGGTTTTGTTGGAAAGGAGGAGGTCTTCCTTGTGAAATAAGTACACAAACCATAACAAAAAACATACATGGTATTTTGCTGTTTCACATTAAGGAAATCAGTGCCGCTGTGGTGCTTTTATTCAAACTTCAATGTTGGACAAATACCCTGAAGGCAGCTCACAAAAACCACACTTTTTGGCAATAACCGCTATGTTGTTTGTTTTTGTTACTGTAGTCATTAAAACTTCATATCCATGGGAAGCAGAGGGTTGGACACTGGTATGTCAACACTTACCAGCAATATCATTTCAACTATTTCCTGCAGTTTATTTACACTCAGTCTGGTGGTGAAATTAAACAAAGGTTAGAAGTTTGCTGAGTGAGCTGTGATGCAGTCATATCCCATTTTTTTTTTCTGTATAATACTAATCTACATCCAGTGGATTAATTTCTGTGATTAAAGGACTAATTAGAGAAAGGAACAAGCTAAGAATATGACAACAGTAACTTGCAGCCAATGCTTTTGTTCCGTTTGCATTCAGCTATAAATAAATTGTTTACAATCAGGTTTAATAACAGCTTGGGGTAGCAAGCTAACAGCACTTTGTGTGTGTGTGTGTGTCTGTGTGTGTGTGTGTGTGTGTGTGTGTGTGTGTGTGTAGTCAGTGCATGTGCATTACTAGCTGAATGTAGCATTGATGGGAAGCTGGGTTTGGCCTGCTTCTGTCCTTCCTTTTTCTGTATTACTGAGCAGTCACCGCTGTGTCTTTACAGGATCTCCAGCAGCAGCAGAGGTGTCACCGCCTGCCACACAGATCAAAACACACACACATAACCACCTACACACACACACACACACACACACACACACACACACACACATACATAGCTGGAATTTAAGACCTGTGTGGGAATGTAGTTTGGTGATGCTCACTTACAAATGCTAAACTGTTGACCTGGCATTTAGAGAAATACACACAAACACACACACACTTGTGGATATAAATGAAAGTAGAGGCGAAACATGCACACATATATGATATAGGGCAAAGTTAAGACTCACACACACACACACACAATATGTGCAGAGCCTGCATTCACACATTCACACTCATTTGCAAGAGTCAAGCGTGTGACAAGGCATCATGAACAGAAAATCAGACAGCTCTCCGTGTGTGTGTAATGTTGCAACAACTGTGAGGTCAAATAAGAACACTTTAACTGTGTATAATTGCTGCACAGTGACAAGATATTAAATTTAATTTTATTCATATAGCGCCAAATCATAACATAAGTTATCTTGTGACACATTCCAGATAGAGCAGGTCTCTAAGAACATGTTGTAGCCTAATCTACCTAATTTGGCGCTGCATGCATAAAATTGAATTTAAAAACTGAATAGATTGCTTCACCATATTTATGTAAATGTATATGTGGCAAGGAAGGGGAAGTTAAAACTATAAATAGATTAAGTTCAAATTAGACTGAAATAAATTAGATCAAAATACCGACAATGCCACCTAGCTGTAGAGAGAAGAGGCCAGGACTCTAAAAAAAAGCTATGCTGATTCTCGAGATCAGGAGTGAGCAGAGTTAAAAACACAAATGTAACGTCTAAAAATACAGAGTTTATTAAAACTGACAATTTGAAGCAAAACCCCGCTCAAGTCCTGTTCAAATCTAGCAGCTCTACATGGTGAACATTATACCTAAAGCTAAACTAACAGCATGTTAGCATTGTTATCTTGAGCGTGTCATGACAAACGCATTGACGGACTATACTATGTTTGATTTTTGGCCTTGATAATGGTTCATTTTTCACACAGGAATGTTGTTTTACCAAATCAAAGATGTTTTAGTAACATTTAGTGAGAAAGACCATCTTATAGTTCCTACCGATGGAGTGAAGACAGGAAGAGGTCTTTATCCACACCCTCTCAGCATCAAACAGAAGTGCTGACTTTAGCCAAAGAAGTCTCGACAGTCTGCGTGGATAACATCCTCTCATCCTCATCAATGGGTCATTGATGAGCAACCAATATGCTTTTCACGCAATCATGCCTTTTATCCAAAGCCCCTTTCAGCACCAGCTTACACGACTATTGAGAACACCATAGCATGTATAATAGATTTATCACTTGTGCTGGACGCGTCTGAAATAGACATTTGGACAAGAGGGCAGACAGTTTCTCGCTTGGCTCTCGCCCTTGCTAACCTTCTGATGCGCCTAAGTGACAAAAAGCGATGATCATGAAGCATTTTACGTAAGAAGGAGATTGTACAGGATTATGACGGTGCTGAATGTACACAGCCTTGCACATAAACACGCCATTGGAAGTGGAAGACAACAATGCAACAAGGCCCCCCCACCACACACACACACACACACACACATACAGATGTGATTTGGGTCACCCAGTAGTGGACCAAGGTTTTAATTCTGCTAATGACTAAAACCTGTCTGTCTCTTCACTCGTCCTGCCAGAGGTCACAATCTGAGGACAGACTCATCAGTAGGCTGCTGGTTTCTGCTGATGTTTTGGCTCTGATGAAAAGAGAGATGAAAGGGAGGAGGGAAAGAGTGTCTTGTTTCCTCTCTGCTAGCAGAGGAAATAGTGCTTGAGCAGGGGTGTGGGAACGCCAAAGCCAGTAGCAAGGGGCTCAGCGGGGCGCCGAAGGCCTCCTTGGCAGGATGCAAGCAAAGGGGATTGTGGGAAATTACACGGGATTAAAGCAGGCGTCTAATGCCCTCATCCAGCAGGACATTTTCATCAAGAAACAAGGCTGCTGGACGGGCACAAAGAGAGAGAGTGAGAGAGAAACCTCAGCCGACCCTTTTTTTCCATCTCCCCAGGATTAGACCTTGCAGAAGCCTTCTTTCTTCTCCTTTGTGTTGCTTTTGCAAGCTGGCACCTCTTTGACCAATTGTCCGTGCACACGGAAAGGAGGGGGGGGGGGCAATAAAAAGGAGAAGGAGAGTAGTGAGGATGCTGACTAGTGGAAGTCCCGCTGTTTAAGTTGTGATTGAGTTTGTGGGCCTCCATTACTACTATAACTTCCTTCTCCCTGCTCTATACGTCCCTCCACATGGGGTTTGTAACATGGTAGCTTCTGAGTCTTTGTAAGTTGCAACCCCTGCACAGATGCCCCTGAAGAATGAAAGGTTTAATCTCAGGCCTCAAACTCATGGGGCAAGTGTTTTTAGATTGGTTCTTCATTCTTAAACTAAACGTAGAGAAAGAATTGAAAGAACCAAACAATTCATTCCCAGTAAAAACACTTTATTTGACACGTTTGTCAATTGGACAAGAGTCTTTGTTTGTTTGAAAAATCACTGTAATTCTAAAATCTCTGGTAAGTTACATACTTCTATCACACGGAGGTCATTTAAATATCTGAGACTGGGTTTTCTTTATATCCTACATGTAGTGTGTGAATTAACCTATTGAGACACTTTAGTCAAAAAAAGATTATAATTTTGTTTAAACATTTAAAAAGTGTCAAATATCATTCTGTTCCCAGTTTAAATATTTAAACAAGACCACTAGCTTTCCCTGACCTTAAAGCTCCTTAAAGCTTCTTGCGATGGGCAATACCCCAATACAGAGAACACACTTTTCTGCCAAAGTTAAAACTGTCGTTTGCCATCAGCAATTTCTGTATTTCCATTTTTACTCTGTGCTTCTCTGTGTGCACTGACCTGAAGCAATGACAGTATTGCACTATATTATTAGTAATTAGTATTGTACTGCTTCTTCTGCCTCCCGTTTAATCTAAATATCAGCAAAGACTTGGATCCACCTGAGGTGGGCCGAAGGACGCCGGGGGTGCTCGATTAAGCCATCTGTTACCTCACTTACCTGTCAATCAAGTTGTCACACTGGTAATTATGCACAACTCTTAGCCTTAATATCATCTGAACGGGTGAGTTCAACCCCCTCACAGTTGTCATGGACAGAGAAATTAGCTACAGAGACCAGAACTGTTGCCTGAACCAGGCTGTAAACATGTTTATTTCTGCTGTGAAGCTGGAGATTTTAATACAGCTATTTATGGAGACTGACTCACTTCTGCAGCCCTTCTCATGTGGCCGCTCGAGGAATTACAGTTTGTAGCACTTCATCTTCATTTCCCAGCACCGGAGGTTGCCGCTTGGTCTGAAGTGAGAGGGGTTTACGATTCAATCATGATTCAGCAACATTTATTATTTGGTCACAGTTACATCCTTCACTTCCTCTGTACGCAACCAAGTGCTACACCATGCTATCCTTTGAGGAGAGACTGTCCAAAACTATAAATATGTGTATGGACCATCCTGCCCCCTCGCCATCATAGTGCCTTCAGATGTATTTGGATGACATTTCCCACAAGCATGCCCCAGCTTTTATGACAGTTTCATTTTTCACACGCTTTGCGACTTTGTGGTCAAGTTAATTAAAATGTGTCCGCTGTAATCTGAACGGCGTTTGCTGTTGCACATTACTGGTCTATAAAACTTTTTTTTTTTTTTAAGAGACGTGTACTTCAGCCTCCCTGTTCCTTTGGATAGCTGCAAGTCATCAGTGGCTCTTTGACACAACGTACCACTGGTCAGTGCTTTCTCCTCAGCTGAACTGCCTGGTCTATGAGGTAAGGAGTCCATAAAAGTGACAAAAAGGACTCAATCCCTGCTGCTTTTAAAGACAGGCTGTAAAAGCAGATGTCTTTACTGCCACTTTACTCATCCTAATGATTCAGGACATTTTAACACACAGAGGAGGGTTGGGGAAAAAATCCTCAGCCTACATTTCCTATGGTTGACAAGGGTGGAAAAACAGGAAGCCGCTGTCTTTATAAGGCAAAATAAAACCTTAATGGCCTTTTTAATATTTGGGTTGCCAGGTGCTACCTACTCTGGCATGCATTTTCCCCTTGGCTTGCTTGCGCCTATTCTCTATGGGCCTCTGTTGAATGCTGTGGGAGAAGCCACCGAGAAGCCATTCACTAACCTTGTAGTGGTTTACATGGCCATTAAATCAGGCTTAAACAGTGCCTATATAGACATGACTGCTTTGTGTAATTAGCTGTGGAGGGCTAATTGCAAGGTCACTGAGTGTTATTGTGTGCAATCTGATTAAAAAATCCTTCATCTCTGGCCAGACGCTAACTAATAAGTTGTTAGACCTTGAGAAATAATGGATTAATAAGGCTCTGCGGTGATGTTTCACCAAAAAAAAATTACATTTTAACCTTTCACACATGTTTAAAAAGGTTATTTGTCTTTCTATACTTAAATTGGATTTACATCATGAGATCAAATTTTGTCCTTTGGTGGGGTTTTTTGAGTGTGTCTGCTATGAATGCAATGCTTCATAAACATACAGAGGATAGGTCTCAGATCCACAGCAGAACAAATCAGTAAATCTAACCCATTGAGATCTGACACTCACAGGGATTTTCCTTATGACCGATGCATTACAATTGTGCTTTAGGCCTCCTATTTTTCACTTTTATTTTTCTCTCTCTTGCTCTCTCTGTCTAAAAATATTTCTGAAAATTATATTTCCAGTCATAAAATTGCGTTTTGTGCCCTTTCTACATCGCTGCCCTGCTAATGCCAAACAGCATTTGCCATCTGATAAAAGACGCCACTGTTATCCTACAAACCTGAACTGAAATTCGAATGCCCGAGTCATGGGTAGCTTCCATAAACTTAATATTCATCCTGCATTATAGAAAGGAGGTGTTTTAGATGGCATGAACTGTCTGCTATCACTACAGAAAAGACAACGGACCAGAGTACGAAAACTCACAGCTGTGAATCGGGCCTCACCCTGTGATTTGAATTACTGCTCAGAATAACTAATGTACTGCGTTATGGAGTAACCTAAGGAGTACTGAAGTCACAGATGAGCCTAAACAATGTCTTGCAACATTGACCTCCCAGCTGGTTAACTGCCTGCGTGGTCGTTAGAGCTGAAGTGTTATTCTAACCAAGTGGTAACCTCTGCGGCCGTGAAGCCAACATGCAAGCGTCAAAAACTTCCGTTCTTCAAACATCCACTTGGAGCTGGCTGCAAAGTGAGACGCCTTAAATGGTAATCATACACAGTAAGTATCGCCCTGTAGACTTACTACCTGTTTTCAGTGCTTGCCCACTCAGATACTGTGCGGTCCGTCTTAACTTCACATCCTCTGGAGGACACACATGCAGACATGCAGATGGGGAAATGTATTAAATATTAATGTAGCAGTCCTGTTTACCGTGCCGTCTTTACAAGTATTTAGTTAAGTACAGCGCAGTTGATAAATCTGTACTTTCAACACCACAGATAGCATGTGGCGACTGCCAACCAACACAAACTCGAGGTCACATGATTCTGGTTCACTAATCCTTCCAAGAATCAAAAACTGCAGGCGGCAGGACTTTCCAATGCAGAACACCACTAATATGGAGTAGCCAGAAATATGGACAGTGTACAGACAGCCTCAGTGTTTAAACCCAAAGACTGTGGTTCTGCTCTGTCTCCTCGGGGCTCAGAGCCCCAACGTCCAAGGAACAGCAGGGTACTACTGTCCGACCCCCACTCTGCTAGCCGCCCCTTCTCCAGGAAGCCGCAGATGTCTCTACAGTTAGAGCAAATAGTGTCCAAATGGTGATGAATAGCTTGTATTTTATGATGCATAACCAGAGTGATTAGTCAGAGGGCTAATTATTCCTTTTGAGAAGTGTGGGGAGAGACTGCAGGCTTTGTCAGGAAGCATTTTTCATTTATTGTTTCAACTTAACCTCAAGTAACCCGAGGCGGGCAGAGGAAATATAGAGTTGTGGTTTTTGTGTGTTGAGTTTTGTATTTGCCACAAATAACATCTACTTTGTTTAGGTATTTCCCTAAGCCTTCCTCGGTTTTTCTGGTTACATCATTGACTTGTTTTCCCCACCTCAAAACCAGTTCCTACAGCCATAAGCCACACATGGTGTCGAGTGTACGCCATTAAATAAACAGCGTAACTTGAGAAGTGTTTTGCTCCGTCAGGTTTACAAAGTCAGCGACACGATATTAACAGTTTTAATCTTGAACATACTTTACTTCTCACACCTTTCATCTACACCCCGTCTGACATTGTGGGAGTTTCACACATTCATCTCAAAACGATCATTACAGGCTGCTTTGCATTGCTGCACTGAGCAAGTGAGTCATATTTGTGCAACATTATCGAGACAGGAAGACAGAAAGTGACACACTCAGGAGTGACTTAAAGTAATGTACAGTAATGTTTATTGGTATTGTTACCATGGAGATTTGGATCAGTTGTTGTTGTGATATCAGATGTAATATCAAAATAGAAAAAAAAAAAAATTTAAAGGAGGCAAAATATGAGATTAAATTCAGGTGAATTTCAAAAGGTTGTAGGTGATAGTAACCACAACAAACACTGACGCAGTAACTTCACACAGAGCCACTAGTGAGTGCACTAAGCATACAGCTTGTCTGGTGACAACAGTGTCACAGCTGGCAGGCTGTTCGCACTTCCCCAACAACTGTTGAGCTCCATAAACAATGCTGCAGTACAGCCACTGCCCTTACACACACACATATACGCAACGTACACATGAACACACACCCCATCAGTCCACTTGTTTGCATTCCCTGCTGCATGACATCACCGCACTGGGGTCAAAACCCCACGAGCCGATTGGCCGGCCATCGCAGAATTTGCTGATCAGGTCCAAAGATCACAAAGTTGTGCCAAGAGGTGACATCAGCGTGTGGAGCTTAGCCAATGGCCGAGAGATGCCTGGATGGCTCTAAAGCAACATCCTATTTACACACACAGATGACACACACTCACACAAAGCAAAGCTGCTTTCAGCAAATGTAACGCGCAGAATGCGGCCTGCTCCTCCGTCCAGCTGATGCGCTGAAGAGGATGTGAAGCTGCTGAGAGTAAGTTGTGTCGTAAATAAAACATGCGCTGTGGTTGAGCTTTGGGTCTCTGTTTCTTATTCACTGTCACTTCCAGAGCATATGATGACGTGACAATGAGTGTCGTGTGTTCAACCCCCAGAATACTTCTATAGCGTGTGTGTGTGTGTGTGTGTGTGTGTACACTACAGTATGTATGACTGTTTCTTCTGTTTAACCAAAACATTTTTAAAAGGTCACTGCGAGCAGCTATTGTGTTTCACATCCTATAACCGACAATGAAAACACAAAGCAGCTGCTGGTTGATTCAAAAACACTGATTTCAGATCAGATTTGACCAGTTTTTTTGGAAAAACACACAAAAATATCCTGAATTTTTCACACAAATATGATATTTTGTGTGTTCATCCAACAATTTCCATCAAGATATAACTTTCTCTCTCTGAGATCTTTAAATGAATAATTCAACGTTTTGGGAAATGTACCAAGAGTTATCCTGTCCAAAGATAAGATACCAAAACACACACAAGTGGTATTAATCACTTAATTCTTAGTAAGGAGGTAATATTTCCCAAAATCAGAATCAGAAATACTTTAACAATCCCAGGGGGAACTCATCAAAACGAAACCTCATCAAAACCTCCAACTATTCCATAAAGACGCTCTCTTAGGACAAATTATCATTGTTTTCAAGCTGGAAACTATGTCTGTGTGGGGTGGGGGGAATATGGTAGATTTGTGTGTGTGTGTGTGTGTGTGTGTGTGTGTGTGTGTGTGTGTAGATGTAGACGCTGTTTTGATTCAGCTGCATGAATGTCGTCTAAACCACCAAGAGAGACATTATGAGTGAGTCACCTCTTGATAGGCAGCCCTCCTTACAAGTTTGCTCCTCGCAAACTAATTCCTGGAAGAAGAAAAGAAAAGAAAAAAAAAACACAACATTTATCAGCTCAGAGCGGGTCTGTTTTCCGTTCAATGCTGTTTGATTTTTCATTAGGAAAAGAAAAAAACTCAACCACCTCTCAACGTGACATTGATGAATCATTTGTCTTTGGAACGGTGGTTAACAAACTTTAACTAACCAGACTCCTGGAGAGCTTCCCACAAAAACTCCCAGGGAGCACAACAGGAGGCCACGTTTACTGCTTTAGCGATGTGGATAAGAGGCTGTCCCAGTGGCCCCTGTGAGACTGCACAAAGACTCTTGGGGTTAAGCCTTCTCTAAACTTGACTGTATTTGGAACAAAAGGCCTAGATGCTACTCAGCCAAACTGTTTTATTGACTGTTGACGATAGGCTTCTTTAAAGTCTATAATCTACTGTCCTCTGTATGCAGCTCAGAGCTAAATACACAAGAGGATATAAGAATCTTTCCAGTTTTAACCTTTAAGTTGTTAGTAGTTACTAGTAGCTGTTAAAACACGCATTTATAAAAAGTGGCATTTGGGATTTGGGGATTTTGGTAAGCCAGTATATGCTTTCTGTCCCTGATACAACACAGAATTATTAAACTGTCTGCTAGTTTAAACCTCTGTTAGTTCCTCTGTTAGGGGCTTTTTATTCTCAGTTGTAGCTGGATATTTCCCCAACTCTTTGGGAAATTAGGGGACTTTTCTGGCACCTACCACCGTACCAAACTCGAAATGTCACCGTAAAGATGGACAAGAAATGCACTTCCTCTTTTTGCTTTCGGTTTCCTGTATTACTGATGCTCGTGGGGGTGTTAAACAGTGAGCAAGAGTGCAAAACAAACCTTGAACTTGAAGAGGCTTTGACAGACATTTTCAACCCACATTTCACAAGAGCATTGTCGAGGGCCGAGGGAAGTGTGTGGTTAAGTCAGAGATGGGTGATTGACAGAGCTTAAGAGTAGACTTCTGTTAGTCATTTGACATTACCGTTAAGACATCTGACTGCCTGGCATCGATTCCACTGCACAACAAGCAGCGTGGAATCCCATCAGATGGTACAGTCGTGCTTGCACACACTCATATATAAACACAGTCACGGCTTAGTTATACTCGACCCCGTTCCCTGCCCGTGCTTCTCTGCAGACTGATTTTACCCGGTGATAGCAGGTTTGGTTACCACACACTGGGGGAGGAGACTGTGTGCCCTTATGTCTACTTGGCGAATAGGCTTTGACTTAGCTTTTTTGGCCCTGAATCTGGTGGTGGCTGCAGACGAGGGTGAAGTTCCTCCTAACAGCTCAAAGGCAGCAGGAATCTACCAATACCAGCGACATTTAGCAGCACAGTGACAACAAATGTTCACTTATTTTGTCTAATCCTAAAATGTAAAGTCCATTTCATGTTATTAAACTCTCTCAAATACTAGAATAATTTAGTGTCATACATGTTAAAGCTGCTATGATTGATATTTTCATAACAACAACAGATCAAGTGACTCTGCAAATCCCCTTTAGTTTTAGTTTTAGCATCTTTCAGCACAGTATTTTTGTTTTTTTGGGTCCGCTGCTTTTACTGTTTTGGTTTACTCTCAGCAAATTAGTTTCCAGATGCAGCAGGCAGCTGTTTTTTAAAACAAATCTATAATATGACTACACGGGTGGCTCAGGAGGTAGAGCAGGTTGTCCACTAATCAGATCATTGGGGGGGTCAATCCCCAACTCCTTCAGTCTGCATGTCCAAGTGTTCTTGAGCAACACACTGAGCCCCAAATTGCTCCCGAAGGCAACACCATCGGTGTGCGAATGTGCTATATAAGTAGTATACGTATAAGTATATATAGTGGTGAATGGATATAAGTATCCATTCACCACTTACAACCTGCTCAGCACCATCCAGCAGAGAGACAAAGTTAACGGGCAGCTGGTGAACACTTGTGGACTATTTAGAGGCAAATATTTTTCTCGAGAGTTGTCCGACACCAAAACACAACAAAAAGGATACTGGGTGAAGAAATTAACATTGATCGTGTTGCTAGAAACACAACTCCAAATGAGTGATAATGTTCCTGTGTGATAACAGCTTTACCAGATCAATCTGACACTGTGTCAGTGCTCAGTCTACAGTTTGCAAAGTGCAACAAAGTGTGCTCTTTGTGTTGTAATTAGTCTATAATTGTGTTAAAATGTTGCACAAATCTGAACTTTGGCAAAACAATGTGAATAATGTGTCTGTTTTAACAAACTATATTGATGGACATATTATTCAGAAGCCACTATAGAGACAAAAAGGTGCTATAAGCGCCCCTGCCTGGTCTTCAAACTGTGGAGGTACACCCTGCTCTTTATATTCTTTACTTTCAGGACTGATGAAGTAGAGGCCTCTAACACTGAGTGGCACCATGACATGATTGTTTTGTCTACAGTGTAAGAAACTGGTCCATCTCAGCCATGCGTAAAAACTTTTTTGTCTTCTCAAACTCCTTTCATTTGTTTCCACTCAGGTTTTTCTACACGCAAATTGAGAATGCGCAGCAAAACAGATGGACACAAAGAGAGTGTAAATCTGCGCGTACGAGAAACACACAGCGTCTATTTGCTTGTAAGTTCAGTTCAGAGGCCTCCGTTGTTTTCTGAAAAAAAAAAAAAAATCAATTAAAACAGCTTACGGACACATTCTGCTGCATTGATGAACGTGATCCATCACCGTGAATGAGACGACTCAATTTGTTACTCGCATTTTTTTTTTCTTCTCCAGCACGACTTTATAAGACAACATTGATCGCAGATCTAATCCTGTCAACAACAGTTTCATTCAGCCAGAGATGAATAAGAACAGGTCACTGCTCCTCTCCTGTCTTATCGCCTTCATCTTCTTCCCTCCTCTCTGCCACCAACACTGTATGTACCAGCGACCACTAATTGAAAATGAAAAACTAGTTCTATTAAATGTGGTAATTAGCAGCTTGGTCAAGTCCTGTAAGGAGAAATTGCAAGTTGTCTCATTTATCATGATGGATAGCATCTGTTAGTACAGCGCTCTGTCTCTGTCAGCTGTTTTTAATGGATTAAAAAAAAAACAAAAAAACAATAAGTCTGACTTCCTGGATGGGAAACAGATCCTGAAGAACAGACAATAGTTGGTTTAGTTTCCCTGCTTAAAACACGGCCACCTCTGTCTTGATGGTCGTTGGAGTGTTTTACAGTTTTATATGTGTGTTGTTGTCAGTAATAATCTGAGCACAAGCTTCAAACTTTTCTCAGGACGTGACATTTATGGCAGCTTATCCCACAGTAAGATAAGCCTTCAGGCTGTAGACAAAGCAATCATAAACCGGTTGGTGTACCTGATGTTTTTGGCACCACTACAATAAACTTTTTATCTCTTTGGTGATAATAAATAAATAAATAAATAAATAAAAATATCTGCCTTTATGATTAAGTATATGCTGGAGCTGCACTGTAAAATATTTACTAAAAGACACTGTGGTCATTGCTCACCTCAAATGTTCTTCAAGTCAAGAGAGTGATGAACGTTTCCTTAGTGAGAATGGCCTGTAGCTCTGCAGTTGGTGGTGGCAGCTGATCTGAGATGAAATCTTTATCACCCCAGCCTGTATAAATGGATGTAGGAAATAGTCATATTGGCTAAATTTACCATAAATATCATAAATGACACATTGGCAGTTAACCCCTTTTGGGTTTAAGGGTATTCCAGGACTCCTAATGGAATAAACGTTTCCATGACAGGGTGAATATGTAGTTCTCATCAAGTGTACG
The DNA here is from genome assembly GCA_028641955.1 of Protonibea diacanthus. Taxonomy (NCBI): domain Eukaryota; kingdom Metazoa; phylum Chordata; class Actinopteri; family Sciaenidae; genus Protonibea; species Protonibea diacanthus. Next base: position 15,301,714 of record CM053987.1, read on the forward strand.
TTTGAGTTTTTACTAAATGTTTCCTAACTCTAAAGCTACATTTACGCCCCAGGGGCTGGTGTGGGTGTTGTTCTGGTAACTGTGACACATGAAATATGATCCGAGAAGTCAAGTTTGTGCATGAATGAAATTACTTTAATTGATTGAGGACAACTCTGCAAAACTAACGTGACAGAAATTATCTTTCATCCTGATGATTGTGAGACGTTCCAAAGTAATTTACCAAGAATGTGTGTTTGCACGTTTGTGGTGTGTCTGTTTCCTTGCAGTCTAGCAAAAGTTGAGAACTATGCCGCCGAAATTTAAATAAATTGAGACGGCTGCATTTTTTTACACAGAGTTTAAGTTGGTTGACAGTATAAAGAGTGGACAGAGCATGAGTGACGTAAGCGCTGTTTGAAGCAGAAAATATGTTGGATGTATTGTTGTATTGTAAAAGTCGGCATCATCGGCGGACCTAAGGCAGGCCAAATGATGCCTAGGTGCTCTAATAAGTCATCTGTAACGACATTTACCTGTCAGACAAGCGGTCCCGCTGTTAATTATGCGCAGCTTTAAGCGTTTAATATCATCTGAACGGGTGCGTTTAAAAAATCACCCCCCTCACAGTTGTCATGAACGAGGAAATTAGCTAGAGACACCAAAACTGTTTTCTGTACCGGGCTGTAAACATGTTTATCTCTGCTGTGAAGACGGGCATTTTAATATGGGCTCTTACAGAGACTGACTCACTTCTGGAGCCTGTCTCAAGCGACTCCAAATGATGTCAAGATGGCAGCTGCCGTATCCGGGATATTTTAGATTCATTTATTCATACAGTGGGAGGAAATGGAGAAGCATCATCCATCTTTTTATATGTTGATGGTCGAACGTGTCCTAATAGTCTGTAGCCATGCTAATGAATGCTAATTTCAGAATGCTAACATGTTCAAAATGACAGTGCGGATAATTTATTACCACTTTCTTTGTATCTTAGCATGCTGGTATTTGCTAATTAGCACTAAACACAAAGTACAGATGTATTTGGTCATGAAAATTGTGAGCTAATGATGGTGCTTGATGAAAAAATAAGGGCTTACAACTGATTTGTACAATTCATGAATGTGTACCAAAGTTTATAGCACTCCATCCGATAACAGACAGTTATGACATTTCACTCAAAACTATGAATGTCAATATGATTGTGGCTCAAGAGGAAAAGTCATGGCATCAATAAAGTCAATAGGATTCGCTGTCAGGCAACCATGAGCCAAATTTCATGACAGTCCATCCTTTAAGTTGAGATATAGATCAAAGTGATGGACCGACCACATGACAGACCGTCATTTCCATCCGCAGAGCTACACCGCTAGTGTGGATAACACAACAGAAACCAAACAGTAGTATAACACTGTGTTCTCTACGACTTTGAGGCACAATGAGCATCTTTGTGGTTTTCTTTCATTTTCGATGATGGTTTTTCAGTTCCTCAACAGTTGGTTCCTCTGTCTCACTTCAAAAAGTCCAGGGGAATTGTTGCAGCAGAAATTGGGTATTTCACTGAAAAAAAAAAGATCTGTGGGGTTTCCAGCCTTCGTCTCACCGAGCCAGCTGTCAAGATCTTTCTGTCTGTTTCACTGGCTTTATACACATCTCAGAGGATACAACTCTCCTTTTCCCATTCTTGGTGAGACTTCCACTGTCGTCCATGTCACGAGGCCATAAATAAACTCTATAGGGAGTATGGCCTGACAGTGGGAGGGTGACAGCATTTTGGTTATATTGTGAATATTTTATTTTAACACTAGTTGGCTGAGTCAAAACATAGCTGCGTGTTTCTGTATCACACTGGAATTCAATCTAAGCTCCAGTACACGGGCCTGTGCTTTTCAGCGGGCTTTGATATCGAGAAGGCAGCGCAGTGTTTTGACAGCTTTCAGACTGTGATGGAGAGGGGAGGGGAAAAAAAGAGAGAGGAGGGCTAAGGGAGAGAGATGGGAGAGGGAAATGGAGTAGGGGGAGGTGGGTGTGGCAAAGAAGGAATCCTGGGCTGCTCAATGTCACACCAGGGAGGACTGCAGGGAAAATATAAGGGGATGGGGGAGGTTAGAAGGACAAGCTTATCAGTGTGTTTGTGAAGATAGAGGGGAGCGGGCTGGCTGCATGAACCACAACAGGATGGAGAAGTAATCCAAAGAGAAGAGATACACAGAGGAGCCTGTGGAAACACACACACACACACATATACCCGACTGTCTCTCTTACACACACACACACACACACATGCTCACATTATGTCGAGCAACACTGCAGAAAGGCTCGGGGTGTATGGATATTTAATGAAACACCCCCCACTCTCATCCTCCACCAAATCTGCTCACTAGCACGGGAGTCCAATGGAGGAGGAAGAGGAAAGTAGGGCACGTCTGCAGATTTAATGAGGCAAAAAAGCACTGTATGACAAGCTTATGTTTTCTCCTCCAGCAGAGCTGCTGCTCTCTCCAAAAGACAGACTCAATTCTCCTTTGACATACAGCCACAGAATTCAGCATTATTGACGCCGTCTCACACAGGTTCTTTCAATTGTCAATCATGAATTTTTCATGATCTTTTCTAGAACGTAATCCTGTTGAGCTGACTTACGTTATAATTAAATCTCAAACCGCTTTTCATTCCAAATGTGTGTTAGGTCGAGTCATGGTGGTATGTTGGACAAATATCCAGAAGTCTTGGGCTGTTTTGAAAAGTTTTGATTTATCCTTTATTAGCGTATGAAATCATGTGTACCATGCTGATGTTTGGTGTCTTTTTTTTTCAGCACAACATTCCCCATAAAACCTGAGAGTATTTTTTTTCATTTACTTGAAATACTGTTGCAACATAATGGAGCCAAAACCACACCAAAAAGACAATATCCGTTTCAAAAAATTGTTTTTCTAACACACAGTATGCTCAATGGAGGATTAAATTGATAACATTGTAAACACAAGTTGCAAAGATGAACAGAAAAAGGTAACACTGAGATACGATTAACCTGTATACATCTATTTTTAACAAAAGACAGGTGTAGCCATAGGCTTTTCAAAACAGTGAGAGCTACATCGCAGGCCTTACATTCCCAAAATGCGAGGGGTTCCTCAATACTGCAACTGTAACATATAAAAGGTAAAAAAGAGATAAAAATTATCTGATCACGTTAGCAAGCGACTTCTGAGAGTTAACTCAAGAATATATGACGTCTGCAGGGAAGGAAACGCTTGAAAACTTGAAAAGAAGAGGAAATCTAGCCGCTGTAATTAGCATATAAAATTGCAGACAACAAAAGATGTTTTTCCAGAGGATGATTAGGCCTGAGGGCAAAGCAGCCTGAGGATCCGTGCTGGTAGTCCCTACATGGCTACTCTCTGATCCAACCACAGAGCTCGGAAAGACACTCTATTTTGGTGAAGATGCGCTCAAGCTTATTTCACCTGAGGGGATTCTGGTTGCTAAAACAGGGGCGCACACTCACGCCGCCCCCTTTGGTATGGCTAAAGAACACACCCACAGACAAATGCACACATGTAAATACTTTGCAGCAAGTGGGCATACTTAAGAAGCGGTTTGCACCAGCCTCAGCAAAGAAGAATAAAGACAATACGGGCAGCCATGTATCCAGAAACAGCTGAATATGTGGCTAATTACATCCTGAGGTAGGTCACTGCTCCCTCATAAGACCTTGTTTACTCTTGGCAGCAGACTTTACACCAAGTCATTGTATCTCTAATTGAGGACATGAGTTGTTTTCAACAAGGTCGTCATGTTTTACTGAGCCGTCGTGCGGCGAGTGGCGACACGACTCGGATGTTTGTTCAATAGGTGTCCAGAATTTTCCAGAGCGGCCGTCAATTTGTTTGTCTACATTCTTACTGCAGGAAATAATGGACTGGCATTGTGGTTTGTGGTCAGGGTGACATTGTTAAAAAAAAAAATAAAGAAAAAAGACATTTTTGAGGCAGGCATGTTCGGAAAAAAAAAACAAAACTGCTTTTAATTACAATTTCACCATCTGCTTAAACCCCGCTTTTGATTCCTACATGTCCTTAAGATTTATAATTTCTTCTGTTTCTCGGCAGCCACAAACAAGTGCTGTTACATAAAAGCTCAGTGTTTTTCTTTTTCATCTTTCGTATGTCAAAAGAGGAGGCCTTGTCAATATGTGCACGCGCGCGCGTGTGTGTGTGTTTTACCGTCTCTGTTTGAAATGAAAAATGCATCTCATCACGTCGACTTTAAAAATGTCTGTCATTTTCACCGTGGGTGAGCTGGAAGAAGAGAGGGGATGCGAGTAGCGAGTCAGGGGGAGAGAATGAAAGACGGATGCTTTTCGGAGTGAGTTTGATTGCTGTCTGATTACAGCTGCTCTTGGTTCAGACACACACACACACACACACACACACACACACGTACATCACTGAGTTCATTAGAGGCCTGCTGAAATCAGATAGCTGGACCTACATCACCAGCACAGTTGGGACATGGTCATGAGCATGCATGCGAAATGTCCTCCGACGTCCCCAAAGGCGCTCTGTAAAGCAACTGGAGACACGCTGACGTGTGTGTGTCTGTGCTTTCCAAGCAATAATGTTTTCATGTAATGTATTCAGTGCCTCATGGGACTGTATGAATCAAAACGCGCTCGACTTTCTCATGCTAAAACTGCATGCATATTCTATACCGTGCAACTGGCCCTTGTGTTTTTGTGTTGCTGGTGCTTTTATAATGGCTTTCTGCTTCGCCTCTGGTGGATATGGATGGAGTGAGCGTCTCTCATCGGGAGGAGACGGAGGAAAGGAAGGAAGAAGAGAGTGCGGCCAGGCCTGAGCTGGCCTCGTGGGAGGGTGATGGAGGGTGGGTGTGTGTGTGGGTGGAGATGTGGGGCCCCTTCCATGCCACTGTATCCCAAGGCGTCCCTCTAAAGTTACCCACTGTCTGTGGCTGCAGCCAGCGGGGTCTCACATCACCACGTTCATTAAAGCACCACTGTAACCAGATAGCCTCAACTGGACCCACATCACCATCATATTTTGGTCGGCATGTATGCGGCCTCTCGCACACGCGCACACACATCCGCACATATGCTGTTCTTCTTCATGTATCTGTGGAGCATCTTCTCCTTCAGACACTTTAACTCCCTCTAATCCTCAGCCCCCGATACCACCGTTTTTTTTTTTTATTACAGGTCCGGTGTTGTTAATGAGAGATGTAAGGTGCCAACAAGGTAAATCACTTATCACTAGCTTGTACTGGCACCGTGACAACACTGCTAATGCTGGCCCGTGTCTGCGAAGAAGGGGAGTTAATTTTCCTTTGTTGGCATATGAATCACGCTGGGAGGCTTTGTTACTTCCTGTTGTTACCCTCATGTTCAAAAACACAGATTTCAACATGCGCCTGTCTCCTAAAACTTGATTGAAATATGTAAAGATCTTTCTGTGTGCGTGCCCTCGCTTTTATATCTGTGATTAAATAGGCCACACAGCCAGGAAATGAGTACACTGAGTAATGTTGTGGATGTATTGATTTTCTGTCTGCCTCCCTCTCTTTCTCCTCCCCTTCACCGCCACATCCCCCCACGAAGGAAGCCCCGTCTGAGCCTGTATGAGCCCCTGTACGTGAGGCGCTACTGGAGGCCGGAGCTGCCCAGCTTCTCCACCCCGCACCAAGGGAAAGGAGGGTACTGGTGGAGTCCCCAGAGGTACCAAGACGTGGGGTCCACGTGGAGGGACACGCGCCGACGCCGCATCGTCTTCCCTGGGAACACCGGCTTCTCCGACGTGCCTTCAAGTCTGAACGCGGGCTACTGCCGCCTCCACCCGACCTTGGTGTGAGTGCACCTCTACAGATAGGCTATCGGGGGGGGGGGGGGGGGGGTGCATGTGTGTTGGCATTGTGCTCTATGTTCCTGAGAGGCCTGCTTTTGAGCCTCTTTATAAGTAGAAATTGGTTGTCAGCGCTCTGGGAGAAGCAGACGACAGACCAGTTAGGACTCAATCAGCACTCTGCCGGCTTATCAGAGGCCAGCTCTCCTCACGCTGTCACCGTGCTTGTATGTCACCAAGGCCACACCTTCACATAGAGGCCATTAGGCCTGTCAGACGGCCTGCACTGCTACAGAGTCACCGCCTCATCGAAGAGCATTCTGCCCGTCAATGTTGTGCTCGTCACTAACCTATAATATCTGCCAAAACAGGAGTCTGATAATGTACAGGGAAAACGGAGGGAATGTAACAGGATACTTAAATACTGTGTGCGTGTCAGCCACCCTCACCAATGTACATTTAAACAAGCACTACTGAAGTGGAATTATGAGATATTTCACTTGAGTGTTTAGATTTTACTACACTGCACTACGTTTTTATGTTTGTTAGAGAGTTTCAGCAGCACTAACAGTCTGCAGCCATGCTAACAACTCAGCAGCAGTGCTTTGAGCTGAATGTTTTGCAGGTATAATGTTCACTGTGTTCGCTTGCTTAGTTTAGACCAAGCGGCCACCTCTGATTCTGTGAAGTGAAGCCAACACGTGACAAGAACTGCAGTGCCTCGAGAGGCCACTTGCTACAGAATGAGTCGACCTCCATAAGCGGCTGTATTAAAATGTCCAAATTCACACATTTATAGCCTGGTTCTGACAACGGTTTTGGTCTCTATAGCTAATTTCAACGTTCATGACATTTCTTTTCTTTACCAACCAAGAGGCAGAAGAAGCCCAACATGGCGCCGGCCAGTGCCGCATATTTTCGGCTTCAAAACAGCACTTTGAAAACCTATGGGTGACGTCACTCAGGGTCCGTCCATTCTTTATGCTGTCATCGGTTTAGACACTAAACACAACATACAGCTGAGGCTGATGGGAATGTCATTACTTTTGCAGGGATTTGCTGTCAAACCAGAGTAGCCTGTTGGAGCAATTAAAAATTTTGACCTGATAATGGCGCTGTACATATCTGTACCAAATTTCACAGGAATTCAAGGTTGATATTTTTACTAAAAACTACAAATGTCAACCTCATGATGGCTGCAACCACGGCAAAAAAAAGAGCATATAAAAGATGCATTGTTATGAATTAAATTAGACAGTATTTAATGCCATGCACACATTAATCATAATTATGTATAAAAAATGACACTGGGATATTCTGTCTTTTTTTCCTGATATATAATGGAAACATTTTGAATTTTATAAAGTGGCATTTCTACTTTTACGTTAGTAAAAATGTTAATACTTCTTCCACCACTGCTTACTATGTACATATACATACCATCTCATTGTACAGATAAATGTCCTCTACCCCTTCAGCTCCTCCACATCACACCCTCCTACCCCCCAAGAGGCTGACCTAAATGGATGAGCAGCGTAATGGTCTCCACACGCCCCAGAGCATCTTGTTGTCATGACAGCACAATGGTTGTGAGCGTCTGGGTGTTCCCTCACGCTGATCTGATTTTTACCGCTCTGTCGATTGGTATAAAAGCAGAGGAAGGAGGTGTGGGGTCCAACAGAGGGATATGAAGTGGGTGAACATCCCATCACAGGAATGCACTCGGGAAATAAAGACACAAAGAAAGAGGAAATGATAGAGAAAGGAAGAAGAGTACAAGAAAGAGAAAGAGGAGAGTTCAGGAAGCAAAAGAGGAAGATTCAAAGAGACACTTCAGATGGAAAGAGATGGTTTTGAGCAAAAGGCAGAAAGATTGATGGTCAGGGGAAAAAACGAGAGAGGGAGTGAAAAAAAAAAGGAAAGAAGTGGAAAGAGAGAAAAAGCCAGGGGGCTAATGGGCTCGTGGCTAATCAATCCTGAGTGATGGCCACTTTAGAGTGGGCCAGGCTGACAGATGGAGACCATCCTTCTGTTTTAGCTCTCCCCTGACTCCCCGGCTCCTAACTCACCACGCAGGAGCACATCGGCACCCCTCCAGTCGACACCCACCCCCCGACCCACTTCAGAGGGCATCGCGTACACGCAACACATACGGAGACACACTCAGCTCGGCCGGGGGTCTGTCAGATCATCAGATCAACCGATCCATTTATTACGTGAGGAACGGCCATATCAGGGCTCCATACTGTTATTCCTGACACGGATGAGTTTGAATGAGTGCAGCATCAGTTGTAGATTGATCCTCCATAAGGATTGATTGCACTAAATGAGCGCTGGGATCGATTGCTGGAGATAGGAGGGGTGGACGGTGAATGAGTTACTACTTATGGCAGCCGCGTGGTACTTTTGTACACTTGTTCTCGGCGAGTAGAAAGAGGAGAAACTGTTCCATTTATACAAGATTACTGTATAAATCAGTGATGTGCTACCGCAGCAAGCAAGACACACATTTTCCACATCGCTGTTACAAACCCACAGCATGTGGACAGAAACGGACAGGAGGATAATGAATGGAAAAAAGGGAAAATAGATGCTATTTAAGGAGGCTGACTGAATGCGCAGGGATTGTGGAGGTTAAAGTACTTTTTTTTTTTTTTTAAATAATACCGACAAGTTTAAAAGTTTATAATCCACGTTGAAGCAGCTACTCCTGCACTACCAATATTTCTCCTTTCACTTCACAACTATAGTCCCAACATTAGAGGTTGTTTACAATCTTGTACTGAAACCAAGCCACGGTCCAAATCAGGGCCAGACAAGAAAGCAGTGTCATAAATTGCACTCTGCTGGCCGCGTTAAAAAAGATTAAAGGCAAGAAAGTGCAATCCAGTGACAGCCTGCTTGGACAGGGGGTGGATGGAGGGCTGCTATCAGCTCCTAAAGGACAGCAGGAGGCAAGGGAGGAGGAGAAGGAGGAGGAGGAGGTGGACAGCGCTGAGGTCTCTGCTGACAGATATTCAGCGGACAGTCGCTTTCTGCCCATCGGCAGGGATGTTGCCGCAGGGTCACGCTCGCAGACACACAAACCTCTCATGCTGCAACGTCAACAGCTGCAAGACTCCAGTTGCTACTGTGCGCTTGTTCGCTTCAGCATGCCCGTTGATTTGCACACACATGCGTGTGTCACTCACATGTTCTTCTTTGTGAGGACTAAACCTTTATACAATCCAGTGTTGTCTGTTCTGTCTTTTGCCGATCCCCCCCTTCGCAAGGGAACGGCTCTGTTTTCTTCACCCAGCTGTCATGTCAACAGTCAGTCAGTCAGTTAGGCGGTAAGACACCGAGTCAGGCAGCAATGCAATTCTTCCCCTAGACCCCGCTAGGGCTTAGATCCTTCACTTCCTGAGGCATGGGAAGGGGTCAAAGCACAAGCCACAGATGGCAAAAGGCGGGCTGAGCTTTGGAGAAATCCAACTCTGCTCAGGGTTGGAGAGCTCGAAGGTCGAAAAGGCAGAGAGAGGGGAAAAAGAAATGGATCTGGCTGGAAACGAGGGAGGAAACTGAGCAGAGACAGGACGTTTGTTTCCACAACCCAGCACACACACACACACACACACACACAGTGGAACACATCCATTAGGCCATTAAGCCAGAAACTGTATTGCTTTACGGATTATGAGGTATTCTTTCAAAGTGTATAAATTTTCATACCTATTCATAATTTCCAGGCTTAAGTTGTAAGAGTGTTTACTTAGCGGTGATGTATGTCGGCAAGACCAAACGTTCATATATGTCTTCCTGAGCAGTGAATAGCTTCTTTGAGAACAGAAGCGTCTAATCCATTGACATTTTTCTTCTAACAGAAAAGTCTGGCCTCATGGTACGTTGAGAAAATCACCTGCTGATCTGGGTAATTGAATGGCGCTGTTCTGCTATTATTATCTCAGTTCACCTCACAGAGGCTGACGTGCTCAATAATGAAGTCTTTGGTAATTAAGTTAGCTGATTAGGGAGGTGATATATGATTAAATTCACGGTCGTGAGGATTGTCTCTGTTTCATCGGTAGCCCTTTCTGGTCTACCAACATTTTTCATTTCTCGGGGAAATGAAAAATCTCTTCATGGCCCCGAGCATCGGGCACATCACTTGAAAAATGTAATCAATTACTCATGACACATTATTAATTGAAAATATTTTCAATCTCTGAACGGCAACAGCTTATTTGTTACATTATTTATCACATTACTTTGTACATCTCACCAAAGCTCCATCAACTCTGACAATGTGCGAAGGAAGGGTGGCTACGGTTTCTAGGTATTTACTGCCTGCCTAACAGCAAAGTGTCGGTAAATACCAGTCAATAAGTTAAGCTAGCTAACAGCGATATCTGTTAGTGGGATTAGTAGCTGTGTAATTCCAACATTTCAAACTGTAATCCCTAATATTGTGTTCACACAGAAGGCAAAGTCTTTGGCACCAGTAGATTACAGAGAAAGTGAATCCAAAGATGCAACGAGAATCGGGCGACGCAAATATGAGACTTCCACATCGTGCTGCCATTCAAGATGAAAGTATTCAACATCGTGAAAAAGATTTGTGAATATTGCACAGCTTTGCAGAGTGTTTCGTTGGTGGAACCAGACGCAGAGTTTCAGCGTTTGCCAACAGACATTTGCTGCCAAGCACCTCTGTTGGAGAGACCTGGTGGCACAGCCAGGTGTTTATCGGAGTCACGCCGGATTCTGTTCTGATCGGAGCCGTTTACAGGTGGGAGGAGGAGGGAACTTTTGGGATTTAAAATATGGACTCCTGTTTATCAACCTGTGTTCAGCAGCGTGCAACTGAGGTGCCAACCTCCGCTGCTGAACTAGCCATCTGTGGGCGCCCAGAGCTCTGCGATACTACTTCATATTTATACAGAGAGATTGCTTGGAGGAAAGTAAGCAAGAAAGTTTGACTACCTGGTGTAGAAAAATATGTGCTTCCATCTATGACTTTTACTTGGGAACTATTGGGAACTAAGTTAGCATATAGCCTTGATTGATCCAAACTCAGTCCAGAAAACAAACATTTTAAAAGTTGTCTTGTGGATGACAAACTTTTTACAGATCACCATGATGGTTATTCATTATTTTGACATCTTTCTGATCCGTTTATTGCAAAAGCCCAACATCTGTTCATTTTGGGGCCATATCACTGAGTATTTACTTCCACAAAAATAGCAAATAAACACAAACGATCCTGCAAGTAGCGCAAGTTTGGTGGGAACACATCATTACACTTCTCATTACTGAATTTGTTTTACCGCCGTGGTGAAACAAAGATGTTTAGTTTTAATGCATCAGTCTTGATTATGGTGGTTATGGGCACAGATTCTGCTTTGTGTTAAAGTGTGATAAATTCCCTGCAGGGACATTTTTCCTCAAGGAGTTGAATAGACACACAAGTTTAGACAGAACAAAAGGATTCTGTCTGGGTGAACCGAGACATGAGTTAGTCATTAAGAACCAAAAATCAAATAAGTGAAGTGCTAAGGCTTGACAAACACCCTTTTCGTCACACCCTCTCTCAGTCGATGCGTGGAGCCTCCGGTGAAAGACGACGCCGGGCGGCAGAAGGCGGCACACACTGAACAGGTGACAGCACAGCCCCGTCCCTCCCTGAGACGACCAGCCAGGCTCAGTTTACTGTAGAAAGTCACACAGCAGATGGTGTCCAAGGAAGTGAATTAGCACCAAGAGGCCGTGTCCACACACACCAGATGGGGGTAGAAGAAGAGACAAAGAAACTGATGGAGGGGGGGGGAGAAAAACAATGACATAAAGGCAGAACAGCCAAGGTGGAGGGTGGGATGACGGGTGGAGGGGAGTTGAGTTTGTATGGGCTCATTTATTTGTTTGCTTGCGTGTGTTTGTGTCTTTGTTGGCCCAATGCAAACCTCGGCCAAGTTCATGGGCCTGACGACTGTGTGATTATACACATCCATTGAGTCATTAATCAACCCGATCTCACGTGTAACACTTCTCATTTTGATGATAATTGTGCGTGTGTCGTGCAAAGCAAAGCTGCTCAAACGCTAGCTAACTCGTCTTTTGTTTTCTGGGTGAAAAGGTGGAGGTATCGCTGGCAAAAACTGAGGGAGAGGGTGCCTCAAGTGCTGAAAGGAAGAGAGTAAGAAAATGAAGCCCATTTCTCCACCCAAAAACAAAAAATCGCAACGGTGTATTCCTCAACCTGTTTCTAATACGATGTTTTTTCCCTTTTCTCTTCCAGTCTCGTCCTATGAGGCTTCCTCAGATCCTCAGCGTGAACGTGAAGGCCCTGACACTTGATAGGAACATATTATATGGGTGACAAATCGCTCTCTCGAAAACAAGAAACGACTCCTGCAATTTGTGTTGAGGCTGGAGGGAAACAGCCATGTTTTGGTCAAGGTAATCTCACGGTGTCAGTGGTTCAGGAATGGGCTCTGGAATGTTAATAAGGGGGGAAAAAAGGGCAACATGACTTAAATGCCACACAGATGTGGCCTATCGGTGATGCAATCTAGCAGGGAAGCGAGCTGTAGCTCTTTTCGTTGCAGTATTTTGTTAGACGCTGGTTAGCTTCATGTAGCGACTGTACGCGAGGCTGTGACTAGAAATGTCAGAATAAAGTTGTGCTGTAACCTAACTCTGAAAATGTCCCAGGCTATCTTGTTTTTCAATCTCCCTCTCTCTGTCCACGCCCCTCCAAAGCCCATCTGGCTGTGATTATTGGCCGTGGACTAATCCAGCACCGTGTCCCTTTTGACACAATGGGGAGGGCCAACTCTCTGTTGTCTCACTCATCCCTCTTCTTCTTCTTTTTCTTCTTCTTCTACTCTTTTTTTCTTCTCTCTCTGTCTCTCTCCCTTTCTTTTTTTTCAACCTCTCTGTTTTTAACACTCCTTCCTTTTCTCCTCTTTGCCTGACTGCTGCTGCATCTGTCACTAGCCGAGCGGCAAGCGCCTGCATGGCACTCTGCCAATGCTGACAGCTGGCAGAGAGAAAGAGAGAGAAAAATAAACGGCGGAGGCGAGAGGGCAAAGAGAAGAGGGAGGGTGAGGGAGATGAGGGAGAGAAGGCGGTCGATAAATATCAGCACAAGTTAAAAAAAATAAATAAATAAAAAAATTCCAATATCGCCGTCTTGACTGCACATAACATCGCAGAAGCAGCAAAGGAAATCAATGACAGTGTGACAGACAAGCAAACAGCACAAAGGAGTGTTGCAACAACAAAACAAAACAAAAAAAAGCTGCATGAGGAAGTTGATGTCAGGACACCTTCTGTCCTTGAACTCTGGAGAAATTACTTCTCTTATTTTCTGCTTTTTCAAAATATGTGTTTCCGTGCGCGTCTGCTCATATTTGAAGTGGTTTTGAGGCCCGTTGTTTTCTCTTTCTGCTGGCGGACAGCCACGTTTCATGACGGGAGTCCACTCATGAAGACAGCTCTGGATGGACTGCTCTACTTTATTGACCTTTGCTAGTTTACAGGAGGAAATAAATAATCAGCGGATGGATTTTGTGTCATGCAGAGTGAAGGCAGCTGCACTTAAAACTACAGCTTAAACTACAGAATATTGTTTGTAACGTCTCTCCAGAACGGCACATACAATACATACAAAGGTTTTTAATATCATTTGTCATAATCAAATCACTGTTAAACAGTTTTCTGTTAAAGGGGGGACGATGTAACTTTTGAACGAAGAAATGGCATAACCATCCCTCTTACTAATGAAACATTTCATTCATAAGCAATAAAATGCACCCTTTCCCAGTTCATTATGCTCAGAGGTTTTGCTGCTACCTTACTGGGCATGCCTGCACCGTGGCTGATGGAGCTTGGAGCTGGTCGTGGCCCGTTTCAGACGATGTTTGTGATTCCACCAGAAGCGCCACAGCATGTTTGTAGAAACGTCTCAGAGACGGCTATCCACACTGCGGAAAATACGACGGATGCCGCGACCGGCCATGTCAAGGTGTCCGGTTCTGCAGTGCTCAACGTCACAGAATGTCACGGTGTAACTTACGGCTATGATAGTTATATGGAACATCTATTTAATTTTAACAGTAGCTAACATTACATGATCAGTTCTCTGACTTCATGACTGTACTTTATTGGTGTTATTGTTACACTCTGTGGTTTTATCGCAAAAATAAAGTAAATACATTGTGCCAGTTTGTGTAATGTAAATGCCATTTATGGCCGCAGTGGAAGTTTAGCAAAAGTTACATAGTTTCAAAGTTTAGATAGATTTAAGCACAAAGCTTGGTTTAAGGTTAGCGGAGGATCATAGTTAAAGTAAAAACTTATCTTAACCAATGCCGAACAGAAATGCGTTAAAGAGCAGGAGACCGACGTCAGTCTACAGTATTAAAGTCCAGTGTTTTGCTGAGGCATTCATCCACCTCCTCTTTAGGCCTCTATAGCTGTTTTTCTTGTGCGTGCAGAAAGGTGAGGGGTTTTTGGGGTGACAGAGGGGCAGATGGTGTTTGGTCTGGTCAGTCCCGGGATGCATTGCTTCACTCAGCATCGTGCTGAAAGACAGACTGCAGCAGGCCAGGGTGGGCTCACAACACTGTAGGGTGGTCTGAGCAAAATTATCAGCTTAGCCACAAATTTAAAGTGGCGAGGCTCCAATGACGCAGAGCTTTAATATGTTTATATCAGCTAATAATGCAGAGAGAAAGTTAGCAATCATTCTTAACAAGTGTGTGAAAGTCTGAGACTTCATGGAAATGTATAGTGTTGTAAAGAAGTGTAGCGTGCGAAGCCTTCAAAGGCGACAGATTAGTAAATCACCCCCACCCCCCCTCAGCAGCGTCATTCTTGTGTTAGTGTTTAATTCTGCAGGTGAAGCCAAGGCAACACACGCAGGGTGACCCATCTTATAAATATCTGCAGTGTGTTTATTTGGCAGCACAACACTATTCTTCCTCTCCTCTGGCTGCACTGTAAAAACAACAGTGGCATGTTTATAGTACGTACACGGCGATATATAAGAGCTCTAGTGGGAAAATATTTCTGCATTTCACAGTCTGGAATCTCAGGAATCACAAGAGTCCTTACTCTAACAACAGAGAAGAGGACTGCAGAGGGGATTTAAGGGGGTGAGGGACGAAACAAAAAACGCAGCATTCAAGCAGAGACGACGGCTTGTCGTTGCTCTTTTTACACAGAATGCGTTACAATGAAAATAAATGATTTATCAAGAAAATAAGCAGCACGGCGGGAGAGGAGAAGGAAACAAAAAAATAAGGTGCAGATTTGTCTCCACTGTGGTCCACGGACACACACGACACACACTGACACTGAGGAGAAACGAAGCTCTTCTCTGCACGGAATACAAAACGGTTCACTCACATTTAGAAATGAGCCTCTCGTAGTAAGTCTGATTAAACGGGTGGGGGAGGTTGGGCATGAGAGAGAGAGAGAGAGAGCGAGAGCAAAAGAGTAAATCTCCATTTTTTTTTTTTCCATCTGGAGAATGTATGTCAGTGGGCTGCACTATCTGCCTGGCCCACATCTCTCTCTCTCTCTCACACACACACACACTCACACTTTCTCAGCCTTTGTGAGCGGGACTGATTCAGTGTGGTTAAGTACAGTAGTCTGTTGCCAGTGCAGCCAATTCATATTCAGAGTGCGTACCCCGCACTCTCACACAACACACACTGCACACTCCCATTGACTGGCTAATGGACGGACTGAAGAGGTCTATCTAAGGCAGCACATATTCAGTTCATTAAAGCCACAGTCGCTCTACTGTAACATCTTTTCATATCCCCAGATACTATACGCATTTCAAGTGAATTAAAACTCCTCGCAGGAACATTTCAACTACACGGCCAGCTAGACATTTCACTTAAATGAGATCGTTCTGAAATCGTAGGCGGCTATAAGAGCCTCTCCCTCGAGTCTTTGGAACCTGGCTGCACGAGAGCATTAGTGAGGCTGGGCACCGATGTTGGGTGATAAGGCCCGGCTCACAGTTGGTGCTCCACATCATCCTTTATTTACCTGGCTTCACAAAAGGGGGGCATTGTCATGTTAAAAAAGGAAAGGGCCTTCCCCAGACTGTTGTTGCAAAGTTGGAAGTGCACCGCTGTACACAATCATATAAGAGGGACACACCCCATGTGTCATAGTTTTGGCCATATGTTTCATACAGATGCTCAAATGCTATGAGGAACTAAATGATTAACATGTGATGTCCTGTGAAGTGAGTATTGTGCTTAGTCACTTTATTTTTTGTGAGATAGCATAAAAAGTCACATGAAAATAAACCCACAGACACCACTTCCACATGTGTGATGTGGTAAATAAGCCTAACACCTCTTAATCTCAGTAATTAACATTTTATGTATGTATTTTGTTTGATCGCTACAATAACCGACGTGTGAAAACATGTTGTGGGTTCATTGGGGGTTATGTGTCAGACTATTTCTTGGCTGGGAGTGATAACTATCTGAATATCAAGAATCCAGGAAATAACTTTCTTTAATTTACTGTAATCGCTTGTCCTTATAGGGGTCGCAGGAGCATGGAGCCAATCCCAGCTGACATTGGGCAAGAAGCAACAAGTCGCCAGTTCATCACAGGGCTGACACATGCTAGCTGTTTCCCAATGTTTCCAGGCTTAATGCTAAGCTAACCTAACTGGGCTGCTGGCTGTAGCTTTAAATTTACCGTACAGACACAGAGTTGTCAGTGTTCTCGTGTAACTCTCATTTTTCTGCGCTCATAAGCACATTTCCCAAAATATTCAACTCTTCCCTTCATTTCTTCATGAGCTCTTTGAGCTTATTTCAGAAAGGATGTTGTAAAAATCGGATAGGCTGCTCTAAATTATCGTTGGAATCAGAGGGGACATTCATCCATCCTTCATCATCCAACAGTAGCGTGGATTCAGAGGCGAGACGTGCCCGACGAGGTGGGACGCCACTCCTCGTTAGCTCAAATTATTTGACCGTCTGCGCAATCAATAAGACCTTGGAATGTATTTCCTAAATAGGTAATGGAATCTCAAACTTTTTAGATTATCAACAGTGCTTGGGGGAATATCTCCCAAATACAATTATATGCACACACTCGCCTCCCCAGAAAACCCCCCATGCCTTAAATTGAATTAGAGCTTTAATGAAGAAGTTATTTACCTCCGTCTGTATAACCCCCGAGCAAGACAGCAAACACAACCCTCGTCTAGAAGAAATGAAGACCCACCACAGGCTGTTTCTTATATGCACCAGTTGATATATAAATTTCTGTGTAAGTTTAACAGATGGTGATAATATCTGAGCAAAGAGGAGCTGTGCTGTGTGCATCTGAGAGCTTTGCACACATTCTGTTTCCTGTGTTGTGGTTCCAGTGCCAACAGCTGTAGGGGAAGTCACTCACAGAGTGTTTGTGGGTTAAGCTCTTGTTTGTATATATATATATATATATATATATATATATATATATATGTGTGTGTGTGTGTGTGTGTGTGTGTGTGTGTATGTGTATGTGTGTGAGCGTGCACGGCCTCCCTGCTGGGGCTGTTCTATTTCCTGGTTGCAGGTGCTGCAGTGAGATCACTTCCTGCCGGCTCCCCCCTGTGTGTGTATCCGTGGACTCCAGCCATTTCCTGTCCGCAGGGGAAGAGGAAACTATAGGAAACAGGATGAGCATCCCGGGCAGGAGGGGTCAGACAGGGCTGGGAGAGGTGGAAAGAGGAGGTGATGACCCTGGAAATAGAGGGGAGAGGACCACGGATACATGGGTGCACCATATCAGAGCTTGTTTTCTTTGCTGAGAGTAGATAGTGATGTCTTTTTTAAACATTCACAAGAGATAGTCGTTATATCCTCGACTTTTCAGGGTGAGTTGAAGGGAAATTCCAGAATGACTTCTTTTAAGTTAACCTTTATCTTGAACCCATCATTCACCCTAACATGAAGGTCATACCAACCGCCGGGTAGCTTAGCTCATAGGCTCTGTCTACCCACATCTCTAAAGCTCACCCATTAAGAGATCGTATCTCATTTGTTTAATCTTTACACGAACAACAAAGTGTAAAAATGACATGTTGTGGTTTCACAGGTGGCTTAGTTGCTTCCTAATATCCCTAGTCGTTGCCTGGCGACCTCACAGCGACAACAAGATTTTAGGAAGTCACTTGAGTCAGTGTAGGCCGGTGCAGAAGTGTGCTAAAAAAAAAAAAAAGATCAAGGGCCGCAGAGTTCAAAAGAAATGAGCTTTACCAAACATTGCACAAGAATGTCCGACCAGACTGTCGGCCAGGTTGCATTATGGGTATGTAGCGTAGATAGCACACTGTTGCACATGAAGTTGGAATTCAATGTTTTTACTTCTTCTCATAAAGTGATTGTGACAATGTGATTTATTCTTGATAGATAAAGTGTATCTTCTCAAACTTTAATGATCAATCAAAGTTAACCTGATGTGTAGAAATCAGAACAAAAAGAGTGAGTGTGTCTGAAAACAAAATTATTCTAACTTTATGGGCAACAGTGTATATTACCTGGACATAGTCTCCGTGATGTGGCTCTGGCCCCCACCATCTTGGCAGTCCTGCCTCTGTCAGCTCTCACCAAATCAAAAAATGGGCAAAGACATGGCTCTTCAGTAACTGAATGATGCCTGGGTGCTTAAACAAGCCAGCTGTAACAGCATCCACCTGTCAATGAAATGGCCATCCACTTAATTATGCACAACTTTAAGCCTTAATATAATAAAAAAAAAGTACACTTTTCACAATTAGAGAAATTATAGACCAAAGCCACCTTTTGTACCAAACATGTTTATTTCTGCTGTGAAGTTGGATATTTTAACATGGGGACTTATGAAGATTGACTCACTTCTGGAGCCAGACTCAAGTGGCTGTTTAAGGAACTGCAGTTTTGGGCACTTCTGCATTCGTTTCACTTCACAGCCACAGAGATTGGCGCTTGGTATGTAGCACCAGGTTTGTATATGGAAAAAGAAGAGTAGGAATATAAACCATGATGGTTCTGCTGCATCAGTTGTGTTACTTTAAAATAAAAGAAACAGTTCATCATGACTCTGATAAAGTTATACAGACACAGTGTTATTAAACTGGTAAACTGAGCGCTTGTTTAATGGGCATAAATGAGAAGTATGCTTTGGCGCCATATCCCATAGGGTAGTGTTTAACCTTGCCGCGATGACTAAAGTTCAGAAGTCATGATGATGATACAGCGTACCCTCCTGTGTTTGTTTCCTGTCTTTAACTCATATTTCCTCTAACTGACAAGTAACTTCCCTTCCTATCTTGAATATCCCTGTCAGACAAGACAGATGTTATTCACGTATACTCACATGTAGTCACACATACTGTACATGCTGACACACACGGACCCATTCATTACCCAAGACCACGGGCCATGTGAAGAGCAAGCCCAGGCAAATAAGTTCCTCTTCTGACATTTCCGCTACACTTCTTACTATTGTCCCCTTCTGGGAAAAAGTGGGCCTTTGGGTGGAAAACATTGATGTCACCTTTTAAAGAGAGATTTTATGTGAGTGTTGATGTACAAGGATGTAGCTTCACAAGTTTTCAGAAGATATTTTCCTCGCCACCGATGGAGGTTATTTTGTAATATCTGTCTTTTACGGTCTCTTTTAATAGCTGGTCAGACTCTAGTCAAAATAAAATTGCAGAGGAGCTCCCGAATGCCCTATAACTTTGAAAGGGCCCTTGCGATAGGAATCTTTTTATTATTATGATCAACTGCCCGCGGTGCACAGTAAAATAGTTTTCATCTTAGGGGTCACCTTAAACAATGACTTTGTCTGTGTGTAAGACAGAATAAGACAGAAAGGATGCTGAAAAGTTGAGTTATCAAAGACATGTGATCCACATCTTTCCAGGAAATTCCTCTCCCACTTTTATGGCCTATCTCTGCTCCATCT
Source organism: Protonibea diacanthus (assembly GCA_028641955.1). Lineage (NCBI taxonomy): Eukaryota > Metazoa > Chordata > Actinopteri > Sciaenidae > Protonibea > Protonibea diacanthus. The sequence continues at coordinate 15,321,516 of CM053987.1, forward strand.
GCAGATGATGAGGATACATCAGAAGTCAGAGGATGATCCAATTCCTATTTTTGTACACCACCAAACTCACCCAGATCACAACTTAAACCCGGCTCTCGGCTGACCTCTGACCTTTTCATATCCTGTCAGAGGTTTCACCCAAAGCTTCATGTGCTTGGCTTGACTGGTTATGCTCTATGTGTGTCAAGATTTATGAATGAACCAGTGGGCCGAGCTGGCAGAGCTTCCTGACTCGCCGCCGTGTGTGTGTGTGTGTGTGTGTGTGTGTGTGTGTGTGTGTGTTTGTGTGTGTGTGTGGATGGAACTTCCTGTCAAAAGATGTGTGATTTCCCGTGCTCGCACAGCTGGGCTGCCGAGCGCTTTGGGAAAACACCGTTTACTACAGGGAATGCTTGGCGAAAACACTGTCAAGCTAAATAATTACACACATTACAGTATGATTGAGTTGGGAGTTTTACTGCGAAATGAAAAGAAACAGACCCCATTTATATTTATCCAGCATTAAAAGTTCCCATATGAGAGACACTGCTTTGGTTTTTCCTCGTGCTGTTTAAAGGTCCTGCAGATACACATGAAATGAGACACACGGGAGTCCTTTAAACTCACAGCCGGCATTCTTATGGGCACGTGTCATCGCTCTATGCAAGAATGCCAGGAATGTAAAAGAAAGACCAAAGGGGAGAGAGACAAGATAAAGGATAAAGGCGGTTTAAACATGTCTCTCTTCAAAACAGCATGAGTTTAATGAAGCCACAAAAACTCTGGCCTCTTGGCTCATAGTGGACTGGAAGGTTGTCAGTGGAAGTCAGTCGCGCATTAATCCAAATAATTCTCATGCGTAAAGAGGTCTGTCCCAAGGAAATCAGATAAATTTCTAAACATTCATCTCGGATGAGTGTGGTATGTGTGGCAAGATGACTGAAGTGATAGTCATTGTGAAAGAACATAGTCTGGTCGTAAATAGCTGGGACAAAAAAGAGACGAGTGGAAAATTAATTTCATCTATGGTTAGCTGATGACCAGCACAAATTATTTCGTTCTAGCTGGACACTTTCGAGTCATAGACAACCCTATACCTGGCACCGTGCCATCGCCTCTCCGCTATCATTTTAAAGATACCCCTTCTTCCTTATTTATGAGGTCCTAATTGGTGGAGGACCGCCTTTAGGAGGCAGCCGGGATGGGGCCACATTAAAATAAAAAGAAAAAAGTCACTCCTCTGATCTCTCCTGGGGGTGGGTTAATGGGGCAAGATCAGGCAAACAGACTGACTGCTCACTCAGTTAGCCCCTAGGACGAGTGTGTCACAGGGCCATTAACACTTTAGCAAAGATGACTGGTTTATATGAGGTGGTGGAAAGACACCTTTCTAAAATGTAAAAAAAAAAAAACACACACACAAGCAAGTTATGCTCTTTATAGGTGTCATGTTTTAAGCAGCTGATTGAGGCAGATGTTTAATCTGTCGTCCAGGTATTAGACGGTGTTGTTAGTCTCAAGTGGAGGCTCATTGTTTATGAAAGGATTTCCTCTTTCCTCCCAGGAGCCAGGACCGGAAGCACTACGTCCAACCTTAACTGCATATCCTCATCTTTTATATCTACTACTTCATTAACTCCACTTATCTGGGTGGTTCATTTCTTTTGTCACTGAGAATGAATGGCCTGCTGTCAGTATTTGGTCTACTGAGTCTCAATAATCTGTGACTCAACCACTATTACCCAATACGCTCTGCTCCTGTCTCCTGCAGATGTTGCAAATTCTTTGAACATTTATCAGTCTGACACACTGGCTGAAGAGTCAGATTCAAATCTGTCTGTCTCTCTCTCTCTCTCTCTCTCTGACAATACTTCATACATGTGTCATCCTTTCATATCTCTGGGGAAAACATTGGCTCTTCCTCTTCCTGTGGGACATCCTGCATATGCTCTACCGCCCAGCAGGGTACTGTTGCTTCCTGTATGACCTGGGGGCAAAGAGAGGATGGGGGTTCAGATGAGGAACCAAAAGAGGAAAAATGATGAATATAATTCCAGGTGTTGGGTTCGCCTGAATATGGATCGCTATTATGACATGATAAAGGGATCATTTATAAAGCTTCTGACACGCTGAGAGTGAAATTAATGAGTGTGGAAAAAGCTTTTCACTCACATACATGCAAGTCATTACTAAGTTCATTTACATTCAGCAGCTTTTGTCCCACTTTGTAGCCACCATGGAGCTAAAACTGACTCAAAATGGTTCCACCTGAAGAAAATACACAGCTTGTGGCAGCTAATAATCTGCTATTTATACAGTCACGTCATAAAATAAATCAAAATGAAATCAGCTGTAGTAACATTTAAATCTCGTCATTTAGCTGAAGTCATTTAGCGACTTACAAAAAGGGAAACAATCAAGGCACAGTGTGACAGGACATTTTAGTAGTGCTAGGAGTTGTGTGATGAAGGTCTCTTGCTTCATGTTTTCATGTTCTTCCAGGGTAATTATAGGTGGACAAAGACCAGCAGCAAACTGACCTTGGTTAACAGGTAGTCCTGTCTTAGTTTTATATTCACTTCAGGTAGATGTGCCCTGGCCTTGAAACTGAAATGTTGCAGAAAAAGCAAAACACAAAAGTTTTAATGTGCTCATCTGATAATTATGACGTCTCATCTCCAGTTTGATGTGTTTCTTAAAGGCAGGGCATCCATCAGTACAGGCTTTAGTATGGCTGAATCAAAATGGGGTTTAATGTGAATATCATTTTATATTTAACAGCTCCTGTAAAGGTAAAGATTTCACTGTGACGAAATAGCTGTTATAGCTACTGTGTCATGCCTGCACGTATCATGAATAAGTTGCCTTTATCACTACCATCAAGAGTAATGGTGGCTGTGGCTGTGGCTCATTTCATAGATAAATACTTAGAACTGAGTCACAGTGTCAGGAAGCTAAATTCATTTTGCATTGCGATATTTCTGTGAGGGTTCTCAGTCATCCAGGTCATCTTTCTTCACGAAGGTTAACTCTGGGCCAAAGGGACTTGGCTGTAGATCCGTGAAGATGTTTCGCCTCTCATCCAAGAAGTTTCCTCAGTTCTGACTAACTGGTGGGGAGATCTGAATATTTATAGACCAGCTAGACTAGCTCATTGTTTCCACAGTGAGCACTAACAAACTTCATGTTATCTACATGAACATAACTTCAGTTGCCTCAGATTTAACCTTCTTGAAAAAATCTTGTGATACTTAGCCAATAAACTCAAACTTAATAATATAGCAATGACTAATATGATGCCTATAATGATGATTTGAAATGTGACGTGACACTGTGATAATATCGCACTTTTTATTTACAGAGCGGCTGACTTCACACCTTCAACAAGGCTGACCTTGAACAGGGTTGAATTCTGCTCCGGTTGTTTCACCTCAGGTCCTGTTAATCGGAAAGACTGAACTCACGACGGTGCAGTATAATTATGAACACAGAGTCAACAAGTATCCTCTCCTCTCTCTCTCTCTCTCATTGTGAAAGAAAATCTCCACCGAGCAAAATTACAGATTTCCAGAGCGGCCACAAAAATGACACTTACTCCGACACAAACATGAAAAAGAATGCGGTCAGGCACGCACATGCCCCGCCGTGAAAATTGGCATCCCCGAAGTGGCAGATTGTTTGCACTACATTGTTATCAGTATGTGCGTATGCAGTGCGGTGTGTTTGTGTGCGTTTGTATGCATGTGTAAACAGTACCTAACCATAGCTTTCATAGCTCAGATTCCTCTGGTTCTCCATGTTTACAAATAGCAAAGAGAGATGCTCGTTTGCTTGTCTTCCTCCATCTTGAGATGAAGCTGAAAGAATGTTGGGGTTTAGATAGTTAGCAGACTGAACCCGAGTTTGGCGTCAGTGAGTTTTTGTTTTCGTGTATACAGAAGGACAAAACATTTTTCTTTTCGGGTCAGAAGCTGTACAGGAGTTGTTTCTGTACAGTCTCTGATCTCCATCTCACTGTCCTCCTCCTCCTTTCAACTTTGTAGCTCCATCTCACCGATTAATTTTATATCCACGCGAGAGGAGATGATAGCGTTTGAGCTGGAACTCATGGGACTCAGATAAGGCACACAAGAAAGAAGAATTCCAAAGAATGTCGTGCACATGTATGTGCAGAGTCCAAGATACACAGAAAGGTCAAATGTGAAACTCTCAGCATCTGATACGATGGTTAAGATCCCAGTCAGGGGACGAGATTGAGAAAAATAAGAAGGAAAGAGTGGAAACAAATGGAAAATACTTCATGTTGAACAAATCCAACATTTTATTTGGTCGTCCAAACTTCACATACAGATTTTTACTGAATATTTCGGAATGCAGTCTGCAGACTGAATTGCACTGATCGACGTGTGACGCATACATGCACAACACATGGAAGATGATCTGGAATGTGCTGAGAGGAAAATATGAAGGAAACGTGATCTCTCTCTCACTCACTCACTTACACACACATACACACACACACACACATACACACTTAATCAGATCTAGTTTGTCAGTGAAATAAAGTCCAACTGTTTCCAATTTTGGACTCTTCAGCAATGATAAATGATGACGTTCACTTGCCAGGGAGTTGGTGTAACCCCCAAATTCCACCTGGCGCAGATGCAGCCCGTTCTGTGTGCGGCGAGTCAATGTTTCAAACCCCACCGGAAGTGCTGTAGCCCAATACGTGGATTTTCTTTTTTCTTCTGACAAACTCTGAAAGCAGCCAGGAGGTCAGATACATAAAACGTGTAAATAGCCAGTCATAAAAACAGGCAAAAGAGACTGCCAGCTACGTAGTATATTTTCACATTTCGAAGCATATTTAGAACCAATAAACCAAAGAAAATGACCAAATCTGAGCGAGTTAGCAAAGTCTGGTGGGCAAAATGCTTCTGAAACGTATTTCATTTATTTGTTGGCAATGTTGGGTGTTTGTTGGTATTCGATCGATTGTTTTGTCATTCATGGCCCCCAAAGGATGAATCACGCTAATTCTGGTGACTTTTCCTCTGGTGCCGCCAACAAGTTGACATTCTTTTACTTAAATATCTTGACAACTGCTGTTGGATAGATCACCATGAAGTTTGCTAAACGCAATCATCAAACTACAAACCCACATCAGGGTGAATTGTAATAACTTTGGCGATCCCCTGACTTTTCATCTAGTGCCACCATCAAATCACAGTTCCCATTGGTTTATGTCAAAATACCAGCTTATGTCAGCCTCAGGTGAGCATAGCCTAAACATTACACCTGCTAAATACCAGCATAGCATTGTCATTGTGAGCATGTTGACTCACCTCACAGTGCTGTTAGCATAGCTGTAGGCTCTTAGCTTTGTTCGTACAGTTTCTGTTCATGGCATCTAGAGCTTGATTAAACTTTTTCATGGTCCCATATCAACATTCACTGATAAGGTTTAGACCCATGGGTAAGATCCATGAGCTACAAGTTCCTCCACGCTCTACAAAACCTGTGACTCTGTATTCAGTAACCAATCATCAAACATGTTTTGCAGCTTATAATTCTGTTTTCCAAAATGCTTGCTTTGTTTACGAGGCTGTTTTTGATCCCTGTGTTGACCCCTGTGTTGGGTTGGGTCTTCTCGAAGGCCAAGTGAGGCTTACAGCGAAGCCTGAAGGGACTTTTGAAGAGGAGGGCACTGATGGTGGACCATGTCAGGGCTTATTAAAAAGATCACGTTCCCTTCTGAAGACCCAGGGGGCTCGCTGCTTCCTGTGGCCATGCGACAAGCAACAACCCTGTAAAGACAAGACTGAACAGATGGACGGGGCAGAGTCCAGGGAAATGAACACTTCCTCTTAAACTGAAGCTCCTTGTCTGCACAGACTCACCTCCATGCATCAAGGTTACTTTCTCTGGTTTCACTTCTTTATTCTTACACACATTTCCTGGGTTTCATTTATTGTCTGAATCACTCACTTGCATCCAGCTCCCTCTGTCTTTTCCATCGTCTCAGCTATATTTTTCTTTAAAGCTCACACCTCATTTCCTTTGAACCCACTCCAAGCCCGTCTCATACATTCACTCATGTTTTGCTGAGATATAGCATTCCCTCACAGCTCTGACAAGATGTAGCCTTGCATCTCTCTGCTCTCCAAGATGAAACAGTTGTGGGACAGAGGTGTCAGATCTCTGACTATGAACATCTGGAGGATGTTAATGTAATCAACGCAAATCAGATTCCTCTAACGGTCATTGGCAGGAGTTCAGGGCTCGGGGGGGTGGGGGGAGAGATGGGCTCGGGAGAAATGGAGTAAAAAAGAAAGGGAGGGCGATCCAGCGCAGTAATGAAAGTGTAAAAGGTTGCTGGTTTGTGTCTTAGAGATCTAAATAGGCTTGCTGTTAAAGAGGTGGCACATGACTTTCTTTTTTCTTTCACTGATGGCTCTGGTGTTCAGCAAACTGTGCTCATGCACCCGGCCTGAGAGATTAGAGAGGAAACACTTAGATGGTGAGAAAATGGGGCCCACTTTCATGGCCCCGAACGAGATCTCAACCCGTGAGATGTATGATCATGTAACACAGCCAGAGCGAGGGGTTCAGAGTGTGTGTGTGTGAGAGCGAGAGAAGGAGAGTGTGTGATTAGTGTGCCTTTTGAATGGCTGAACGTGAGAGTGAGCCATTTGTAATGGTAACCTTTGACCTCTCAGTTCAGAGCTGTCGTAACTACGTTTCCTCTCCCCTGGGTAAGTGTGTGTATGTGTGTGTGTGTATGTGTGTGTGCACATGTGCTGTCACAGGGGGGAATTGGACGTATTTCCTGGTGTAGAGTCTCCCTGACTCCCAGCATAGTGACTGACTGGGAAAATAATGATAATACAGGAGCAATGAGGTCAGCCGCTCTCTCTCTTCCAGCCTCTGACTGACCCAGATTGCTCTAACGGCCAAAGCAGATTCTGGTCCAACCCCCCCCCCAATCCTCATGAACAGAGCAACAGAGCGACAAACTCCTCTCTCCTTATTATTATTACTATTATTACTATTACTATTTATCACCGTGATTCTGGCACCAAACGCCACTGTCCACGAGTTTGATGACTTTCACACATGCTGCTCGTAGGCTCAACGTTATGTAAAACTGTTAACCGGTGCAGTCACTTTTAGGATATACACACACAAAACTATAGTATTTAATATATATATATATAGCATGTTTATTATCTTTTGTCTAACCGCCTACATGTTTTTCACAATACAGAAAAAAAAAAGTCTGAAAGGAAGGAAGGCAGACGAAAGAAGAATCAAACCAAGGGAAGGATGTGAAGGACAGGATGAGGTAAAGAAAGATACTGGAGGGAAGCTTGTAAAAGGTATTTATACCCTCCTATTGAGCCGGCTAAAGGACAGACAAGGAGGCAGACTAACAAGCGTACAGCCAATATAGAGGCGGAGGAATAAAGCCAGGTGGCTGAAACCAGACAGTATGCAATCAAAAGTGAAGATGGGAAATCTGAGGGTGAAATTTTTAGATAGCTGAAGAAGCCTTTGTGATCTAAATCAAAGCCAGACATCATGTAACAGATGTTAGCAGCAAAGGGCAGGTAAATGTCTTCTGATACAGTCTGGAGGAAGGAGGCGACAGTTAACGCAGAGAGCTGAGCAGACATGGCCCACGTACACCAAGAGCCCAATAAAATGACTCCCTGCTTCCAAATATTATACATTTCATTGGTGTTGTGGTACGTTGGTACATTTTATTGGTACTGTTAAACTGCTTTGTCAAATTTCTGCTTAAGGACAAGCCTGCACTATAACTGATGTAATTAATGCTTTATGGACCAAATACTGACTAAAACCTACAATTACTTGCCTCGGGTTGGCAGCAGGATATAGCAAATATGTTTTCTTAAAAGGGCAGTACTAGTGGAAAAATGTTTTTCTTTTTAAATAACTTGAATGGCACAAAGAGCCACTGTAAGAAGAGCTATGACCCACCGCTCTTTATGCGGACACTGTGTCAGTGATCAATCAGTTAGCAATTAAATTACTTACATAATAATTTGGAGACATTCTAACTTCTGCGCTAGGCCTACTGTCTGGACCACATCATGAAAGTCCTCATAGCATCGGTTATGAAGTAGCAATTTAAGCTATGTTAAGGTTAAGAAAAGGGACACCTCACGGAAGAGTCACTTCCTGTATCTGTGTCATGTGGGTTTAACCTCTGTCGTGAATGGGTGAAGTAAACGTGAGCACACATCAAAGTTAATATTGGACTCATTTTTTTTTTTCATAAGCCACATATCTTCTGAACATTCTGACACTAAAATAACATTTCTGAGAAATAAAGCAGGTAAACTTCCTTTACTGGAGACCTGTCTCTGTCTCAGCAGTAACACTCTTGCAAGATTAGGCAAGAAATATCTCTCTGTCAGTGTTTGTTGTCATTGTTGGTCAGGTTTCACCAAAGAAGATCTGATAAGTGAACTAAAACTTAAATAACTCTCCAATCCAGAGATTTGGAGATCATGGTGAGGAGTCCACAGCCACTTAGCAGACAGGAATGTATACAGTTTCGTATCATTGGCAGAAACTGTAATGCGTTATCTTCCATACTATAAACTTGTGGGGGACATGTCAGTGGAGAGAGATACATAAATAGCAAATGTATTTTTTTGGTTGATGAAATTTGGACCAAATAAGTACACAAGTCAAACATTAAGATTAAGATAATAACATGATCACTGATCAAGAAGATCACTGAGAGGACAGAAAGTTGGCCTCTTATCAGACATACTCAACCAAGTCAAGATGTCTAACTCTGGCCAAAAAGCTAAACTTTTCTCGTCCACAGAGCTCATTAAATGTGTTCTCCAGAGAGTATTTTTGAGAAGCTCTGTTTTTGATAGTGAGCAAAGTTTTATTTATCAGAGAAAAGATGCTGTTTCCAATTTATCTCCATTAGTGTGGACATGGCTTAAGCAAAGCCCAGAGGGTGGGGAGGGTCAAACTATCACCTTTCTGCCCTCGAGTTCTCCCACAGCTGCCACCTCCATCCCGAACAATTACTGTCAAAAAAGGCCCAGCTACATATTGCACACACTCTCGCACACACACGCACACATCTCAAACACACACCCAGACCAACAGCAAACCAGTAGGGGGTCAAAATATGTTGGCATTTCTTAGGAATCGGCAGACATTCATCCCTTTTCAACTGCAGACTCTTTCTCCGTAGTCTGGGAGAGTTTTTCTGAGCTCCCACAATTCACCAAGGAACACTTGTGTGGCACTTGTGGTGGGTCAGATTAATGCAGGCATGCTGTGTGTTGTGTTGACTGTGTTGGCACAAGGCACTTAACCTACTTCCGTGCAAGCAGTAAGACCCAGTCATGTTAAGAGGGTAGACCAGGGGCCAGGAAAACAATGAGCGTTTGATTTGATGGACTTGCTTGATGAAATTCTGAGCTTCCATCTGTACAGTAACATAATGTCAACACTGTTTTCATAGATAAAGATGACAAGGTGTGGTAAGTCTGATGAGTAGAGGCTAATCGTAATGACCCATAAAGTTAGCGCAGGGCACGGTAATCAGCTTAGAAGTTTACGACAGCTCCAGAGTTAGCTGGCGGGCCGGGTGGTAAAACCACGATGCATTATGAAATAAAGAGCTCAAGGCAGCCCCTAACAGAGTAATGTTATTGAGTTATCCCATAACTGGCTCAGCCAAATCCGCCTGCTGCACTTTGCTTAATGTACAACAGCTGGTGGCAGCTGGGTCCTGTGGCAGCCATGATGGATGTGATGTCACAGCGCAACTCCCGCCCACCCTGACCTCCCGTGATTCGTCATCTGCTGTGGGCCTCCCTGAGTGGTGAGTGTGGCAGAATGACTGGTGACTGCTTGTGGTATGCTGATCGTCCACAACTTATGACTGCAAAACCTTATTAATTATTGCATGTGTTAAAACATGAAATCACACACAGAATCTGGAAAAAATTGCCTCGAGTGATGTCATTTGAGTCAGCATCCGTTCTGACTGAAGACTTCAAGATTGAAAAAAAAAAGAAAGAGGGATGTGAAGAAAGACCTCTGTAGAGTGATCCTCATCTCTGTTTGCGGCTAGCTGCTCCTAGCATAACGCACCCAAACTTTATTTAAAAAGATTTAACTGTTGGGGGTCACGTTGCATTGTGGGTGCGTGGTTTGGACCAAGTGCCAACCTCCAGTGCTGGGAATGAAGCCAGTGAAGATGATATTAAAGGTTTAAAGTTGCGCATAGTTAACAGCTTTTCCGCTTGACTGGCAGGTAAGTGTACAGATGGCTTATTGGAGCACCCAGGCGTCATTCGGCTCGCCTCAGGTCCACCGATGATCCACGTCTTTGCCGATATTTAGATTTGCCAGCAGGTGGAAGAAGCAGTATACCCAACATGGCGGCGTCCAGTACAGCATATATTCGGCTTCAAAACAGCAATTCAGAAACGGTGGTGACGTCACTCAGGCTCTGTCCAGCCTTCATACTGTCAATGGTTTCAACAAGACAGAATGATGCATGGAATAAAAAAGGTGATATCTCTGGCTCTGCCGTAATTACTTATACTACTATAACTACTTGATACTTTAGGACTTCCAAAGTGAGAATAGAAATACAACACTAAATCAGTTCTCCTTTTAAGTGTTTAATTTGCTCAAACCACACCTTAATCATAGCTTATTAGTCAGAATCGTCCTCTAACATTATCACACCATAGTTGGACTTGAAAAATGGTGGAGAAACTTGAAAAAGCTAGTCATGCTATCACTATGCAACAGAGCACAGCCAGTTAAAACGGGAACATGCTGACTCTCGATATTTCTGACCATGGGTTCTGACAATCCAACCAACTTCAGCGTCAGCTTTGGGGCAGTTAGTTGGAGCTTCCATGATGAAGATATAATATGCATCGTGCCTCTGTGTGTGTGCGTGTGTGTATTATATGTGTGTTTAAAAAGAGGCGGGGGGTCTACTTTCTCGTCGTCCACAGACAGCTACCAGACGTGAGGTTCCTCGGGTTCACACTCCTCCATTCATGTGATCCCAGCCATGCCAAATGAATTCCATCACCGTCGCCATGGCATTGTCATGGCAACCACTTAGACCCCCCTGTCACTGATGCCGCTGCTCATTCAACAGGGAAAGTGAGAGTGAGACGTAGAGCAGAGACAGGGTCGGAGAGGAGCGATATGAGGGCAGTAGGAGGTCGAAAGGGGAAGATGTGAAGTCAGAGAGACTGTGAATTATGAGATGAGAGTCAATATTTTATGTGATCTGACCATTAAAACATTTTTAATAATGTAGAGAAGCTGCGAGCAAGTGGCTGAAATGAGTGTTTCTAGTGACTGAGGGCTTTACACAGATCCAGTTCTGTTAACAGGCAGGCCGACTGACTGACTGTCCCCTCCTCTCTCTCCTGCAGGGATACTGGAAATGAACTGGGATGCACAGCAGGTACATGGTTTATTAATGGATATGTCTCTATTTTGGGACTCTATGCAAGGAATGTTTGCCTGAGAGGGCAGAAAATGCACAGATCATACTTGATCTTTACACAGCTGAGGGCATATAGCTCGTTCTTCTCTTTTTCATCTGTGTCATGACATAGAAAACGCAAACACACAGCATGCAAAATTCACCATCACTTAACCACATATTGAGTTTCGTCTCTGTTGCTCTTGCTCCTTCAGCTCTCACTCACAATTCAGTCTCACAATCAAACGTACGTTCTATAAATTCTTCTTCCTCCATCTGTTTCCCCCTCTCTGTCTAATTTTTGTTTCACTCTCTTGCACATAAACACACACACACACACACACACACATGCATATTTCACTGTGCCCTGACACAAGCACACCACTCTACCTTCCCTTCAGGCTGGGAGCTACAAGATTAATCCATTTGCACGACAGTAGAAGGGAGAGAGGAGCGACCAGAGGGACCAACATGAAGAGGAAGATGTAATCTGACTTTTCCTGTATCTTTTACACTTGGACGGTGAAAATCAGGCAGCAAGGTCAAAGACAAAGGAGTCAGGGCCCCTGAGGTGCCACTCTACATCTTACTCATCACAAATGTGCTTCTTATAAACTAATTAAATGATGATATTGTCACTTGTTTGTGTGCGTGCCAACCTGCACAGGCATCAAATATTTGATGTATCAGTGGATGATATGTGACACGTCATGATGCAAGATGATGAAAACGTTCCCTCGCTGTTTAGGAAGGGAATGTGCTTCATGCCTTCCAGGGGAGCATGTCAAGGTTGATGAGAGCTGTCTTATATATGAGGGCGTATCTGAGCCTATGGGAGGTGGGAGAACAATTGAAGAGGGAGTTACGCTGGCTGATTCCTGTTTTTTTTTTTTTTTTTTTTTTTTTTTGAGAGAGAGAGACAGTTAATATGCAAAACTTTTGCTGTTTGCAAACCTCAACAGAATTACAGACACCAGCAGTCAAACATGTAGTCTGTGACTGGACTTCATCACCGCTGTGTCTGTGCAGTAGCTGAAGAGGCCCTGGCCAAAGCAAAGATGGGTATCTTTCCATTACAGTGCCCCCCCCCCGTCATCCGTTATCCTCATCTGAAAGGTGTGTCTTGCTATTGATTTCCTCCACCTGCCAAAAGCTTGGTGAACAGCTGCTTGGTTGGACAGCGACATTACTCATCCCGGACACTTAGCAGATATCAATAATCAGCCGTTTTCCTCTTCTCTATTTGGAATAACAAGGCCATACATCAGGCCCAGCATTTACTCGCTTGCTGCCAAGCTGCTTGAGGCGAACTCTTGCAGCCCTTATAAGGTGATTCAGTCTGTGGTTGGACAAGGGAGGAAGGAGATGGGTCTATAGGTTGGGATGTTAGCAACAAGCCCAGCAGTGAGAGCTGCTGCTGAATCTCTGTGTCGTCTTTATGTTCGGCTGTGAATACCCAAGCAATCAGCTCATTCAGCTTTATTTCTGCCTAAAGCCAAGTCATTATCGCCGTGAAACAACCTCGTGTTGCGCTGTGACACAGCACTTTGGGAACACACGCACATGGGACGTGCTCATCGATCAAGCTGAAGAGTGTGTCCTTGGACAACCTTGAGCGTGTCTGTTTTTAGTGTGAGCGAGACACACACGCAGGTGTGTGGTGGATTGTTGTGTCAACTCAGAGCCAAGCAGGACTCTCTGAAGGTTTGAAGTGTTTGATGATAGCACAGGAGCCGAGATAAAGGTGGTCAAAGAGGCTTTGCTGCCGGTCGTTAATTACTCCAGATCACCCTGACCTTGAGGAGACCGGGGCCACTGGGCCCATTAGGAAAGACAACTTGCCTCAACTCAAGCAACTTTCCCATGACACACCCATAAATCTCCCTAAAAGAATCCCCTGAATGTTCTGCAGAGAACATAAAACTAGTCAGCTCTTTTAGTACCCTTTTAAGTAGTTCATTAGCTGCCCTTCTACAAAATCCTGTCAACCTAGGGTAAAAGATTCTGGGAATTCTGGGAGTTTTCGTCTCTTAGACTTTTCAAATTCTGGGGGAAAATCGGACACTCAGGAATGAGCCCCTTTTGGGCAAATTCTTAAGCAAAAAAAGGGGGCTGCCCTGTAACTAACCACATCAACATCCATCACACGCCGCAGGGACCAATCATGACACCAAATAGCCTTGATAGTTCAACAGTCTTTGCTTACCATAATGAACCCACCACTATCCCAGAGGGCAATTTGCACCGGCAGGCGACAGAAATCAGGCCACAATGGACTGTGATCAAATTGCTCTTGTTGTGTGTGCACCGCATCAGTCTGGTCATCTCCCTGTGACACAGGTTACGTGCTTATGTTACACATCCATGGGCTTAAATCCTCCAATGACATCAATAAAGAACTGACAGTGTCATTAAAATATGGCCTTCTATATATATATATATATATATATATATATATATATATCTGAACCGTTGTCACCGAGTTCAAGCAGATTATCTCCCACACGGTCCTGAATGGTGCCTGATCGGCTTACATGTTGGGTATTGGAGGATGTTATGGAGGTTGACCGGGAGCATCTGATCATATGGCGCACATCCTCCTGAGACCTTCACCAACTGATGCCCTTGGCCCCAATACCATACCTGCTGTCAGCGCTGTCCGCCTGATGGTCAGAGCTCCTTTGTAGACAGACACTGAGGGTCTTCCAACTGCTTTGCAATTGATCTCCAGTCCCAGCTCATTACTGACCCATGATAACCTTGTTAGTAAGCCCCAAGGGGAAGACACACAAAGGAAGTGTCTCCCTTTGGATCTGACAAATGGCTTTTTCTTCCTCCTGCCATTGTTGGGGCATGTGTCTTTCATATTGTATCTGTCAGCAGGAGATATATTCATCCCGTTTTGTTTTTAATGTATCTTCCAGTCAGGGCGGTATCTCAGGCTCTGACAGGGAGAGAATGTACGAGAGAATAATGTGGGCAGTAACTGTAAATCTTGGCCCAACTTGACTGCACTCATTTCCTGATGAGACACAAACATAAATAACTGCCCGCACAACCCACATCCTCACCTCAGTCCACCTCCATCCCTATCCTCCTGTTTCAACCAATCAATTCTTAATCAATCACTAGCAATCACTGTCGGGTAGTAGTTAGAGTTTTATGGGCTAAGCAGACCTAGGCTAGAGGGACACTAACACAGACTGAACTGTGCAGGTTGGTCGAGCTAGCAGATCAGATCAATGCTAGCTGTCTCAGCTGAGCAGTGGAGATGAGGTCAGTGCCGCGCTGCAAACACAGCCGGACAGTTCTAGATCAATTAAAGCACTGATGGGAGGGAGGGAAGACGAGGCAAACTGGACCGCCAGCACTCTTGGTAAGAGCAATCCTACTGACAGTGTAATGATAAATTTATGAAGACTGGCTGGAGGTCAATGTTAACAGGCTGGGTGAGATTTTGACAAGCCGTAGCCATTGTCTTTGGAGACTTACGGTCGTTAATCTAAAAAAAGAGAGGGTGCATTTGCATGACTGACATCTGAGGTCTTCAGGTGATCACATACAGCAGGCAGTGAAACAAAAGGTTCAGTTCATCCTGTGTCTCTGTGTTAGTTGTTAGCACGTGCTAAATATATGTCTCTTCCTGTAAAACAGATTATTTTTATGACTCATCTAGAACTTTGAGGTGTGCGTATAAATCAAGCTAACCCGACCCATCATCTAAAACTGAACGTGACTATTACCATGTTGGTTGCAGTTGCTAGTAGATGATGGCAGGAGGTGTGTGTTCTAATTTCAGTCAGCAGAAATGTCCTCCTCCTGATCTACTGTAACAATGAAGTTGTGCGAAATGAGATAAAAGGTGATCTCATTTCAATATTTCAAATAAACATGTGACACTCAAGTCTCTTCTGAGTCTCTGCTATGTCACTTTTGAGCTAAAAATACCTCTCAGGAGTGAAATTTAAATAACCCGGTCTCGACACCTCACCCCGTTTTCTGAATTATTTAATGACTCACAAGGACTTTGGTGCCACTTTGAAGACCCAGTGCTCGTTCAAAGCGAGTTGTTTTTATGTAACCGTGTTTTGATGAACTGGAGGAGGACAAGAAAGAGAAATGGGGGCAGGAGATAGAGGGGGTGGGTTATAAATAGGTCACTTACAAACAATGCGCAAAACACCGCAATGATGCTCCGTGACAACCCAGCTGCAATGGCAGATGGATAAAATTGAGAAAAAAAAATGGAGCAAAATGAATCAAAGCTGAGTCAAAATCAGCTTTTTTCATACTCGTTTGAGTTTTTTCGTGTCCTGTGAGTGGCCATCCCTCAGCTGGAGGACTTTTGGTGAACATCCACTTTCCAAACATGCCACTGACTCTCTGCCTCTGTAACTGAACATGCACTCAGATCCCCGTGTGGAGGAGGGCTTATAATTGGAACAATAAATCATGATATACTTATTAATATAATAAATGTCTGTGTAAACACGTTAACGGTGCTCTAATCGTATCTGTGTGCTACTTTGTTCTTTAGGGTGCAGTTCATGGTAATCAAACGGGGAGTGACGAACAACAACAGAAGTGGACTGGCTGTCTTTTTTTCAGCATAATAAGAGGTGCAAAGTCAATGAATCAATCCCACACATGGTTCATTAAAACACAATGGCCGAGTATTGACTCTAGACATTTATTTATTTTCGCCGGGGGCCTTTTTTTCTGCTCTCTTCCATCTCTGCCCTCCATTATTGTGTGTGTGTGTGTGTGTGTGTGTGTTTGTGTGTGTTTGGTAGGAGGGCTGAAGTGCATTGTCACCGGAGAACAGGCGCTCAAAGTTTGACTTCGACAGCTTCCAACTTCCAACGCTGAGACAAGCGCGGCTGTAGTTTAAGCTGCAGACAGACCCCAGATGCACACACACATACAGATGCACATAGTGATTATACACACCCTGACACACAGAAAAACCACAAACGCGTTCACATCTCGGAGGGCGCAACAGCCGAACAATTCAAGTGGGCGAATTAGCGATTTTTCAGTTATGGCTTTGCTGCTTCTGCACAGATTAATACATCGCCATTTGCAAAGGACGATCGCTATTCATTTTCCAGTTAGTTTCACATAGTATTAGTCTATGCCAGAGGGAACAACAGCATGACCTCAGTGACATTAAGCTCATTATGTCTAGACAGAACAAAACGCCATCGAACATTTTATTCTTCTCGGTCCCACTCCTGGATGAGATTACCATTGAATGAAGATACGAGGGGCATATCTGCCATAATTTATTTCAAGATGAGGCCTGTATGTTGAGATCTGATGCCTGAGTCATGTATACAGACTGGGGGATAACACTGAAGCTCTCTCTTTCTCTCTCTCTCTCGGGCTACCCTACCCCCCAAGCCCACGCCAGACCGCCTGCTGAGGCACAGCAGGGCTGCCAGGTCATACTTAACACTAACCACAACCTCTCCACAAACCCTCCTCTCGCCCCATCCCCCAACTCCCATCCCCCACCCGATCCTTAAATCTGCATCACAATGAAGATTGAAGGTTGTGGAGGAGGATGGGGGGTTTGAGGAGCAGGGGGAAAGAAAGAGAGAGAGAGTGATGATCTCACAGACTGGGGAGAAAAAAGGTAGCAGATAACCAAGAACTGAGCTAATGACTCTGTCTGTCTGCGTGAGTGCAGTGGCGGTGGAGGGGGGTTGCTGGTTGTGCATTTGTTTGCGGTTGCATGCAAGTGCTTGTTGTCGGATATATATTGTATGTCTTTGTGTGTACCAAACAAACAGGCGCTTATTACGCCGCCACCTATTTCAGAGCAACAGGGGAGGTTTCTGTGTGGTTGGACATCATGCAGGAATGCAAATCTGCCATGAAATATAGCCTACTAAAATGTATTGGTCTGCCTTTAACGGAGTGAAGTGTGTCGAGCTATCTGTGCTCATACTTCCAGATCGGATCATTAAGCTAAATTCACAAGGCATAATTCATTTCTGCCTCTCACAGGGCGTCTGTCATCGTCGTGATTTTTGACAGAAAGAGGCTTAGATCTGATAAATGGCTGTGATAATGGCCCTCTTCACTTTTTTGACACTGGCAGGTTTTTAAGAGATACTTAGTCTGTTGTGCATTTTCTAATAAGACACACTTTAGAAGTGTTATGATGTCTTTAATTATGAAGTTTTTAATGCGAATAAAGTCATTGACAAAAGTCATTTATGTAGGGTCACATCACTTTCCAGGCCATCAGTATACGTTTTTGACAGACAACCAGGAGAATATAGTATATATACTTAAACTTATATAGTATATATACTTAAACTTCAGCTCCAGCAGCTTCCTCAGCCACAATACCGGTAATCCTTCCCCTTCTGCTATGTGGCCAAAATGGCGACCATTGAGGGTGGGAAGTGTCCAGCCTTCCACATTCAACTTTTTGACCATTGAGTGAGTGCATCATCTGAATACTCAACGTACATTGCATTATGTACTTAAAATAGCAATTGTGTTTATTGAAGTACGTGAACTGGGTAGACTAATTCAATGTTAGATTATCACGTTAGCATGCTGACATTAGCTAATTAGCATAAAGTAACTGGTCAGTTTCAACACTTGTATTCTGTTTTGGGGAACATGAACGTCTGTACAAAATTCAATGGCAATCCATCCAATACTTGTTGTGATATTTCAGAGGCTGACCAAAAGAATGAAGCTGCATTCAGATAGAATTGCGAAACACGGACGTAACTGTTGTTTTTTTTTCACTCAGATTAATGGAAAAACCTTTTTTTTTCGCCACAGTGCCTGATCCTGTCTGAATGTGCCCCGACATTGGCACTTGCATGGCTAAACATGAGCTGGCTCAGCGTGGACGTAGTCTAAAAAACACAGAACAATGTGCATTTGAGAAGTATTTATTACTTATAAAGGCGTTACTTACAACTTATAGCATTGAAAGTGGTGCCTTCTGTGCTTCTCAGCATCTGGCCGAGGATGACCCCAGCTGCTGTGTTGCATCTCAGCGTGGACTCAAACTGTGCAGACCTGCTCCATCTGAGTCTGTTTGGATTTCATTTCCATTCGGTGTCTGAAGCTCTGTGCCTCTCACACTGTGGCGTGTGTGTGTTCAGGAAGAAGAGAGCAACTGCAAGAAACCGTGGGCGGGATGAAGAGGCAGAGCGCGAGAGGAAGAGCAGGCTGTGATAATGATGAATGAGATGATGGCACACTGACCTAGTAACACTGCAGTGCTGTTGCCAGTGGGGATGTGCTGCCTTACTACTGTATGCCCCTGACTGACACATGCATATACACACGCATGCACAGACACATCCACTCGGCCCAGCCGCTATCCTGTATCTCTGCTTCGTTCATCAACACTTTCTGTTATTCCTTAACCCCCTCACCCTCTCCTTTTACTTCTCTCACCATCTGTTTTACGTCTTTCTGCCTTCATACCTGGCCTGCATGTTATGTCAACCGAGGGAAACAAGGCACCGCTGGGTGGATTTGCTAACTAAGATGCCAGGGACAAACACAGGGAGAGAAGGCATTTGTGATGAGACAGAAAAAAAGCGGAGTCTGACGGAAAGACGCTGAGGGTAAAGGTTAAAAGGAAACCACGCTTCATTTCTCACAGGGAGGCTGAGCGTCTCAGCTGCGTAAATTGTGAGAGTCAAAGTCATCTCAAATAAACAAGGCCAGAGATGATAAGGCAAACAAAAACAACGCTATCGTCTTCCATTCTCCTCTTGACTGGGTTCCCACCAAACCACCACGTACCGCACCCCCCACCCACTCCTGTAACATCAGCCCAAGATGTCGATAGAAGCAAGTAGTTGCCACGGTAACTGGCTCTGTGGCATGTCTGCTCGCACACAGTGTCGCGTCATGTCTGCCACCTCAGGCGCAGTGAGGCAGGGGTGGGGGGGGAGGGGTACGGGCGGCGGGCGAACCTGCACACAACGCATCAACGTGGTTACCGTTGGTTTCCCTCCATTTCTCTAGTGGTCGTGTTGTGCTTCCGAGCTCCCCCCCGCGATGCAAATGACTATTTTATCATTGAGCAAAGTCAAACATGTGTGCGGCTCAGCAACGGACATCCAGCCACTGTCCCGTCCTCCTCCGCTTTATCCTCCTCTGAGAGTCACTGCCAGAGCCCGACAGACAGATGCATGTGCACAAGCTCCCCGGTCAAGATGGCTGCCATGTGCAGCTTTGTGGTCGCCTGCTGGTGAGGGCCCTTTTTGCAGTCAATAAGCCAGTTGATCGAATTAATTAGCATTACAAAGGGCATTCTTTTAAGTCAACGCAACCCTATTCATGCCAATGAAGACGGCTGTGCACCTGATTCTCCTTGTAATTATGTGCTTGGCAGTGCAAATGTTTTGTTAATATCAGACCGAATCCGACATGTAAAATCGAATTTACATCTTTGCTTAGAAAGACGAGTTTCTGTTTTGAAACTGTGCTGTGGCGAAATATGTGGCCCGCTAATTTTATTCCTCACATTATTTCTTATTGCAAAACCTATTTTATGACTGTGCCTCAGGATGGCATCGCATTAGGTACTGAGGTATTTGGCCCATTAGCTGTGCGAAACTGCAAGAAATTTGTAACCATCAATGTCGCACAAAACCATAGGAAACACACAGGAAACAGGCTGCGCTCTTGTTTTTGTGATTGTGTATGCATGAATTGCAGAGGAACTGAGGAACCCTGGGAAATTACATATTCATCACGCTGATATGCTCAAGTAATGTGTTCAAGGTGACTGTTATAAAGATAACTTTCCTCCTCCCTCAAGCAAAAGAAACCCCAGAGACATGTTTCTAACTCCCGCGGCAGTCCTCCTCCTCTTTTTTTCACCGCTCTCTACTTGTGATGCTCATCAGTTGGCTCGCAGAGAGAGAGAGAGACAATGTGGGCTTTTAGCGGGGTTTGAGAGCTCATCCTGTGTCAGGGCATGAAAAATGGGCAACCACACAAACAGTGGCATTGACTAGCTCTGGGGGGGAAAAAAGTGTGTGAAGAGGAGAAGAAGCACCATGTTAAACGTGACAGAAATAAGTAGGCAGGCCGAGGCCAGAGGAAGTCCTCCAGCCACAATCTCATTTTTCTCAAGGAAATCAGGCCTTGTCATCAGCACAATGTGTGTACTACACAAGTGTGTGTGCGTACTGAAAAGACCGTGAGGCCTTCATCATCTGTAGTATGCTTTAAACACTGAGCTGGTAGGGATGAAAATAATTAAGGCTGTGTCCTCGCTAATGTTGAATACAAACAAATATATTCACCTTGTCAAGTGGAAAAACAAAGCTAGCTGTTAGCTAGCTCTATGCCAAACTAAGCTAAAGGGTGCCAGCAAATGCTAACTATGCTAACCAACAAATACTAACTATTATACTTTGGTAGTTTAGTCAGTAGTATATGCACACGTTACTTCAGCCATGTTTCCACTGCATGGGACTGCTCAGCTCGACTAGACTTGACTCACTTTTGGTACTTTTTTCCTTGATGTAGACAGGATTCCTAGTTGCCGCCTCAACGTCATCTTCTACATGACGCAAACACAGGATATCGAAGGGATGGTGTTCTTGATTCGGTACGTGGCTGTTTGTCACAACAAGGAGACAAACTTTGCTAACTTCAGGAAAGGCTGAAGTTAGCAAAAGACTGCACAGACGACGAGATGCTCCGTGTCGCGCTAGTGATGATTCTCTCTGATCGATAAGTGGTCTGCAGTGCTTTCACTCCATCTTATCGTACAACGTTTGCTATTGAAAAACTAAAAAAAATAATTATTCCAAGCGAGTCTGATTGACTGGAGCCATGCGTACTGAGTACACAGCAGTGGAAATTATATTTACTACCTAAATATTGACTGACTCCTTCACCTTTTTGTTGATTATCTTGCACTTGGTCGGAGAGCTAGAAATCAACTGTTGTTACCCTTATTAGTATATAGAGTTGTTTTTTTTTAATCACTTAATTTCCAGCATTGATACACAACTTACACCTGAGAGAGTCTAATCAGCCAGAGTGGAAACACCTGTGTTGGTGTGCAAACCCTTTAACTATATTTAAATGTAGTGGAGTAGAAGTATAATGTAGCATAAAATGGAAATACTCAAGTACAAGTATCTTAAAGTGCTTACATTACATATGCTGCATTCACATGGATTCAGGCAGACATTGGATAATAATAAAATTATTAATAATGATTGGCTTCATGTTGTCCAGATCACACAGGTTTTCTCCTGCAAGCTTTGTAACATCCGGTTATAAATTCTCTTGCAGGGGACGGCAAAAAGTTTAAATAGGTTAGCTTTGGACAGCAATGGCACCTACTGTTATCGTTGATGGTATTCTCTCGCCTGATTTTACCGTCCTGCTCTCATCCACTAACATGATATCCGTCTTCCTGAGAGCAGCATTAGTTCCTTTCCATCACTTTAAATGAGTGACAAACCTGTGGTCAACCTGGGGAGAAGTCTCTCTGTAGAGGTTTGGATACCCTGCTGTGAAAACATCTCTTTCCTGTGCTGATCAAACCGGGAACATCCCTTTGAAATCTGACAACTATAATGTATAGACCTCATCAGAGCGATGAGACATCCCACATCAGAGAGCAACGAGGAATTCCAGAGCCGTGATTGAATATGTACGCCGCATGGTGAGGTGCGGGTTGAAAACATGTTGCTCTCCTTCTTGACTCACTTTGGGAGAATGTATGGAGCGGTGGTGGCTGCTTGTGAGGGGCGGGGGTTGCACATTTTGAACCCCTCAGGGTGTATTACACTGTGGGAAGCTCAGCCCACACTGAATGGATGGAGATCATTCTCTGGGTAGCGTATGCATGCCTCGCATACCACTGCTCTGACATGTTTGTGTGAGTGTGTGTGTGTGTGTGCATGTGTGGAGGGAGGGCGGGGGTGGTCGCTCTGTGTGCCATCAGATTGATGGAAACAATGACAGAAAGGCGAAGAGAGACATATGGAGCCATAAAGGGATGCCTCAGATGAATACAGGACTTTAATAAGAGGAAATCATAAATCCAGCTTAATGAAGTCCTATAAAGATGACAGAGCAGACAGAGCACCATTTTGTTAACATGGGTTCATCTGTGGGATAAATGAGGGCCTTGTTGTTGGGAAAGAAGGGATAATATGGTTAAGGTTGCCAGAATTAAGAGTAACAGCTTGAAAAGGAGGCAGCTGGCGTATGTAAATGCATGTGTGACCCTGTCCCATGACTGGTCAGTCTATGGAAGCAGTCCACTGGCTCTCATAACTCAGCTTAAAACATATGACCCTTGACCCTTGCTGGATCACAAGAGGAGCCCCTCAGCTTTGGGCTACCAAAGAAATGCAATGTCATTGCTGCGATCGTGGGATCCACTCGTCTGGCCAAGAGACCTCATTACTGGCTGACAGGCTGATTCACTGTCTCCCTGTCTGTGTCGTTGACAAAGCAGCCCCAGTGCCATCGCAAGGTCTCTGCTGACTGCAAAGCTGGCTGCGTGTTATGTAACGAGTTTACTCTTGGAAAGCCGGACCTGTCACTCAACGACCGGAGGAGCCCGATCAAGTCTCTCAACTCTCCATCGTGCCTTAAAATAAAAAGCGTTTTCGCCGCAGAGGAACATCTGACCACCTGAGGATTTCAGCTGAAGGGAGTCACTCCAACGTTGACAGACTTTGTTAACCTCGATCTGAAGATGATAGCTCCGTCACACAAAGTGTATGCGAGTCTGGAAAAGTCTGGAAAATGCGTGCACATTACCCATATTTGATTAATTTTTAGAGCTCTAAAAAGGCGAAACTTTGCTAGTTTACCAGAAAAAACATTAAAAAAAAACATTTTTATTGCAAAAATATTGTTAGCTTCCCCACAAGATGATAAAATACTTCACTTTGTATCGTCACCCGTGAACTTAGAGTATCATTTCTAATTTTAAGGCATTAAAACTCCTTTTAAGGAGTTATTACATCCTCATACAACACAACGTACAACTTATAGATGTTTTATTTAAATGACAGCTGCATGAAGGGACATCTATTATTATGATTTATGCAACAAGTGCTGAGTAAGTTTATGAGCAATGCTGAAAATGCCCCCAAATCTTCCAGACATCTGAAACACTGGAGAGAAAAAAAAAACAGTCTTGCTGATCATCCAGTTGAGTATCAGACTGTTGCAGTGACAGGAGTTGGAGGTGGGGGTGGGGGTGGGGGTGGTAAAGGAGGTCCGGCCTCCCCCGGCTGCTGATTGGACAAACGCCGGCTGTCACGCCCATGGGTGGAGACTCTGGTCGATTTTGAGGCGCGGTTGAAATACTCACAGTCTTATCACCGACATCCTTTAATTTGAGCTCAGCCGCCGTGGGGTGCACACTCACAGAAGGAAGGATCTTCTCGTTTTCCAAACCTGCAACGGGGGAGAAGGAGATCTGGTCGGATTTTTTTTTTCCCAACTGTTTTTTTGGGGGTCAAGATCTTAACCCATCCCAGAGCTGGATTTTTAAAATCACAACAACAACAACAACAACAACAAAAAAAAAACTCCTCGAGGTTTTTCTTTTTCGATTTTCTTTTTTTTTTGTTCAGATCACCTAAAGGAGAAAAAAAAATGGGAGCCCAGTTGTCCAAGGGTGGAGTAACTGTTGAGGCGAAAGCCGCCGCCGACCCTGCTGCTGCCAAAGCCAACGGCCAGGTGAGTAAAGTAAGGCCTGAAGTGCTTCAGCATCAGCGGGGAGCCACATGGCACCCAACGCCCACTGGCAGCACCGGGTGCCACCGCGGGGCTCACAGGGCTGCGCTGGGAGCCGAGCTGTTGCTCTTTCACACTCAGAACTGAGATCACATCCCACTTTGAACCACATGGCTGTAAGACAAAATGAGTTTAAACGCAGCTAAAAACAGGTTGTTTAAAAAAAAAAAAATCCAAGTGTGGAGGGAGAGAGGTGTGTGTGTGTGTGGGGGGGGGAGACCTCCAGCAGAGAAGCCGTCGAGTGAGCCATGCTCGTCCCCGCTCAGCGCGCACCACCAGACCTGCCTTTCTGTCTTTGTGATAATTCCTGCGCCTTTTGGGGGCAATTCAGCCACACGTTGTATGAACGAGTGTCAGATTCTTGTCGAAATGTGTGTTTGGAGCGTGTTTTCTGTCATGAGTTGGCTGTAGTCGGGAGGGATAAAACGCTCTTACACCGAACAAAAGATGCGAGGCAAACTGTGCAGAGGATGCAAATGCGCTCTGCTGGAGGCGCACGTTGCGGAACTGAAAACTAGGCGCGGGCAGATGCTGGTTCAAACCCCCTCTGCCCGACTGTAATCCATAATATACATTCATTTGACTGAGTTTGTGGACGAAGTGTGTTTTTTAACGTCCTGTATGTGAGTGTAATAGCATCTTGCTTGAGTCTGACCCCAGATCAGAATATGATGCGTGTGGATGAACTTGGCTCGTTGGAGTTGATCGACTTCCCCACTTAAAAACCTCTCCCCCACCACCTCATCACTGTGAGTGTAGTAGAGGAACTGAATATAAATGGACCGTGGCTTTGTGTGTGTTGCTTGTATTCTGACCACACCGAGCTCATGTTGAGAGCTCTGGTGGATGTGAGCTGCAGCCCTTGGATGAGAGCAGAAACCAGGTTTCACGGGGATTCCTTTGTTCCCCTCAACTCACAGGCTGTGTTGACGTTTACGCGAAGCTCTACTGCCCCCGTGTGTCCGCTCAAAGTCACTCAAACAGCTGTTGAACCCTACCTCCTCCCCCCCTCCATCTGAACCACTGTCAGGGCAAGCAGCTTTCCTCAAGTAAAACATGGATTAACTATCGGGAGTAAATGCTAATATGCCAGATTTATTTGGAATATTAGCGCATGTTTCATCCTCGGTTGATCCGTCTGTATATTTGAGTCTGTTTGACCCAGTTTGATTGTTTTAATCAATGAGTCTTCTTCTCTGCAGGAGAACGGCCATGTCAAAACCAATGGTGATGTGTCAGCCAAGCCCGAAGGGGAAGTGGCCGCCACAGACGGGAATGGAACAGCCGAACCAGCCAAAGAGGGCGAGACCGCAGGGGATGCCATCGAGCCCGCTCCCGCAGCCGAGGGCGAGGCCGTCAAGGCGGAGGGCGAGGCCGCCAAGGATGGCAAGAAGAAGAAGAAGTTCTCCCTGAAGAACTCCTTCAAGTTCAAGGGCATCTCGCTGAAAAAGAACAAGAAGGGCAGCGAGGAGGGCAAAGAGGAGGCCACCTCACCCACGACCGAGGACAAGCCCGAGGAGAACGGCCACGCGGCCAAAGAAACCAAAGAGGAGACGCCGGCCGCCGAGGCCAAAGAGGGCGAAGCCGCCGCCGACTCCGCTGCCGCCGCCACTGCTGATGATGCCGCCTCTGCACCTGCTCCAGAGGGAGAGACCAAGGCAGCAGAGGAGGCGCCACCCACAGAGGCTGCCCCAGCTGAGGAGGCCGCCGCCCCCGCCGAGGACACGACACCTGCAGCCTCTGAGGGCGAGGCCAAGGCAGAGTGACTGCACCCCGCCACGGCACCTGAACTGATTTTCCAAGATTAAAATATATAAATATATATATGAGAGACTCGTGCCACGTTCTTAAAGTTATAAACAAAACTACAAAAGAAGACAAAGGATATATCACGTTTGCTGATTCAACCACCAGTTCACTGCCTTTTATTAGTTCTTCGACAGACGGAATCTCACCGGGCCCTCTCATGATGAAAAGTGTCGGCTTGTGTCGCCCCCTCATGGTACACACTGAGACTGGCGCGTGGCGAAGGTAATGGATTGGATGTGGAGCGAATCAGGAATACTGACTTATTTTCCCAATTCATGGAGAAGCATCCTTTTTTAACAGCGTGGCAGCCCTATAACATTTTATTTTTCTTTCTCATCTTTTTTTGGGATCTAAAAATTGTCACCGTTGCGGAGCGGGGCAGACCATCTCTTTCACTCGAAATGACTGTTATATGGACACATAAACCTTTCAGATCTTATTCGTTTTTAGAATTCTACATTCCTATGTTTTACCCCCAAATTTCAAGTATTTTGTCATGTATAGAAAAGTGGGAAAAAAAAAAAAAAACGAGGAGGGGAGGTGGAAAAAGCGCTATGTCTTTGTTCGTGCATTTTCATTCTTTTCTGGCTAAAACCACATTCAAGCTTCTTGAGTATTGCAGTGTTCACATTTCAGAGTTTATGACGCAGGGGCTGGGATTGTGTACAAAAATGTGAGCTTTTTATCTGCAAACTGTCTCTGTAAATATGTTTTGGCCAATATTTTTTGGTTCTCTTTTATTTTGCTATCGATTTGAAGATGTTAATGGTTTTATTGTAACTTTTAATAAGGGTAAATAAATGTTCGATCCCCTCTGTCTGTGTTCTGCCTTGTGATTCACGCACAAACACCGATAAAGTGAGTGAAGACTAGTTCAAAACTTCACGGGAAGGTCTGGTCAGTCATTAAGTCACGCACAAACACAAAAACAATCTTCGTTCTTGGATGATAAGCTTTTAAAGCCGACGACATAAAAAGGTATGAACAAGCTTGATGCTTGTGAACTCCCGATGAGCACAATTTAATGTTTGTTTATGATGACCATCACTTTCAGAGATGGTATGATCCTGAGTCATACTTCATAAATCCACATCCTACATATAATATAAGGTAACGTCCACTCCAGTATGATATAAATATGTAATTACCACAAGATGTCTTGATGTTTAATTTTTTGCCTTTAAATAAACTTAAAAATTCACATTCGCATTAGTACAACATTTGGAGCAGACCACAATGCATTTCACTATACACAACACTGGAATGATGTCAAATAAACCTTTTGAATGCATGAATTCAAACATGAGGTGTGTGTTTGAGGACACTGTGCTGGAGGCGTGTTCACAGGTAGAGGAGTACAGGATTTCTTAACATCCATCCACTATCTATACCCGCTTATCCTCATCAGGGTCACGGCTGGGGCTGGACCCTATCGTAGGTGATTTTTGGCGAGTTAGGGTACTCCATGGTGAAGTCGCCAGCTTGGATTTCATGAAAAGAACAGACCATTTTCACAGCAGCCATCCTGACATGAAACAGTCGGATCAGCGCAGGTGTGACCAATAATACTTATTCAGGTTCTGTTCCATTTAGTGAAGCAGAGACTTTCCAGTGAGCCGTCATGCACCACAGCAGCACCCTGACTCTGTTTGACCTGAATGGAACTGAACCTTAATCAGTATCATTGGTAACACCTGTCAAGATGGCTGCTGTGAAAAAGGGCTTTTTAAAATGAATTCTGCCAACATATTTGCCTTGTTATCTATGCCAGGTCAACCAGACCCCCTTCAGTAATCAATCTGTTATCTGATGCCTCGTTGTATTTGTTGGTCTCTGGCTCCCTGTGGTGGACAGACATGCGTACTGTCTGTGATTCAGCATCCTGTTGCTTTCACCTCCTGGTAAACATGCTAACGCCATATGAACATGTTAATGATATAACCGGTGACTGATTAGCCAGCTGTTTTTCCTTCGTCGTCGTCTTCTTCTTTTGCGTTTTAATGTGGTGTGTACACGGTTTGAGCATGTTTTGGTGCGACACATTCACATTACAGAGCACTAACCATGACTAAAACTGTTAAATGGACCCAGACAACATCAATATTCATAAATACTGAACATAACCTCACATTAAATCAGATATAATCATGTCATTTATTATCGAAGTCGGACGAGGTGGCCGAGTGGTTAAGGCGATGGACTGCTAATCCATTGTGCTCTGCACGCGTGGGTTCGAATCCCATCCTCGTCGTATTTTCTGCTTGTTTCTGCTCGGCCTGCACTGCGTCAATGTTAGAGGGGTCTTCATGTAGGTGACAATAAAGACATATTAATGTATCAAAAACTGCTATAAAAAAAAAATACATTTTTTTTATGACTCAGAACCGAGCTGAGGTAAGTTTTTCAAGTTTTGGCAAATAAGTTGAAGGCTACATTTAGTGGTTTTCATTAAGCACCTGAACGCAGCAGTGTAGTTCAGGTGGTAGTTCATGTGGTTTGGTGGCCTGATGTGCACGTGTTCAGCGTCCTTTATGCACGTGGTATGCACGTGTTTTGTTTTTTTCTTACCTTGATGACGTGTTTAATGCTTGTGAATTTACTCAACATAAATAAGAGTTCACAAATCGTTTCCAAAATTTTACTACAAAATCCTCCAAATTATCCAGAGTTAAATACACTTTGGTTTATTTCACCCGGAGAAAGCTGCCATCGAGTGGTAACAGAAGGTAATGCAACTAATTTCAGTTTCTGAGTATGAGTAGCTCCAGCAGGTAACTTTGTTTGTGGACATTTGTTTTATAGTGTCATGTAATAAAATGTTGCCTTTAACCAATAAAATAAACTGACCTGCCACTTGGCCAGACCATAATTGCAAATGAGAAATGGCTCTTAACTGACAGTTAAATAAAGGTACAATAAAACTGAAATAAAATATAGTAAAGTAAAATATATTATTTTCATGTCACATGGTACAGGTATGAATAAAATCATAATTTCCATTTAGTTGCTTGAGCATCAGTGTCCTAGTATCCTGGATCACTGTCATCATTAATGTTATTAAAGCAACATTACATTATTCATTCATTCATTCATTTACACTCTGTGCCCTGTATGTCTGTTCTTTACTATTTAACTTTTTGCACCAGGCACGAGAAGTACGTAACATTTTACAGCAAAAAGTCACATACCACCAACTATTTTATTTCTTACAGTGAAAATGGATCATATTTTATAGAGAAAACGTTTCCTCTCTGATTTGATCACTCTCTGTGATTTACAGAGTTTTCTGATGGACAGTAAAGTAAACAGCTGCCAACTATAGCTGCTGTTAGCTAATGTTAGCTCAGTTTGTTAGAAGAAGTCACCAGACAAGAGTAAATCTGAGACTGACTTGTAGTTGTTGGTGAGATAATAGGCTGAAAGACAGACGCCGAGCTGGGCGTCTTTCTGTTGGACTAGTAAATAATATTAGCTGGCTGCTATGTCTGTCGTTGTTGTTGCACTTGCTTGATGTTTGGCTGCAAACTTGGTGACTTGCTAATTTTTGATCATATGTAATCATAACATACACATGACAGCTGTCCATATTTAACACAGTGGTGAAAATTGTCTGCTGTGAAGCATTCATGGAGTGATTTTTCTTAAAAATTAAAAATAAACATTAATACATATAGAATACTAAATACAACCTACCGTTGACATCAACATATGCTTATGTTAGGTGTTTTTAAAGTCTTCCTTTTCTCTTCTGAGTTTGTCCCAAATATCTATGGGGGAGATTAAGTAGAATAAACTTTTCTGCAAATGAGGGTAGCCTAGACACTGAGCTTCATCAGCATTTTTATTTTAAAAGAAATTAAATATAGCACTAAAAGGGTCAATAAAAACAAGTCTTAAAAGAAACTATTGGACCACATTGTGACATTCCAGTTCATCAATAATCCAAACAGAAGTAGTCTGCTCAGTATCTGGGGATTAAAACCTGTTCATGATTACTTCAACTCCAGGTTCACTCTCTTTACTCACAATAATGAAAACAGGATATGCTCAGGAATCAGCTTTTTGTTATATATAGCAGATGTGAGCCGCTCTGATCCACACGAGGAGTTCAACGGTGATGGATAACTCAGCACTTCATGTGGGGCGTCAACTCATCAAATTCCCAAGCAACCTTTTGGTCCCTTTAGTGGAAGAAATATGAACAAGCACTGCAGGCCATCTTTCTCTCGGTTGCACAATTAAGAAAGCTATTAACAATGATGAGGATACTATATACAGTAATTAACATGACTTAAATGACATGTTGATGTTGATTCAGGATCAACAATCAATCGACAACGCCCTCACACAACATCAAATTTCTTTTGTGTTATAAAAACCAGCTCCTGGATGTTCCTCCTTGCGTAGTCAGCCACAATGTGATCAGATCAGTTGTACAAAGTTAGAAATATGATATTCAAGCACAGTAACAGTATAGTAGTCCTCTTCTTTGAAAGTGTCCTACAGCATACAGCTGGCCAGTGTTAGAGATCCTTCCAACAGACAGTCATGAATGTTTGATGCTCAGCTGGATCACAGGATCACGATACACAGGATCGCCCCTCTTGTGTCTTTTGGTTTAATAATATTACTTGGTAACTTGTGCTCCTGTTGTGCGGAAACAAAACCGTGGTTTAGTGTCCTACAGAGTCGTAATCATGCTGCCTTCATTGATCTTCTCCTTCTTGTCTAAACTCAGCCGGCTTCCCAGAGTTGGATCAGTCCTTCGATACTGGGACCTGGGTGGTGCCATGTTGGTGAGCTCATGCTGCTCAGCAAACAGGAGCCTCTCATTTTCGTGACGGACTCTTAACAATTTGCTGATGCGTTTGCCGATGAGATAAATCATCTCGCAGATACACATGAAAATGCACAGCGCACTGGATACAACCATGAACAACATGAAGATCTTTTTCTCTGTTGGGCGACTAATGAAGCAATCAACAGTGTTGGGGCATGGGTCCAGTGAACATTTGGATAACCTAAAAAGTAAAAAGAGTAGAGCGGATTAAAGGCAGAGCAAAAGGAAAAGAAAGCCAGCAGATAATTTTCATGTTTTTTTCTGTAGTAATAATACAAGCATTACCTAGGCAGGTCATATCCCTGGTATATCCGGTAGAGGATGTAAAGGAACGATGTGTCGAATCCAGCTTTAAAGACCAAACTCAGCAGATAGGTCCACCACAGACCCCCTCTCTTCTTACCAGGGTTGGCATACAGGTGAGAGCCGTGGTGCTGCGCCACATATTTGGCATCCTTTCCTTCACGGTATTTCACATGAGCCATCACCATCAGAGATGGGCAGGTGACAAAAATCAGCTGCAGTGCCCACAGACGGATGTGGGAGATGGGGAAGATGTGGTCATAGCAGATGTTGGTACATCCAGGCTGGAAACAAAGTAAGAGAGTTCTTTTTAAACTTATTGTAATAGTTTTTTTTCTGTAATGACTGTGATGTCTCAGATGGGTAAAATGAGTGATAGCAC
This sequence comes from Protonibea diacanthus, assembly GCA_028641955.1. NCBI lineage: Eukaryota > Metazoa > Chordata > Actinopteri > Sciaenidae > Protonibea > Protonibea diacanthus. The sequence goes on from CM053987.1 coordinate 15,353,127, forward strand.
AGGTTGTTGCATTTGTACCAGAGATATACCAAGCAACCGAGGCAATACTTTTATTTGAAACTAATACAAGTATAAGCTAATGCAACTGTCATGAAATGATAAATACAAAACAAAACTGCTAGTAGAGCTGCCAGGAGGGTGTGATAAAAGTTATAATGCATTTAAATCTGCAGCCTTTTCATGGGACAGACATAATAATACACATAAATCTTAACAAAAAAACAGTCCGTCAGCTAAACTTTTTTCCCGCAAGAAAAATAAAGTCAGCATTTTGCAGTTGATTTCTATCAGGATTATGATTAAGATTACAAATTGTGCTGATCAGTTACCTTGTGTTCTATATGCTAAAACATCACCATGTGAATCCAGCAGAGTTATTCGACAAATGGACATAAATAAATTAGTTACCAATCTTTTTGTCACACAGAAGTCAGCACATTTCTTTAATAAGGCTGCTGCACTGAATGTCTAGCTTTTAAAGGGTTATTCCAGAGAGCTTCACTTTCATAAAGTTAGAGGACTTGTAAGAAACAAATTAAAAATAAGAAAGTTGAGGCAACATAGCCTGAGATATCTTTACTTTTAGTCTCTAATATGGGTTGGGTTACAAAAAACTCTGGATCCTACATTTCCCATAATGCCCAAGCCCAGCTCCCTGAACCTGAACCACAACAGACTGTTTTCACTAGTTGAGCAGTAATTACTAAGACCAATAATAAATAATAATAATAATTACAAGAAGAACAAACTTCATTGGTTTAATGCTTTTCGTAACAATGTTACAAAATTAAATAAAGAGTTAAAAAAACATTCCAGTGTTCGGTGGCCTGAACTATGAAAGCCTGATCACCTTTAGTCACCCGTAGTGTAGTACTACTGGTGACAAATCAGGCCGTGGGAAAGACCAGCATGCCACCATCAGATGATCTAAGACCAGCGTCATGAGGGGTTATTACATCTTTTATTAAGTGGAGGCCTTGTTATGTAAAGCTTTAAGTCAACAATAACATTTTGAACAGGCAGGCGATGCAGGGAAATGTAAATCCTAATAAATCACATTTCTTTTAATTAACTTTAGTTTAAAGAAATGTGACTGAACAACTTTACTTGGTCATCAAAACAAGAACCAAATAATACAGCCAAATGTCTTGAAGTTGACTCAATCTTATGTCTATCACATACATAACATTCTTCCTTGTACAAGGATCACAGAATATCTGATTAAAAGAATTGGGTGTGGCAAAGAGAAATATTTCCGCTTTGGCATGGTAAAGTTTGAGGAAGTTTTGAGAAGTCTAGCAATTAGTCAGAGAGCCATGCAGAAAATTGGTTGCTAAGATTAGTGAACTGACCCAATGGGAGCAAATAAATGAACAATAACAGACCTATAATTGACCCTTGAGGAACGCCATGAGTGAAATGGGGAAAAGATGTAAAATGGGAATTTAAAACAACAGAAAAGTTCCTATTGTATTAGTCAAGTTCCAAGAAAGTACTGAGAGTAACAGGTAAACTAACCAACAAACTCACATAGAGGAGGAAGGTTGTCATATTGGTTAGGTATACAAATGAATACAGCAGCAGAGACCTTTAAAATACCAGATTTAATCTGCAAGACTGGTGTCATGTTATTGTGGTGCTTCCTCGTAGGAAGAAGTACAGGTACAGACGTGTTAGCAGAGACAAAAAACAGTGTTTTGCTCTATCTTACCTGTCGAGTATTGCACACAAAGTCTTTGCTCTCGTCACCCCAAACCCTCTGCGCTGCCACTACAAACACCAGGACACGGAACACAAACACCATGGACAGCCAGATCCTCCCGAACGCAGTGGAGTACTTATTGACTCCACTCAACAGACTCTCCAATCCTGACCAGTTCATCCCTGCTGCTGCACCTGGGTGATAGAAACAAGGGCACCCTGTAAAACAGAAAGAAAGAGAAGAGGGTAATGTTTTTTTGTTTTATGACAACATAAAATAAAAAACAGATAGCTCTCTATGACAATAACAAAGCCAAAAAATGAAGACTTGCTTTGGATGTGATTTGCCAGATTTAGCCCAAGCCAACAGATGCAAGTACCTGCACCGAAACTGGTGTGTGCATGTACGGGCTTGTATGAAATCGTTGTGAATCTTCCTGAAGAGTACATAATTTTAATTCATGTCTATGAGTCAATGAGTTGAAAGCCTGCTGGCTAAATTGCTAATCATGCATGCATGCTTCAGTAGCCATAACAACATGTACACAGGCCAGAGGAGATGGTCAGCTGGCTGTATATGGACAAAAATAGTGCTGTCCAACACTTTCTAAACACACAGATAAACAAGTAACTTAGCCTGTCAGTTTATCTTAGCACAAACACTAGAAACGGGGGGAAACAGCTAGCCTGGCTCCATCCAACGGTAACAAAATCTGCAGACCAGCACCTCTAAAGCTCTGACTTCAATCTGGTTTGTTTGATCCATACAAGCAAAAAAAAAAGTGTAAAACAACAATTTGCCATCATTGCCAGACTTCTTGCCTGGCATCTCCTCCCGACCAAAAAACAGCAACACATAAACTCCCATTGATACTTTACAGTTTTAACCTAGCTGTCTCCACTCCATGTTGTCTTTATGCTATAAGCTAACTGGCTGCTGCAGCGGTTGCCATTTCTTCCAATCATATATTGTACATAAAGAATAAAGACCACATGTCCAACAAACACTGAACCAAAACAATCATGCTACTGCTCCTCCTTATTTACCACGCTGCTGATTTGCATTTCATGCAAATACTTGTGTAACTAATGCAAAATACTAAATCATAAACTCGTAGGGATAAAATGTTCACCAAACAAATAATAACCAGCAGACGAGCCAGTGTGAAGCCAGGACTGTGCATTGATAATTGTGGAACTTGAATAAAGTTGTAATAAGACTACTATCAAATCCATCAAAAATGTGTTTACAAATGTTGAATTCCTTTAAAACATTAAGCAATAACTCTCTTGACTTTATGACTTTATAACACACATGGCAAATGCAATAGCCTTCAGGGCTCTTACTGTAAGTTGGTACACATACTGTAACCTTAAGCTATCTTAAGCTAACTCTGAAGCTACATGCGCGTGTGCTGTGTGTGTTTCTGTTCACCAAAACACTCTTTATCTATCTTTATACTCCATCCTAGACCCAGTTAATTCTGTCTGCACAGCCTGTCTGCTTTTGCTGAATGAAAACAGTGGAAATGCTAACATGTGTGCGAGGATAATGAGGTTCATGAATGAAACTGCCTGTATCATTAGACTAGTATAAATATACCTTAAATCATACACGTCCCGGCATATGTGTGTGTCTGTGGTTTGAGTGTTATGTTACCTAGATACTGGCCTGTGTGTATGTGTGTGTGTTTGATGAATATGTTTTGGCTTTGCAAACAAAATCTAATCAGCGTACAGTTTTCTATGGAGCTCTTGTCATTTCCGTAGATATATGGGGGTGTCACAGAAATACAGTATCTTCATCTTTTTCAGGTGTACAACATTCTTTCTATAGATACACATATAATAATAGACTTAATTCCTTATAAATGTGTGTTCCTATTTGTCTCATGTGAACTTAAACGCTGGAAATGTTAACCATAGCATAATATGCTAACCATGTGGGGGAGTGGGGTTGTTTTTCATACAAATGCAAAAATGTATGCTTCCCTGAAAACTTTTCTTTTGCTGGTTGTTTCTCGCAGTGATCATTTAAAGTCATAAACTGCCCCCACCACTGCTCATAAAGAGAAATAAAATCCATATGGGAAGACCATCCCTGCGTTTGTATGGTTTATGGAGCAGTTCAGGATCACGCACTGTTTAGAAAAAAGTAAAATATTTAGATTTCGGAAAACAGGAGTGGCTTAGCTCTGAGGACTACCCGTTGTTAACACTTTAAACTCTGGATTAACTCTATTGCCACTGATTTCTTTCTGTCATATAAATAATAATAAATAAAACAGGTTTAGCATCAATGAGGTTTGTGGTGATGTGACTCTGACATTGACCTTTTATGAAGCATCAGATAAGTAAGTGCCATCTAGCTGCAACAGCCCACATACTCCTCACCTGTGTTATGATAAGCCTCTACATTCTTTATAAGTGACTGTAATATGTGAATGATCGACTGAAAATGTCCTGTTTTCTTTGTGTGATGGGATAAAGTGGTAAATGAAACTGTATTCGTGATACAGTAAACGGCGATGTTCAACAAACAGTTTTGATGTCAGGAAAAGGATACAGGAACGCATTAAAATCATGTTGTTTTTTCCACCATTAAAAGTTCAAATACACAGTGGATTACTTGATACATCCGCATGTGTGGAAATGTGGAAACTATTTAAGAGGGCTACATTCCACAACGCCTCTATCTTTGTGTTGAATCTACAGTATATGAACACCACATTTAGCTTGTTGTTCCTTTATACTGATTGCTCAATATCTTGTTACACTGTGTCTTACGCTGTGTGACTTGTGTTTTTCCCTTTGTTGGCATAAATAACAGCTTGTATCTGTCTTCTTTTAGGATAAACAGAAAAAAATCACATGAATGTAACTGGCGCTTGTGTTAAATTCAAACAGTCCTGGTCCTCCTACTATCTTTTCTTTACCGTACTGACTTTAAGCATGTGATACACTGAAGTTAATGAAAACCAAACAAAAGGAACCTTACCTAGTGCTGAAACCCCGACTCAAACACCAAACGTGTCCACACCAGCAGGAGTAGATTAAGGTACAGCAGTGAAGTTAAATGTAGTGAAGGAAAAACAAGTTTTAAGCATTCACCTCCTTTTTTCTCTCTCTCTGTCTGTGACTGCCCTGCTCTCGCCCTTCCTTAGAAATCCTGCCAAACCAGATTCAGCAGCTCCTACGTCATCACACACACACACACACACACACACACACACACACACACACAGGCTTTACATGCCCTATCTTGTCAGTTTGCAAGATACAGGAACACTCCACTCCCTACAAGCCATGCAACCCAACACCTTATAAATAGGTAAAGAAACAGACACATTTGCTTTGTTGAACTTAGAGACAGAACATCCATCCTTGCCAACCACAGAATGCCTGTGGTATGTGTATGTAGGGGAAAAAGAGGGTAAGAGAGAAAGATGCCACACCCTTTATGTCGTTACAGATCAAGTAATGCAAATGTGAGCAATGTGTTCCCATGGCAAGCGGAGTATCAAAATCAAATAAATAACTTTCAGTAACTTTTTCAGTAACTTTCAGAAACTGTTACAAGACTTTTCCTCCCTCATTCTTTTCCTCTTATCTCACGTTAATTTCCTGTTTATGTTTGTCTGTGTGCTGCTGGGTGTGGCTTTCCTGGTCTACCGATCCTCCTACCCACCTCCACGCTCCTCTTGGGTTCATCCGCAGTCTCAACTGGAACCTCGCTTGCTCATTCCTTGCCGCCAGCTGAAGACCTTCAGCTAAACCCGAGCAGTAATTACCATTAGGACAATACACTCCTGGTCAAGACCAGTACAGAATATTCTCTACCTCTGATCAGTATTGTTTTTGAGCCACTCGTATGGACCACCATTTTCCATTGTCTCTATACTGGACCTCCAGAATGCATATCTATCATCGGGTACAGGGGCATGAATGGAAGATGGGTCTGAACAACCCCTTAGGTCACTTTGAATACCTGGTGTTGTCGTTTGGTTTAACCCATGCCCTAGCTGTTTTCCAGGCCATGGTTAATACTGTAATGTGTTGAGAGGCTTCTAAAATAACTTTGGTTTTGCGTGTCTTGCTAACCATGTCTTCCATGCCCATCAGGTTTTTCAACGGATGTTGGAGGACAAACTGTTTAGATGAAAAGAGCGAGTTCCACTCATCATTGAGAACATTCGGGTTTGTTCTGACCTGGAGAAGATCAAAGCTGATGTTGAGTGGCTGCAGTCCACCACAAGAAACCAGCAATTGGAGGTTCATCTGTGATTTTAGTACAGTTGCTGCAAAAAGTCAAAGTTGATGGTCTCTCTCAACTTTATTCTGCAGAAGAAGCTAATCCTGAATCTGAAAACATCCTATTATCAGCTGTTGTGGTGGCTGTTGGAGTTTGAGCATGCTGTCATGGAAACACAAAGGACAAAACCAGATCCTGATCATGGACTACTCAACCACCCATTTGTTCCTGACTTCTTCAGAGCCCAAGTCCACCTCAAGTCCACCTCCTGGTTCCTCTGTCGTCCTAGCACTAACCACACACTGTCCTGTCCCTGCTTCAGAGACACTTCTGTTGGCCTTTGTTGCTGCCTGCAAATGGCACAATTTAATCTGAGTTTCTTCTCTGAACACAGTATTTGTGAGGTGGCAAACCAAATCACTTGTGCGTCTTACATTCAGCTGCATTAACTTAACAGAAACGGAGGGTTTTCATGAAAACATGGCCGATTTAAGGTACAGTGTGTAAGATTTGGGGCCTCTATTTACAGAATAAGGCAAACATGGAATATAATATTCATAACTATGTTTTGATTAATCTATAAGCACCTGAAAATAAGACTCTTTATGTTTGTTACTTAAAAATTATCCTTTTATATCTACAGTGGGAGAGGGTCCCGTTTCATGGAGGCACCTAATTTATACAGTAATCCAGAACAGACAAACTAAATACTGATTCTAAACAGGGTCCTTAAAGTGTTGTACCTTTACACTAGGAAGGTGAGGGTGATGTGAGGAGACTGCAATACAGTGATCTTTCTCAAGTAAATGCAATACGCTTCCATACACTTGCAAGGTCCTGTTCTCTCCATACAGACAAACTAGAAAATATCTTTTATCTACAAGTGATGGATGGGTGGAGTGGGAGATTTCCACTCAGTAAGAGTCAGGTGTCTAGCCAGGAGAGTTACAAAAGCTCCAGAGTTGTTTTTATGATTTGATACTGCATGTGAGGATGACTCCGAACAGGGCAGTGATTGTAGACGGTGAGATAGAAACAGAGGCATTTTGTAAAATTGTATTAAGATTTGCAGCCAAAAATTATGCACAGGACATGTCCAAAGCATATGGAAATTGGTAGCTGGATACTGACAGGATATGTCACAGACAGTGCAGTATATATTTTAGACAATCTGACCTTGCACTGTGTGAGCACAACAACACACAACATTATTTTGGACTTGTTTTGAGTCATTAACTAGCGCAGCAAATCCTACGTAAAAGGTAACGTTTAAGTTTATACACGGTCTATGCGTTAGAGTAGCGAGTAGTGTAGGTAGCGTAATGTAGAGTAGCGTAGCTTCTTATGGCAGTGTGCAACAAGTGAGTGAGCAGAGAAAGTGGTGGTGAAGCGGTAAAAGCGAATGGCGAAGCAACGGTACAGAGGAAAAGATTAGGAGGAAGTTGACAGATAATGTAGTTTGTCTGTTAAAAAAATACCACAGCTTCTGAAGCTAACGTTAACAGTAAGTAATGTTAGCTACAGTAATTAGCTGCTTTCGTAGCTGCTGCTGTCATTACTACCTGTGTGTGTCCAGAGGAGAAAGGGGGGAAAGGAGCAGGGAAAGATGCAAGGAGAGGTGCGAGGAGCAGGATCTAGAGACTTTTCCACACTGAATAGGGTTAATTTAATAAAATTCATTATTAATTGATTCCTGGCCTCACTCCATGATTTCCACAAGTACTGTACTTGTCGTATTTCTATAAGACTGACCTGAGAACAGGCTACAGGGAGAGCATCTGGCCACTTGCATGCGTGTGAACATCAATGGCCACCCATTTCTGTGTGATTAAATTCTTAAAATATTTTCTACAGATAAATGTCAAAAGCTGTAAATTGAGACAAAACATGTATAATCCTGTCTATGAGGATTCCAAGGAAACTATTCTGACTCGCATGAATATGGGTCCAAGTCGCATCCTCACGAACACGGACATCGCAGCACCACTGAAGAAAAAAAAAAAATCTAGGGGAAACACTGTCTCCCCTATACATTCATCATACAGAAAAATGGAAACAGTTGTTTTAAGCAGTCAGCTAACACAGTGATAATGACATTTTATTTCATATTTTATGTTATACACTCGTGCTAAACCCCGCTGTTTTCACGTTCAACCACAGCATGGCAGAGCTCTCATGTACGTGTGAATCCACAGAAATCGGCAAAAATACAAAACCATCATTCATGAACTGAACCCGGCTAGCTTAGTACTCATCACATGTGCTCACATTGGAAACCATTTTCTGCATTTCTTGACATAAATGGAGATATTTCTCTACCAAAAGTCACAATACACACCTCACCGTTCACAGGATTGCAATTTGCCGCCTCCGTATATTTGAAATCTCATGTGAATACCGTACTCTCGCGTGATTTGCAATTGCGACTCTCTAAACAAGGAAAGAAGCGTCTATACCAGGGGTTGGCAACCTATGGCTCGCGAGCCAGATGTGGCTCATATGATGACTGCATCTGGCTCGCAGACAGGGGAGAAAGTAAGCTGGTACGGTCCGGTACTGCGTACCACTAAACCAGGAAGATGAGAGAGCGGCTGCCTGCTATAAAGCCTCATTCAGAACCAGTCACGGCCGCACTCTGGGTCAGAAAATAGACCCACTAGCAACATACAGTCTTCCTTTCAACTCATTCCGAATTGTTTCTGGACTGTCTGTGCTGTGTTTTAGTCCATGCTGGACGGAGCCTTGGCCGGGCATCTCTCACTCTCCCCCTCTCCTCTGCGCCCAGCACGTTTAATGTCTTTACGTTCGTGGCAAAATGTCCCAATTAAAATCAGTAGGAGAGTAAGCTGTTGTGTTTCGGGTTATTTTGTTCCATTTTAACGATTTAACGATAAGAAACTGCTGATGAGCTCACGACCGGAGAGTTCACTCAGCAGTGCGCATGCGCGTCTATATAAACACAGCGGTTGTTATGGGGATCGGTGCACGATCGGGACCATGCAGCACCAGAAGTTGCATTAATGTTAAGAAGTATTTTATTTATTATTGGTTAGCTTCAGTATAACATCATTATTAAAAAGAATGAATTCGGGGACTTATTATACTTACTTAAAAATGCACAAATTAATTTGTATTCAGTGTTAAAAAATATTATATGGCTCTCACGGAAATACATTTTAAAATATGTGGCTTTTGTGGCTCTCTCGAAATGCCAAAAAGGTTCCCGACCCTGGTCTGTACTATGTTCACCTGGGTACATATACATTAAATACTGTTAAATATTCTGTATTCTGGGAACTTACACAACTTTTACAAAATTGTATGGCTCTTTTCATTTTCATTATTTAATCTTTTTCCTGTGGAATTATATTTATTTATTTATTTACACTGTATACGATTACCTGCTGCTTTTTTGTGACAAGCCTTCCTGCTCTATATAGATATATATGTGCATCTTAGTATGATGCACAGCATGTGTGTGTACAGAACAAGGCAAGACACATTCCTTGTATTCCTTGGCAATAAACATGTTTCTGATTCATATAACACATCTATACTCATATAACACATCTATATATCTATAAAGGAAGCCACAAGCATATGAGAGGTGGGAATCCTCGTGACACAATGGCATGCTTTTGTCATATTTTTCCTCATATAATATCCTCTGCATTGCCTGAGCTTGCACATCACACATCAGTGTATGAGGGCCCCTTTTTATTTATTTCCTCCCTCCTACAGACACTTGATATTATATATTATAGCCTGTCTTGTATCAAATGTTTTGCAAACCTGGTCAGTCTCTGCGCATGCGCAGCTAGTAGGCTGTCTTCAGTGCCATAGCAACCGGAGTGGACATCAACATGGTGAGTGTTTTTGTCGGCTCATTTAGTCCGTTGCTGTTTTATTTTTGTATTTTTGTTATTTTTGTAGCTTGCCTTTTTTATACAACACTAACTGTAACAACCCATGCTAACAAAGCAGTGACTGTAGTTGACGTTGCACGCAGCATTGTTGTCGCTGTGAGCTAAAATCATAGGCTAAAATGAGCTAACTGTAATTAGCCGTTCAGTGTAAACCTAGCGTTAAATATCCGGCTAACGTTTTTCTAACGAGCTGTCCTGCTGTTAAATGTTGCGTTGGGACGAAGAGGACTAGTTCGAGTGGTGAAAAATGAAAATTATAATAATGGCACCATTGTATTGTGTAGTGTACATTCAGAGCCTTTATAGCTAAGTAAAAAGTGTGTGTTTAATGTAACACGGTTGTTAGCCTGTCTGCTCTTTTGCCATTTTGCCATTTGACAGCATCATCCAGCCTCTTCCTGTCTAACTGTATGTGTATGTGATGATAATGTGCCTCCAGGCCAAAGCAACGACTGTGAAAGAGGCGCTGGCCAAATGGGTGAGTGGCATACATTCATTTTCATTTTCCATAACCTCTCATCCTTTGGGGAGGGCTGGAGCCAATCCCAGCTGACACTGGGTGAAAGGCTGACGCATAGAGACAACTACACGCTCACATTGACATCTGTGGGCAATTTAGAGTCACAGATTAACCTGCATGTCACTGGACACACACCAGGAGAGAACGCCACACAGAGAGGTCCCAGCACCAGACATAGAAGGGATTCCCTCTTGCTGTGAGGCTGCCCAACAAGTGGCATACAGACAGCTAAAACAAAAAAACACACATCCAGAACACAGCGTTAACCCTACTATTTAATGTCAAAATGGCTGCTGTGAAAAAAGGTTTAACCGTGCAGACACAGGGAGAACATGCAAACTCGCCACTTGCTCGTCGTCGCTAGCCACACACTCCCCAGAACCTTCTTTATAGATGATTTATTTGTGTTCGTACAGTTTGTGACTGGAAATCCATTGTGTAGTTGCATATTTTTAGCGTAGTTGTATTTGCATCTATTGATCTGTGCGTGTGTGTGTACAGGAGGAGAAATCAGGGGAGAAAGCGAGCGAGGCTACACACATAAAACTGTTCGGTCAGATTCCTCCTATAGAGAAGATGGATGCTTCACTCTCCACACTCGGCAACTGCGAGTGAGTCCTGTCACGGTACACTGCTTCAACAAGTTGTCATACACCGGTTGATATCCAAAGAGAGTCTTTTTACTGCCACAGGGGACTTTTCTTAAAAAAACAAAATATTGGTGATTAATTTAATAGCTGACAACTAATAGAATAGTTGACTAATGTGTGCTGCTCTACACAATCAGGTAGGCAATCAATAGCTTCACACTGTCTGTAACATGTATGACTGCTTATAAACACCAGCGAAGTACACAAATGTTTGGCTAATACATCAGTTGATAAAGTGTATCGATGTCAAACTTGAGTTAAGAGCGAGTAACAGCAGCTAACGCAGCGTGTTTAGTCACTAATGTCTGACATGTTATGACTGATTTTGTACTGTATCCCCCGCAGGAAGCTGTCTCTGAGCACAAACTGCATTGAGAAAATAACCAATCTCAACGGCCTGAGTGAGTAATGACGACATAAATACACACAAAGACACTCTGTATACGGATGGAAATGTGGTGTTGTAATGTGGTGTTCTATTGTGTGCTTGCAGAGAACTTGAAGATACTGTCATTAGGAAGAAATAATATAAAGGCCCTCACTGGGCTGGTAAGTTACATATGAAAAGATTGAACACTAACTAACTCTCTCTGTATTGACACCATTTTTAGAACTTTTTTCCAACTTAAAGAAGCTTTAGAACTGGTTACATATACTAAATAATTTTTTTCATGTCAGTTCCATATCATATCAGTCATATCAGTGTGTGTGTGTGTGTGTGTGTGTGCGTATGTTTATAGGAGGTAGTAGCTGACACATTAGAAGAGCTGTGGATCTCCTACAACTTGTTAGAGAAACTGAAGGGAATCCAATTTATGAAGAAACTCAGAGTCCTCTACATGTCCAACAACCTGGTCAAAGAATGGGGTAAGCTGCATCATAAACAGTCAACACATACTAAAATTCAAGTAGACATATTGTAGCTTATTAGGTTTATTATTAGCTCATTAATTTGTAGTGTCTTAGGTTGCAAAATGACAATGAAGATGTGTTAATTCATGGAAGCGCCGTACCCACTGAGAATGTCACATGGTCTACAAAGCTTAATTTTTGGGTAGTAAAGGTTTTTAACTTCTAAGAAATTCTTATTTTTTAAAGTTAATGTACTGATCTGTCTGTCTTTTCTGTGTTCTGTAGGAGAGTTTGTGAGGCTAGCGGACCTGCCATGTCTCGCAGACCTGGTGTTTGTTGGAAATCCTCTGGAGGAGAAGCATTCAGCTGAGGGAACCTGGATGGACGAAGCTTCGAAAAGACTTCCTAATCTGAAGAAACTCGATGGTAAGAGTGTTTAAAGCAAATGCTAAATAAAAAACTAAACCGATACCTTAACTATTCCAAAAAAATTCCAGGGTTTGTTGAAAAAAAAACTCTTACACTCACTGGTCCTCTGAATAATTTCCAGTAATTGTTTTAAATAAATTGCCAGCATAATCTGGAGAATCTTTTAGCTGAGGCTGCATGTTCAGCTGAACATGAAATGTAAAATCTGACTACAGGTGAACATACAGTTTAGATAAAAAGTTCCCACAAAGGGACTTCAGATTAACTTGTAATCTGCACTAACAGGAAACTTCCTAGAAAATGATTAAACAATTCCAAAATGTTACCACACGGCTTGTAGGTCTGTGAAATAAAGAGAAGAAACCATAAAAACATACATTTTTATATTGTCACCTACAGTACAAGGTGCGTGAGAACAATAGGTCGTTGCTCTGGCGATATGATTGATGATCTCTTTTCCTCCCGTTTCCAGGAACCCCAGTCATCAAACAGGAAGAGGATGAAGGAGAGGACGAGAACTGAGAAGCATGACCTGCAAAGCTACAACCCCCTTCCCTTACACTCTTCCCTTTTTAAAGGTTTATATAGTGTCATGGTGCTTTTCTTTACATAAAATGATTATTGGACAGTGCACACTTTATTGTGGATTAACGAGCACAAAATGATGAATAGAGTTTTTGAATCTGTTAAATTTACAATACTTCAGGCCTTGTGGGTTTGGGACCAGAAAGAGGTTTACAAGTGCAACTACATGATAGGCACATTTATACATGAAAGGTACTAAAGCTAATACTAACTATTCTTCTTAACTGGAAATGTCAAATAACAAAAACACTAAATTTAAGTGTTTTTTTTAGACTGTCCTTGACTTATATGACTCTTTATGTTCTAGAAAGAACTAAAGCGCACTGTAGCACACACACAAACACACACACGCACACTAGGGACCAGAGATGAGCTCAATGCTGCCGGACCTTCTCTAACCTAATATGAGTTGGCTGTAAATACCTAACACAGTCCTCCCTCCAAAACATCACCATGGAGACATGCCCCAAGGCAAAGATGAACTGGATCATGCTACATGTACGGTACATTACATTGAACTAAGCAGTGCAGCACTTGGTGGTCAGGAAAAGTGACGTGGGAGTGATACACTTTAGTGTCAACCTGGGACATTAAGGGATCATCTTTAGCTACACTGCAGAAGCCTTTGGGCAGAACTGTGGAGCCAACATGATACAGACACGACCAAAATACATCCACTGCTCCGTTTTAAGTTCATTTTGGGTCCATAGTTTCCACATTGTTCCTGCTCTCTAACACGGTTAATGCATGTAGCATATCTTTATCAATTATCACTGTCTGTGTCAAATGATTTACATGTTTTAAACATACAGTTATGAGATGTTTGTGAGATCAGCGGCAATAGCTTAGTCTGTAGGGGTTTGGCTTGGGAAATCGGAAGGTGGTCCAAGTGGACCAATGTATGGTCCTCCTGGGCACTGCAGAGGTGCACCTTAAACAAAATACCGAACCCCTAACTGCATGCCCTTTGTTTGTGTGTCATATTTCGGGTAAAATGCATGTAAAAACTTGAAATAATAACAATGACGTTTCTATTCTATTTATGATTTTTAAATGATTTTGATATATGAAATAAACATGTTGGAGTATACCAGTTGTACCTTGTCACTTGAAACACAACAATAATCTATAGTATAGACTATAAACTTTATCTGTTTATCTATCTGTCTGTCTGTCTGTCTGTCTAGCAATAGTGAGTTTTTAGTTGGTTAAACTAGCAGGAGACACACTGAATAATACCGGAAGTTGACAGGTAGTCTACAAATTAAAACAGTGCAACGTGTAATATTTTGAAAGCAGTTTTATTGTGGAAAGCTTGCGACCGGAAGTTGCGACGTTTATTGTGACTACTACTAACTCGACATTTCTGTTCAACATGTCTCCTTCGCAGACTCATCCCTGCCATTAGAAGGATTGTTCGTGAAAACTACTGCGTGTTGTAAGTAGCTCTGTCATTTCATGGATGTGCTAACCGTCGCTAACGTGGAGCTGATGTTGCCGTGCGTTGACGAGGCCGAGCCGTCATCTGACCGTTGAACACCGGCGAGTGCTTTTAGCATTCCCTGGAAGTGTTAGCTCGCTGTTTATTCCTGGTACTTGGTGTTTGACCTGTTTTTACATGACCTGGCTGTCGTCGGAGCCTAATGACAGATGGCGTTGATGATTAGTCTTGTGAGGTAGCCTCTAAATAATGTGCTAACACCTTGTCTTCAGCTGGTTATGTTATTGCTATTCTGTGTACATTTAGTATGCCTTTTAGCACAAAGCTAGCAGCATTTTTTTTAAATGTCTTTTAACGTTAGAGCATCGTCCCAGCTAACATTGACAGCCAAGCTACCTCCTGATACATAGCCATATAATAATGAGCTAGTTAAATGGTGTCTGTCAAACTATTGTACATTTATAACTGTTATTTATTTATTAGTGTCGACAAGTTGCAGGTGTAAAATCAAATCTCTAGTTTAGCTTGTAGCTAAAGCTTTCGTCCAAACCAAACCATGTGAAATCAGATAGAATATGTTATTCTGCTTTTGGTCTTTAGCTTTATGAGTCAGCCGGTATGTACACAGGATAGCAGTATATCAGCTAATTGTCACGCTTTTCTCATTTTCTCATAAACATGTAATTTAGCTGTAACAGCTGAGCGATATTAACATATGTTTTTTTTCTTTCTTTCTTTCTTTCTTTACGCCGCAGGTTAGCAACAAGCTAGCGGGCCGTTGTCAGCCAGGACCCAGAAAAGCAGCAGCATCATCATCAATGGTGTGTCTACATCCCGGAGCCGTCACATTTTCCTGTGTCCGCTCAATGAACAATCTCCTCAGCTCTCATCACAGTGAGTATCTATATCGCTGCAACGCTGTCACATCTCTCTTTTTTTAAATTGACCTGGAAATTGGTAGCCAACACATCACACAACTTGCAAATCATGACTCTTCTGTCTCTCTCAGGCTGCACATGTATGGCGTTTGCGAGGCTTGGAGGGGAGTTTTGCCAAGCCCAGCACCTTCTGCTTATTGTGGACAAGTGAACAGGAGACACCAGCTAGGCACAAACACTGCCATTCACGGACATAGGTGTGTAGTATACACGCTGGTGGTGTCTTTATTCAGGAATATGAAGAAAAGGTTGTCATTTTTTATCATGTTACAGTACATGGACAACAGAGAGTAGAGGTACACTGATACAAATACTGATTTTACCTTCTCCGTGTCCTTTTAGGTCCTCACTGCCATCCTGTTCAACCCATATGAAGACAAGCCAACCTTCAGCCTATCACCTGTCCTGGGGAGTAGGGGAGGCTCCGGTTTTATCTCGGGAGTTTCCTCACAGCTCTTCTCCTCTCCTGCTCATCCTTTCTTCTTCTTCTTCTTCTACTACTCTGATTCATACAAGTCTTCTCTGAATGGGCTAATAGATTTGAAAGGAAGCAAGGACAGATCTTTTATCTGTCTCTAGTCTTCTTTTGTTTTTCTCTGCTGGACTTTCTTCACTCTAGTCTTTTTGATCCCACTCTGCTAGGTTTTAACCAAGCCAATTTTAGTTTGCCAAGAGATTTTTTTGAGTTCTTTCCCAAGAAATCTGTCTTGTCTTTTTTTTTTTTTTTTTTTTTAAATCTAAATAGTGGGAAAGAATAAAATATTTAGTTTCTTTTTCCATAAATCAGACAGATGCATTAGTTGGTAAAATAAAGTTTTTTTTTTAAATTTCAGTTTTTCTTTTAAAATTATTGAAAATATATTCAAAAATTGGAAGAATTTCTCTTTGGTTCATTTGAAGACCCCATCTGTTAATCCATTCTTTGAAGCACAGCACCTTTTCTTAATTAACAAACCTTTCTGAGTGTAAAAATGAACCGACCGGCTCCAGTGGAGATCTCTTATGACTGTCTGAGGTTCCTCATTACGCACAACCCCACCAACGCACAACTGGGAAGGTTTATAGAGGTAAAACACATTTGAATGGTTCATGTATTTCTGTCATTCATTTCCTTTTTATTTCTAGAGGAAGCAACAGTGACACAATGTATTTACAACATGTGTTTTGATGTGTAGGATCTGAAGGCATATGGAGTAAACACACTTGTAAGAGTGTGTGCTGCTACGTATGACAAGACGCCAGTGGAACAAGAAGGCATACAAGTGCTGGTAGGTTACATAGATACACACCAGAAAACTCATTTACTTATATATAAAAACGTTAATCCCAAATTCAACAATGTGGTACAGTCATAAAATGTATCTAATCTAAAGAACATCCATAAATTTGAATTATAGAAGGTGATTAATGGAAGAACTAATCTCAATCAATGAAAACTAGAAGTAGTATTAGCATCAGCTGATCTTAAAAGGTTACTGCTGCAGGAACAGCAAATGTTGAATTGAAGGATTGAATTATATATCCATCTTTCAGCCGTAACCATGAAAACAACTCAATCTCTCTTTCAGGATTGGCCGTTTGATGATGGCTCCGCCCCCCCAGACCAGGTGGTTGACGATTGGCTGTCCCTGCTGCAGACAAAGTTTAGAGAAGAGCCTGGCAGCTGTGTGGCCGTGCACTGTGTTGCCGGACTCGGACGGTTAGTATGCACTAGTCACAGGATTTAACATATTGTGTTTATTACATATGAACAAGCTAATATTTGACACAAAATATAGAAATCTGATTTTAAAAAGAAGTGCGTGCTTTACAGATGACCCAAACAGATGGTAGTAGCTTTTTTAATCTATTTGTTGTTTGTCCTCAGAGCTCCTGTGTTGGTGGCCCTGGCTTTAATTGAGTGTGGGATGGAATATGAAGATGCTGTTCACTTCATAAGACTGTGAGCACAAAACACTCTACTGTTCTCCATCTTGCTTGATCGTACTAACAACTGCTCCGTCTTTTCATGTGCCATATTCACTAACAACCCTATGATTTTTATAAATATTGTTTCTTGTTTTGAGCATATTGTCTCTTTCATGTTGGCAGGAAGCGCCGTGGAGCGTTCAACTCCAAGCAGCTGCTCTACCTGGAAAACTACAAAGCTAAACTGTGTCTGCGCTCCAAAGACGCCAACGGACAGAGCTGCTGCATACAGTAGGAAACTACGACCCCCGTACATCTTCACTGCAGCTTCACAGGAGACTTTCATCTTCTGATGTTAAAAGGAATTTTGGTAACATTAAAATGGAAATTATTCAAAACACCTCACGTATTTCCAAATATTCGAGGACCTCACGTCAAGGTCCATTTTCTGATTTTACACTAAAAAAAAAAAAATTGAAGTGTTACAGGTTTTATTTCTGCTCCTTGGTCTGTAACCTCACCTTGATATGTAGCAAACACACTTAGCCCATAAAAAGGAAATTCCCCAGGTAAGCAATTCATTTTAAGTGTCTAAATCACTGTGAGATCAAACGTTCAACACATTTATTTCAAAGTTTACTCTCAGTTCACCGTTACAGGTGCAGCTACGATAAATGTTAACAGACGTGTCCTGAGTAAAGACTTTGACATCAGGATCAGACATTTCAGTGTCTGACAGTTGATTCATTCTTGTGATGTTAAACTGGTCTGCAACTTTGTGTTTGTTCTAAGCCACGACACGACAAATGCTGAATAAATAAATAAATAAATAGTTGTCAGTATGTGCTTTCCGGAGGCTGATCTGTTTATTCCAGTCTTTCCTCACTGACCAAATCAATGTCCTGCAGCCAGAATGTGGCGCAGATGATAAAGAAAGTTAGAAAAGTTATAATATTTAAGAAATTTGCTTAAAGAAGTTTAAAAAGATTTTTAAAAAACGCACTCTTAGTTTGATTCAGGTGTTACGTATTCTGTATTAAACAACATTAAAATCTACCTTACCTACTGTATGTCCCGAGTCAAGAGTCATAGGCGCACAGTCTGCTTGTCTAGAACAAACTTGTGTTGGCTGTAAATGTTTGACACTGTCTTTCATAATGTCACCAAGGCAAAAGGTTAGTTCGTGAATGTATTCATAAATGAACACTTCAAAGTTTCGGGTAGGTTGTCCTATTAGCTGTGAAGTGTAAAAGAACAAATAAAATCAGTGATTTGCCCCATTAAGTGTGCATTCAGTCAGGATCCGGCGCTGCGGTGAATACGCAGGTTTTTTCCTGTTCAAACTCCCCCAGAGTGAGCCTGAAATGTCAGTGGATTCATGGACTAACCTCTGATACTCCACCTGTCTGGAAAAGTTTCCTATGGTTTGCGTCCAATAGTTTGAAAGAGAAAAAGAGAGCATTGGTAGAGAGATGTAGACAGTGAGTGAGAGTGAGCAAGCGGCATAATCAATAAAGCTGGTTAATCAACCAAACAAAAAAATGTTCCTGATTGTTTCACTGCGGTTACGTTCCGCACAAATAGAGCCCCCCACACGCTGCCGAACAACCCTACGGTGACTTGCTGCAGCGCCTGATCCCGTCTGAATGTACCCTAATACATTAGCTCCAGTACTCTGTACCCCCGCCTCAGCATACACACTGTTGAGCAACAGTGTATGATGAGTGGCAGCACAAAGTATGTGATATTAGCCTTCTCACAAACAATTTATGCTGGTCATTGTGTGATGTTAAGTCTGCTGAGTCATAGTAGGCTCCATGCAAACACATGAGCCTGTGCTATTTAAGATGATGGCGTGAGCGTTTAGTGATACAAACACGTCCACCATTTTGGTGCCCCTGTTACCATCACTGAGCAGTTAAATTTACTAACAGGACAACCTCTTGAACACTGTCTGTATTCGTATTACAACCCCTGCGGAAAAGCACTGTGGAGCCAACATGGCTGCCGCTGAAACCCTAGTGGCTGTAGTTTCCCGTCTATCTCCGGCTCTGTACTTACCTAGCTGTCTCTTCAGCTGCTGTGTTCGTAAGATGCTGTTGGTCTTGTGTGATGTTTCTCCCCCCTTTTTCTATAGGTTTTATTTTATTTTTTTTTCCCTGTACATTTTTATCTATTTGTACTTGTTTATTATTTATTGATTCCGCAGTGTTTTTTTTTTTTTTTTGTGAAATGTCTGTCTGCTTGAAAACAATCTATTAGTCTTCTTAGAAAATTAAAGTGTTTAGTACTGTAAGCGTTGTGTGCCGCAGAAACTTATTTTTAGTTTAACGTGTCTTGTCTGTGTTGAGAGTTGAGTTGTCACACAGCACACCTTGCATCAAAATGATAAAATATCTCAAAATAAGTGCAATGAAATAAAGATAACTAGTGTAGTATTGGTCAGCTAGACTACAGAATATATATCAGATCAGAGGCAGGCCACAATGACATCTCATAATAATAATAAAAGTCTGGATTATGTTACATTGTTTAAGTGGAAACTATGTTATATATTTCTAAAAGCACATTTTTATTTGCAGCCAGGCTGCTTCTGCTACAGTTCCAGGTCACAGTGATGGGACTTGCATGTAGGACTGTAGCTGTGACATGGCAGCTGCCCAATGTGAGGCTGAGCCTGACCTGACCTCACTGCACTCTCTGTTTGTGTGTGTGTGTGTGACAGTGAGAGATTGCCTCTGGCTGGTGCTGTGTGAATGTGGCTGTCAGGACGGAGTGATAGCATCACTTGGAGCCAATGGATGATTCAAGGTTGATTGGTTTTATTGACTGACCTGACAACACACACACGCACATGAACTAACCTTGAACAAAGGGGCTATAGAGGATGAAGACAATAAATGTCCATGAGTTGAGTTTGAGACTCCATTTTTAAAGATGTATCTGAGGTAATGTTGCTTTTCATCACTTGTCTTCTTTCACGTTCATGTCTGCACAAAGAGAAAACGGACTGAATGTCACATGACATCCTGGAGCAGGATTTCAAGATTAGATCAGTGAGCTGAGAAGAAATAAAATGATTTGAGTGGACTTTATTACTTACATTTGAAATTAATGAAACACACTTACTCACCACCGACATGCACTGATATACAGAGGTGAAAATAACATACTCACTCCTCATGAGCAGTCAGTGCAAAGAGGTCAAGTTCACACACTTCAATCTTTAGCCTTTGGAGTGTTGGTTGCTCCTGTGGACAGTAGATGGCAGTAATGTTCTGCCAGATCGTGAACTTCATAATGAAGTGATTTGCATTCAGGTTAAAATATAAAAAGAGCACTCTCTTAATCTTTTAAATGTTTTTCAGGGGCATTGAACAATGAATTCCTGTTAAAGGTTAAACACGTTGCAACAACAATAACTCTACACTGATAATGTCACAGAGTGTCTCATAAATACTAAACAAATGTCAGCAAAGTTACTAGTGTGCTGTAATGTACTGTTTTATTATGATTTGTACAATATGACACACACACACACACACGGAGGCCTACAGCGTCCTTGGCAGCAGAGGACAGCTCTGTGATAATCTGCTCAATATATGACAGCTGAACATCACTAAGCTCAGTGTAAGATACACGATGTGTGAGTGTGTTCAGTGTCCACTGGAGTCAAAATTGCTGCTCTGATCTAAAGTTTTTAATAAAACATGTCTGAATTTAGATGCTGTGTGCTCAAACCGTGCTGTTAATTATGCATACCAGGCTGTAAACATGTATATTTTTGCTGTGAAGTTGGACATTTTAATGTAGGATCTTATGGAGAATGTCTCCCTCTGTAGCCAGCCTCAAGTGGCCATTCGAGGAACTGCAGTTTTTGGCACTTCTGAACTGGCTTCATTTGACAGCCACAGAGTTTGAAGCTTGGTTACCGCACATATAGTGTACATGTCTTTTGGATGGAAGCATGGAAAACTCTTGAGCCCCCTTGTTAACATTACATATAATAAAGTTACACAAAAATAATAATCACTTTATTCATATAGCACCCTTTAAAAACAGAGTTTATAAAGTAATTTCACAGTCAAACACAAAGTGGATACTCAGGCAAAATGACAACAGAGAGCCAGCCAGACGCTGAGACCAAACAAAGACGCACAAAAACAAAATTAAGGGGGTAAAATTATGAAAGATAAGGACGGTGAGAGCAATAACCTTTATTAAGAACATGATAATATATAAAAATACAAGACAAAAGCAATTAAAGCAGCAGAGCTTTGTCACAGCAGCCATTTAAACATACATCAGGTCAATGAAGGTGTTATTAGTGTCCAATGATACTATTTAAAGTTCTGTTCCATTTAGTGCAGCATTTCCAGAGACTTTCCAGTGAGTCTTCATGCACCCCTGACTCTGTTTGACCTGAATGGAACTGAACCTTAATTAGTATCATTGGTAACAGCTGTGTTTACTTAAGATGGCTGCTGTGATAAACATCTATTAGA
The DNA here is from genome assembly GCA_028641955.1 of Protonibea diacanthus. Classification (NCBI taxonomy): domain Eukaryota; kingdom Metazoa; phylum Chordata; class Actinopteri; family Sciaenidae; genus Protonibea; species Protonibea diacanthus. The sequence goes on from CM053987.1 coordinate 15,374,834, forward strand.
TGAATAAATGAGACAAAAATAAAAGAATAAACATAAAGAAATGAGTGAGAAGTGAGAACATTAAACTGTCTGTGACACTGGAGGACAAACACTGTTGCTGCCTTCACAGCCGATAGGGGGCGCTATCACTTTAAAATAACATGGAGTATCATCTGGAAAATAGTATAGATTTTTATAGCGATTAGTGATTGTTCCACCAACTATTTTTGCTACATATTGCCCTGAACCTGTAGGCTATTTATCCAGGGGGAGGTGGAGGAGGAGGGTGAGGAGGAGAGAGAGGAGGAGGAGGCAGATGGGGAGGGATGATCAGGGGACGGTGACCCAGATCACCCGGCACACCAAACCGGGCGGAGCGCCTGCGGAGGGTAAAATCACTGATGATGATGATGATGATGAAAACTAAGAACTGGTGTTTCCAGATTCCTTACATGCATTTGTTTCTCCTGCTGGTGTAACACAGAGGTGAGAGAGAGACTCAGTGTTTGTGTTAGAGAGAGAGGGAGGAAGGAAGAGGGAGGGGATTGAAAGAGGAAAGTGGAGTTTAGTTTTCTCAGCATCTGGATATCTTGGCTGGACACGCGGGGAGAGAAGAAGAATTTAGATGTGCGGGAAGTTAATTGGAAGCACACACGAAGAAGAAGAAGAAGAAGAGGAGAACCGGGAGGAGGAGGACACAAGGAGGAGAAACTTCTTTTTCTAACGGGACAGGAGGAAGACTGAGCAGCAAGAATGTTACCGGTAAGTTTTCATTGATGAAATGTGTCAAATTTTATCCAAACTGTACTTGTGAAAATAACTTTAAAGCTAGCTACAGTTGTCAACGGTTAAAAAAAATGGACGGTTAATGTTCAAACTGAGATTAAACTACAAGGCGACACTGTCACCTAATTAAAATTTAGACTTTCAGGTAGTAATTAAGACGCAGCTTTCATACTTATTTATCGAAAACAACAACTTTTTTAATGCTTGTGTTCAGCTGCGTTGCTAGTTTCACGTCAACTATTCCCAAGAAATGATGACAGGAAGAAGGACCGCGAAACTTTTAGGGAAATAAAAAAATATATATTTTAAATAAAACATGTTTACGAAGGTGTATTGAGTGACTTTAGAAACAAACGTTACAAGAACATTAAAAAATATGTATATATTCAATGAGCTTAATCAAGTTAGCAGATTTTAAAAAGAACCAAACCGGAAGTTGTGTGGCCTGCTTTAAGAAATGTCGACTTCTGTATGGACCTTTAGAGTGTAGTAAGTAGTTTTTAGCCTTTTTATAGATACTTTAAGCGACTACTTTCGACAGGCTGTGAACGGGTTATGTCTAAAGGGTTAATGTCTAAAGTCTATGTAACGTAATTTAACTTTGCCGCACCGAATTTTCACGTTAATTAATGAGGCTTTTATTTTGAAGGTTTTTATTAGAATACTTTACTTTCGAGTGTCTTGACACTATTTGAAGTGTGTGTGTGTGTGTGTGTGTGTGTGTGTGTGTGCGTGCGTGTGTGCACGCGCCATGCAATTGTTCATCAGTTTCTCAAACATTTTCTAGATTTGGATTTAGAAACATGCAGTTGCATCTATTCATCGTAAACATAGAAATGCATGCATGTCCTGCTGGTGTGTGATGACGTTTCAGTGGATGTTAGGGACAAACACACTATCTATGTTTGTAGATAAATAAAGCTGAACAGTGTATTGTAAAAAGAAAAATCAAGTTTAAACTCGCAAAGCAACACTAACATCAATAAACCATTAGTATTCCTGCTTCCACCCTGTCCTTCACCCTGTCCTTCCTCTTTCGTGCTCCCTTTTTGCTTTCTCGCTCGCTCTCTCTCACACACACTGTAAAGACTACACTTTGTGGCTGGGTTGGGCTGCTGTCAGCTCCGGACAATACCCTGAAGATATAGAGCTGTGTTTTTCTGCAGAGAGAGACGGAGAGAGAGAGAGAGACGGAGAGCACTTCTAACGTGACCTTTGACCTCACACTGAGTGTCCTTCCTGGTTCTACCATAGTTCAGCTAGTGTTCACAGCTTTCAGTCCTGTCTGCCCTTTGTGAAAGTATTTGCCTAAAGCTGCTATCAACAAGTCTGCTAAATTATTCAACTTTATGGAACTCGCTTTCCATACAGCACTTCTCAAAAACTTTGCCCTTGCTTCTGCAAACAACAGGCAGCTCACATGATACAGCAGATGCAAAACAAGAGCATGATATCATCAGACAACTTCTTCTGAAATGTCCAGCAGCCAGTACATATTTTTCCAGGGGAGAGAGTTGACAGCGTTGTTGCTACCACTTTCAGTTCCCATTGATCTCAATGCTATATTATAATTCGCTAACAATTCTAGCAGCATGAATGACTGCCAGTAAGTCTGTCCACGACTGAAATATCCCAACAGCTGTTTGATGAGTTCCCATAAACTTGTGTTTAGGCATTCAAGGTCCCCAGATGATCAGTCCTTACTTTGATGATCACTGTACTTCTAGCATCTTCATGATGTTCGTATTTTTGGTTTTGGATGAAAAACGACAACTATTGTGTCTTCATGTTTCTCTCTGGATGAACTGAAGAACATTAATGATTTGTCATTTAGCGCCACCATCAGGTCCAAATTTTGTCCAAATGGTGTAGGATCAAATACCTGCTAAATTAACACCGCTCTTGTTAACCTGACCACATGTTTAGTGCTAAATAGCAAATTAGCACAACAGAATACATTAGCATACTAACGTGCTAAATCGTGACCATCATAAACATAATACCTGCTAACCGCCACTGTGTTAGCGTCGTCATTTTGAGCATTATGTTTTTACAAATACTGAGCTAAATGTCATGCTAACGCTCTCAAAATGACAATGCTAACACGCTGTTATGTTTACAATGCTCACCATAAACCAAATACAAAAAAAAACCCGACATGATAGTGGTTGAATAAATTTATTCTGAACATAAACATGGTTTCAGTGATCAGTCTAAGTCTTGGTTTGTTTTGGACACGTAGGTGTTGTTGGTTGAGATTGTTCAGAGATTTCTGGGAGGTTGTTCTTGAGACTTACTTTGTAGCAAACTTCCAACAAAGTTCATGAACATAAACCAAAGACATACGCAGTAGAGAGGTACTGTATGCTGGCTCAGATAGTTTCTTTCTCAATGAACTGGAAGCTCGTGTTTCACCGGTCACATGCAGTTCCTATAGAGACACTACTGACTGATGCGTGTGTGTGTGTGTGTGTGTGTGTGTTTGGGTGTGGGCAGCGGGAGCTGGGGTGTCTGAAACGCAAATCACTTTCAGCTGTCACTGTGTTTCTCTGTACTCTACCTCACACACACATAAAAGCATACACACAGCTCAACAACTGCCAGCAGGGCAACAAGTTGTTGTTGCTTTGGGATTTATTTATTTCTACTATTCTACTATTTATTTCTTATTTCTACTTTACTCTGATGATATCACTCTGCTGCCAGAGTTATTACCACAGCAATTTTTATTTTATTATTTATTTAGAACATGATTAAAACTCATTTCACTTAGCTAACAGTGATCCAGTCCCATCCCAGTCCCAAAAGTACTGGGACAAAAGTGTAATTGTAATGTAATACAGACTCATGCATGTCATCACTCTGTCTTCAACGAGTGCTACTTTATATTTAAGTTCGTAAATCCCTCTGGTTTATTAGCAGGTGTTACTTGAAGCTGCCACACTGGAGGGACAGTATGGCAGATCTATTTTCTCCTTGGCGTGTAATACTTTCCTAATTTTGGTTGCTGTACTGTCTAAAAAAGGATGTCTTCCTGTGTGGTATTTAAATGGCAGCGCTTTCCTCTGCTCCCACACAAGCTGCTCTACACTCCCATGATTCATCATGAACTAGTGAGCAGACCGTCATTTGAAATGTCACAGAAATAAAATTTAAATAATGTGGGCTTCCGCCAGCTGCTCTTAAATAACCTCACTGATTTTATTAAAAAAATAAAAGAGTTCAGGTGAAGCCCAAGAGAAGAGGAATTTATTTTAGGGCTGGATTTGTAGGGAAAAAAGCCACTGGGCAGACATAACAACAGCATGACAGATGGCATAAACTGAAAACCATTTCACTCCCAGGAGGATAACTCTCCTTCAATGGTTGGCGCAGCAGGTATAAGCACACTACACCCCCAGATCACAGCCGAATCCATCACCATTTAAAATGATTTACAAGCACATACAAAAAAAAAAGCTACAGCAGCCTGAACGGTATTCAAGCATCTATTATATAATTCACATTCACAAAAATGACCCACCATTAAACCTGAGCAGAACTGTCATAGTAAAGACTGATAACATTTTAATGTGTGTCTTCTTTCAGTGTGAAAATACAGCTTTTGTAGCTCATGAAGTTCAGAGATCATAAATGAAACACAAATTCAGACTTCATGATTAGTGTCATTGTTACTTAGCAGTCTAATAGTCTAAGCGGCCACACTGTTATTTGTACATAACTTTAAGCCTTAATATATTTTGAACAGATGAGTTCAGAAATTCACCCTCGTACAGTTGTCATGAACGGGGAAATTAGCTATAAAGACTAAAAGTGTTTTTTGTACCAGGCTGTAAACATGTTTATTTCTGCTGTGAAGTTGGACATTTTAACATGGGGACTTACGGAGATTAACTCATTCTGTAGCCAGCCTCAAGTGGACGTTGGAGGAACTGCAGTTTTTGGCACTTCCGTATTGCCTTCACTTCTCAGCTGAAGAGGTTGCTGCTAGTTAGCATACATAAAATTTTGCCTAAACTTTAGTTGACCAACGCAATACCCACTATATTGAAACATAACCTGGTTTAATTCACATCCAATCTCTGTCCTGCTGTCTCAACTACGACCCCCTCGACTCGCTCATGGACTTGCTTCATGGACTTATAGGAAATGCTGCTAAAACAGGCAGCTAAAAGCAGAACTATAAATGAGGTTAAATGAGGTTTTCTCACTTCTTAAACAAGATCCTGGAAGTTTAGATTTGACCCTGACTGTCGCCCTTTCATTCTGGTCATTCGACCCACTTTTCCTGTACAAAAAAAAAAAGCTATTATATGCTATTATACCCGCATACATATATATCTTCTTCCTGCACTGTTTTGACCATTCTAAGTCAATGTGTGTGTGTGTGTGTGTGTGTGAGTGTTAATCTTGACTACTTCTGTGTGCGTTGTGTGGTTGTATTGTCTGTAGTGGGTGGAAGTGCAGTACTGTCCCTTTTGAAGAACTTGGAAGAACATTTTGTTTAGAAAAATTCCAGTTCCTGCGGACACACACACACACACACACAAACACACACCCTGCAGTACATCTGAATTTTCTGTACAGAGAGTGCTTCTATCATTTCTAATAAAACACTGCTTCTCCTCAAACTAACTTAAATGATTTGATATTAATCTAATGAGAATTGACGAGAATTGATTTTTCAGTTTCAAGTTGTTCTGGTTGGTGCTGCTTTTCAGGTAAAGGGTCATCGTTTGGTATGACGTCTCCAGGCAGCACTTTCAAAGGATTGTGGGACATAAATATCAGTCAGATCCACCGCGACAATTAATCTGTGACTGAAGATTTATTACCGTGTTTGTGTGAGCAGGAGCGACAAAAAGGTGAAGTGAAGAAGAGAGGGAGAAACAGACAGAAAAACAGATAGTCTATTGGTTCTTATTGTTGGCGTGCTGATGAATGTGTCAGTACAGGACGTATCAATGACAGTGTAGTAAAATGCCTTCTGGTTCACCTCTCCTGTCTGTTGTGTCGTCTGCACCATCGACTGATTTTCTGTCAATTGCCATAGATGCAATAGATTCACTGTTTGGAGCACATGCACCAAACATGTGACCTTGTGTGTGTGTGATAGAGAGAGCGAGCTCTTGTGCCAGTGTCCTTTCAGTTTGTGTGTTTCAGTGTGTGTGTGTTTCAGTGTGTGCAGTCATGCTGCAGTATATCAGTGTAGCCTCTGTAATCTCTCCCCCTCCAGCATTTCCACTGCTGCTTCTGGACAGCTTCACTCCACGCCACAGTAACCAACCAAAATATTATATATGTAGATTTATTTAGCTAATATTAATGCTGATATTTAGTATATAAAGAGGTTTTCATTATTATTTTTAAGTACATTCATTAGATTTGTTACTGTTGGCCACATCATTCAGAATAAGATGCGTTCTTCTCATTGTTTCCTACAATAAATCATTAGTTTGGAAGTAGCAGGTAAAGAAAATATCTTAATCTGCATCAGCACTGTGCTGTTAATGATTTAGAAGGTGACTGTCACTCTTGACCTTAAGTGACCTGACCGGCTCCAGCTCTGCTGGACTCAGAGCTAAAAAAAAACAAGTTTCGGCATCGTGACGTCTGGGACTTTTTTAAGATTTCACAATTCAGTTGTCACATGTTGTCACAGCTTAATTAATTTGGTTGTGTAATAATCTACATATCTGGTGATGTGTAGACTGGTGACTGAAATAATAAATAGTATACTTAGTATGAAACGAACAAGTTATTTCAGTGATTGAAATGAGATCAGACATGACTTTGTGCCAGCTACATACACTAAAAATAAATAAAAACTACTTAAATGCATACATAAGTGTACAATGTAAGAGGAATAGACCATACTGTAAAAATATGTTCCGGCGATTATACACTAATGAAAACGTAGTTATGCATATTATATCCTGTAAACAGAGCCCTCTAAATCTTACATACTGGACCTTTTAAAGACTATAGACATGTCAAGGTATATGCAAGAGTGTAAGATCACTATATATATAATATGTAAAGTGTAAATATGTATACTTTGTGAAAATTGTAAGATTACCTGACTAAATCCTCATCTCAAGCGTTACATTAAGCTTCTTCAGAAAATGCATACTACGGGGACAAGCTCATATACAAACGCTTTTCATGGCCGATATCGATATTTGGATTGAATCTGCTCATGTAGCATTCATTTCATCATAATTTGACCATTTTCATGCTTGAAAGGGAAACATTTGTTCATGTTTAAAGATAAAATCTCCATCACCTAAGCTAAATCAGGGTTACTTGCTTCACTAAACTTGTACATGAGGTCTGTTAAGAGCTATGCTGGAGGCTGATGAATAAAATCCTCCCACAGGACTCTGAATTAATCACTCTAACAATAAAATCAGCATGTCCGAGGTGGAAGGTGTTACCTGGACCATATCAGATTTGTAATAAAAACTAATATCACGGTGTGCTCCCACTTAACAGGCATAAAAAGTGTCCAGATTCTCTTTCTTATCTCCCATCATCCTCTCCTCCTCACCCTCTCTCCCTCTTTCTCATATTTACTGAAAGCCGACTCCCTCCCTCACCTCCTCCCCTCACTGACACACACTCTTATATTTGTATTTCCTACCCTTCCACGCGCACACACACACACACACACTCTCTCTGACATTCACATTCACACATTTCAAACTCTCCTACAAAGACACCACTTTCTCCACCTGACACCACTAATTATTTATCTATATATCGGACACATGCACACACACGCGCGCACACACACTGCCGTGTGTGTTTTCGGTGGATGGTTTTCCAATGAAGCGTTTCTTTGGGCTGGTGTTGGAGCGACTGGTGTTTCTATCTAAGAACCTCAAACTGAGTAAATGCAGGAAACAGAAGAAGAAGACGCTGAAAAGCAGGAAAACAAAACCATCGGTGAGTGAGACAGAAGCGCTTTACTTTATTTTGTTAAATATAGGTACATACACCACGTAAAGATTAGAACTAACACTAGTGTGAGTTTTGTTTTCTTATGTAGACGTGTTTTTACAGACACAACTGGCCAAATTAGCATTACAGTGGTGTTAAAGTGGCGCAGGATGTTAGGAAAGCACAGAGTTTGCTGTTGTTTAATCAGGCTGGGACACAAGGATGCATGCCACCCTCTTATAGTTAACACATTGTGTTTAAAATGCCCAGGAGCAACAAATAAAATGAGCACTGATGTGTTTTCGCAGCAGACTAACAGAACAAGACTGTTTGTCACTCTCGCCTGCACACAGTCTCACTATCTGGCAATCTCGTTCTCCCTCTCTAATGCCTAAAATAGCCAGAGTCACTCCATTCAACACCAGAGGCAATTTGGGAACCACAACTCAATCTGCCTCTGCCTGTGTGTGTGTGCGTGTGTGTGTTTCCTGTTCACTGATGTTCAAATTTTCAACAATCAGAACTGGTATGCACTCATGACTGACATTTCAGATCTCATACTGTGCAAGTTCCTCTTAGTGTGCTATCATATTATATGCTCTGTGATATTTCCTTTAGTACTATTGTGCATGCATAGATGGTTCCTAATGTCTTAATGTAAAACCTATTTACTGGTAACTTTAGAGTAGCCAACCCACCGCAGCATAATGTTTGTTGCTTTGGTGAATCTGGCCTGCTTTTGACCCATATAGTCTGGTCTATCTATGGAGAGTTTTCAGGTGATATATTGTCATCTACACTGTAGCGGCCATACTGTCAAGTCCACAGTGGGTGTAAACAGCAGATTGGGTTTCAAAACACATCATTTCTCAGCACATGTCACAGAAGGAACAGCACAGGTGTAAATAATGCAATCATTTGGGAGGAATTCCATTTAGCTCAGCCTCATGTTTCTGGTATTGTGCGTGCTGGCTCACTGCCACACTGTCATTGCTTTCTGGGACCAAGCAGCAACCTCCGTGATTGTGAATAAAGCGTATGCAGAAGTGCCATAAACTGCAGTTCCTCGAACGTCCACTAGAGGCTGGCTACAGAACAAGTCGACCTCCATAAGCTCCCATGTTAAAATGTTCAACTTCACAGCAGAAATAAACATGTTTACAGCCTGGTACAAAAAAACTGCTTAGGTTCCTGTAGCTAATTTCCTAATTTCCTTTTGTAACTCACATTCAAATTATATTAAGGCCACTTTGATTGACAGATAGGAGACATTACAGATGGCTTCAGGCTTCAGGCCTCAGGCCTACCGATGATTCACGTCTTTGCTGAATTTTAGATTAGGAGTCTGAAGAGGCAGGACTGCGAAGATGGCGGTGACCAGAACTGCATATTCTGACCAGACACATCACACATATACTGTTCTTTCTTTATACTGTCAGTGGAATAGACCAGAGCCATTCCTAATATTATTAGTTCCACCTTTACTTTTCCTTCTATGACAAGCTAAAATGTCTTCTGGGAAGAAGGCCTGTATTACAGTATGTGTGCAAAGTTAAGTGATATTCTGTTTTTGGCAGGAAACTTAGGAATTAGTTTGAAGTCGAAGTAATTTGAGGTGTACTCATTTTAATGATGACTCAGACCATGTAATAAATCAGGTCAGATAGGAAAAGAAACATTGGATTTTAGATTTCTACATCTGCACAGAGCATTTACAGTACAAAAGCTAAACTGCAGTGGTGGAAACTAGAACCTGTCCGCATGTTGAAGTGTCTTTGAGCGAGATACTGAACCACAAAATGCTTCCAGTAATTAGGCCGGTGCCATGCATGATAGCTCTGCCTCTATTGATGTATGAGTGTGTGTGCATGGGTGAATTAGAGGCAAAATGTCAAGTGCTTTTGGTAAAGGGCTATATAAATGCAGTCCATTTACCACTGAAATGAAAAATGTCAGTGGCTGTCCACTTCAGTGACCTTAGGTGTGATATTTTTCCTTTTGCAGTTGCAGTTTTGCAGTGCAAAAATCTCCTGAGTTTGTATGTTGCAGAGATTAAAACCACAGTAGTGGTATTTTTTTCATGGTCAAAAATGTTGCCAGAGATTTGTTTATTTCTATGTTCAACACAGCTGGTAGAAGATTAATAAAGGTTGTTTGTCACTAAAATTAGTGTTTTTAATGAGGTTAGAATGATGAATGTTACTTTTGTGCTGATTCTCCAAGAGAGGAGGCAGAAAATAGACTCTTGTGTCACAGTAACCTGCATTTGGAAAATGACAAATAACATCTCAGTTTTACCATGAACCCACAGTCACGCGACAACAATCTTTTTCCTAATCTCTACACATTTACTCAACGGTATTGCCTGAGCACATTGGATAAGATAAACTCATTATACTCTTCAATCTCTGAACACAGCGGCTATTTGATGAAGATTTAGCCTCTGGGGGCACCAGCCAAGGTTTGAGCTTTTGGTGTGGCCAGCGGATGTCCGGAGAACAGATGATGTATATCCAGGCCAAGACTTCCTCTGCAGTCCGTTAAGCAGCTTGCTACACGAGAATGGCAAGAAAGACACATCCCTGCTCATCTCTGTGAACAGATACCTATATAAGAATGCAGACACGTGTTTTTTTTTAAAAAACTAACAAAAGCTAAATCTAAATCACAAAGCTAGTCGACAGGTTCTGAGATTGTATTTCGTCCAGTGTATTCTGCCTCTTTTGCTCTCCACGTGGACTGGACATGGTTAATACTACCAACAGAACAGTTTCCAATGATAAAGTCTTGGTCCCTTTCCTGCAGATGTCGGTTTATAGAGATTATTTATTTATTCATTATAACCAAGTAGCAATTTCTGGGAAGTTTACTTTGACTGTGAAGTGAAGCCAATTCGGAAGTGTCAAAGACCTCCTTGATCTGTAGCCACTTGAGGCTGGCTACAGAACATTTCAACCTGCATAAACACGGGTGCTTTGATTGACAGGTAGGTGCTGTTACAGATGGCTTGTTTGAGCACACAGGTGTCATTTGGCTCGCCTCAGGTCAGGAAGAGGCAGGACTACCAACATGGTGGTGGCCAGAGCTAGTGATTTTGAGGTTTAAACTGGCTCCTCAGAAACCTACGAGTGACGTCATGGATAGGCTGTCCATTCTTTATAATGTCGGTGATGCTAACACAGTAGTCATTGTGAATGACATGAGTATGGAGTGACAGTAGCTAAAAGAACGGAGGCTAGACAGGAGGTGACATCATGACTTCGGCTTTCTATGCAAGACTATATAAAGCAACACTAATCATGTCTGAACTGAACTGATGCTGCAGTTGACCTCTCTGATGGTGCCAGATATTAGACCATTTATGGTGTAACTGGATAGACTGTGTGTGTTTGATCAAGGTCTCAACCATGACAAATAACATGAATTTATCGTGAATACTGTTTGGGGGGAATTATGAGTATTTTCCTGATGAGAAAACACACTCTGAATGATTTGATTATATAAAACACCCTTTCATCTCTGCCAGCAGTGCCTCAGTGTGACAAATGATGTTTCTACCATGTGAATCAGAAACACTGCAGCCCTTGTTAGGCTACGATTAGCCTACTTTAAATGGTTTGGGGACTACTGTGTTTGCATGTTTGTGTCTGTGTGTGTTTGTTCATGGATGTTGGCGTGTGTCTAATCCAAGCTTTAGGGAATGTGTTCCTGCTCAGTCCGTCTGCATGCAACCACAGATTACTTCACATGATCTGGGACAGGTGTATACGATGATGTGGATTAGTGTACAGTACGTATAGTATCTGTGTGTATGTGGACTGCGAGCATTGACATTGAGATTAAATGTGTATCTCTATCTGTGTGTGTGCCTCGTTTGGTCTGTGTTCAGATCCCAGATTACCCTAAATTTATCTTTGAACTGCCGACTGACTATCTGACATGACATCACTGGTGACACTGCCAGTGACATCAGCAGCGATAACACAGGATGTCCTTTTCTGATTGTTATTTTAATCTTTGGCTGCAGAATGTCGAGGATTTGATAAGAAAATGATTTTAGTGAAGATCATTATTGCTCAGATTTGAAGTCATGTATTTATTTTTCAGATACTGTATATTTTTTTGACATTTTTATTCACGCAAACATGCATAAACATACAGTTAAACTTAGCCATCGACAGACAGTATATCTTAAATACAATGATTTATATGAAGGCCTATGATAAATTAACATCTTAAACTTCTGAGACAACCATAATATCTTGATGCCAGAGAGTCCCAGACGTCCCATATACCAAAAATATAGCCCCATGCCCTCTTCAAGTTTTCCTCTTCATTGTTGATTCCAACCAACATATGTTCATATGATGCAATTTCTGACATGCATCCCATCCATTTTTTCCATCCATTTGTTTTAACATCCGGAGCATCCGTACTTTTTTCAGGTGTGTTCTACTTTAGTCTTAACTAAACTAACTAAAGACTTTGATGAGCTTAAACATAATTTTAGAACCTTTCTGACTTAATATAGAGAGACAAGATCAATTAAACATTATTTTTATTAGATCTAGATTAGATTAAACCCTTCTCCTGGGAATTGTATGTGTGTCTGTGTGTATAGAGCAGTTATTGATAGGTAATTAAAGCTGTGATCAATGTCTTGTTTAGTCTGACAGATGGCTGTATTATATTACAAGCTGCTGCCATTAGTAACTGTTAAACAAAGTCTGCTTTTCCCTTCCAAGAGATCTCAATGTCCTCATCACTTACATTAACATATGTTGTATCCTGAAAGCTTTAAGATTTAATTAGATTAAATCCACATCTGCAGCTCAGGTTTCTATGTTGCTGTCCAGGCCATGGCTCCTTAAATCTATTTGATTTAAATGCGCTGTTCCTGATTGGATTTTGTTGGAGTTTTTGTTGGTCTGTATGGATTAGAGACATTCACACTCAGTTTGTTAATTTACCTTTAACTATCTGCAGAGGTGGTGATCTTCACTGTCTTTCTGTTTTCATCAGGAATATCCACTTCTGAATGTGATCTCTCTTTGATCAGCCAGGTTTCTTCTTATTGCTCTGATATAAACAGGAGTGAAAATATAGTTATCACTGATTGATTGATTGGTTGGTTGGTTGGTTGGTTGGTTGGTTAAAGCAACATTGCATAAAAATTGGTATTTTTACAATGTAGTGCCCCCATTTTAAACCAGATCAAAAATCAAGCAAGTCCAACAACACAAAACATCCAACTATTACTTATATTAATGCCACTTTCTCTTTTTCTCTTCTCAGCTTCTTCCATCAACATCCCGTTTAGTCTTTTCACCTCTGTTACTATGTCCATAGGGGCTACTGAGCCCAGTTACATTGCCCACTTGCCCAGCTCTAGTTCTGGTGTGTCACTGGCTCCACTCCCCAGCAGCATTCCCCCATTCCCTCCTCTTCCCAGTTGTTCAAAATACCTGTGGTACAAACACTAACACTTCCCTGGTGCTCTAAGCTCACGGTCTGGGCTACCTGGCTAACAAACTGAGCTAACATTAGCTAATTATTAGCTATAGTTAGCTCAGGAAAATGAGAAAACATTTCACCATAAAATGTGATTCAGTTTCACCATAATCAGTTAGTGGTGTGTGACTTTGTGCCATAAGAGTTAAATGTATTTCTCGATGTTAAGACGTTTTATGATGTTTCATAAGTTTGTTTCTATGGTTACAGGTAATCCTCACGGTTTACCTCAATGACACCCAGCAGATGCTAACTGAGGTCCCAGTTACTCCGGCTACCAGAGTGATTGACGTGGTTGAGTACTGCAAAGAAGCCGGTGAGGGGGAGTGTCACCTAGCTGAAGTATGGAATGGACATGGTGAGTCTATCCAACCAAGCATCCATCCACACATATAACATTAATAAAATGACATTTTTTAAAACTTATTTAATACAATTAAAAGATGATATTAAAGATAAAAGCCCAGGCACGTGAATTATTAAGAGATGAAATGTAAGATCATTAGGAAGATTTAAAAAATATCCTTCTATGCAGATGATACACTGTTATATAAATCAGCACTACCTTGTAGTGTCAGCTTGTTACAGCATGTGAGCTCATCTGACACACCAACATAATCAGTCTGAGAAGTCTACACTTAAACTTCTTGATGATAATTAGAAGAATTGAACTGATGTAATGACTCTCATTTTTGGTCTGATTGAATCATGAACTCACTGAAGCTCCAACACAATGTGATGATGATGATGATAATTATTATTATTGTTCCAAAGTAGCCAGACCTCTATTTATATCCACACATGCACACACACATAATTCATCAGCATGTTCAACACTAATATAATTACTGTTGACACCCTCTTGACAGTCCTGTGAGCATTAGAGTATTTACACGATAATAAACTGGAATTATATGACAGGATAATCGCAGCGTGACGACGGCCTACATCGTTTTCTTTGAAGCTAACTGTAAACAATGTCAGATCCATATCACGGCTGCAGAATCAATAGAGTGCTAAGTGCCTACTGTATAACACGTGCCATTGTAAACTTGAATAGACCAGTCCATCACATTCAGACACCCAGAGCTACTGTGTCCATTAAAGCGTGGCCTACATTCATTCAATTGTATCTGCAGAAGCAATGATCCATATAACAACACAGTGTGTTTGTGTAGCGCTGTGGTGTGACCGAGCGGTCAGACTGACTATAAATGGCTCTAATACTATACTGTTTCTCAGAGGGTGACACTGTGAGGCAGCACATAATAAATGGTGTTGTGTCAAAGTGCTGCTGTGTGACGGGAGGCCGTGCCTCAAGGCCACAACCGGCCTCACGACTGGTGTGTGTATGTGGCTGCTAAGACATTGTCTACGCGTGTGTATTATTAGCTGTGGATTGATTTATTTTGCTGCTGGATGGAACATTAGAATACCCTGACCTTTACGTCTTTCTCCTTTATTCATATCAACGTTGAAATATTAACACTTACATATACATGAAAAGAGAGTTACAGATAAAACTATGTTAATAATACAAATAAACATTCAAATAGCATTTTACACTTAAGAGACATCAATTCAGCCATCTCAAATGTATGGTTTCCAATTTTGTTTTAGTTTTTTGTGGGGTGGTTTAACCCTTCATTTACATTTTTAATAGATTACACTTTTAAGAGAAGGAATATGATCTGGATTTTAAGCTTTGCTGTGTTTAATAAATCACTGAACATCATATTTTCCTTTTAATTACCGCTTTAAGTAGCTCTAAAGCTACAATATATGACGTTTACACTGAGGGAAACATCAACATCATTCAATTCGATTGCATTGAAAGATTTTGGTTGTCTTGTGCATCATTTCATACGCATTTTCACAAAATCCAGATTCACATATTTGGTGTCTTTTACAACTTTTGGATTTACAGTACAATTTATATGATGAAACTGTCTGTATGAATAATGTTTGACTGCGCAGCACAGTAAAGTGTTTTACTAGATATAACTTTTATATAATTATTAGAATATTATTTGAATATCATTTTATTTCAGACATTTTATTTGTCCTGTTACCCAGCACTGATAATGTATGTAATGATAAGTGAATGTATATAATGATCTCATTTATCTCTTCCTGGCTTCCGTGGATTAATCGCTACAAGCTTCGCTCTGTAATAGCCTGGCTAACGTCTTCTCACCCTCTGTCTCTCCTCAGAGCGAGTTCTCCCTCTAGAGTTGTTATTGTTGGATCTCCTCCAGCAGTGGGGAGCCAGGAGGCCGGAGGTCAGCTTCTATCTCAGACACTGCCCCTCCTGGACACAAGGTACAGCAACACACACAGACACACACAAACACGTTGATTCCACACAAACTTCTTACATCAGTGTGAATATGAAATGCTTACTGACAAGAACAGCTTTCAAATTGATTAGATTTTTTCTACCCCAGTGTTGAGCATCATTCACTCACATGAAGAAAACACACTAATAACACAGTTAGTGGTGTGTATGAGGTTTAGAGGAGAGGTCAGGGGCTTGGTCAGTAATTAGCCAGATAAGATGATTAGAGTTACATAACACAGACAGGGCAAACATGAAGGGGGGGGGGGGCAGAGACAAGGACAGGAAAATGTTTGGTCTGCTGCACGAATACCAGATATCCTGCCAAAATAGCTGTGCACAAAGCTCAGTGCTTCAGAGAACACACGTGTGAACTCAGTTAATCAACATTTAGCACTGATGCTAAACCAAATAGCCACGGTAAATGGTTTTCTTTTCTCTGTTAAACAAAGAACAAACAAGCAATTATGTAATATTTGTGCTCAAAGCGTACAGCAGCAGGGTTCCTGCTGAAATAATGTCACTGTACTGTCGCACTTGGTATGTTTTTGTGTGCTCCCTGCAGGCACAGGGCAACCTCACCACCTGCTGGTACATTCCCTTTTCTCCTCCCTTTCATTAAAAACATAATCATCATTCATTAGAATCTCATTATTATCGCATGCTTGTGACCTGTGAAGTGAATAATAAATAAATCATAACAACTCGGCTGAGTCATGGAGGCCCATTAAGGTTTTCTCCGTGTGTGTTTTAATTGTTTATTATAATATCTGAGCTTTAGCGTCTGTAGCTAAAAGTTTGTTCAGCAGTGAACTGATTTTTAAGGCAAGTTTCCTTCCGGGCACAGTTTAGGAGCAGCAGGACATGATCTAGAGTAAAATTAAAAAATATAGCAGCGGTTCATTTAGCCGCCTGCTGTGAAGAGAAGAGATCTTTTCCCCCTGTCCTCTCCTGTTTCCAGCACCAAAAACATCATACACATGTAGTTTTGATAGGAATGACTGCCATCAACATACGACTGTCAGTACATTCACCTGTTTTTTCAGAAAACAGCTTCTTAAACTAACCAACAGCTCTCCGAGGATCAGAGCAACACATTACTCTAATATATTACCTCCTCCCAGGCTAATTTAACATCATCTGCCCTCTGTGGCTTATTGAAGGTGCCTGCTTGAGTTTGCACCTCCCACACAAGGACATAGGCTTCCTCTTAGAAGCTTGCACCAAATGATCAGCCCTGTAACGGAGGGGGAAATGTTCTTATTGGGATGGAACAGAGGTAATTAATCAGTCAGATCCATGTCCTGCACAACTAATGATGATATATTTCTCAGTGTGTCCATAAATGTCCTGTTGAATATTAACAAACAGTTTTAACTCTCCTGATGTGGCAGCGTCTCATTTAAATCTATGGTAATTAAAGAAAATTGAAGGTTGAAGGTGCTATTTTATCTGCTCATCTGGACGTTAAGAGCTGTATTAACTGCTCTATTGACTGGAAGTGAAACTCTGGCTGGGATTAGCCCAGATTGGACCTGTCTGGTCTTAGTAGAATTAAAACCAATGATGCTATTTATAGAAAGACGGAGCTAGGTGTAGATGAAGTGGTGGGCGATTTCACTTTTTTTATAATTTAGTTTTATCTTTATCCAAATATCACTTCCTTTGAAATGTCTCTAAAATGTTCTTCTTCTTGTGTTACAAACATACAGCCATACATAAACATATAGACTATGCAAGGTCTTATTGCAACACCGTGTCCTCTGCGTTTCAGTGCTGTCACAGCAGGCAAATTGCCAACAACATCCTCTGCAGCCTTAGTAGGAATAAGACTGAATGTAAATAAGGAGAAGTCTAACAAGGACACATACAAATAATAACGCTGTCAGGATCAGAATACATCAAAATATAAACATACAAGTAAATCGATTTTTTTAATCTATATGTGCATGTAGAGGAAGGGAAAGTGAATTTTCACAGCCTGAGGCCAATGTTCATCGCCTGTTCATTTATCTTTGAGATAAGACACACATGGTTTAGTGCTTAATTAGGGCCCGCTCACTCTGTGTGTGTGTGTGTGTGTGTGTGTGTGTGTGTGTGTGTGTGTGTGTGTGTGTGTGCGTGTGCGGTCACATCAGTCACATGTCTACAGCAGTCTGCCAGGCCATGAGGCTCTGCTCACCCTTCTTCTTTTATTTCAATATCTCTGCTCAGATTTCTTTTCATTGTTCATTTGTATGCAGGAAGTCAGCAGCCTTTGGAGCAGAGCTGGACCACAGAAGCAACAGAGAGTGCTAATGACAGGGTAGGTGGACACACACACACACAAGCTGTGTTATGCATCTCTAATTAGCTCAGTCTCAACATCCAGGATCTATTGTGCATGTAAATATCTCTAAGCACATGATTATATTGTTCAAAGCTTCACTTCATTTATATGCTGTGGTCAATTGTAAAGGCCTGTACCCCAATTTATCCTAATATGAGATTTAGATTCAACACAATTACAGTATCTGTATATGTATACACATATATACAGTGTTTAAGTTCAGGAGAAAGACCAGCTTGATCAAATAACTATTGTATCCCTAAACCTTCATTTCCAGAATACCAGCCTGTAAACTCCTTGTTTTACCCTTGAGATGTTAAACCTAGGGCAGCACAGTGTGTGTGCACAGTGTGTGTGTGCACTGTGTCTGCCTGGGTTCTCTCTGGGTACTTTGACGTCCTCTTCCACCCACAGTCCAGACATGTTGGTTAATAGTTATGAATGTGAGCATGAATTGTTGTGATGAACTGGCAGCTTGTCCAGGCTGTACCCTGTCATGTCTCCAGTCCCTGCAATGCTGATAAGGATAAGCAGTTGTGTAAAATGGATAAATAGATGGATGGATTTTAACAGCACATACAGATAAAGGTGTTTAGAGGTGTTAGTATTTGGATTTTGTTACTTTTGGACAGAGCCGAGAGAGCTGTAGCAAAATATTCCTTTAATATATTTGTAATTTGTGATGTTTGACTTGATATATAGTCAACATGTAGTAGTCATAAACATGTTTTGGTGTGCATGAGTGTGTGCATATTGTACCTGTTGTATGTGCACGTCTGTGTGTATGTATTCGTCTGTGTGTGTAGTCTAGCGGATTAGCCCACGGATTAGTGACAGTGATGATTATAGTTCTCTACCAGTACCATGTGTGAAAACACACACACACACACACACACACACACACACATGTAGTATATAAGCTATACATAAAGTCTAATTTCTGTATATATTTTTAAATACAGGCAGAAAAGGAGATGAAATGGGATTTAGCCTTTTGTCACCAGCCTGACTAACTGCCATTAGCTAACCATGTTTTGTTCTGCTTGCTTTCTGGATCCTGTTATCTTCTCTACAAAATAACGAGTCATGTCGTAAAAAGAGCAGCTGACTTCACGCTAGCAGCTTTTTATTTATCACTAACAGCTATTTTCAACCATGTCGGCTTTTGTATTTGAGCCCAGACTAGACGCTTTGCTTTGTGCACGTTGGTTTGGCCTCGGTTAGCCAGTCACCAACCATGTTTGTGTAAATGTGTGTGTCTGTGTTGGTCAGTCTGCTTGTTAGTCAGCCTGTGTGTGTGTGTGTGTGTGTGTGTGTGTGTGTGTGTGTGTGTGTGTGTGTGTGTTCATGTGTTGGTCAGTCAGTGAAGGTAGGATTAGCTTGGTCCCATGACATAACCAGGCTAAGAGGATTTTTAGCTAGCCAAGCAGCTCCTCCTCCTCCTCCTCCTCCTCCTCCTCCTCCACCCTCTTCTCTCCCTCTCACCTCACACACTCCTTCACACATTCGTCTTGAGGTATCCGTCTTTCTTCGTCCTCTACCATTTGGTTTCAAGCAAAAGCAAAGAGTTTAAAGCAACACCGGAGCGTGAGGGTGAGTTTTGGAAATGTTTATTTTCCTGTGGGTGTATATATGGGCCTGTGTGTGAAGCTCAAAAAGTGTGTGTGGGTGTTTGCTTTACACTTTCTACCCACCTTACACTCCTTTGCCTTCTCCTCACATCAGCTTGTCATACATAATAGAACAACTGAAAACTGTAAGTAGGAGTAGAGGTGACTTTGAAGTGTGTGTGTGTGTGTGTGTGTGTGTGTGTCTTTCTTTTCTCGTCGAGTTTCAGAAAGTTTTCTGACTTTGATCCTAGATAGACTCACTCACACACACACAGACGACGCACACCTAAACAAACCACTGGACAGGCATGTGTCAAGATGGGACTGTTGCCCATGTGTTTCTGTGTTTCTGTGTGTGGGTGTGTGTGTGTGTGTGTGTGTGTGTGTGTGTGTGTGTGTGTGTGTCACAGAATCAGAGCAGAGTGTGTGTTTAGGTCAGTGTAGGTCAATCTGGACGGCTCCTTTGGACATGTCTCTTTGGCCTTGACGGTTATTTTGTCTGTGCATGTGTGTGTGTGTGTGTTTCTTAGGGATGTGTACTCTAAGTCAGGGTGTGACTCTGGGCTCTATAATCATATCCAAAAGCTCTCACTTACTCACACAGACACACCCACCAGATGATGTTTCTTCCCGCAGAATGATGTAAACATGACAGCGCTGACAATTTTGTGTGACAGAGAGCGTACAGCAGATTTATTTAGATTCATCTCAGTGCTAAGCCAGTTAAGCCATGCTAGCACCCAAGCCATAAGAGTCCACTGTTTTCTTGACAAATATATGAAGGATTGCCACAACATTTTACTACTGGCATTCATGGTCCCAAGGGGAGGAACCATTATGAGATACATTTGCACTTGGTGGGACGCGGTGACAGCTGATGGTGGTGGTAGACTGCTGGCTTTGCATGGAGAATGTATCACATTGTTACGCTTGTAGGTGTGCAGAGTCTCTTTGTGTGAAGGGGCCATCTCTTAACTGCTCATTTATGGTCTGGCACAATTTACCATCTTTGTCTCAGCTAATTTCTTACTACCTATAGGTGACTAGCTGTCCAGCTGGCTCCTTGCTCAGTCGCACTCTATTTTTCTCTTCTTAGCTTCTTCCGTCCACATTCCCTTCGGTCTCTTTGCCTCTGTCAGTATGTCTACAGAGGCTGTTGAGCTCAGTTACAATACCAGCTTGCCCAACTCTGGTTCTGGCACGACACTCCCCATTAGCATTTGTCATTAGCATTTGTCTGGGCCACGATGATCTGAGCTCACTGGCGCACCCTGCTAACAAACTGAGCTAACATTAGCTAACAGCAGCTACTGTCCGTTAGGAAACTCTGCAAATCTCAGAGAGCCTTTACAGAACAGGACAGAAAGAACATGTTTTTCATGAAATATGATCCAGTTTCACTAAAATCTGTGAAACAGTTAGAATAGAGTGCAGAGTGGGAATGACACCGTTGACCTGATTACAAGTCAGTGTAGCAACAAAACGATTTAAAATCTTTTATTTTATGTAGAAAAGTTACACAATGTTGCTTTAAGGTGCTAAACATCAGCATGTTAGCATTGCCACTGTAAGTATGTGAGCGTTGCAACGTTGCAAAGTACTGTTGCACCTACAATAAGCACACCCTCTCCGAGCTGTCAGCGTGGCTGTGGACTCAGTCTTGTTTTCAACTTTTATCCTCAGTGCAAACCTACTATTTGTGACAAACAAAACAAAGTGAAGTGGTGGCATTTAGTTTTTTGGATAACTGGATATCATTACTATGATGCTATAGAAGAATTATACGTAGCACTTACTGCCCAACACTGGTGTTTTGCAGACAGTGAAGAGGAGCCTGTTGTGTGTGTGGGCTGGGTCAGTCAAACAGCAGCCCTATCTCAACATTCCCTCCTTCTCCTCGTCCTATAAACCTCGCCCTTAACCTCAGACCGACCACGGGGACGGTCACACATTTTGAGTTAACACACACACACACACACACACACACACACACACACACATGCATAGCCGAGTCTGCTGATCCGACTGTGTGTAACTCTACCCCATCCAGCTGTGTGTGCGAGCACTGCTGAGGGATATATTAAGGAATCAGGTGTGTCTTCGTGTTTGTGTGCTCTTACACACATGTCAGGAGGTTGTGTTGACGCAGATTACGATGAATATTTTTACTGTGTATCGTCACTAGAAATGCATCTGTGGGTTATATGACGGGTCTGGGGTTCAGGGACGTCAGCAGACTCGAATCACTTACAGAAATTCACTCGGGTGATGTTGTGATAAAAGTTTGACTTATCGCTTATATTATACATCATATATACATACATACATACATATATCATACATCCAGAACATATTCTGGATCCCCAAAACTATATTAAACGGAGGAAATATACAAGACGTTTTGAAAGATATGTGCTCCATTTTCAGATTTGGTAACATTATATGCTCCAGGCATGGCAGGAAAGTCCCTGTTTGGGTGAAATCTGGGTGGTATTGTGTTACACCAGAACTTAGATGGATAAATCGTGCCTATACTCTGCTGAAGGTGTTCACTGCTTTGCCCAAGGACACTGTCAGGACACACGGCTGTTGATGGACAAGCTGTCTGCGGTGAAGTTCAAAGATGTGACCTTTCAGCGACAGGATGATCTTTGTAACCAGCAGGCCACCCCGCTGTGTGAACGTTAGTCACTGGAGCGGTTCTGATAACAGAGCTGGTCCATTCGGGGCTGCAGGAATGTCTGAAGGTTGTTATTGTAGATTAGGAGGAATATTTTTACTGGAGGCGTACAGCAGATGGGAAGGGGATGGGTTTCATTACTGATGGGACCTATGATTGGAACAACATGTCTGTGTGTGCCCTGGTATATGTGTGCATAACTCTGAGAACATATACACTGTTGGGAAATGTAATACTCACACACTGAGAAGGTCAAATATCCCCCCATGTGCTTCAGATTAAAACCATGATCACGACATATGTGAAACTGCTGCAAAGACTATTGAGCAGCGGCAACATGAGATGGTCGTGGTGACTGGCGTATTACTCTACGTTCCTCCTGAGTAAACCCTCACAGTGATACATTTACATCTACACACTGGATGTACGGCGCCAGTACCACTAAGATACAGAAGAAACTAGTGTGGAGAGTTTTCTGTGTTCATGCCAGTGATGGCATTCAGAATTTGAGAACTGAAAAGCCTGTAAGCAGCTCTACCGAGTGTTGCCAGATTTGATTCCAACAAATAACCCAACCGGAGCCTTGAGCATGCCCCAGTTGTCATAAAAATGGGCCATTTCTTTTTTGCTTTGGATTGCAGAGGGGCTTCTTCTTTATGGAATAATACTTAAAAAAATAAAGTGTAAAGGTGGGATAAAGTGGGATATTGTGATATTTTCTTAAAGAAAAGCACATAGACATGCACATTTGTCAACATATTTATGGCCATTAGTTAAAATTAAAGTAGTTTGCCTCTGCAGAGCATCAATAGAAAACAATAAGGTGTCAGAAGATGTGCCCTTCAGGTGTTCTGTTTTATTAGTAAAGCTTCATAAACCCTGCTGGTCGTGCTTGATGTCCACTACATATACTATTATTATCATTATAACTGTGTTTAGTCATACCTCCATTAAAGTTTATAGTTATAGTTATCATTATTTTATTGTTGCTGTGCATTAGTGTCTCTCTCTAGCTCTATCTATTTATCTATCTACCCTCTCTCTCTCTTTAAGTCCACTGATCGATGGCCATCCACCATTAGGCCTGGTTCTGCTTGAGGTTTCTGCCTTAAAAGAAAGTTTTTCCTCGCCTCCATCACCAAGTGTTCTTCTTCATGGCATCCCTGTCATTCTCTGTTCTAATTGGAAGAGAGAAATGGCTGATACATTTGAATATTGCCACTAATAATCAATAAAAATGTACCAAATTATCACAAGCCGCTCTATACATTTTATCTGCCCAATAACATTGATCTCACAGCAATAACATTGAGCTCTGCCAAAATTCAATCTTGTTGAAATTTAATCCTAACCTGTGATCAGTTCAGCCAATAAGAGAAAATGTTTTAGTTTAGTTGGAGAAACTTGCTTCAAGTCCAGATCCATTAGATTAATGACATGACAGGTGTGAAGTTTGTCTAAACTGAAGAAATAATGTCAACATGGAGCCAATGATGTGCAAGGAACATGTGTGCTTTCATCATGGTCAAATAAATACTACACTTTGTAAAATTTGAATGTTTTCCCTTGCCCACCTTTCCCTTATAGTTATGGCAAAAAATACTGGCACCCCTGCATTTCTGTCACATAATGCACTACTTACTACTACGTACCACTAACAAAAATGTTGCAATCACAAATGCCTTGGTATTTTCATATTATCTTCTTTTATTTGCGTTGGAACAACACAAAACAAATGGAGAAAAAAAAGCCAAATCTAAGATATTTTACACAAAACTCCACAAATGGGCTGGGTAAAAGTATTACCACCCTCAAATGACAAAAAATGAAATCAATCATTTCCTGTAACCATCCATGAGTTCCTTACACCGCTGTAGTGGAGTTTTGGACCACTACAGGAGAAGAGAAGAGTGGTATTTAGAAAGCAGGAGGTTTCAACAGATGTTATGAATATTAATGTCCTTTCATGGTGTAAATGCTTTTAAAGTGTCTGAAAAGAGTCCACCTCTGAAGGGAAAACAACCTTTAAAAACTACTGGATATTAATGACGTACTGTCATTTTATCGCAATATTACTACCAATAATAATGTGTTACATTTAATTATAAAAAACAAGACAGATCACTTTTAATATTCCTACATTGTATGTTTGCAGTGAAGTGAAGTCCAACTAACACACACAAAGCCCACTCACAGGCACAGATGCGACAGAAACTCCAGTCTGCTTTTATTATTATTGTGTAGTGTGTGTGCGTGTGTGTGAGTATGTGTGTGTGTGTGTATCTTTATCTGTGTGAAACAGATTTGTGTCTGTTTCGCCAAGTGAAAGAGAAAATGTGTGACGCAGCAGTTACAGGTCACATGTCACTGTGTGTGTGTGTGTGTGTGTTGCAGAGAGTGAAACAGAGAAAAAGAAGAGCACAATATGACGCAGCAGGAGTCAGCTGTTACTCTACGTGTGTGTGCGCATACATGTGTTATGTGTGTGTGTGTGTGTGAACCGGACGTGTCTGACAGGAACGTGTGCCACGAGATCGCCGTGCACGCTACCCCACTCATTAATCTGCCAGCAGCATCATCATCGTCGTCATCATCTTCCTCTTAACACACATCTGGGGGGGGTTGATTGAGAGCAGCGAGTGCCCCATCAGGCTGTGGTGCAGTGATTTCCCTTCAGAGAGAAAGTGGGAGAAAGAAAGAGGGAGGTGCGAGGGGGGGAGAGAAAGAGGGAGAGAAGGGGATGTCGCTGCAGCAAAAAGCCAGCTGCAGAGGGGATGACAAGGATTGAGAGAAAGGGAGATGAAGGAATGCAGATATAGAAAGAGATGAGGATTCAGATGGATGGAGATGTGTAGAAGGAGGGAGATGAAGACATAAACAAAAGGATGGAGGTGTTAGAAGAGAACAATATCGATATAGAAAGGATAGAAAAGTATAAAAAAGAAATGGATCTGTTGATTTTCTCGGTCGTTTTCCAGGTTTACATGTTTGTTTACTGTAGTAATTGAATGCAGTGTCACGTTAGTGGGCTTTACACGTCATATGAGAACACACCAATGCCGGAGAGAGAGTTCGTATGAGAGAGAGAGAGAGGTGGATGGAGCGTGGGCAGAGCTAGAGAGAGGGAGAGAGCGGGGGAGAGAGTGTCGTAAATCACTGCACATCACTGGGCGGACGAGAGGGAAAGTTGTGATAAAGATCGCTCTTGTTTCTCTCTCCCCTCTCCCACCAAACCTCCCAGGCTTTTCTCTTTCAGTCCTCTGGCAACATTTTTTTCCAGCTGAAACCTGAAAAAGGGTTTTTGCTGTTTTCTCTGAGAGAGTCTGTGAGGATGGAGTGGAATGAGGTGGATTTGGTGCAGGAATTTACTGTTGAAGGACAATGCAGCAAAATTAAAGTCCGCTCCTGCAGGATCACATGGGACAGCCTGCAGGTAAATACAGCACAGCGGGAGGCTGATAGAAACTGCATGTTAATGTCAGCTGTGGAAGGGGGGGGGGCAGCAGCTCGCGGCAGCGCAGTCTTGCAGGATGTTGTACAGAGTGTTAACAGCGTGAGCAGCAGAATACATGACACTGACGTGAACTGTTAACTTTTCAGTAGCTGTCGGACGCATGTCATTCTTAGAAAGATAGACAAAGCTGTGCATAGAGGATAGAAACTTTATCGACAGATAATCCCAACAATGTCACAGCACCAGCCACACTAGTGATCCTTATTCCAACCGAGGACAGTCTTCTAAGGCTTTTAAACCAAGCAAGGCAATTGTATTTGCAAGGCAAGTGGTGTTACATATTATATCTGCCTTACAAAACCACATATATGTAAAATGGTAGGTTTTTAGATCAGTGACCAAGCTTTTTCCGACTGCCTGTAAAATGTAGTTTTGAAAGCTCCAAGAATCAATGATTTATTACAAGATGGAGCCAGAGGTTCAGTTTAGAGGAGGGTTTGAGAGAAATCTGTTTACTCACCTTTTGAATACATCTTTATAACACAAGAGTATGGCACTACATACCAGTACTTAGTGATGTATGATGAAATCATAGCTTTGAAATTTTGGAAAAACAAAATCTAAATGTATGTGGTTTGAATTCCCCATATCGACATTTTAGGAGATAAAAAGATGAAAAGTAAAAAAAATTAAATTAAATTAAAAACAAGTTGCTAGAGTGGTGAAATTCAGACACCAAATTTTAATATGTATATGAACATCAACATCTTGGCTACCTACTCTGTTCTGTCATCAGGTTATGTTCTGTCAGTCGTGTGATCCAAGAAAGTTCAGATGAGTGTCTCTAAGATCCGGACACTTCAATTTTTAAACTTAGCATCTAGAAAAGTTTTAAGGGGGGAATTCAGACCACATTAATCCACAAATTTTCAAAATAAAATGTGCTATAACGCTCAACTCTAATTCTAAAAGTATTGGTGGTTAATTATCATAATCATCTACGTAGCTGCTTTTTAATTATTACGGCCTTTCATACTTCATACGTCTACAAATGATTTTGACAAGTTAAATAAGTTGTATGATGATCGGCGTTCAAAGAAACGACATGAATTCTGTACAGTTTTGTGTTTTTGAATATTGTCTACGTGCGCAAATACTGGCACTGCCTGGTCTCCTTTAAGGTGACAGCTCTGGATCAGAAAGGCATTAGCAGGAGATCAGTTTGTATCTGCACTCTTCATAATGCACATCAAAATGAGGATCTGCAGAATCCCACAAGTCAGCAGTTAGCTAATGACACATGGCCACTGACTGGAAAACCGGTGTAATGTGCATAATGTCATCGTCTAAAACCTGATGTCGTCTGCATTATGTTGGAATAATGCGTGTCTGCATTATGAAGAAGAGAATTATGTAAGTCAGCCTGAAGGTAGAGATGCTGTCTATAGCACAGTGTGGCTATCAGCGTCATTAATCACTGGTACTGATATTTAAATATGGCTAATGGTGCCAGAGTTAGAGCTTCCACTCCCTGAGTTGCTGTATGGATGGTGGGTTTAATTTATCTCACTGATTTCATATCTAAGAATTGCCATAACCCTCAGGGCTCTGGGTAATGGAGTCTTTCAACCGCTCCTCCCTGAGTCGTGGCAACGTCTCTGCTGAGATATTTGAAGATTTTCTGAACATTTAACTAAACTGACTGAGGCTTGCAATCCCAAGTCGTTTTCAGATCATTTCTCTCTCATCTCTGGTAGAAATTGAATTTTGAATGAAATCCCCCTGATGCTGTTCACGCCCTTACACTTTAGGCCCCTTAAATCCCAATGACTACAGGCGTCTATAAATATCTCCATATTCGGCTGATGTTTCAAAGCAATGTTCACTACAGACAGTTGAGATAACTCACCAGGGTTAATCAAAGTAATGAAAACAACAACAAAATTGGAGAGTTTAACTTTTTTATTCCAAAATAAAATGATTTAATAGGGAATTAATCTTATTCATGAGACATTTTTGTAACGTTTTGTTTGGAGTCATAGATTGTACAGAGATCTCAAAACTTGCGCAAAATAGAAAAGTTTTAAAAAAGTAAAAAAAGTTTTCTGTTCATCTACAAGAAAGTAAAGTGACCCTTCAACACTCACTACACACCACAGACCACTTAATCTCATTCTGAGGTACAAGAGGCACTATAACATTGTTCATGCTCATTTCTCATGCTTCAGACTTCCCATCACAAACTGAACTCTGGTGTTCCTCAGAGTTCCCATTCGGGCCCTTTCCTGTTTCCATCTACTGCTCTGAATGTTTTGCTCCTTTACTTTGTGTACTTGTTGCTGTATTGGACTACAGCACTGTTGAATGCCGTTCCTTGTGTTTTCTCATCCTCATTTACGTTCAGAGACAACACCCTACGGCATAGGGAATCCAATCCAACAGCAACAAAACAAAACAAACAAACTGGTTTTAAATGTCTATTTGTTTGGCACTCTTTGATAGCATTTGATATACACTATACTGTAAGTGACGGACATTCTTATCCTAAAATCCATATTTTCATTTATCTATATCTTTTAATGGTTAAAAATGAGAATATTATGAAAGCTAGTCCCATACAGAGTCATGAAAAGAAAATTACAGACAACACTGTAAGCCTGTTTGACGTCACTTAGTAGTGTAGTAGTATGTTTTAATCCCCTTTAGTCTGAGGCTTGTTTAAGAAGGCCTGGAATGTGGTGAATTAGCACATGATGCAATAAGCTATACTGATAATGTTACATCATACTGAGTCATTCACACATTTCTGCAGATCTGCGTTGTAAGACAAGACTTAATCCTACCATTGTGTTGTATTCTTCTCTACATTAGAGCTTTATTTGATGCAGTGCAGAGCTACACTGTCAGGATGTTTTATGGTCTTTTAACTATGTAGATAATCAGTTACATACCGGTTAGATGTTCACTCAGAGGAGAATTTTTTAAACTTTTTTTTGGATAGTCTTGTTTCACAGCATACTGAAAATCAGTGTAGCAGACCAGGTGCAGTGTGTGTGTGTGTGTGTGTGTGTGTGTGTGTGTGTGTGTGTGTGTGTCCATGAATGAACGTATACAATAGCAGGATGTGGCTGGGCAGAAACCTTCCGCTGTTGTCTGCTAAAAGCATTTCCCCACCCCTCTGCTCATTACAATCACAGAAACATTCGCTCCGGTACATCCACAAATACAGCTACATGACACGATGTTCTGCTGTGTGCCCGAGTTGATAGGACACCCCTCTGATAGTAAAATACAGGACAAATGATGACAAATGATTAGGGTTTTTTTTTTTTTCAGTTGATCAGGGCTATTTCCCCCGAACCAATACTATAATTCTGTCACCCTGCCAAGGCCACCAGCTGCTAGCCTAATAACATTTCTGTAGCACACTGAAGGTGCACTATGACCTAAAGTGTGAGGTGATATGTGTGTGCAGCTGTGCGCTGTAGCCTAGCATTCATCACCTGTCACTGTTTGGGTTTTCATCTTGCCAGTAACGGACGTACTGTATTAATATAACTTTTTGTGTGTGTGTGTGTGTAGGTTCCCCGTGTGGAGCTGACCCTCTCTGAGCTCCAGGAAATGGCCACAAGACAGCAACAACAAATAGAGGCTCAGCAACAGATGTTGGTCGCCAAGGTAACTCATGCACGCGCACACACAGAGCTGTTGGATGGATTGCCTGTCAGTTAGTGTAAGGTTATCTACATTAGAGTCTGTCTGAAAAGGTCGGCTTTGAGGCACCAGGAGCTATGGCCTTGGAGGAATTTGTGTGTGTGTGTGTGTGTGTGTGTGTGTGTGTGTGTGTGTGTGTGTGTGTGTGTAAGGATCAGGGCTCATACGTCTTCCTTGGAAACAGGAACATGTGATCTAGGTCAGGATTTAAGGACTGACAGGAAAGAACAACTCCAACTTTGAGTCAAGGGACCACCGTTCACCTCCAGGATTCATGTGTGACAGCATTGTCTGTGTGTGTGTGTGACACACAGATCATGGTCATTCCCACATTAGGAAGTGACCTTTGAATTGACAGGAAATGAGGTCAGCGGGGAGATACAGCTGCTGGGAAGTTGAAGCAGAGTTGTACTCCAGGAAAGAGTCAGAAAGGCGAGCCAAAAGAATAAAACTTGACGAAGTCTGCTTAGTCTACAGTGAATAAAAACACTTTCAGCAGGGAACTTTTTTCAAGCACCAACTTTGATTTAACCAATTTTGTTTCTTTAAAGCCAACTGTGGCACTGGCAATTTCATCTGGCAACTCTATCCTGATATTCAGCATGTTTAAAAACAGCAATTCCCCCTGCTAAATACCAGCTATTAAGTGTTTCCTTCCAGTGTGTAAGTGTTGAAGTATTTCCTTGTCTTGCAGTTTCCATCCTCTTAACATTAATATAATGCAACATGGATTGATGACTTCCAACGCAGTCCAAAACACAGCGACTGGCACTTTTACTCCTGCACTGTCCGTGTCATTAAACAAGCTACTGTTATGTAATGTGTCATTAGCATGTGTGTGTGTGTTTCCAGTGAATGGGAGGGGAAGGGGAGGCTTCTCGCCAACATTGTATTATCCTCTTCCTCTGTCTGTGTGTGTGTGAGTGAGTGAGTGTGTTGACTCAGAGAGAGACACACAGGTCAGCTGTACTACGTGCCAGCACGATACTGAGAGAGGTGTAAAGTGCCTCAGTCAGCATCACATTCGACAGACCTCTCTATCTGTCTGTTTATTCCTCCACTCCAGGCTATAGATGTATGCATGCAAACTAAATGCAAATTAATAGCAAATATATGATTAAATATAATTATATTTTCAAATGGCTGTAGGGAAACCTGCTTGCAATAGGCAAGTATGACTAGGATAATATTTTTGGTCTCATACACCGATGCAGAGCCACAGACCAGTCAGGATGTTGACCACTGTTCACTGGCGAAAGCATTAACAGTGGGCACATGAGCATCAGAACTGGACCATGGGACAATGGATTTCACTTTAGGTTCAAAACAACACTATCAGGTGTCAAATCTTGAGTCGCAGCCAACTTCAGGATGTCATTTAAGTGCTTGTGTGTGAGCCTTGAGTGCAGCTTTTTTTTATTGATGCTCATTACAGAGAAAACTTGTTCACAAAGGCAACAAACAAACATACACAAAACTTTATACTACTGATACTGATAAAATCTGTCCAAGCTGACATGTGGCAAAGCGACTAAGAATGGAAATGATGTTCCCTGATGGCAGTGGTCTCTTTCAGCAGGATAATGCGCCCTGCCACAAAGCAAAAATGGTTCAGGAATGGTACACGGAAATGAGTCTGAGGTCTCATTTCAATGGAGCATCTGTGGGATGTGCTGGACAAATAAGTCTGATCCACAGAGGCCCCATCTCTGAACTTAAAAGGTCTGCTGCTCACGTCTTGGTGCCAGATACCACAGCACACCTTCAGAGGTCTAGTGGAGTCCATGCCTCAACGGGTCAGGGCATGGCAAAAGGGGGACCTACAGGGAGGTGTTGGCTGATCGGTGTATATGCAAGTCAAGGTGCTAATAAGGGCTCACCAAGACAAAACAATACTGCGTGTAAGAAAATGTGTGTTCGAGACTTCTGAGCTGTTCTGTCATCACCTTAAATATTGCTGCTTTAGCATGGTGTGAAATGGCTCGTTCTTTTGAGGCAAAATAAGGTTCAATATTTACTCCACACTCTCCAGTTCACCCCCACACACACGTTTTTAAGCCAGAGGTGAGTGAAGCTATGATGGGAATGATGACATGCCACAAAGTTTGTGGAAAAGCACAGGTGAAACAAATTTTGTCAACACTTTCTCCATTCCATTAAGCGTCGCAGTAAGCTACGTCATCTAAATTCAGTTATTTTTAATGTCACACAGTGATCACCTGTGCCTCACACCTGTAAAAGACCTGTGAGGGTGGAAAACGTTTGAACGACAGCTTATATTTCTCAAAAAGTAAAAAAAAAAAAAAACAGAAACTGGTATTTGCATAAAAAATTGATCAACTGACTTGCAACTGCAATATTTATATCCACTTTCTTTTTTGACAGCATCTTTAGCAGTCAGTACAAAGAAACTCTAAATGTCAACTTGATGAATGTGAAGCTGCTGAAACACAATAAACTTACCGGACAACAAAGTGACACACTGGCAGCGCGGA
Organism: Protonibea diacanthus; assembly: GCA_028641955.1. Classification (NCBI taxonomy): domain Eukaryota; kingdom Metazoa; phylum Chordata; class Actinopteri; family Sciaenidae; genus Protonibea; species Protonibea diacanthus. Next base: position 15,406,672 of record CM053987.1, read on the forward strand.
CGCTCAAAGCTGGAAACACTTAGAGAGAGAGGAAAAGTTATGATCCTGACTCTCATGCTTTCATGTCTAAAGCCTCTACATCCAACATTTATTGTAGGACTTCTTTACGCCCAAAGGAAATCTAATGTTAACCAGACCATTGTAGCACAGTAAGATGTCGTCGCCTCTTCACAGCTGAGCTTCGGTAGTAACGAACAAACTCGCAAAATGTTTGTAACCATTTATCAAACTTACTGAAGTCATGTTTGGTCTTTTGCTTCTAGGAACAGAGACTGAGGTATCTTCACCAGGGAGGCAGATCTAACCAGGGACAGACACAGGTGAGGTCCATATGTCCATCTGTGCTCTCTTAGTCTTTAATGTTCTATAGGCACCAAAACAAATCTGAACCTGTATGTTACATATGCTGGGACATTGTGTGGAGAGGTCAGTCATGAGTCTTTCTCCTCCAGTTATGGAAACACGAGTATTTATTTGCCAGTAGATGTTTAGCTTGTGTCTTCTCTTTGTCTCTCTTGTTTAGTCTGAAGCTGAGAAGCTGCAGAGGCTGAAGGAGCGAGTGGACACTCAGGAAGCCAAGCTGAAGAAGATCCGAGCCATGAGAGGACAAGTCGACTACAGTAAACTCATCAACGGAAACCTCTGTAAGCCCAAACACACTAAGCACACCGCATAGATGTATACATGATAATATACAGGGTGAGGGAAGCCTGTGCAAAATTGTTATTTAATATTTCTCCACTCTCTTCCTGGGTTGTGTCTCCAGCTGCAGAGATCGACCATGTCAGCAGCCTGTTTCAGGAGAAGCAGGCAGAGCTGCAGTCCGCTGTGGTCCGAGTCGACCAGGTAACGTGACGACGGCCGAGTGAGGTTTCATTATAACAATCAAAATCAAGCAAATATGTTAAGTCCTTTTCTAAATGGTTTTCTCAGTTGACGCAGCAGTTGGAGGATTTAAGGCGAGGACGCCTTCAGCTGCACTCAGCTCAGGGGGCACCCACTGGCTCCCAGGGTGCACCCAATGGCCAGAAAGGATCGCCGCTGTCTGGTCCTGCAGCCCTGGAACTGAGGAAACTCTACCAGGAGCTGCAGGTAAATTATACCATCTCATAATCTCTCTTCGTTTTAACACATTCAAGTTGGTTAATAATAGTTTTCACAAAATGGAGTGCATAAGACTTATAATGCTGTGTGTTTCAGGCTCGTAACCGTCATAACCTGGAGCAGAGCAGCAAGTTGGCCCAGAACAAGGAGCTCCTGAACAAGAGGAACGCCCAGGTGACGGTGATGGATCAGCGCATCGGAGACCTGAGAGAACGGCTGCATAAGAAGAGAGCAGAAGTACACAACTTAACTCTGAGCACAGATTCCTTTAGCTTATAGCTTGACAGCCACTTTAGGTCTAACCCCGCCTGTCTGTCTTTGCACCCCTTCAGTTGAGTCGTATGAACGGAGGAGGCCTATCTTCCCCTCAGACCACTTCGCATCCAAGCGGTGGAGTTTCGGGTCGAGTAGCGGCCGTCTGTCCCTACATCCAGGTTCCAGCGGAGGGCAGACAGGAGGCAGGGTACCCCCTGCCGGCTGACCCACCACCCAAACCGACGCCGCTCAGCCACATCCGCTCCCTCTCAGGTTGGTAGACTTTTTTTGTTTGTTGTTTTAAGGCGCACGAGACTGGGATCAGTTTGTTTGCCATCTTTTACACAGTTTCTACCTGCACTGTCTTATATCTCTATCTGGATCTAACTTTCTGTCTATTTCCTTTTCCTGTCTGTTGACTCCTTTTTTTCCTCTTCCCTTCTCTGTTATATCTTAAATGTAATGTTTTAATGTTACTGGTGGTTTTGTGATTGTTGTTTTGTCACGTGTTGATGTTGTGGTGGTGGTTGTGACTGTTCTTGTCGCTGTTTTGTGACACCATTGTGATGTCATCGTGTTGGTGGTTGTCACTGTCGTGGTTGCTGTTTTTCGTGGTGGGTGTGGCCATGCAGAGGAGGACAGGAGTGGCGTCAGGAAGACCCCCGGCCAGTGGAAAGTTTCAGATTTAGACATCGTCCTGTCAGAGCCCACTGACTCGTGGGAGGGACCTCGGTCCCCAAAGGGGGGCAACAGTAACAACAGTGAGTCCCTGGAAGGTGCCAGAGAAACGTACTCACCACTAGCTCCATTAGTGATAGATTAGCAGCACCTGCTTCCTCACTCTGTTAGGTCTATTAATAGTATTTCCTACGTGATTCAACTACAAATATGTTTTATTTAGGCTTAACCCTAAGGTAGACATTTTTTTTTTTTATTTCCAGTCCTGGGCTGAAAAATTTAATACTGTGGAGTGTTTTCTCTGTAGAACAGATGGTCTAGAGAACATAATCGAATCAGCAACAGAAAATGACCTCAGATTGTAAGGGTTGTATGTGTAAGGACACAGACATGACATCTGATCACTAGCAGCTGCTCAGGGTTAGGAAGCCGATCATAAGAAAATAAACTGAGGGCAAACCACAGTCTGGACTTAAACTTAGATTCAGTTATTCCTTCACATTCTTCTACCCAGTGTGAGAAGGTCAAATACATAATAATAAAATAATCATCTTCAGCTACGGATCCAAAGATCGAATACTCATTTTGCTGACTTCCAAATATCTCCATTGTAAATAAATTAATTTAAACTAAATTGTACCAAATGAAGAAATACAACAAAAATAGCAGAAAATTAGAAGGCCCAGTGTGTAAGATTTAAGGGCACATGAGTATTAGCTCTTTTTACAGAATGACATTAAAAAAAATCTAAAAAGCATAACTTTGTTTACATTAGTGTATAACACAGTGAGGTGCAATTGCAGTCCAAGAATCCCCACACACTGTACAATATTTCATTGACTTAAAGAAATACTTTTATATTTTTGGAAACGCACTTATTTGCTTTTTGTTCAACAGTTAAATTGATACCACTCACGTCTGTGCGATAAATATAAAGCTACATCTAGGAACCCATTTACTTAGCTTAGCGCAAAGGAACAGAGACCACAGGTTGTGTACCATACTATATCTTGAGTGGGGTACAGTGACTTCCTGGAGTCCTGTCCAGCCAGGTATTTAGTGAGTTTTAGAGTTGCTGTATTTTATTACCTTTGGACAGAGGCAAGTTAGCTGTTTTGCTTTGTTTCCACTGTTAATGCTGAGCTAAACTTCTCATCTACTCTTGGCAAGAAAGCAAATAAGTGTATTTCACAAAATGTTAAACTATTCATTTAAATGGTTGATGGTACATGATTAAATCCATCACTCTGTCTTTACTTATTGTTGTCAACATCCGCCACATAGCTAGCATCAGCATTTTTAACGTAACACAGCCTTTCATTAACCGCCGACCATGTTGTATCGGGCCACTCACTCATACTTATATCTCAGTTTCACTGAGTTACACTTGTGGGTGTAAGTAAAGTGTCTTAAACCAGCACTGATACAAATCCCATTGTGTTCTTGAATGCCAAACCAAATGCCACAGTTCTATTTATTGTCCCGGCTTATGTAATGCGGAAAATACATAGTGGTAAATCATGTCAACAAGCCGAGCAGACAGGCACAAGTAATGAATGAAAGGAAGTGTGAGGTATGCTAACTTGTAGCTATATACAGTATTCTGTATTCTGTGTGTGTGAGTTTGTCTGTGTGAGTCAGATAGCGAGAGATTTTACGTAGAGGAGGTTGCGGGGTCATGACAGCTGTTGTTGCTGTCATCAGAGAGATTATGGCTCTCTAACAAATGTTACCGCTGAGAGTCTATTGTACTGTATGAATGCTAATACAGTACAAGCATAGCAGTGTGCAGCGTTCTTGGAGCAAACAGAAATCACAGCAAGGAACAGCATGAACTCCCAACAGAAGAAGTGAATAATTTATTTATTCAGTGAAAATCCTTAGGATTGAGAGAAAGGGTTTCATATTCCACTGACTTAAACTATTTGTTGGAACGTGGTAACAGGAGAGTCGGGTTTTCTGTAACAAAAGCTCTTTTTGTACCATAGTTAATGATCAGAAGGAAAAAATGCTAATGCTTCTGTTTGAGAGAGAAACAACAAGACATGTGTACATGAAATATGGTACTGATTAATCTTTAAATATTTAGTGATTTTGTAGGAATTAGGTGACAAGATTAATACAGCCCTCATGCACCTCTGCGAGGAGGCGATTAGCTTAGCATCTAAACTGGAAACAGACTTTGGAAAGGAAACAATATGCAAAGTATACACAACTGGGCTCAGCAACTTCCTGGAGTCTTGTGTCTTGTTAATTAGTAAGCTTTAGAGGTGCTGATAGGAGCTTTTTGTTACCTTCGGACAGAACCAGGGTAGTTTTTTCCCCCTCTCCTCACAGTATTTATGCTAAGTTGAGCTAACCAGCTGCTGGCAGTAGTTTTATGTTTAGAGGACAGAGAGAGCGGTATTGTTTTACTCATCTAATGAGCATATTTCCCAAAATGTTTTATCCTAAATGTAATCAGACAAGTTGATCAGATCTTTGTACAGCACACGTAAATACTGTGTTTATTCTTCACAGTTGAGTTTGTGTTCTTTGGATTATTGAATGTTGACAGGCTTCTTAAAACCTTGACCCTAAGCGACCCTTTGCCTTTTGTATCAGGCCGTACTGTGAGGGTGCGTGTCCTGTAAACCGGTCTGTCTATCCTCTACAACACTGAGTTACTTGACTTCGTCTAATCTGGGCTTTCAGGCAAACGGCCAAGTTTCCACCTCCCGTACAGAGCTGACTGTTTGTTTCCTGTCGTGACTGTTTTCTACCTGAGGTCAGCAGGTCATGGCAGCAGTCAGTGGTTGCACAGCACAGCTCACTGACTGCAGGACTCCCAGGTTCAATAGTTAATCAGTATAGTCTGGTGTGTGCCAAAACTGTGATGTGGCTGTATCACAGAGAGCTAAGCCAAATGGTTAGGTAACAGCTTAAAATGATATTTTGACAATGGATGCTGAATTGTAGCCAGCTGCAGTGACATGTGGGTGGAATTTTAATGAACTTTTTCGATCATTTATACCAGGTTAGCAGCGTGGCTTTAAGTCTGTCCATCAGTAACTTGGTCAGTTTAACGTTGGTGATTCCCTAACTTCTGTAGCGCCATCATCAGGTCTGGTTTATGACAAAACACAGTTCTATCAGTCTCAGTCGTACTTTGTTTTCAATGCTAATTAGCAAATGGTTAGCATGCTAACACACTGAACACGTTAAAGACTACTTGTGAAACATGTCAGCGCAAGCATGGTAGCAGGCTGACATTTAGCATTCAGCTCAAAGCACCTCATTGATACCTCATTGGCCACTACTGTGTATATGTGGTCACCATATTGGGGAGGTCAAGATCCACAATATGAAAGATGCAAACCATGTGTAACTCCCTTAATGCTGAACTGACTTCCATTGAATTTGTTTTGTTATAAATGTGAGAAATTGAACATGATACTGGTTACTTAAATCAGTGGTCATCAGTGGTATCCAATCAGCTCTATGCCAAAACATTAACCTTCTGAACAGCCATCTCTCATATTGTCAGAGACCGTTAATATCAGTGTATCTCCCCAACATGGCAACTGCGCAAATGCATGTCAAACGTGGTATCAATGTTTCTATATCTACAGCCTCACGGAGCTGCTCATGTAGCTGTAGACTTGTCTTGTTAAATATTTCTTTCAGCTTGCTCACACACAGTGTAGCGGATATTCAACATGAAGGCAGCCAAAAGCTTCAGAACAATGTGGTCTCCAGTATCAGTCTTAAAAAGCACCCTACTGTGGTGCGTTTTCATCATTGTTCTAATCACCGGCAAGCTAAGATTCACAAGGCTTTTTTCCAGCTTTTTCAGCTGGTCTGTAATTAATACGAATATAAAGTGAGATTAAACTGCTGTGAAGCATTAAGCTAGAACACAGGATTGTCTCGTTAATATGCAACAGTGGATCAAGATTTACTGATCGACCCTCACTGTGACCTTAGTGATGTATTGAACTGTGCCAATTAACAGCACCTCTCCTACTTTTCATAATTCACGGGCTTGATTTTCTCAGAGCATTTTAGCACAGTCAGTAAAGTCAGTTTTAAACCTTCAAGGCAGCAGCTTTGTCTTATTCGGGCAGCAGCTTTGTCTTATTTCAACGCACCGTGCTTCTGTTAACCAACAACTCAGTGTAATTATTGTGATAAAAATAGCAGAACTGCACCCACAAGTCAATTTTATGACTGCAATTGTCAGTTACTATGAATGTTTGTTTGTTTTTTTTACTATCGAATCGGATACAGACGTTGCCATGACAGCGACTTCACTACCCATAAATTTTGCAACCGAGCTCACGAACAGAGATACTTTAGTCCAATTGTTGTTCTACTTACGGGATGCTAAACACATGTTTGTGCTGGAGCATAAGCTGTAATCACCAATCTGAACACGTAGAGTAGTTGTTAAGCATTACGGCGCTTGTCTTGTTACATTACAATATTTGCTTTGTCGAGGCGAAACACTTCAAGCCACACTTGTCATGTCAAATTAAAAATAATTCAGTGACTGTCGTATGGTACTAAATAATGGACCTCTTGTTATGTTGTTCTTGGCTTAAACTATGTTCGGATAATTACATATTTTTATTTCAGTCATTTGTTTTGCCTTGTATATTTGTAGTGTCAACTGAGTGACATACTGACAGCTAGTCTCAGCATCCAGATCCCTTCTAACCTCTTCCCAATATAACATATTAATGTACTAAACTTTCATACCAACGTCCCTCCTGCTCCTCTCTCTTTCACCTCATTTAACTTTCTTTAACGTACATCGTACTTTGTCATTTTCCTTTCTGTTTGTGTCTGTTGTTGCTTCTTCCCCCCTCCTTTTATTGCTTTTCCTGGTGTAATCTTTGTCCCTTCCTCAACACTTCCTCTGTCTTCCTCTCTCTCTGTTCAGCTAATGAAGCGTCATGGCCTAACATCAGTAAGAGTGTGTCGGATTGGAGGACCAACAGTCCAGAACAGGTACTGTACTGTCTTCTACACTAGACAGAGAGATTGAGAGTGAAGATATCATTACATAGCCATGTAATGAATTCTGCAATAGATTAGTTTGACTAAATTACATTACAGAGATATTCAAACATTCTTTATTTGCTTACGACCTCCTTGAGGCCAGTTTTAGGGCACCCTGGCTCCCACTTGAAAGACCAGAGCAGGAAATAACTATGACTGAAGAAATATTTTAGGAGTAAAATCTCCTTCCAAAATAGCAATGCAGGTTTTAAATTAGGTTATGCAGTCAGGCTTTGGAAGAATCTTTTTTCAATGTCTCTCCCTCCCACCAGCATCCCTCCGGTTATGGTACCTACCCCAGTGCCACCCACCAAACAGCAGCGCATCACTCTGCCACCAGCTCGCTGCCCCGCTCTGCCCCTGGTACACTGGGCTGGCCTCGATCCAGTGCTGCAAATACCACCTCATCCTCTACATCATCTTCCTCCTCACAACAAATACAGCAGCGGATCTCTGTCCCACCAAATTCGAGCCAAGGTAATTTAAAAGCAGCTGTAAACACAGCTAACACTGGTGTCATTGGGTCCTGAAGTACATCACTTACTGATGGTATATTTTCTCCACTATTAGGCCCTGCCACCACCTCCCAGCCTTCTCCCTTGTCCCCACAAACAGAGCGAACAGACCCCCCACCAGCGGTGGCAGTTCGTCCCTACGTCCCAGACCACCCCTCCAGGCCTCAGTCCCCCAGGAAGGGCCCTGCCACCATGAACAGCAGCTCCATCTACAGCATGTACCTCCAGCACCCTCAGACTAAAAACTATGGATCTCTCAGCAACAGGACTACTGTCAAAGCAGGTAAGTAATGTCACGAGTACAGACTGAAGATAGTGTATGTTTAATGTTTATTATTGCAATATCCACAAGTCATCTGAGCACTATCTGTTCCATTTCCCTTCTCTCCATAGTCTACGGCAAACCCATCCTCCCCACCTCCTCCACCTCTCCATCCCCTGTCCCTTTTCTCCAGGGGGGAGGAGGAGGAGTAAGAGCAGGAGGAGAGGATGTTACAGATAAAGAAGTAGGGAAAGGAGGAGGCGAGAGCAGTGATGGGCAAATTCTCCCTCCACCCAGCGTGGACAACATCCCTCGTCCCCTCAGTCCCACTAAGCTCACCCCAGTTGGTAGGTACCAGGGAATAAATCAAACACATCAGTGCATGGGGCGTCGGTTAGCTCAGTAGGTAGATGCGGCCCTTTGCTACATGTCATTCCTCGTCTCTCTCTCTCCCAACTTTCCTGTCACACTTCAGCTGTCTCTATCCAATAAAGCTAGAACAACATATCAGTGAATGAATTTCCTATTTCTAGTTCCACGTCTCCTGCTCCAAATAACAAAAATTCGACATGTGCAGTTGTAAATATTAGAGAATCTCTCTCCAACATATTTTGATCTCCCACCTTTGCCCTCCACAGCTCACTCCCAGCTACGTTACCAGAGTGATGCTGACCTGGAGGTTCTCCGCAGACGCCTCAGCAATGCTCCACGACCCCTGAAGAAACGGAGTTCAATTACTGAGCCTGAGGGCCCACAGGGGCCAAACATCCAAAAGCTACTGTACCAGAGGTCTGTGCTACTCTAAACTCTACTCCACCATCAAAACAAATCAATTTGTATTAAACTGAATCTGAAACAGAAACTAAATCTTAAGGAATCAAGGTTGCAGGAGCTTGTTTAAAACTGATTTATGTTGTGGTGTGCAGGTTCAACACGCTTGCGGGAGGCATGGAAGGAGGCTCAGGTAAGACACGGTGGTGTGATGATACGGCCTCGCTTCAGGACAGTTTAGGAAGCATCTTATTTCCCGTTGATGTTAACTGTTTCATGATGGTTAAATGGGTGTTTTACTCTTAATTCTAGGCAACACTTTCTACCAGCCTGAATGCATTTTGGGCGACATGGACAACATCCATTCAGCAAATGGGAATGTTGAACCTGGTGACAAGCAAGCCAGTACGGCAACTGTGGAGAGCGAAGTTAAAAACCTGAACTCAGGCTCCCGTCGCTTGTCCCCACCTTCTGTGGCCATAGAAACACCCAAAGAGACGACAGCAAAAGCAGAAACTACCAAAACCGTGTCTCCACCAACCCAACCCAGCCCACCCCCTGTGGCTGATCGGCCGGAGGACCAGAACAATAACAACCACAGAGGATCTAGTCCCGCACAAAACTCTGTAGGCCAAGCTTCCCCTTCTCCCTCACCTCCTGCCCCACCTTCACTGCCTAAGGTAGGTACAGATTATAATTACACCTGGTAATTGGTACACATATTAAACCAAGAGCATTTGATAAACACTGCTTCTCATTTTCTTTCGTATTCCTCTTTGTTGTTGTGAAATATGTTACTGATAACCTAAGGTTCTCTGTGACAGCTAATTTATCTAGAAATTGTTAACACTGTTCTGTTTCTCTCCATGTGTGCTGCAGGTGAAGCGAACCAACCTGAAGAAGCCTTCATCAGAGCGAACAGGCCATGGCCTGAGAGTCAAGTTCAACCCTCTAGCTCTGCTGCTGGATGCATCTTTAGAAGGAGAGTTTGATCTGGTGCAGAGGATTATATACGAGGTAACACAAGATGATATTGTTGTATTATAATATTTCTATTATAGTGCATTCTCAGGTCTCGAATTTGTACTGCTTATTCACTGTCTAAGGACTGAAAATCAAATCAAGTCAAGTTTATTTTTACAGCTCAATGTTCTAGTGAGTCAAATGGCTTTACAAGCCTGCATTAGTAATGGTACCAATCTTAAGCTCTGCAAGAAAGCAAGGCAAACCACCCTCCAACTCCATTATATTGAAAACCCATTCAAAGTTTGTGTGATACAGCAGTGTTTTAATCAAGACCAGCTAAACCGAGGCCAAGTCAAGACCTAGACCAGAGTGTATCAAGACTAAGACAAGACCAAAACTTTGAGGGGTCAAGACCAAATAAACACCAAGACTCTTTGGGTGCGTCCACCAATCACATAATCGGTGGTTCGATCCCCAGCTCTTCCACTCTGCATGTCGAAGTGATACTGAACCCAAAATCGCTCCCTATAAGTCGCTTTGGATAAAAGCGTCAGCTAAATGACTCAATGTAAAAGTATATTTAGTAGTAGTAGTGGTTTAGTATATAATGAAAGTATTGGGCCCAGTTTGAAGCCCTGAGGGACACTATAACTTACCATGTGGAGAGCTGATTATCATAAAGCAAGAGAAACACTCACCTGTGTCTTATGAAGAAGATTAGGGCATTTTCTGTGCTGTGGTGTAGTCTATGAGCAAATAAAAAAGATGCAGCTGTGGAAGATTGGTGAATGTTTATAGTTAAGTATAATCTCTCCAAAAAATTCAGCTCCTAAAATTTTGGGCTATCTGCCGAATAGGTCTGAATATCATCAGAAAATTTGGTTACATTTCTGTGAAAAAAAAGACTTCATTATGCAATAGAAGTATATTTATACATGCCAACAATTACTGTACACCCACACACAGATTGCCCCAACAGATCGGCGAATAACTGAAGAGATTTCAACACCTTCATGACAACACTTTGTATAATATCTTTGATCTTCAGCAGCTCTGTCAGGAGAGACGTGGTCTCAGTTGTCAGGTGCAGTTATTGTTGAGCACTCACACTCTGTATAACAGTGTTTTACAGCAGCACCGAGCTACTGAGAACAAAGGCTTAAATCTTTAAAGGCGAACCCCCCCCCTCCTCGCTCCATCTATTTCTGACATCTTGCACTTGGAGACTGGACAAAAGTGCTTACTGACTCTCCAAACTCTCAAGGATACATTCAGATGCTTCACATCCAGGATAAGCTCGGTTTGATGTTATCATACCCCGAGGCAACTTCCAAAGCTGTTCAAAAAAATGTTGCACTATCCTCAGTTTTGCAGTAAACTCACTCACGCACTTGGCACTTCTTTAGTGCTTGCACTAGGTTTACCTTTAAGGTTTCTCAACAATCTTACCAATGTCGATATTTTGAGGATTTTGTGGATCATGCTAATCAGTCTGATACCTCTATGTATGTTTTCTCGTTATCTCTGTCTTTAAGGTGGAAAATCCCAGTATGCCTAATGATGAAGGTATAACTCCACTCCATAATGCTGTGTGCGCTGGCCATCACCACATTGTTAAGTTCCTGCTGGACTTTGGAGTCAATGTAAACGCTGCTGACAGTGACGGATGGTCAGTATCTTCATTCAGTCGTCCAGTCATGCAATATAGTCCAGATTAATAACAGATCAGTGGCTGCAGACTTGAGGTTGTGTTGTGTTTGGGAAATGAACATACTCTGCAGCACTGATACTCCAGCTCAGCTCAGAGGCAACATTGATGGAGATAATTGCATTTCTAAATTCAGTTTTGACTCAGCCGCTTTAGCAGTATTGAAGGAAGAGATTACCAAGTCTAACAAGGATCTGCATTCAGAGGTTTCATGGTTTAATTTATTCATGTTAAGTTAATAATGGCCTGTTTCATGATGACGTTGTGATTAACCTATTAGATTTGTCACCCAGGTGCATTACTTTCATATTAAGTGAATGAACCTCGTTTAGCAGAGGAGTGTGTAAGTCTGTTTAAAGTCAAATTTTACATTTGTTCCCCTCCCAGGACTCCTCTGCACTGCGCTGCATCATGTAACAGCGTCCACCTCTGTAAGATGCTGGTGGAGTCTGGGGCCGCCATTTTCGCCACAACTATTAGTGACGTCGAAACAGCAGCGGACAAATGTGAAGAAATGGAGGAGGGCTATGCACAGTGTTCTCAGTTCCTCTACGGTAGGTAGATACAGACAGACGGGTGGTGAGTCAATAAAAGTAACTCTAGTCTGTAGGAGCATTTAAACCGTCATGCAACAACTAAACTCTCCATTAGTTTACAAATGTTTTTTTGTGTCTCCTCCAGGTGTTCAAGAAAAGTTGGGTGTGATGAACAAAGGCTTGGTCTACGGTCTCTGGGACTACACGGCCCAGCAGTCCGATGAGCTGTCCTTCAGCGAGGGTGACGCCCTCACTGTGTTGCGTCGGCGTGACGACACTGAGACAGAGTGGTGGTGGGCGCGGCTTAATGACCGCGAGGGATACGTACCCAGAAATCTCCTGGGGGTGAGAGAACACGAGAATATTTACATCTGATTCGTTTCAAAACCAGAATCTTGTAAAAGATTAATAAATACACACCACCAGCATCCACACCAGTTGATGACCCATGAATAAATATGAAAATGAAGAAAGTTTTGTTCTTGTATTGTAGTTTAGGGCATGTGCCAGTAATAGTATAGTTCAATAAGGAAACATTTGAGATCAGTTATTCCTTTTAACCTAACACTGTTTGCCTGCCTGAAACTAGTAGCTAACACCATGCTGCACAAATTCTTTAAATGAGCATTAACCATGTAAGTAAATCTATTTAAGTGTAAAGGTCTCAGCCTTTGCTTACCCTCTAAGGGTAAGTGGTTATAGTTAATGGATGGATGGATGAATAGATGTAAAGTTGAAGCAGCATGAATAATAATGGCTCTGTCAGAGGGTTAGAGAATCATGGATTATTATTATTCTGTGCAGGGTCATTTAAGCCTCAGGGAGTACAACACGTGCACACTCCATAATGCTCAGAACACAGTAATAGTAGTAGTAAAGCTGAACCATATACAGTAGCTTTAATAAAACTCTCCATCACATTGTCCCTTTACAGCGCTAAGCTCTCATCTGCAGCTGCACTGCATACCCTGCTGCCTCACTGTAGATAATGACTGAATGTCGCACCTGTACTTTTACAGTGCAACTCATTTCTCATCGTTCAGTGGATTAATCACGACTCACCAGAGGAAAACGGCTTCTTAAGAGGCAGATTTATTCCCACACAGTGTCTTATGATCTGCCTTCATGATGTTCAGGCACCTTTAGAACAATGTTAACATGATGTAGTGACCCTGCCCTCTCCCTCTTATTCTTTCCCCCTCTCTCTCTCTCTCTCTCTGTCACCAGCTGTATCCGAGGATCAAACCCAGACAACGCTCACTGGCATGAAGCCCAGATCAGGAGCCACGTGCACGCTCACAGAGGGCGCATGCACACACAGAAGAAGAAGAAGAAGATGAGCAGCAGCATGTGGGCGGAAGCATTAGCCATGGAAAAAAAAAAAAAAAGAACAAAGGATGGAGGTAGTCTGGAGGCTAACCGAGGGACGAACAGAGCAAACAAAAATGAAGAACACAACTCTGATGATGCAACCTATTTTTCTCGTTTGTTTGGATGTAATGCTGGAATCACAGAGCAACTTTATGGCAGAATCATAATATGTTTTCACTGAGTTGCTGCAGTTAAAAGAAAATGCCTGAATCTTATTTTGAGCAACAGTAGCTTGGCAGCTTCACACGAGTTCAGCCGCATGAGAGAAGCTGACCAGAAAAAGAAAAAAAAAATCATTTGGATGTAGCTTTGAGTTCTTCAGGCTCACAACATGAAAGCATGAGCTTAGAGCTCTGTCTGACATTTACCCAAATAACCTCAAACTTTGAATGACACTTTATTTTTGTATGGTGTTAATTAAAAAAACAAAACAAACACCACACTTCATAAATCCGAGCTCATCAACAGTCACTGGCAATGAACATAGTATGTTGTCTGAACACACCTTCACAGTGTGCGGTGTGAGGGTTTTCATACGGTAAATTTACAGGCTGGATCAGGTGAAAGTACGTGTGAGACGTGAAGTTGGAGAGAGGAAAGTGAGAAGAGAGAACGGATAGTGTAACTCTGAATGTGTTAAAGGAAGTCAAGATTTTGTCAGGACTGGGACGGAGCAGCTATTAGCAGTGTTAGTCAGGAATAAGTGCAACCACAAGACTTAAGAAGCAGAATCCAGCAAGCTTTTGATGCATGATGGCTGAGATCCACGTCAACCCACATAAGAAACAGATGTTAACAATATAATTTTATGGCATGGTGGAAAAAAAAAACTGATATCAGGACGGGTTTGAACTGATATCAGAAGAATGTTTTTTGTTTTTGATTTCACAAAATGATATAAGAAACATCTGCGAATCATTACGGATGTCTCAACCTTTTAATATTCTGTTTATGTTGACTCAGCACTGGTGCATGCTGTCATATTAGCATCTGTTCAACTGCAAAATGGTTGCTGCCTGGTGAGACGGAAAGAAAAGGAGAAACAAGAATGTGAGACGTGAATATGTGAAACCAGAGCACCTAAAAGTTGGTTTAGAGGTGAAGAAGGAGAAGGAGGAATTAGAGCGACAATATTGTCTTCATTTGAAATAAAACGTCCGTCAAACTCTACCCATTAAAACTTAATGCCTAGTCCAGATTAAGGCCTGGCATGTGTTGGTCCTCATACTGGGGCAATGCTGGTGCCAGACTCAAAAATTAACAATATGATAAAGCAGTATTTCCCAAACTCAGTGTTTTAGGATTTAATATTCATCCGTCCTCTTGAATATATCACGTTAAAGCTCCCATGACTATTATTTGTTGTCTTTCAAGACAGAAATTGTTATAGCAAACCCAGCCTCACTTGAATATATCAGTGTACACAAACCCTGGGCTAAAGTTGCTTTAGTGTTAAAATGGGGCTAAATTAGCCGAGAGTGACTCAAGATTCTCAAGTGTGAGAACAACTTTCTTTAAGTGTCTGTTTTTTTCTTGATATTTACATATTTCAGTAGTTGTACGACACATATTGTTATCCTGGTTTGTTGTTTTATTTAAAACAAAGCTTTGAACATTGTTTTTTTTTATTATTATCATTATTGTTATTGTTATTATTATTGTTAGACACATTGCTCTTGTTTCTTCTATCAGTGCAGGTTCTACTCACTGCTGCCACCCAGTGTACAGGAAGGGTTTGACAGAACAACAGCGTCATGTCCTTTAACATGCTGTGTAAAATATGAAGCAATAAGTTGAGTTATGTTCGATGTGAGAATGGCACATAGGTCCGGGGAGTGCAAACCATTTCTTTGTGTATATGCAACCTGTAACTACACAGCTAATGTACAATAATAATAAAGACGTTCTAAACCATGCTGTGAATGAGTCACTCAAGTTTCTGAATAACGTGTGAAATGCACAAAAAATGAAGATGAAAGCGTAACAGATAGAAGTAGTGAGAACAGCTGGATGGAACAGCTTGCACTGAGATCAGCCCAATAAATTAAACTGAATAGAAAACACACATTGTGATATAATAAACACATAGTAAAACATTTAAAATAACAACATAGTCTGTTTCTCTGGCAGCTGCTCTTCTGTTTTCTACTTTTAACTAACACACACACACGTGTTCAAGCCTTGGTAATAAACTGTGGACTTCAGACTATAATCAAAGCTCACAGATCATTCAAGTCTCTGCTTCAGCAGAAGGCTCTTCACATGTAAGTTTACTTCTATTTAAATTCACACTGTGCAATCAGTGTTTGTTATGTAACGTAAAACCAAAACATCTTAAATAATAGTTTCTGATTATTTTGTCTATTTATTTATTTTCATTTTCAGTCAATATTTTTTTATAATGCATATGTACTAAATATTACAAGGTAATAAACTATTGTTGTTGTTGTTCATATCATAAACATTACAGAACACGTGACAGAACACGTTTATTTTGAAGCAGCAACCGGAAGTGTCGGTGTCTTACTAGCTTCACGTCATGAGGCTCTCCTGCTACATGCTACATCATGTAGCATTACGTAGCATACATTGAAAACATGACGGACTTCGCGTAAAATAAACCGCCGTTAGCATTTAATCGCTAGAGGCTCGTTCAACGAGGCATTTTATACACACGTAAGTGAACGTTTAATGACCTAAAACACGAATTTACCTAATGACGTAGAGTACACGCTAGCTACGTACGTCATTACTTTGGTTTACGTTGTGATTTGCCGTACGTCACGTTACGTTCTGCGTCAACGGCCAACGTTCAACCCAGCTAGCTTGTGAAGCTAGAAGGAAAGATGAAGTATACACTTTGAACTAAATCACAATAAATGGTTTAAATAAAGGAAATAAAATGATTCCTGATGGTGTCAGGATGGTTGTTTGATATATATCTGCTGCTGTCAGTCACTTACTTTTATATTATAATTCAGAAAATGGTTCAGTTGAACAAATGTGTCAGTCCTCATCAGGCTCAGCTTCCACTCTTCTGTGTGTGTTTTATGTTTTTTTTTTACCACTTTAGTAAAAATCAGCTGCACCATGGCGGAGCATTTCCACCTGAACACGCCGCTGCTGGAGAGCGTCAGCATGTCCAAACGCGTGGGCACCACGGTGTACCTGAAGATGGAGAATTCTCAGCCGTCAGGCTCCTTCAAGATCCGTGGCATTGGACACCTCTGCCAGCAGGTTAAAAAAAAAAACCCAACCCTCCTCTCAGCTGGTGCTCGAAGAAGCGTTTTCTTCACATTTGTGACTATCTGATGTGCCATTTTAATTTAAAGGTCAGCGCTGACTGACTGTGGTGTAGATCTCATAAAAAAAGACACATACTTGCCCTTTTTTCATTTCATTTCTCTCTTCTGCAGCTCGCCACACAGTCCAAAGGAGTTGTCTGTTCTTCAGGTGACATTTCGACTGAGTCTACATGTTAATATGCACAATACTGTATCAGTTTGGGGCTGTAATATAACACAATATGGTCATTTTTCTAGGTGGTAATGCAGGTATGGCTGCAGCCTACGTAGCCAGGAAAATGGGCGTACCAGCCACCATTATAGTTCCCTCCTCCTCTCCTCAACTGGTGGTTCAGAGACTCCAGGATGAGGGTGCTACTGTCAAGATTATAGGCAAGGTGAAGTATATCAAATGTATGAAAGTCTTCTGATCTAATCATAGTCAGTTAAGTAAACTCTTCCTTATCTCAGGTTTGGGATGATGCCAATGCAGAGGCTCTCAGACTGGCAGAAACTGAAGGACTCACCTATGTCCCTCCATTCGATCACCCCCTGCTCTGGTAGAAACATTCATCACGGTTAAAGTTTCTGCAGTGCGATGTTCAGATAAACAGATCCTCACATGCTTCCTGTGTCTCCCTCCTCATAACTTACACCCAGGCAGGGCCACGCCACTATGATCACAGAGGTCGCTGCCTCACTGGGTCCCGGTGTGAAGCCTGGAGCTGTGCTGGTGTCTGTGGGTGGAGGAGGGCTCCTCTGTGGGGTCATCCAGGGCCTGAAAGACACAGGCTGGTCAGACGTACCCATCATCGCCATGGAGACGGTGGGGGCCGACTGTTTCAACGCTGCGGTTAAAGCGGGGAAGGTGGTCACTCTGGATGACATCACCAGGTTGGAGGTTCAAAGTGCTCAGTTGTTTTTTTTTTCAGGAGTTATAAATGCAACCGCTCTGACTTCATCGTCGTCCGTCTTTCCACAGTGAGGCCAAATGTCTCGGAGCAAAGACAGTTTGCACAAAAGCTTTTGAATACAGCCAACGCAGTGAGTTTACAATCATTTCTGAGACTGTGACTGACCAGGAGGCTCTGCGGGCTGTCGAAACATTCCTCGGTTAGTGTGTTTGTTCCTTGAACGTCCATTGAAACATCCAATGAAAAACTGAATGAATAATCAACCTTAACTTTTGAATTGAACTTCATGTTGGTAAACTCAGTGTGTGCCGTCTTTTAGATGAGGAGCGTGTGTTGGTGGAGATGGCGTGTGGAGCAGCACTAGCAGCTGTCTACACTGGACTTATACGCAGACTACAGGATGAAGGTGACTGCTCTGTCACATTAAAAGATATTTACGTCTTGCTTGTAATACAGTATAACACACCATATGTAGGAAAGTTCCCGTAGGAAAATATAGGAAAATTCTATTTGTTAATACAGCAGTGATTAGGGTTGCAAAGCGGTGGAAATGTTCTGGTAAATTTCTAGAAACTTTCCATGGGAGGTTACACTGGGGAATTTAGGAAATTTTCAAATTAACTGGAAATTGGGTGTAAGATAGCATCGTGATCAGATAGCCTCAATCAACGGTCATTGAAATTATGTTAGCTATAGCTTATTTAGCATCTAACTTATCAGCTAGCTATCTACTGTATGATTTTCATGTGCTCTTTGCAAATTAAACATTAATACCATACATCAAATATTTACTCCATAATATATTGCTTATTTCACTTTATAGTTCACAGGCTCAAATGTGTCAGTAGTCTTGTGCTCTGTGCTCTGGAGTGTGGTTCAGTGTTGTAGAAATCATCTGTGCATGTGATGGAGGAATATCAATCAATCAATCAGTCAAACTTTATTTGTATAGCACTTTTCATACAAAAAACATGTAACACAAAGTGCTACACACAATAAAACCCCAACACCCACAGCCCACCCCATTATGAACAAAGCACTACACAAATTGAAGGAGCGCCATCTCATCATCTTACAGTTCAAGTGTACTTCCATGAAATCTGGTTGTTTTAGTCAGATTATGCTAAAATATATTTTCCCCAACTTCCCCAATTCCTGATAAGGGCCAGCCTTCAATTTTGTAAATTCCTGGTTTATTCCCATAAATTCCTGTTAATTCCCATGGAAAGTTTCCAACTTTAAAATGCCCAGAATTCTGCAGCCCTAGCAGTGACACCATATTTGTTGACAATTCATGGAAAATGTGGACATTATAAGACACGTATGAAGATAATGTTGTAAACATTGTAGTGTTGGAAACTTGTGGAGATGACAGAAGATGATGAACTTTGTCGCACCACTTCTTCTTAGGTCGACTGCCGTCTCTCTTGGGCCCCCTACTGGTGATTGTGTGCGGTGGTAGCAGCGTCGACATGAAGCAGCTCGCCAACCTCAAACACAAACTGCAGACATAAACTACTGTGTGTGTGCAAAGTGTATGAATGCATGGCAATATGTGATGTGGCCAATACGGGGCTAAAAAAGTGCACCTATTCAGTGAATGATGTGTTGAGGATTACTGCAATACAGATAAATTCCTACTAGAACTACAGACACGTATCATCTCATTTAGAAGCAAATGTGGTTGAAGTACTGCTAATTTAAGAATTCATGCTTTTATTATTGCAGTTTAATCTTTTAATCATAAGATATAAAACTGCAATGAAGTTTCATGAATAATTGAGTGAGCCATTACATGAGAATATCTTTCAGCCATGCTCACGTCACTGAATTGTCAGAATCCAATTACCAGTTTTCCCCACATGGTGGTGTCACAGTTCATAATTCAGAAATAAACCAGCCACCCAGAGAGTGAGGCAGATAAAAGTAATGTTAATAAACACGATTTTTCTGCTTCAAACAGATATGTGTGGATGTGATTTCATCATAAATAAGTTGTACTTAAGTACTGACAGTCTAAAGCATTAAAAATACTTTTAATCTTAATAAATCTGACAACACTACACCCAAATATTTGTGCTTTTGAGTCATCTTTTCGTCTTTTTGTGTATACGCTTGCAGCTTTTGGTTGTTTTTGCAGTGCAGCAAGCCCTCAGACTTTAATGCTGGATTGTTCCATGTCATTTCAAATTTAGTTCAGTCAATTTGTGTTGCGTGTAGGAAGTTATTACTATGGAAACAGCACCTCACTGTCCTGCCTGCGTCAGAGAAGTCAGTGGAAAGTGTTGCATTTAATAACCTGTTGATAGTCTTTGCCTCTTAGCTGTCGGATGGTTGCATAAGATATTAAGTTCACGGAGGGTGGAAGCAGAAAATGGACATTGTAATTATTTGTATTTTCCAGCAACACAGCGTTACAATGCAGCATAAAATGATTTATTGACAATAAAAGAGATTCATCTTTAAAATTTAGGAAATAAGAAAGCCAACAGATGAACTGTACATCAACCTGAAAACAATGAACAAACTTGATCTAATGCTCGATCCACAAAGAAAGAAAGAAACTGCACTCTGACTTTTGTTCTTGAACTTTGTAACTGTGCTCCGGGTACGATCACCCATAGACGTACGTAATGTTTTACGTAACTGTTTCACTAATTTTAATTTCATCTCAATCAGATTTTATGGAGAAAATGTCTGTTCGTCTCTCTGATGTCCTCCAGCTGCTCTGTGATTTACAGAGTCGTGTGACAGTAAACTGCTACAAACTGTAGCTGTTGTTAGTTAATGTTAGCTCAGTTTGGCAGCCTGGCTGCCTGGACGGTGAGTTCAAAACGCCCTGGGTTGAGGGTGTATCCTGACGGGGACTGGAGCCAGTGTTGTGCCAGGACTGACGCTGACGCTGTGTATGTGTATGTGTAAGTAATATTATTAGCTGGTTGCCATGTCTTGTGTTGTTGACCTTGCCTGATGCTTCGCTGTTAGCAAGGTAGCTGACTCGCTACTTTTTGATTGTAAGTAATCATCATAATCATAACAAATACACGTGTGCAGCTGTCCATATTTACCACAGTGATATTGCACTCTGAAACTGGGGGCGCTAAATCATAAAAATTACCATTTGAGTAGTGACTGGCCATGCATCGCTCAGAAAACAGCCAATCAGAAGAGAGGCTCATTAATGATAAGGAAACAAAATGCAACACATGTAAAACCGCAAATAAATCTTCTTATTGATAAGAAAAGTCAAATAAAACTCAAGAAAAGTGTAAAATATGGCACCTTTAATTTCCTCCTGTTCATAATTTCAAACTAATGTTCCCACTTTTACTTGATATTGCCGTTATGACGCTCAGGGATAACACTCGTGAGTCTTTTTTTTATGAGATTTTTACAAGTTGGACATCATCTCTCTAAAATTCTGCAGGATACACCAGCACTGAGTCAAACACACAACTTTCTGACCTCAGTGTTTCTGTTGGATCAGTCAGTTCTGCACTGGTGTTTGCCTTGAGGAGTAGGTAGTATTTCTCAGATACTATATATTTATAACAAGAACATCATGGCTTTCATTTGATATTTACAAAATAAGCATTGAGCATATTTTAGGATGCTCGTTGCTAGGCAATAAACACCCTTGCTTGTTTGGAGTGAATATATTCAATGTAAACAAGGTGATATAAGTCAATCTATTGCCAGTTATGAAACACTTCTCATAAATTCACAATGTATGGCTGAAAGCAAACAAATAGCCAGAACTGCTCCTCTATATGACACATTTTTCCCCAGCAGCACCTTAGCAACAGTAGACTGATTGAACTGAGTAATTCCCAGGAGCGCCGCTGGTGTTCACAGCACAAGGTCATACATGGAGTGAACATGACTGTATCATAGCTGCTACTCTCCTCTCTCAGGCTGCGAGACAAGCCCGTAGGGGGATAACAGGTGTTGTACAGTCGTCTGATTTCCTGCATTAACTGGGGATATTTACATGATGATAAATTATATTTTCTGCCCGTGCATGATTAGGTATTAGTTGGATTATTTACGTCCTCTCCTGATGTCAATAATCTGCCTGTTCAGATGAAGCTACCTGACCTACAGATGTTCTCAGTTTGATTTGGGCAGCCTGTGGATGGAGAAGCTAATGGACGTGCCAGCCGATTTCTATGACAACAGGAAGGGACTGCTTTGATGAGCTCAGCAGAGGGCATTTGAGCAGAGCTGCAGCTAAAAATAGGACAAAGTAAACAAGAATGAATGGGGAAGAGAGTGAAACAGTGCACATCAGCCGTGTGTCTGTGCATGCATGTCTATGAACATGAACATGTTTGTGCACATTATATATATACGTTAGTATATGCTATTATGTAATAATTACACTTCCTTTGAGCAACTTGGTTTTACTTAACTCTAAAGATCCTGTTTTTATTTTAATAATCTACCGACCCAACAGTGTTTTTATTCCACTTTATATCTATTTATAACAAAATTCTCATTTTAGGCGATTTTAACATTCATGTTTGTTGTCCGTCTCAGCCATTCGTTCAGGATTTTATGGATACTTTAGAGTCTTTTAATCTTACTCAGGCAATACAAGAGCCAATTCATGTGAAGGGTGACATACTGGATCTCGTTCTGTACAGCGGTCTCAGTCCTAACTATTTTAAGGCGGAGGATATCTGTGTGTCTGATCATAAGGCCATTTTATTTAGTATGATTTTATCCCAGCTTCCTTTTAATCATACTATCCCGGTTCATCACAGGGTTTTTAATTCTAGTTCTAAAGACTGTAAAGCAAATAGCAAATCACTCAAACCCCAGAACTTTATTCACTGTGATAGATTCACTTATCACCCCCTCCACTCCTTTTAACGATGCGTCACAAGACTTGTGTGAGAAATTTTTAATTTTTTTTATAAAAAGAGTTGATAATATTAGACAACAGATAACTCCCCCTGACTGTGTTTTACAGGCCACAAGAGATGTTAATAATTATTTTACCACTTTTCAACCAGTATTGTTGTCAGAAACCATAGCCCATATGAAATCAACCACATGCAGTCTTGATTTTATTCCCACAAATTTTCTCGAAGAGGTTTTTATCACAGTTAGACCCAGTAATTTATCGATTATTAACAGATGCTGTGGTCCAGCCCCTTCTAAAGAAACCTAACCTTGATCCTTCTGTTCTTAGCAATTTTAGGCCAAATTTTAAACTTTTAAATTTTAAACAAGCTCTTCGTAGCACAGAAACTGCCCTCCTCAAAGTCACAAATGATCTCCTTTTAGCAGTTGACAGGGATGAGAGTGCAATATTAATTCATTTAGACCTCAGTGCAGCTTTTGACACTATAGATCACTCCATTTTAATTAACAGTCTTAAAACCTGGGTGGGCATCAAGGAGTGTTTTGTGTTTTGGTTAAAAGTGTAAGGATCAGTACCCCCCTTTAAAACACTAGTTTGATGTTCACCCAGTGAGGTTTTATGAACCATCCTTGGAGAGATAACCTATTCCACTCATAACTATTATTATTATTACTTTAAAAAACAGGTACATTTTGACAAAAGCACTAAAACCCTGTATGCGATCGCACATCTACAACAAAATATTAATTTATTTAATTGATTCTTCTGATGTTTTATTTGTTTGATATTGATAGTTTATGTATGGATTAAATGTCCAGCCAGCTAAGCTTGCTTTTGAAGCTAATTTGTAAAGAGTAAAAGAGTACACAGAGATGATTCTTTGACATACTTACTCTGACATACTAGAAAATACAAACAATAATATCATATTTGTATGTAAAAAAACAAACATGACAGTGTTAAGAAGAGTTGAAATACACAAAGATTAAAAGCAGTAGCCAGTCCATGTGCTGCCCAACATTATCCAACAGCTGCTCACTTGTGAGCTCACATGTGCTGTTGTGCAGGGCAACAAATAGAGAAAACGCATCCAAATACAGAATAACAAACAGTTTCCATGACAGTAAAAGCGATGCGCATGGCTGGGTCATACTTGTTGTTACCATGATTTCTGACTTTGTGTTAATTTGCTTGTGTTTTGTCTATTTGCATGTATTGTAAGTTGCAAACTGTTTGCCTTTTCAGGGGGCTATAGGGGACATACAACCTACGACAAGAAGCCACAAGGAGATTCTGCTTCACATTAAGGAGTTACAAGCACAAATACTGAGAATGATACAATAATTTGTGTTTATCCATTGTTGATAAATTGCCATTCTTTGTGCTGAATGATGCTTAGCTGAGCAAAAAAGAAGTAAAAGACACCTCAGGGTGTTGACATGAAACATGAGATGTCAACAAGGACAGATTCACAGTCACGTTTTCGAAACCTTAACTTCATGAAGCTGATTGGTCTCACAGTTTGCAGCATCTCAGTGAGCGGACAGCTACCTGACATCGTTCTGCTGCACTCATAAGTTTGAGTTAACTGTGGATGCTGCCAGTGCATAATGATTTCCCCCGTCCTTCCTATGAGGCTTTTAACAGACATCTCTGCGTGACGTGTGTCAGTGTATCTCAAACTACGCAATCTCAATCTTTGTAAATCCCAATGTAAAAGTAAGCCACATACTGTAGTACACAGCTCTCTTTGACTCAACGTGAGGATTCCAAAATTAGAGGCACAACAGAGAGAGGATACGGAGACAGTGTGTTACAAACGCCTCGACTGGGTAACATTTGCCCATGTTTTTGACAGGCAATCACAAGGTAGAGCTCAGCGGCTGCTGTATGTATCCATGGCAACCTGATGACGGCATGGGGGTGTAAATTGAGTCTCAAAATGATATAATATCAGGTTCTTGTAAACATTAGTACAATACAACAGCTGCATGTTTTCAGAGGGCTGAAAGAATGCACCAAGATACTCTGTACAATAGATTGTATATTTACATTTTAGGCATTCATTTGAAAGATTTACGCAGTACTTTTACTGACTTGGATAGCAATCGCAGCATAATTAGAATTTGATTAGATAAAGATGAATGGCGGTTTAATGAACCTCGACAGGAAATGGAGTGACTGCAGAAGCACAGAGAGCAATTTACATCAAACAGGAGTAAATACAGGACACCGAAGGCAGTGAGATTACAAGATAACACATTGCAGGTTCTAAATTGTGTTTGTTTTGTATAATTAATGCAAGAGTAAGGTTCAAGCAAGGCAAAGATAGAGACCATTACACACAGGTAGGACTATACTTCCAATCTGGAGTAACATATTACAGCTTGTACTATTGTAACTAGTACTGTTTGACTATATTGTCCTAACTTCTTCCTTGGTTAATTATATCTACACTTCTGTGAAAGCCCAGCAGCTATGGAAAACAACACAGTGAGGATTGAACAGATATTCTAATTAGCAATGATGCCTATGAATATTTAATTCCAGTGCTGTATTTAATACCTGACCTTTAAGAGTTGTGCTGCAGGGAAACAAATCACCAGCTCATGCTTTTATATTCCTCCGTCTTCTCATATTAATCAGAACATTTCAGGAGTTCGAAATCACTGTGATGACGTGTTGCAATGAATCTTTTTGTTGCACAGCTCTTAGTGACTTCCTCCAACTTCCTAAAAAGGGTCTATGAATATGGGTTTCTTCCGGCATGGCTGATGGCTGTCAGCAAGGCGAATGTAGGAAGAGGCTCGTGTTCTTTGGTTCTGAGTGGCTGACACAAACACTTACTGTTAATTTTCAGAGCGACTGCTGGTTTCTTTTTCAGTCGTCAGCAATCAGGGGATGATTAACAACTGAGGTAGTGGGTGAACCATGATCACTGAGTCACATAAAGTAGGATTAAGAACCATGGCTGAAGAGGGCTGAAAGTGAATTCTCTCAAGTAGATATAGAAAAATAGAAAAAGGGCTTCAGGTATTGT
Organism: Protonibea diacanthus; assembly: GCA_028641955.1. Classification (NCBI taxonomy): domain Eukaryota; kingdom Metazoa; phylum Chordata; class Actinopteri; family Sciaenidae; genus Protonibea; species Protonibea diacanthus. The sequence continues at coordinate 15,431,989 of CM053987.1, forward strand.
TTTTTAATCTTCCAACTCAAAGAGGACATTAAAGGAAGATGTCTAGTATTTAGCAGATATCATTAGATTATGCTATATTAGCATCTAATTTGGTTTAATGATGTATCTTAGCCTACCTAGGCATTATTATTGAGCTGTATTAGCATTTAATGCTGTGCTCGCTGCTAATTCATCTTAAATATGTAGCTTAACTGAGCTAAATTAACCTGAGGGTTAGCTAAACCAAAACATAAAGTATATTAAATTATATTAATATGGCTCAAGTCCACTTAGGAGACATCACAACAGTTGATGTAGTTAAGCTAAACTACATTATTATGCTATAGTAGCATCTTCAAAGATGTAGCTTAGCCTACAAAAATGTCTGCACTATTAGATTAGCATTTCATGCTAATTCATCTTGAACATGTAGTTTATCTGAGCTAAATTAACTAGCTATTAGCATCTTAAACAGCTTAATAATGTATCTTAGCCATCTTAAATTAAGTTAGTTAACTGTATAATATAATTAAGTAGCTATATTAGCTCCTAATACAGATTTGGTTTATTTTAGCTTAACTAAATTAACAGTCTCATTGGCTGAACTATATTATGAAGCTGTATTTGATGTTAATATTTGTTTCACATAAAATAAAACGTTTGCCGAGCGATGAAAATCTGTGTATGTGTATGTTCATCCTTTTTTTTTTTTTTTTTAATGTGTAAATTCTGGATTAGACATTTATACATCGCTTGTTTCAGACAGCCAGCCAGCTTCCTCCCTCCTCCGGTGCTTTGTGGACTGTACCACAGCGCGCATCTCCCCCCGGCTCCCTCACACTTGCAGTGGGCCGCTCCCCCTTCTTCACCGCCTGCTTTAGTGGGAGCCAAAACAGAACATCATGGCGATTGATGGTAAGTAGGCCAATAACGTCTCTCCGCTCCTCCGTAATTAACTTCCACTGGAAATGATACGTGCCACAGCTGAATTATGTGAACCAAAAAGTGCAGATGATTTCAGGAGGATGGCGCTTGCTTTGGCTGGATTTAGATAAAGTTTGTTGTTTGCATGAGCCGGTGATTTTCCTTCGCTGTGTAAAAGAGAGTAGAGGGAGAGCTGGGTCTTGAAGCGGCGGCTGCTCGGTGTGTTTCTACCGGCGGTGCTGAAAGGACAGCTCCGCTCTCCACATACAGTGTTTTTACAAACGGAGAGTGACCGACACGCTGTCATGTGTCCGTGCTGCTGATTTCATGTAACTCTGGCTGTGCTTAAAGCCTCGCTGCATGTCAGTACTTTACAACTTGGGTTAAAAGGGAGTAAACCTTCGCTCAGATGGGATTTAAGGTTTCATTCACTGGGTGCAACTGAGAGTGAAATCGTGCCAAGTTTTAAACCAGGACAGCTTTTTAATATCCAAAAGTTTATCCTAAGATTACTATAACATAATATCCCTGTGTGTCTCACCCTATGTGTGTTTCTAGGCTGCTCAGTGAGCTCACCTTTTTTTCTGCTTATGTAACTTTGCAGCTTGTAAGCAGCTTTGGTTCTTATTTTATCTCTCTGAATATCACAATGCGTGCAGCTGTTGAAATACATACTGTACTTTAAATGTAACTGGAAATAGGCCATCACTAAACTCAATGACAGATGACCTGCTTTATTTTAATAATAGAGAGTGGTAGCCTTTTTTTTTTTTTAACTTCTCAATCAGAAGGAAAACTATCATCCAAGTATGGGAGATATAAACACACACACATGACTAATGATAATAATTTGATCTATGACTAAATAGTATAATATAAGTCTTTTCCCCAAAAAATAAATCAGTGTGCATGTTTTAATTGGACTATTCTACGTTGTGTGATTATATGACAGTTTTTTCATGCATGCTATGTGCAAGTTTGTTTTTTTTAAACATGTTTTATGACTTTATTTATTATTAGTCAAGAGATGATGAGAGAAAAGGGGAGAGATTTGACATAAAACAACAGGAACATTGCGATCCCAGTACATAGGTAGGCATTTTTTAAGGACTAGGCCAGTCAGAATGCCCCCAAACCTGTAAAAGTTTAAGGTCGTCACCAGTCTTTGGAGCCTCGTGAATTTTGGAGAGGATAAAATAATAGGACGCGAGGAATACAGGACAGCAGGGTTCACCTCTAGAAACCAGCACAGTGGTGTGAAACTATACAGCAAACTAGGCAAATAGATCAGCCGCAAGCGACGGGGGCCTCGGAGCTTTGCTGGTAAGACTGTGAGATTCAGAAACACATCGTTCAACGTGTGAAAATTGTTGTTGTCGAGTTCGATTGTGAGTGCTTTAGCTCGTTACATGGACTTATTTTGAACTATTTTGCTTATATTTGATATTTTACCATTGTGGAAAATAAATCTGACCTCAGTCTTTTCAACTTTATCTTTCTTTTTTTTATGTTAGGTAAGAGCAGAGGAAGAATAGCTGAACAGAGCCACAAATTCATGTTTTTTATATTCCCTGCTCCAGAATTGAATTTGAAGTCTACAGACACCACAAAAGGCACCTCTTTACCTCTGCGTTACCTAATCTAACCATCATACCTCCTCTGGTTTATCACACAGCCACACCTCGCCTTGGCTGGATGCTCATTTTACCCCACCCACTGACCTCCACTTCCCGCCACATTAGTCAGCAAAGTGCCATTCCCTGAAAGGCCATGATTATAGCAGCCCCTGTCAGTGATATTTCAGCGGTGCTACTTGGCTTCTCTGAGATTTATGCGGCAGCTGTGGGGCTGACTGACACCTGCAGCGCTCAGAGGCCGACTGGGCCGTCAACACCGGTGTGCTTCTGTCTGTACTTTTGATGTTACTGGATGAACATCACGAGGCGTCACAAAACAAAAAAAAAAAAACAAAAGGAATAAACAGGAACAATTTGTTTCTGCCTGACACTTTAATAGGGATGTTATGGTGTTTTATTGTGGCTGCATGAATCAGTGTTTGCACGCAATTGTGTTGTTTGAAAAGCTCTGTTAAAGCGTGACTGGTCTCATTTAAAGTTCACATGCATGTGAGTACAGCTGCGGAAGTTTTCTGTGCAGACGAAGCGGCAAACTATGTGGCTGTGAAGCCAATAAGTACAGTTCCTCAAACAGCCACTTGTGCCTGGCTGCAGAATGAGTCAATCCCCATAAGTTCCCATGTTAGAATGTCCAACTTCACAGCAGAAATAAACGTTTACAGCCTGGTGCAAAAAAAAAAAAAATATATATATATATATATTTAACTCACTCTTTCAAATTATATTAACAGCCTGGCCGCTTTGATTGACAGGCTGGTGTCCTTACAGGTGGCTTGTTTGAACACCCGGGCATCATTCGGCCCGCCTCAGGCCTACCGATTTTTAGATTAGCCAGGAAGTGGAAGAGGCAGGTCTACCAACATAACAGTGGCCACAGATGGCCTCAGATTTTGAGCTTCAAAACAGCTCTTCAGAAACCTTTGGGTGACGTCACATATACACCGTCCATTGTTTATACCGTCAGTGGTGCAGACACAGCCTAGATAAATGAAAAAATGGCCATCGCATTCTCAGAGGCCAAGATTGACGTCTCCAAATACGCTTTTTTTTTATAATTTATTTATTTTCTGTCAATTAATGAATAGATTTGTCAACTTATTTTAGCTCTAAAACAGAACTGGCAAAGTGTTTTACATACATAATTGTGAGATAAAAGACGGAAGCATCTTACTGTAAGGCAAAAGCCTCAAGTGCTACCCACAAATAGTAGCTTACTCGATGTCTCAAAGCTCATATTTTAGCAGCTATTTGGGGACTATTTTGATGTACTCAGTGACATTCAGTTGTGTTACCGGGTCTGTTTATTTTGCTAATTCAGTTTGTGTGTTCGTCTATGAATCATCATCTGAAAACTACCATGATCAAAGCATGCTGCTTTAAATACCAAATATATCAAAGCACCCTAAGCTTCTTAATTAGACATACACAGCAGGTTCTCCCTGAAAAGATTACTCAGTGACTTTAAATAAGTGTGTGCACCTGAAACGTTTTTTTTCCGTTAATTAAGTGACTGCAACAGAAATGAAGATATCAAAATTCAGCTTTAGAAAAGCTGCAAAAATACATCCCGATTTGCTTAAAAGCAGGATTTTCTAGTTACACGTGTTATCTCGACAGGACTGTATTGTGTGTGGCTCAAGTGCTCAGCCCTGAGACTGCGCTCCACGCATCAGCTCCTGTGACAAGCTGTAGACAGATCGACTGCAGGCCCAAATGGATTTGACATATCCTGGTTAAGCCCAGTTTTCTGGCCCGGAAGATCGAAAAGCAGCCCTTCGCTTGGTATTCTCAGTGTGTGTGGTGTGTATGTAGCCTCGTTGAGTCCTGAGCTGGAGCCAAGTACAGAGTAGGCAGCCCAGGAGGTGTTTAGCTGTGGAAATACGATGTGTTGAAATTACAGCAGCAGAGAAACTCGTCATGCTGACATTTTTGACAGTATATTTTAAATCTTACTGAAATACCTGACATGTCATTTGTCCTCTGGTGCCTTTGTCAACCAGAGAAATATACAGGTGTCTTAGTGGTAGATCACATATGTTGTTGAAGGCTGACAGAAAAACAAACAGTGCGCAGCTTTATCGAAACATTAAGGCCGTGTCTTTTTCTTGAACGGTGATGCTTCCTGTCAAGGATTTTTCAATCTCTCTCCCCTCCTCCTCCTCTTTCTCCTCCTTGGCAGTGCTCTGTTTGTTTTGGAGAGTTAGAAACAGGATATGAGGCGATAATAGCCAATATGTCTTCAGACCATTTGAGCTAACGGTTGCTGTGGGGTAACTGGAATAGAGCAATGCATTACTTTGCTCCTGTTGTGGGCCTTAAATCAAACCAGGAGATTTCAGTGTCACACAGGCTAAAATGAAGTGAAGAGGCTGCCAGTCTTTATATTGACAGTTTGGATTATTTATGACTTTATAACTTAAGCCGCTCTCATCAATATTTTTAGATCAACACTGGATGAAATGGCTATGTGTAATGTAAAGGTAGTTTCTCGTATATCGACAAACCCACCGTGAATAATCACCTGACCCTGCAGCTCCCTCAGCTCTGTGGAGATTAAGCACCTTTCAGCTAATTGTTTTGGTTCTGCAGCAACTTTACTGTTTGTTTCGGTCTCGCCCTCATCAGCATCTTTTGCAGAAAGAAAGCCCTGGTAAATCCACTATACGCCACCTCCTCAACACCAAACAGCAGACAGACAAAGTTAGTGACTAGCCAGTGAACACAGTGAGACAGATATTTACAACAGGAATTAGTGTGGACAAAAAGAGAGCTAAAAGTAGAGTGAATATTGAACTTGAATACACCAAATGAATGCCACTGTTGTGCTATGTTTGCTCAATGTGTAAAGAGGCAATTGTCTCCTAATACTTTAGTGATGTCAACCTAATAGTTTGGCAGTAATGTTTCAGAAATGAGTTTCAAACAGTTTTTCATCAGTTTTCAGTCCAGGATTTTGTGGGCGGTCCTAAAGGGTGGCTCGATGACACGCTGAGGCCACCCTGAGCATACCCCTGCACCCCTAGCAGAGAGATAGAGATTAATTCATCTCTCTCAGTGTTTCAAAGTTTGTCATGTCATTTTATGAACTCATCTGACACGTTTCAGTCGCTTCAAAATTGCTCCTTGACCGCTCCCATGAGTGGGCGTGGCTTCAGCACTTTCAGCGGACACGCCCCAACAGACTGAGCTAAACGCCGCCCCAATTTTACCTGATTTTGACACCTAATTTCATAAACTTGTCGACATTTTGTATCATTCAAATTTGGCTGGGTGGTTAATAACACTTTCATTGGAACACATATTTATTCTTACTTCATGCAAAGTTTAAGAATAACATGGAGAAAAAAGTCAGCAGGATACGCAATGGAAGCTGAAAGTCGATGATGGCTGTCTTGTATACATGATCTCCTGTTGAACTGTGGACCCAGCCCTCATTCTTCAGAGCAGTTGTAGTCTTTACTCTTCTGTTTGCTGATGCTCTTTAGTGGCTTGCTCGCAGCACTTTTCTGCTCAGCACCTCAGAGGTTTGACCTGTTGAGGTTTCAGTGGGCAAGTAGACACATACTGTAAACACACAAAACACTCACATGTGTGCTGTTAATCCATGCACACAACAGACACACTAAGACAAGATCGCACATTCGCTGCACTGACTCATCATCAACATTTTTGCTGTGTGTCTGGTTGAGACAAAGCAAGTGATTTATTGCACCGAGGACTTCTGTGCAATTTTTCTTATTGATCAGCTGTTTCAGTTGACGCAGGAGGGATGTCGGGAGGTAAATTGCTAAAAAAAAAACAAAAAAAAAACAGAGGATGATCTGAACTCAGAGAAAAAAGTTAAAATTGATTTTTTACTTGTGTATCATTGGCTTGTTGTTGCTGGCTTGTTTGCAGGCTCAGGCTATCACCGACGTCACAGTACTTGTGAAATGAATATTCTGATTCTATACTGGGCGTATGTGGCTTTGTCGGTTCTAAAAATAAGTTATCCACTGCACTACTTTGAAAGTGTGTTTTCCATTGCCCAGAGCTATGGATAGTGCTGGTAACGGAGCAATAGTTAGATGCGACTTCACACAGTTGTGAGTGTTCTCAGAAGAAAACCCAGTGCAACAGTGCATGTTGCATGTGAGGAAAATATTGCGGCTTTCTGAACTTGCAGCTCAACTGTCAAGGTGAGCTGGCTAATCTTTGACGTACTGCATCCTCCACTTGCTAATTGGCTTAGCTGGAGCTTACCCTGTAGTCACTCCCTCTTGCCTTATGTTATGACATGACAGACGTGTTTCATGAACAACCTGATGGAAACGCAAACCTTCCCTCTGCCAGTTTCAATAAAGTGAAGAAATTAGTTTCATGAATCAGTTATTGCTGTCGTCGAGAGAATATGAAGTAACACAGGCTGGTCCTCTGTCACCATTTTGTTCATGAGGATGAAGATCAGTGCACATTTAGCAAGCTTATGTCACTAAGCTCAGCCTATTATAAAATTATTCCTGCATGTCTACTTTTAATTATTAATATTACAGCATTGCTGATTAATAATTTTACATAAATAATGGATCATGTAATGTCAGGAAACTCATCAATACAAACCCACAGAGAATCATCACCCAACCCAAGCCAACCCTTTTCAGACAGAATAATGGCAAACAATGGGCACCAGTCAGATGATCAGACCGGTCAGACCTCTCCACAGTCAGCCTGAAATGTCTCTGAAACTGAGCTATTCAGCTATTCAGGTGGATTCATGGACTAAACTCTGATAGCACCTGTTCTGTTCTGGCTTTGTTTATTTCATGTACCCAGCTTCTAAATCTGTGTCTGCTTGCAGTTTCTGCTGCAAAATACTGACATTAAGAAGATACTTTGGTTTGTGCCTGATGGTTTAAGAGAGAGAGACAGAGAGAGAGAATAAGAGTGAGGTAGCCAGCAAATTAAAGTGATTTCCTGATTGTTTCACAGCGATTACGTTCAGCACCAGTAGACACACGCCCAGCAGATGATGAAATGATGCATTCGAAAGGTTTGATGGAAACGGAAAATTTTTGACAAACCCACTCAATCCCACAAAATGTTCACACTCGCTTGAGGTGGTTTTTGTCTTTTTCAAAAAAAGATTGACATTTGGATGATATTCATGAGGTGATAATATGTCAGTTCTGTGTTTGCAGCATCTTCCACTGCCCATAAAAAATCTGTTTATGCAGTTTTCATTTCAAAGGCCTTACCTACCTATATGCAGCTTGAGTTTGAAACTTTTAATGGGGGCAACACCACAAGTTTGTTTCCCTAAGTTCATTTTTACCACAGCGTGTTCTCTTCACTGACCCCAAACAATCAAATATCTTTGTCAGGTCAATTTCTTCAGCCTAACTTTCTGTGTCACAGCCTCAGTTTATCCTTCTCTCATGAACCCAGACACGTTAGCCTTGGCAACCTGATTCGAGGGGGGCAGGCAGAGGAGATTCCTTAAAGAAACTGGGACAAATCCTAAAAATGAAGCCCGACTGGCCCCAGACGTCTGCATGAGGCAAGATTGTGAGGCCACAGTCTTCACCTTTATTTAGTTTGTGGAAGTGAGACTTGCTCTTCGGTGAAGCCAAGGTTGAGAAACAAGAGCTCTTGATCACAGCAAGAAACTATTGATCACAACGGGTGCTTCATATTGATTTCTGTCAGACTCAAGAAGGGATCATGTGAACCTCTCTGTGTAGTGACAAACCTCTTTTACAGTGTACTCTCGAAAGTGTCACAAGTAGAATGAATAATTCTACCTTCAAACAATGATTGTTTTCATTATCAATCAAATCATTTGGTACAAATTGTCCAGCTGACAGTCCAATACCAGCAAAAGTTTTAACAATGAATCAAACAATGAAACAATTAATCGATTATCAAAATAGTTGCTGATTAATTCTTGCGATCTTTCAAACGATTACTTGATTGATAAAGTAACCATGGAAGCACAATGAAAAATGTCAAGCCATTGACAATTTATGGTGCAGAAAATCTTGGCTTTAGGGATGTTTCCTTACACATGTTGCTGTAAGCTACAAGGAAAGAATGTGAACGGCCAGATATCAGAGGAAAATCTTCATTTTGAAGTTCGGAAGATAGCTTTTGGTTTATTAGCTGTTGTTTGACTCATGATCGAACTAATATTCAGGTAGACTATAGGCAGCCTTGTCTTATTCTGGACTCAACGAGGAACCACTCAGAGTATGTTGTTAAAGGAGTACTTCACTGATTTTGCATTGCACTCCTAATAATCTAGATCAGTACAGAAGAACCTCTTTTATATGTTTATTTTTTAAAAACCTATAACATTAGCCTACATCACAAATACACAGTACAACTTGATCACCAGCGGTTAAATTCGGGTGTGCTAGGAGCGGGCTACAGAGTCATTTTTAAACTCACTCTTTTTTATAAACTACGTACCCTCACATTATTGTCCCAACTGGTGCTGACTCAAGTGACATCACTTGAGGCAAGCCACGAACGGCTCCACACCACATTGTCACTCCCCAACACCTGTAAACAGACTTTGATGTGTAAAATTGGTGGAGATCCCCTTTAAAAAAACACCACACATTAAAAACCTACTGTGTTTGGAGAAAGCCCATGCCAGAACTGAGGTGATTAGTTTTTGCAACAACTTGCTGCCTACATTAGGTACTAATGAGTATAATTTGGCTGTCTGTTCATATCCCCATGTGTTTTTGACAAGTGTGTTAATGCACAAATGGTTTCCCATTAATACAGTTATTTGGCTATTTAACTAATTAGCATTTGCAAGAATATTTTGATATATCCATGTAATTAAGATGAGGGAATCTACGGTGGATTCTGTGTTTCAGAATCCACCGTAGCAGGTCTGCTAGTCAACTAGTCTTGTAACATATTTGGTAATGAAGGCTGCAGAGAAGGTTCATGTGCTTTTTAAAGGACTTCAATCCCCAGAATATTTAAAAAATGTGAGAGAGATCTCTTGTGGTGTGATATGAGCAACCAGCACTGCGTATCGTATTCAAGAGCACATGCAAGAAAATGTTATTTTTGACAAGTATGGTGTGTGGTGAGTGAAAGAGGAGTGAAAGAGCACCGGGAGCTTCCTCCCACACACAGCTGCTGAATCGATCTGCTGGACAACAAGTCGGCTTTCAGCTCCTAGTTTGGCAGGAAAGATTTTCAGACAGTCTTGTCATGCAGCCTCTCAACTTCCTTCGATGCCTGTGTTTATATGTGGTAATATGGCTATCAGCCATACACTGCTTTATGTCTTATTGAGGTCTGTATTTATGTGTACCTTTGATAGTTTTCCTGTGGCTTTTAGTAAACCAAGGCTTAGGTAGGTTACTTCCTTATACGTGGGAAACAAACTATGCTGTTTTATGTTACTGTAACAGTAGTAGTGCAGATAGCAGGAACTGTAAGTAAAGAAGATGTGCCAGAAAACCTGTTTGGTATGCGACTAGAACAAGCAGCTTAAAGTCATGTTTTTACAGACAGCTTTGCTTGAGTTAGAAGATTTAGACTGTTTACTGTGTAAACAGACAGATATTGATTTGTGTCATATCTGCAGCCTGGCTCGATTTTTTCACTTCTTACACTTCAAACACAGGCAGAGATGTATAGATGTGGGTTCAATCAAATAAAATAATCAAATCTAATGATTGATAGGACAGTCCATAAGTACTTTATGTACCAGGTTTATGAATATGACCTTCCAAATGACTTGATTTCATCTGGATGTAAAATACTGAGCTCCTCAATAGAAAATAAATTGGAAAGTCGGTGAAAGTAAAAGAACATTTTGCTAAAGTAAGGGCACGGCCTCTTAATTCAGAGCTAGAAGCATAACTTTACAGCAAAATCACTGGTTGTAGATCAGTAGCATCAAAATTTTTAATTGTAGTTCTCATTAGGGCTGCCACTATTTTTTGTTATCAGTTAATCTACTGATAATCAATATATTTTTCAGTCTGCAAAAGGTTTGAGTTTACATACCGGTAAGTTATTATTATTTTTTTTCCTGCTTCCATAACTGAGGCATTGGCCTAAAATATTTTCTCAATAGACTGAATCAATTTATTGATCAACTAACCAATGATTGTACAGTAACTGTAGTTCTGTTGTTTCTTTTGTGAAACAGAAACTGACCAAAACTGAACAGAAAAGGCGCTGCTCTTACTAAAAAAAAAAAAGTATTATGGCCTTGCGTACCAAAAAATAACAGATTTGCAATCATTTTGAGGTCACTCTGCATTATGCGACTTTGCCCTCCAACCAACTATTTCACTAATTTTGGTGAACCTGGATCATATTTTATGAAGTAAATGTTTTCTGTTTTTTCTCTGATGTCCTCTGGCATGCTGCTCATCAACTCCCGTCAACTCGTGATTCAGAATTTCCTGATGGGCAGTAAAGTAAACTGCTTCAAATCATAGCTGTTGTTAGCTAATGTTAGCTCAGTTTGTTAGCCAGGCTGTCTGGACTGTGAGCTCAGAGTACCAGGGCTGTTAGTATTTATACTGCAGGTGTTTTGGACCATCAGGAAGAGGAGCTTTTCTGGCCCGGGGCAAGAACTTGCTGGACTAGGGTAAATATAGGACTGACTTATAGTTGCTGGCAAGAGCTTCATGAAATAAGCTGGGCAGGCTGCTCTGTCCTGTGTTGTTGCACTTGCTTGCTAACTTTGGCTGCGTTAGAAAAGTTGTCAGCTTGCTAGTTTTTGAAATAATATAATCATGACAAATGCGCATGTACAGCTGTCCATATTTACCAACAGTGGTATTGCACTCTGAACCTGGGGGCGCTAAATCGCAAAAATACGAATTTATATGAAATGTTGCTTTAAATTTTAACTATATTTGTATTCCGAGAAGGGAATTGATCCAGGTTTACAAAATCAACAAGTATATTAGTTCATACAGTATATTAATTCTCATTAGGGTGGGTTATGGTTAAAGTATTTACACAATAGAGTTTTAGTTTTGTACTTATAGTTAGAAATGTGTATTTCTTTTAATGAATTTTTGGTGCTCTGCTGCCAGTTGGATTAAAGGTTTTTCCGTCTGATAAAAGTTTGGCCAGATAAGGCAGAAATAGATTGACTCTGTAAAAGGAAGATGCATTTCTTCAAGCCCCCCATGACAGACTCATTTATAGATATGTCATTATGTAGTTCAGTTGTTAGCTTGGTATGAAAAATGACATGAGGCAAAGGTCACGTATCACTACGACACATTGTGACACCATTAGTGTCAGTGCTTTCAGCTTTTTGTATCAGAGCTGTACTAATCTTACAAGTGTCACAGCTGATGGCAGCCAGAGCTATTTGAGACCTCAACCTGTAGGCAGATCCCAGAGGCAGTCGCAGAGCTCAGAGACTGTGAGGCTTTCACAAGAGTGAGTAATATTTCTGAATTATAGTCACTGTCTGGCTGCCTGTCTGGTAAAGAACACCGCAGCAAGCTTTTCCTCTGTTTGAATAATAACATCTGGATATCTACCTCATGATGCTCTGATGGACACTCACACCCCTGCAGCTGCCACCCATTGGGTCCAAGCCACTGAGCTGACACTGTGCACAATGACAAGAATTCAGCATGACACAGGATCTCAGTAAAGAAACCACCACCAGACATCGTTCTTGATGCCAGGCCCTGAAATAAAACTCTTTTTATCGATTCTGAAAAAATGGATTCTTAAATTCTACATGAACAGCTAAAATTTTCAATTATTGATACACAGTAAAATGTGCCAGAAACTGTGTAGAAAGTGGTTTAGTTGCTCTTTGATGGCTGTGTTGGACTGGCGGTCTGTGATTTGGTACACCACTCGGGTCCAGACTTGAATATCTCTATACTGATATTAATATTGATTGGGCAGTGGGTTGTATAGCGGGTCGTCCACTGATCAGAGGATCTGTGGTCCAATCCCTATCTCCTTCAGTCTGCATGTCAAAGTGTTCTTGGCCACGATACTGAACCCGAAATGCTCCTGAAAGCTGTGCCATCGCTGTGTGATTCTGAAGTTTTGTACAGACATTGATGATCCCCAGAGGATGAACCATAAAGACTTTTGTGTTGACTTTTTCTCTAGTGCAACCCCAGTGTTGACATTTGTGGTTTTGTATGACATGTTCTGACAACTTTTGGATAGATTGTCGTAAAACTTTGACACTGTATAAAATGAATTGAATACATTGAACTGTAATACCTGTAATGACCTTTCATCTCGTGTCATCATCAGGTCATATTTTTAATTTGTCCTTTATGACCAAATAACTTCACCATCATGCTCCTATGCTAAGCTAAGATGGTGAACACGATAAATATTATACCTGCTCAACATCAGCATGTTTGCATCGTTACTGTGAACACGCTCAAGTTAGCACTTAGCTCAAAGCACCACTCATTATACACTATGTCCTTTATCTAAAGAGGTGAAAGACTCAAGTAGAGTAACCTTGCCAAGAGTTTCCTGTATTCATATTCATATATATACTGTATATATACATTTTCACAATCACATCAGACAAACAAAACTGTCACACACTAAGTGAACACAATATCCAGTTAATATGTAACAGTTGCAAACAGGTACAAGTTTTAAAGGTCAAATAACAGCTGGAGAGACTAGTGTTTTACCAGTAAGATGACACATGGTACCTGTCTGTGTTGAACGACACAGTGAGTGTTGAGTTTGGGGAAAAGACCTGCAGTCCAAACTGTGTATTTAAGAAATGACAATGAGCTATGGCCAGCAAATAGAATAACAGTTTATTGACAGTAAATGGACCGTCACAATAAACACAACTAAAGTCTTTGCATCCCAAATTCCCTTTAGATGAGACAGCAGTGGGGTTAACCTTAAATTCCTCTTAATTGGTTTACACATCCCATCCCAAAACAAAGGTTCAAATACAATGTTTTCCTTAAGTTAATTCAGTAATTAGACTGTTCAGTTCTGTTAATAGATCCACTTTGGAAGTACTTCAATATCTCTCCAGAATTCAGTCATCATTCCAGTCTTGTGTGTGTGTGTGTGTGTGTGTGTGTGTGTGTGTGTGTGTGTGTGTGTGTGTTTTTTTTATGTAATCATCACATGAAGCTGATAGCGTAGATGTAGTGTAGATAGCATGGATGCTGCCAAGATTTGTGCTAAGATTAGAAGACACCCTCTGCATCCAGAATTTGCTCATAGTTATGGATCACTGAGCTTAGAACAATGTGTTGTGGAGTCAGATCACACGACAGCAACTCTCTCTTTCCCATCTCAAACAGTTTCACCATCAAGCCAGCAGGGTTGCATTCAGAAGGCATCAGAGGATGTTGTGAAATACCTCGAGCCTTTTTTCTCTATGCCTGGTGCAGCTCCTGATGGCGATAAGCAAACGATCAAAGACACAAGACTTTATCACGGTGCAGGTTTTCTAAATGTCAGAGATGCTGTAGAATGACAAACACCTTTTAATAAAAGCTCTGGTTCGCCGGGGTCATCTACCCAAAACAAATGATAGACCACAGTCTAATAAACAAGAAGTCTTTCAGTGTTTTGTTGTTGTCAAAGATGAAACAAAAAAGCTATGTACTCTTTTTCAAACTCAATTTTATGTTTTGTTCTGTATGGATGGAAGGATAGAATAAAGATTGAGGACCCTTTGTGGAGTGGCACGTCTTATTGGTTGGGCATGAAAAGGAATAACATTTTGGGAATTAGGCTTATTTGCTTTCTTGCAGAGTTAGAGTGAAGATTGATACCACTGTCATATAGTGTCTGTCCAATAAAAAGCTAAAAACAGGAGATGGTAAGCTTAGCTTAGGGTGGAAGCAGAGCAGCAAGTTCAATCAACTGTTCAATTTATTTGTTAAAATTTGAAAATTTGAATTTGAAGCTTTGTATTTAATGGATAGAAATGAGAATGGTATTGCTTTTCTCATCTGACGCCTGGACCCCATCAGACGCAAATGTTTTGTTCCCTTCTCCACATGGCTTGCCCACCAGACTTTGTTAACTTGCTCAGATTTGGTTATTTTCCCATGGTGTATGTGCTTCTACCATGAGTAAGTGCACAACATAGTTAAATAGTTTTTAAGTTTAAAAGTGTGCACAGGGTGTTTTATTTTTTAAAATTGACCAGATTCTCTATGCCGTTTGTGTGTGTCTGATAGAGCTCGTCGCGGCATCCATCAAAAATAGAACAGCCGCTTCTGAAAGGCGCCATGGTGCTTCTGGTGGGGTCACAAACATTGTCTAGAATGGCCAGGATCAGGTTAGCATCCAGCAGTAACTCTCAATGAGAAAGTGAATCTATTTCCCAAGAGGTGGAACTACAGTATAGTGGCCAGAAATCCAGTTGTGTTTAAAGTGCTATATGAATAAAGTTAATTAAAGAGCTGAAGAGATGAAAGAACTGAGATGAAGGACGAAAGGAGGTTATGTATGTACACCTAATTAGGCTGGGACAGGTAATTATTACTGTTAAAACTGTGAGGTGCGGTCTAGTTAAAATTCACTCTACATAAACACATAGCCTCTGAATAGGAGCTGCTTATTACAGGATCTTTGTGAATAAAAACCAGAGCTTGTGCACTGACCACACACTCATCACCCAGCGTCTGTCAGTGTCTTACATCATGTGTCGTTCTCGTCCTTTTCTTTTGTCTAAATGTTCCGACATATTTAAATGTGTTTCCATGATGTTTGTTTTGTCTCTTGTTCCCTCCATCATGGTGTGTCTCATTGAAACTGCATTGTCTTTCCAGGTGGCGAGCGTAACTGTGGAGTACATGAGCTGATCTGCGTCAGAAAAGGTAGGGCAGATCAGAGCTCTGGGAGGTTGACCTTTGACCCCTCATTGCCTACTCCACCTTCCTCATTATCACTGTTTAACACTCGTCCTGTGTGCTGTGTTCACTGTTGTTGGCCTGTGCTTGTTTTGTTGTTGTATGTGCTCATTGTTAACCGTCGACTTAAAATGAGTAATTAACCTAAATTTGAGTATAAAAACAAATGTAAAGAAACTTTAAGACATGAAGGATTACTTTATTCCTCATGCACATACAGGTATTTGTTAGTTTATCTACGCATTTGTCAGAGATTAGGAATATTTCAGTGTCTTTGAATGTAACTTT
The DNA here is from genome assembly GCA_028641955.1 of Protonibea diacanthus. Taxonomy (NCBI): domain Eukaryota; kingdom Metazoa; phylum Chordata; class Actinopteri; family Sciaenidae; genus Protonibea; species Protonibea diacanthus. The sequence goes on from CM053987.1 coordinate 15,447,677, forward strand.
TTTTGGTATGAAATAGTTGAATATCAGCCGATATTCAGAGACACTGTTGGAAATAATCAATCATTGAATTTTTTATTTACATTAGACGTTGGATAACTGTTGGTCCACACCTAAAATCAAAGTAATAAATAGTCTGTTTAATAAATCTGGATCACTGAACATTGAACGAACCATAAAAAATCTAGACGAGCAATTACATGTTTTAGAATGTTATTTTCCTTCAAAGTCAGTAGTTGCAGTTGGGATGCTAAAGTTAAAATTATCTTTTTAATTTAAACGTGTGACATAATGACATCACCATGATGAATGTGGAGCCTCCATGCATAATGGTGATGTACTGGTGGAGGCTGTGCAGTCATTGGCCACCATCGGAGTCAAATTCTGATACGATAGTTTGTAAAACTTCCTATCAGCTCTGAATAATCAGTCGACCCCTTGTGTAAATTATTGTTTATGCTTACAGTTCTCGCAATAACCATGTGTAATGTTGTGGTAATGCTTACAGCTGGCAAATGTCATATTTTCTCCATATGGGGTACGAGTGAAATATTCCATATCTCTCCTGTACATGGAATGGGGGTAACAAATTTGTGTTAAGGAAGGACATAGACATTAGTAAAGTAAAGTAAAGTAAGTAAGTTTTTTTTTTTTTTTTTTTAATTGCCTGGTACTTCTTGACTGATATTAGGGTACAGACAGGGAAACAGCAGGTTTTGGCTTTATATCTTTTAACAGTGGAACAGGCATGAAAAGAAAACATCCAAAAAAAAAAAAAACAAACAAACTTTACGATCAGCTTTCACATAAAACATTGAGTTTTGTTATGCACACACACTACAACAGTAATAATAATAATGATGATGACGATAATAATAATGTGTAAGGTAGTATAAAGATTCGGCACCTGTTGTATGATATGATGATATGATAGTAAAGCTGGGATCATAATTTTAAAAACATGCATACTGTAAGTATTTGATAACAACTATAAAGCTACAACCTCCACAAAAGCTTGATGTTTTGTTCCCCAGGTAAAAAATATATATATACACTATAAATAATAAATAAGAACTGTGCAGAAAAACATTTTACAATGTCACATCCAAAGTCATTTTATTGTAATATGATTTTTTTATACCCTAATTTTATTACAACATTGGCATACTGGCACTTTTACCCATTTTTCCTGTTTACCTCTAATCTGAATTGTTACCATTTTTGTGAATTTATGTACATTAATTTAGGTAAAGAAGACCTAAATTAACCTAAATAAACCACTTTTAATTATATGAGTTTTACATTTACATATAAATACATGTTCTTCTTTGTGTCGTGTAGTATTGAAGGTCACGATGGTGCTGTAACTGTAAAGTTCTGTAAGAACTTAACAAATCAGGCTGGTTTAAATAATCATGTTGCATCTACTCGGTGTACACGGGGCCTCTTTTGCCACGAACAGTGTTCATATTCTGGATGGAGATGATTCTGTTTGAAACCAAAAAAACATGCACAAATAGATTCAGAGGGTGCTTATCACGCTGTGTGAGCCGGCTGAATGGTCTGGTTGTGTAAGTGTGTGTGCATGTTTCATAATTTGGGTTAACCTATTTGTTCTTTGTGATTGTTAATGACTGAATCCAGCAGTGTGTGTGTGTGTGTGTGTGTGTGTGTGTGTGTGTGTGTGTGTTTGTGTGTGTGTGTGTGTGTGTGTGGACAGGCTCGTGGCTACACAGTAGGTGCTGCGCTTCGGAGCGTTGTCTGAACATGTGTGGGAGTGTGTATGGGAGAGCTGCTAAGAGTGCTTATGGGCTGCCTGTGGAGTGTGTGGGTGTCTTTGTGGTTTTGAGTTGATTTTGTGCTTTTTGACATTTAACATGGCAACTGTTTCCATGCAGACAGAACTTAATAAAGACAACAGAGACGTGCAACAATGAACATGCAAAAATAAACTATTTGTCAACAGTGACAATCCACTTATACGCAATAGCTTTTACTCATTATGTACATGCAAATACACAAATGCCTTCTTCCACTCTACTCCAACACCTAAGCCTACATTTTCAGGTACCAATCAGCAACCATCCAACAATCTATTTTTTTTAGCCACATACCTGACTTAGTATCACCATAGCAACAGGGTCAGCTGTTCAGCCCAGATGTCCTTTTCCCCAGCAACGTCCTCTTGCTCCTCCTAGGGGGATCGCTAAGTGCGTCCCAGGCATTGTGGGAGATGTAGTTCTTTTTACACTGGCTCTCACTGTCATTGTTGAAAGAGATCATCTTTTGGACGATCATCAGTCGAGCTGTCCGACAGCTTTTGTTCTGTTTTGTTTGAGTAACAAGCGTAGGTGTGTCTGTCATTATGATGGTAAGATTATAAATATGGTCTTCACTGGTTCTCCCTAAAGATGCGCAGTGTTTGTAGCCCCCTGTACATGATGACTAGCATATCCAGTCAAGGTCACCCAGTTCAAGCTGGAGGTGAGGAATTAATGCTTCAAATAAAAAGACCAGCTGTTCCCTCTGTCATTTTTTATGACTGCATACCTTCAATTTGTTCAACACAGTGAAGGTGTATTGTGTCCTGTGGCTGGTGACTGGACATAAAAAAAAAGACATACATCAATCTGACACTTCCTGTCATTCACGCACGTCAAAATAAAAGCTATTCTTGATTTTCAATGTTTCACGTCATCTGAGTGAGACAGTGTTAAGTAACCTTTGTCTGTCTCATACACTTTATCAACCAATTAATCACTCATATCTAGTGTCTACCTACCTCTTATGGAAATCAGCTGTTGCGCTGGCACTGCAGCCGACTGCCATCTGAATACAGTCTGTGTTACTCGGCATCAGACGGTTTCCTGTTAGGACATCTGTTGATTTAATGTTCTTACTTGCATCATCAACCCTTTCAGATTAACATCAAGCAACATTTAGAAATAACATTCTCATATTTTACATACATCTAAAATGATTAAATGTATAATTAAGACTCAAGAAGTTATTTTGCTGCATTGAATTCCAAATATTAGAGTTTGAAACATGTTTTTCTCAAGCTTTGCTCTCCAAATCCACTCCAAGCACAAACTAAATCTTACAAAGGTGTTGGGTACATTTTATAACCATTGCAAGGTCCTCACATTATTGTTCCCTGAGCTTCTTGTATAACAAAGTCTGTTATTGTTTAATCTTCCTGTGAGTCATTGTTCAGCCCCGCACACATTATCTAAGGGCTATTCTCTGCTGTCAGTGCGTTTAAGTCGTTCCTCACAGATATATTTTTAATTATTCTTATTTGTCTTTTTCATTTACAGTCAAAACATCTTGCTTTGACTGATTTATTTAATCATTATGTATAATTAAGTCCATCTTTGTAATGCATTTTTACTTATTAACAGGATAATTTACAGTTTTGAATAGTAAATAAGTACTAAGTAATAACTACAGTATGTGAATTGAGAATCTAAATGCTACAGACTTATTTCTGCATTTGAATCAAGAAGCAGTGAGCTTCTGTTTCATAAAAATTAAACAGGAATATGAGAAATAATGTCAGACAGCCTCCGCCACGCATCGCCTACACTGTGTTGCAGCACTTTTATTACAGCGCTGGCAACATGTCCAATGTTGAGGAATAAAAAAAGTGAGGATACCTGAAGACAGAGTTTGTTTATAGTGTAAAACACAGAGTAAAAATATATATTGTAGTCTGATGTCAGGAGGCCAAAAGTAAAGAGAGAAACTGTCTGTAGATTTCTGTGATTGAATCTTCTTTTCCCTTGTTTGAGCCAGTTGGGGGAATTATACAGAGCAGGATCCCGCTCCATCTGTGCTGTGAATAATTCAGTCAACAGAGAGAAGCTGGTACAGTGTGAGCAGACAGGCATTCCCATGGGAGAACGCCTCCTGCTGCTCCCACATCACCATGTGACCAGACACTGTGGGCTACCAACAGGCTCATTAAAGCTCAGGCACATCTAACAGAGAGGACCAACATTTACTCAAAAATAAATAAATAAATAAATAAAACTCTGTCACTTCTTTTCAAAAAAGTTAGTTTAATCTAATTTAGCATGTATATCTATGTGTATGAAAAAACTACCCAGAGTTCACTACACTACAACGTAACAGACTGTGTTGGATGCATTACATTGCCATCATAAATAACACAAGGTAAAGTCATCACCATCATTGATTGGAAAATAAGATGTCATCCGAGTGCACTTTCTCGCCAAATGAGCTCATTATCTCCCATCAGCATGAAGGCAGTCATTTGGTCTAATTGAACAAAATGGACCTCACATGTACTGGTGATTTCCGTGTTGAAAGCTGAATTCATTATTGTAAATGAGCTCAGCAGTAACTTGAGGAGTGGAAAATGTTGTGAACAAAGATCTGTTGCACCTTTCTCCTCTTATATGATCTCTTTTATCACTTCTTCTTACTGATTTGTTAGTACTGATACGTCACTCAGGCGTTTGCACTCTTTGCTATTGATTGTTGCTCATCTAATGTAGATCTATTCCTGTACATAGTGCTACATAGCCGCTTAAAAAACTCAGAAGCCATCACAACAGAAATATCTTTTTTAATACTTGATTTCCATAAATTATTAATTTACAGTTAGGGGCTTATGAGGATTACTACACAGTTGAGTTTTAAATCTGTTGTATGATGTTTTTATGTGGTTCTGAACTAAATGATGCCTTTAATTGCATTATGGGAATTGTAGGATAAATTGTTTTTGGAGCTTGGTCCATACTGGTGACTTAAAAAAAAATCAATATATCTCTCCCATCTTAATGGAAGTGCAATATTAATGTAAGAGGCAGTATTTCAAAAGACTTTCTTTCAAGTGGGCCTGTTGTGGAGTCAGCAGCACATAGATTGCATTGTACATTGTTTTTTCCTCTCCACTGCATCCCGCAATCCCAATCTTTCTCCAACACCGTCCCATGGATGCTGGAGAGAATACAGAGGGGTGCCTAAGTTTGCTTTTTCTATCACCAACTTGATGTGGAGAGGTTTGAATGTTTGGCAGTGTGCGGCGTTACATACGTAAAGTCTTTGGCGCAGCCTGCGTGTTACACTGTGAATACAAATGTCCTCTGCAACACTGAGAAAAAAGGAAACTGTGTTCCCCATTTCATCCCTTTATGCCTCATGTGAGTCTTATTGTATTTTTCAGTCATTTACAAAGATCGGCCTGAATAAGCATTTGCATTGAGCTACACTCAACAACAATGGCTTTATGGACGGTTTTAACAAACGCCTTTTACTGCCACTGCACAGAATGGCTGTGGGCCCCTCCCCTCCACCCCCTCTCCCTAATTACTGAGGACGCATCCTCAGTTAACATTAATCCATTAAACCGTGTTTGTCAAACGCGTCCGTGTGTACTTGTCGAACAATAAATTCTACTGACAGCAGAAGACAAGATCCAGCAGCTCTAACATGACAGCCGTTTCTACTGATGCAAACATACGCACGAGGCCGCTCTCTAACATGTTGTTCTCTGTGTTTCATCTCGACATTATTTTTATTATGCTCGGGAAAACCTGGAAGAAATTTCCCTCAGAGTGACATTTTTACATCACGGAGCTTGTCTGACAGCTTGTGAACAGTCAGTGACCCGCTCATCCTCTATCTGTGCCTGATTGCAACAAATTTTTTTGGCAGTGTAAAGTGTTGAATAGATTTCATGAACTCAGCTGACAGTCCAGCTCCCGAACTTCTATGAAGTGAAAATATTCTACTAAATTATTGCCGCTTAGTTTTTTCCTCAGTTGACTAGGTTTGATTAGGGGCGGTTGAGGACAAAGATGTAAAAGTTATTTGATGTCACACGGTTGAGCTACTACCAGCGACATTATGTCCTGATAGCTCAGACAGAGAGGTCTCTCCAGTGGCCTCACCTGATGATGACAGAGCACCTCCATGAAGGCGTTGGAAGGTCATACGGCTGAACAACAGTTTTTTATTGATGTGTGGCACTCAGAGTTCGACTTCCCTGTGTGCACCTGAACCTGTTGCTATAGCAACCATCCGGCTGGCCCCGCTTGTTTTTTCGGTCCTGTCTTTCAGCCCTCTTCAACCGAGCTGCCTCCGTCTCTCTCACCTGCCTTGAGCTGATGATCATAGCGGGTGATACAGGTTTTTATTTTCGTGAAAATCAAACGACTGTCTGAGATTACTCTCAGACAGTCTCTCAGACAGTCTCTCAGACTGAGATTACTCTCAGACAGTCTGAGAATTTAACACTAATTAACGTTAAAAAAACAAACCATTGCTAAGAAGACTGACATTCTATGATGGTTTGTGGCTAAAAAGTTCTTTACTGCTGCCATGCTTACTTTGCTAACCTTTCTCCTGTATACTCACCTTGTTGGCCTTTGGTCTCATTTGTTTTCCAACTTGTGTTTCTTAAATTCTGAGTTGAGTTTCTGTGTCTCAGTCTCTCCAGAGGTGCTGGGGTTTCTGACAGCCATCGGACTCTTCATCATCCTCATGACCCTCCTGTTCTGGTACCTCAACAATAAGCTGGCACTAGAGAACCCAGGGAACCTTCAGTGCCTTGATGACTTCAGGAAAAAAACAGAGCTGCAAGGTGAGGCTGCGTTTACGTATTTGGGCTTTTGTGCTCAAGGTTTCAAGGCACATTTCACTGTACTTATGTTTTCAAATCTTGGATGTTTTTAATAGTACAGCTGATGCATCCTATCAATTGCTTTTGCAGTCGTGGGTTATTGGTCGGACCAGTTTCATCCAATACCTACGATCCAGTAGTGAACTAAAAAAACGATGCTCATCTTTTTGACAGCTCTGTTCCTCGTTCATCTGACTACTAAGAACAACACTGATATCACAATTAGCCAAAATTTGATGGACTTAAATTCAACATGAAACATTTTTTGTGTCATACACAAACAATCCTTAATTAAAAGACATTTTACACTTCCATTGTAGGAGACGGATCAGTAACTAAACCACAACCCTTCTTAAACGTTTCCACATGATTCTCTTCTCGTTGTTCCAGTATTGAACTCTGGGCTCCACCCCGGCTCTATCCAAACCACTCGCGTCGTCCACCCCGTCTGTAAAATTATGGACCTATGCCACCGACAGCAGCATGAGGCCTGACCTCTGCATGGGGACATTTTCCACTGGCACTGGCCTTTCTCAACCCGTGAGGGGATTACTGTTGCTGACAGATGTAGGCATGTTTACTTGTCATCGTCCGCAGGGCCTCAAGTTTAAAAGGTTGGTGGCCCCAGGGAGTCCGCACAGGGAGTTGTCTCTGCCCTGAGAAGCCTCCTGGTAAACAGTCAGTTAAAAACAAAGGGAGGCAGTTCTAAGTGGTGAGGTGATCTTTGCAACATCAGTGTTTTTGCAATAATATGGGACAGTTGTCCTTATTTTTCATAGATTGTTGAGTTATAATACAACCTAGTGAGATTATGCTTCTGTATTCTGTATGCCAAAACTACTATTTATACAATGACAGTGTTCTGATAGATGACAAATCTTTTACTCTTTATGTTTTATGATCTGAAATGAAGCTTTGCAAATACAATTTAGAGAGATTTTTTTAGACTACATGGGAAATGTTACAGCGCTGCAGCGCTGGCTGGAGTCATATTAAAGCTCTGCTGCCACTTGCTGGAACAAATGTGAAGCTACAAGTGATGTTCCAGTGGTTGGTCGGTGTAAAAGTTTTAAAAGTTTTAAAAACGTATATAAACATATATTAGGATATGCCGTTTCCCCTTCATGTATCATGTGACTGGGCCTCTCAATAGCAGTCCAAATGAATGCCACCACTGAACAGAAAAAAAAGTGAACAGAATCTGTTGTTAAAAGTCATCCAAAACAACATTCAGTCTCCAGCCAAAACATCTTGTCAATATGTTCTTTGTCCATCAGCTGTTTTTCATGTAAGTTTCCAGGGCCTATATTTATGAAGCAACTCTGAATCACTAGACAAGGACAAATAAACACCAAAACATCTTTGAGACACCCTTGAGAATAGATTACATTGTGCGTGACGACACCCAGAACCATAAAACAAAATGAATCATGACTTGTTGTAATTTTCTCAGTGAGTTCTGCACATAAAAAACACCGCAAGTGGACAATGCAGAAGAAATCAAATACAATACAGAAGGGTGAATCACAGGGTGAGTGTGCAGACCTTCCTTGTAACCTTTGACTGAATGATCTGTGCTCACAATGCTCCAATCACCAACAGCTGCCACAACTAAACACTATGGAGCAATAAATAGAAAATGGTATATTTTCTTCTGTTGTTCATACATTTATAGACCAAAATGATGAGTAAATGTAATTTTTCTTCAACAACTTTATGTCATGACTACCTTCTTGCTGAGTGGCGACAGTGCTGCTCATCAACACAACAAAGGAACAATAATTAAACAGAATAAAAATAGCTAAATAGAAAAAGAATACAGAATAAACAAAAATAATAATGATGGGCCTCTAAATGATTATTGCACATAGATTATTTTCTCTAATTCCTGCCGTTTAAACTACAGGGTGATGTGATGAATCATATAAATGACCTGTGAATATCTGTTTCACTCATTTGCACCAAATATAACTACATTTTAATAACACTCTTGACATCATGTTTGTAATTAATAAGTATTAAAGCGAGATGCTTATTTCATAATATAGTGGGAGGCAGCTGATTTTATCATTTTGGTTTTTGACCTCTTCAGAATACTTGCCATGTGTCGACTTCAACTCTGGTGTCACGTTCATAGACAAAGTCTGGTGAAAGACATTTCTGGAGAACTGTCTCTCTGCTGTATCTGAAATCATTTTTTCCATAGCGATTCAACAGATTTCCTGTGTAATGCAGGACCGGGGCCAGCAGAGGCTGCAAGTCTGCCTGGCTTTTTTTATTACAGTCTTAGTCTGTCCTACAGTAACCAGGCCATCTTTCTTTGCCCCCGAACAGACAAGGCCTACGCTGACGCCGACCTGCAGGGTTCATCGTCGGACAGCGAGGATGAACTGATGGGTCAGTATCAGGAAGCGGTCAGCCGCTCTCAAGGCCTCCGTGGAGGAGCTAAGGCAGCCTCTAACACCAAACACGTAGGAGGTTTCAGCTGGGAGAGTCGACAGAAGTACAGCCCTCTGACTGCTGATTATGACGGCTACAGCAGTGAAGCCTCGGCCGACGACGGTAGGTTCTGCAACTGTATTTAACAGTGCAGTGCAGTGTAGCGGTTTTACTGCGTTTTAAGGTCACTGCAATACATAATCACTGATTTCTTTTGTTTATTTTTTCAAGAGCGTCCACAAAAGATGCCTCAGCTGTTCAATCAGATGTCGCACTAGTTTAATAGACTAATACAGACACAGCCCTCTTATCACTGCAGCGAGCTCAGTGAGTCAAATGCACAGATTCTTCTGCACCTCCGAGCTAACAAACACAAATACACCACACACACTGACACACACTGTCAGTTAATCCAGAGAGGTGATCAAAGCGAAGCTCCCGTTCAGCACACTCTCCGTGGGAGGGTTGTGAAACAGTCAACTGTCTGCATAATTTGGCTCTTTTTTTTTTTTAACTTTTTTTTTTTGATGCATCTCTGTTTCCCATCTGCCAGACTCTCCATCACAAGGCGTTTACGTGGTGCATGGAAGGCAGGAAGGTTTTTTTATTTTTCTTTTTTTAAGACCAAGTCACAGGAGAACATCGGCACTGACCTATTTGAATCAGTGCGTTATTCATCTGTCGTGACACTCTATTAGAAGTGCGTGCTGTTATCATACACACTTCATCTGTGCCCTGAACGCGAATCAATCATTTAAGGTGTGTAACACATTTGACAACGTATGATATACTGCAGTTATTTGTTGCGTTGGATTGATGTATTCAGGGTGGGAGGGTGCTGAAATGAATGAGAGGTTGAGAAGATAAATGTATCTGTAGTACTTACAGGTAAATAGGTCAACATTTGGGGAAATCCGATTCTTCACTTTCTTGCCAAGAGCTTGTTACAGTAAGACGATCAATATCACTCTGATGTCTGTATGCACTGAGGCGGTCCTGACCTCCCTGGAGAACTATGCAACATTCTGCTAAGTGGCCCTCCTACCTGACCCCTGAGCCTTGTAAACCATTTGCCATTGCCACGCAGACACACCTGACACAATCCTCCCCCCTCTAAAACAGCTCTCTTACAACATAATTTCATAAGATAAGTGAATATTAACTCCACTGAGTCTGGGCTTATACTTCACCTCAACTGTCAAACTGAAGCATAGTACCTGTAAATAGATAACACTACAAATATTGACTTATTGGCTTTACTTACATTACACATATTCAAACATAAAATGCTGTTTTTACTATAGCCTGGCTAAATACTTGATGGTTATTATTTACTGAGAAATGTGCACCCATATTGCCCAGCATGCCCAGTTAATTAACATTTGAAATTGTCCATTGCTTTCCTTCTATCATCCAGAGTTGTGACCAAATCTTGACTTGGAGGCAAGATAACCATCGTCTTGATTTAAAATTATGTAAATATATATCTATAGACTCCTTCTCTATCTATATATTGTCTGATCTGGTCCCCACAGAGGTTTCTGCTGGAAAGTATTATGCGGTTATCTTTTTTTTTTTCGAGCTGCAGTTTATAAACACATTTTGCATTTATCAAATGTAATGAACGGTTGTATTTCACTCTCAAGTTTGTCGGGCACAGAGTCACAGAACAGACAGAGAAAGAGATGCACTGCTCAGCTAACGTTAGCAAATCAGACCAGAGACAGGTACTCTGCACATAGCTCATCAACTTCATTTTATTTACTGACTGAGAAGTTTGCTGATTTCTGTTCCCATAACTCACTCTCATGCTGTTTTTAAGTATTTTCATGACCAGAGGGTTAATTTTACTTCATCCTCTGGCTGAAAATGTAAACTTTGACAAGAGGCCTTTTGCCTACACAACATGTACACACAAAAAAACAAAGGAGCTACAGCTATCAGCTATCAGTTATCTTAGCTTAGCATAAACACATTTTTTTTTAAGCAAGTGGAGTTTTCACAAGGAGACTATTCTTTGGCCAGGAGCAGTGATTTGTCATATTTACTCATTAATTTTTGTGGAGATGAAATGTTACTTAATGAGCTTTAAAGACGCTGGTTGGTGGAATGTTTTACCATCAGACAAAGCCAAGCTAGCTGTTTCCAGTCTTTATGCTAGACTATGCTAACGGGCTGTTAGTTTGGTACGGGATGGACATAACGTCATAACTGCTCGGCAAATTTGTTTTTATAGATACACCTGATACACAATATGTAAAGAGGTGGCCAAATCCTGCAGATCAGATTCTTACACACAAAGATGCAAATCCTCAGACATGTTTCTGTCTCACAGCGTTTCTCAAAGACAAAAACACTCTAATCTTTGCCAGGGTCTTCAATGGGTGAATCATGTCTGAACCAGCTTTGTGTTATATAAGACAGTGAGATCTAAGACGTGTCTGGCGCAGTCTATTTAAAGCAATGTTTGAATGCGTAGCTGAGGGATAAATAGTGCATGACATGCTTCTGACTCCATTAGTAAAGAAGAAACGCGCTGCACAAGGCTGACATTACACAAGCGCTGCAGAAGTGTGGGTGTCCTCACAACCATTAGATGGTCCCTGTCATCCTCAGTCTGGATTTAAACACTAGATGATACCAGATGTGAAACAAGCACCGTTCAGTGATCAGATGTTCAGGTCATTTTGGCCACACAGAAATTTCTGAAGATGATTTGGAGCATTGACTGGAACACAGCAGCCTTATTTATTTTCTGTCTCCACAGCCGCTGTGATTCTTCACTTTTAGACTTCAAGGATACCGATGATTCTCGACAGCCAGCAATCTGACAAGAGCGAGAACAAACAGTCTTTTAACACATTACTGATTGGTTGTTGTCCACTTACAGGCCACAGCAAAATTTACATTATTATTATTCTCCATGTTTGTGTATTTTATCTGAATCCAGCATCTAAAGATATTCAGTTTGCTCTCATATTGTATGGCATCTTCACATTTGAACATTTTATTCAAAAAATTAAGCCATTATAATAACTAATTACATTTAGTCAATCCACTAATCAATTAAACATTGAGTCATTTCAGCTATACTTTCATCCCCTCGTCATGCATTGTCCACCATTTGAGACAAGTTTACCCAACGACTGATTTGCCTTTGACTAAATAATTTCAATGAAATAAAAAGAGATTTAAGAGAACATCAGCAAAGACTTGAGGGAGGACTGTAAAATATACTTTGTGCTGCTCAGATTTTTGCTTTCCTTTTCTTGCGGCCCTTCAAATGTATCCAGTGACCTGTTGTTGACCTTGAATTTCACACTGAATTGTATCATAGGGTCATGCCTGCAGGAAATTTCCTTTATTTATTTCTGCAGGAACTGTTTGAATGTTTCCATCAATGCACATTTACTTAATTTCCACTGACTCTGCTGTCTCAGCTTCACGTCAGCTGGTCAGAATACATATTTACTGCTATCAACTCCTACAGTAGCTCTCTTTTGAATTTGACACAAAATACTACATGTAGTAACCCAAGAGATCAGTTCTGTTTAAATGGTATGTTAAGGATCAGTTCTTTTGAGGAAATAAATGACTAGACGGCATTCATTTTTCGATTAATTCAAAGACGCAGTTCACACTGGGTTCAAGACACTTTTGTTTTTCGGACAAAGTCACCGCTGGCTTGTTTTCTGGAGCAGTCAGATTATGATGCGAGTGTTCTGTGTGTGAGAGAGGGGCAGGGATTTGAGTCGTGTGTGCCTGCCAGCAATCATTTTAAATTTACTTGGTTTATTTATATGACAACATTTTAGCTATGAAAGGTCTTGTGTTTGTTTTTGTGTGATTCAAATACCCTTAAAGGTTTTAAGGATTATATAGAAAATGGTTGGAAGCAGATTATTTCTTTCTGTTTGAATAAAAAGAGGGCACTAAGAAAACATATAATAGAGAGGATTTTAGTAACGTTTGCAGTTTCTTTAAACTTTTTTGGACCATCAGATTACTGTAACCACTTGTAATTCACAACACACTGATCCGGCGGAGGAAAAGTAGCAAGACGTCCGTCCATCCATGGATGCACTTTGTTTGAACGTACTAGATGTTCATTATTTTCCTCACCATGGTAAGGCTTTGATGGCTGCGGTTTTCTCAGCGAGACATCATGGATTTGCAGTGATCTCACACGATCCCTGATATCATACCACTGTTTCCTCTAAGAAAGAAATTTAGACATAGGGAGCTCTCATGATATATCTGAGAGAGAGAGCACACTTCATTTCATTAATTTCAAACAAGCTGTCGTAAAAGTTCTGAGGCGCCTCTGTTATTTTCTCTCCACTCCCGCTGCTGCTTGTGTTTGTCTGTGAGTATGAAGAGCTTTATCCTCAGGACATATGTATTATACATGAGGAGGATTGTGCAGAGGCTGCAGAATCAGGCAGAGCAGGGTGCCCCAGTGGCACCGCGCAGCAATCCCAAAATAGAAAGTAAGCAGCTAGAAATAATCGGTGGTTTGTCTGGACCAGCCTTCTCTCTCTTCTTTGAGGTTAGCAGGCTGTCATGACCGCTTGATAAGGACACTTTATTCAATGAATTATTTTAGTGTCAGTGAAATGATTCAATCATTCAAAGCGCTTACAATCATTAGAATTAGGAAAGGGCAGATATCACCTAAGATATCAGTAGTACTTGAGCATCATGAAAAAGTATTAGAGGCATAGCCAGACATTTTGGGAAATACAATTTGTATTTCTTGCGTCTGTATGCTGTAAATATGAAGCTATAGCAAGGAGTGTTAGCTTACCCTAGCATAATGATGGGGACCAAAGGGAAACAGCTAGCCTGGATATGTAATAGTCCTGCACGTTACTACCCATAAAATCACAATGTGATGTTTTGGCACTTCAGAGTTTGGATGAATTCACCAAACACCATGTTATGTAGTGAGTATAAGAGGTGTTGGCAGGTAGATGTTTTGATTTTTTGGATAGAGCCAGGCTAGCCTTCTTCCAGTCTTGGTGCTAAGCTAAGCTAACAGCATCCTGCCTGTAGCTTATTTTTTCATATTTCTTGAAAGTGGTATCAATCTTCTCGTCTATCATTCCCAAGAAAGCAAAATATGTCCTCAAAAGTCAAGCTTTTAGTGCCATTTTGGAGTCATACTTGCTAATTATCGGGTCATTTAGAGGTGCGGAAGCGCACCTATTCTGATTTTGAGCAGCACATTACTGCTCCCGAAGAGCAACTGGTGACAATTCTTTCAAAAAGTAAATTTACAAGTAACTTAAACACTGTCTGATAAGCCAAACTACTGCTGGCTATGGTGCACAAGCATCCCCATGAAACAAAAGCATTGCCTGAAACATTTAGTAATAATGATTTAAGAAAATATTCACTACAGTGCAGCCAGATTTAGTACCACTAGGCAAGATTCATCTCATCATTCACTTTTTAATAAGCTTATTAGCTTTCTTTCTTAGAGTTAGATGGGAACAAAACCAATCTCATGTTTACAGCCAGACTTTAACCTGGCTTAGAGACTGGATATGCCAACACCTCTAAAGCTCATGAAATAACACATCCAATACCAATGTGTAAAAACAACACAGTGCTGCGACGAGACTTCAGGAAGTCACTGCTCCTGGCCAAGAAATAGGCACATAATCCCCCTGAAAGATTCCCCCAGCTTTCAGTATTTTTAAATCTGTACACAAAAAGAAATAGAAAACAAACAATGTGTGGTTTTGTAATGTGCTGTAGGCGAACAACAGCCAGGAGCAGTGGAGTCATGTCGTCATAGAGTGTGCCACAACATAGGCTGTACAAAGACCTGTAAAGTAAAACATGCGGTTATCAACCGTATTTAGCAACCCGCACTATAGCCTGAAACGCTGCATAGAGGTGCTGGGGAAATGAATAACCTGTTGCTTGTGCTGTTGGTGTTATTTAGTGAGCTTTAAAGAATATTGGAGGATTTTTGAGCTTTTGTGGCAGCCAGGCTAGCTTTTTCTCCAGTCTAAGCTAAGGTAATTACTGTACATCCCGACTCCAGCTCCATACTTAAAGCAACATTGTGTATAAACTGGTATTTTTGTGATTTATGAGACCCCAGTTTCACCACTGTTGTAAATATAAACAGCTGTACACAGCATTTGTTAACATTACATTACTTATGACCAAATTCAAACTAAAAAAATTGACAAAACTTTCGCCAGTGACTAAAAGTCAGTCCCAAACATCCCCTTTATGTCTTTTTGTCTGAGCCTGCTTACATTACCTGCGCGACCAGCTCCGGTTCTGGCACGACACTGGCTGCACTGGCCTGAAAACCTTCTCAAGACGAAGAAGTGCAAGGGCGTCATTGCTTTAATACAGATTGCTATCAACCTTCTCATCTTACTCTCAGAAGGAAAGTGAACACACTTTGCAAGGATGATAGCTACATTGATGAAAACATTTTCAAAACTAGTCTGCTTGTGTCCTCCACAAGTTTTGAGGCACCAACAAAAAGTCATGTCACAGTCATGTACATGTCAATAACAACAACATCATATATTGCATCTCTGCCCAGTCTCTCAGAAGTACCATGGAGATGTAACTAAGACAGCAGCATAGTACACAAACTGATACTAAGCTTCTTCCTAAAGAGGTTGGAGCATTCACTGCTTGCATTATTGATAACTACTGATTGACTGAATTGTTGCTTTGTGATATCTCGACTATCTTGTAAAACTACACAGGGCCAACAGGGCGAGAAGTCAGATGTGTTTCCCTCTATGTATGGTCATGAAAAGGACAGTAAAGTGCTGCTCTGCTCATTTGTCACCTGAAATATTTCTACCTAAGTTTCACAGTGAAGATTCACAAAGCACAAACTGTTTTCACACTTACAGAGAGGTACAAGAAGGCAAAACAAGGTGACTGCCAGTACAGAGGGGATGAAACTCTGTGAAAGAAGGGTGGGTTCGACGTTAGGAGGAATGGTAACCATCCCAATTAGCGGGCTGGAGAAAAGAGTAGTGCTTTTACACAGCAGCTTCCATCAAATCAACCGCCTCCAGCTCAGCAGGAAAAAAGCTGCTCAAAATGGATTTGCTCCTTTTATCAAGCCCTCCATGACACTTAGTTAAGACTCCTTTGCCTCTATCCTGCCACTGTTATGTGCCACTTTGAGGTGGTGTCTCACTGACATTATTAAGAGTGAAAGTTTCAAGAACTTGGGAGAGAAAGCTGGAATTACGTCATCATAGTGTTAGCTTTTTCTAAAAGTTAGACAGAAAAAGAAGAGGATTTTTTTTCTCCAAGTTCTTCTTCATCTTTTGTTTTCCTTCGTTCTTTCTTTCTCTCTTTCTTTTCTTTTCTTTTCTTTTTGTTTTTTTGCAAGAGACCGGGGTTTAACGCTGCGCCAGTGTCCCTATGGGAGTATTAGCATCGGCTGCTCAATTTTTGTGAATCCAAATTGGACAAGGGAGGCAGATTTGAGAATGCAGCTGACAACACTATTCAAGGTTCTTTATAAGTGCCACGGAGACTCTCAGTATAGCTTCATTCTTCGCCTTCCAGGCAACTGAATCATTTAGAAAGGTGAGAGGCATGAAATCTGTGGCAGATTAAGAAGTATTCAGTTCAGTCCTATAATGGCGCATACCTGATGTTTTATTTAGGGTATGCATTCAAAAGGTTTCTCTCACACAGCACATTATGCTCGCTGGGACGGACAGAGTGTGTAGCATTTCTCAGAGTAAATATAATAATAAATATTCCGAAAATAAGAAATTACATGAACGATGTACTGCACATGCCAGAAAAGAAGAACCTGAATAATAATGCAGCACTGCAGTGCAACTACAGATTAAACATTTACTCCTTTAGTAATGAGTGTCAGTGAATTCAGCCTGTGCTATGTTACAATCTAAGGTTAATTCTGTAAACTCATTACAGCAGGGGTACATGAAGTTATCTCAGGAGTTATGTTAAGAAGGCAATTCTTAAATATCTTGAAAAATAAATCCAATACTTAGCACTTGTATGGTGGGAATTATGCTCTTCTCTACACCATGAATCTAAAGAAGAGGAGGCTGCATTAGCTACAGTGCGCACAGATCTTAGATCTGCTTCAAGACATTAAATCAAAACTAAAATATCTGTTTGGCATCAGTTTTACTTCAAATTTAGGGCATGCTTCCACAGGAAAACATGTCTTGGCTCTTTACTGTGAGAACTGCTCCTGTGCTAGGACTTTACTTGGACTGGGATATTTCAACACACCTGTCACTTTAACCTGTCTGCAAAAATGCAGTCAGGACTGCTACTATAGTAAAATATTGTACATTATTGAGATATAATTGACAGTGAAAATGAATCCTACGACTTGTAAAGACGACCAGACAGACTTGTAGTAACAGCTCCATCAAAAAAACAGCTTTTTACAAGGTGATCCAAACCAATCAACGTTTAGAGGTTTATATTGATTAATGACATATCCACTTTGTATAATGTGAGCTGCTGTAACAGGTGAATTCCCCTGGTGTGGTATCAATAAAGTCTATCTTATCTTGTCTTATCTCATGCTTATGCAGTACACGTACATATTTTTCTCATTCTATTCTTATTCTAGTCTTGCCTAGCCTACAGTCACAGGCTGAGGTGTCTACAGCCACGGCAGCAGCTCTTTAAGGCTGTGCTTAGGCACAGTGTGCTTTGAACTAAATGTTAATGCCAGTGTGACACTCTGATAAAACAGAATGGGAGAGCCGCACGCTCATAACTTGATGCATTTATTTCAGCTTATACAGATCAATGTTTTGGAAAATTGCCTTCTTAAGGATGAATACGACTAAAGAAAAAGTCTAAAAGGAAGGCAGTTTGCTGAAATATCGATGTTTATACATTGAAATAAAAGCATCGGAGTTATGAGTACCATTCTGTTTTATTTTTTTTGTCAGTTTACAAGCCAACACCTCACCAGAACAACTGTTTGTTTTATTTTTTATTATGGTAATCCGCCCGGTAATTGTTAAGACATATTCTGAACCAAAAGTGCCTCCATCGAGGATAATAAAATAAAATAAATGAGCAAGAACCACAGCTGACTTTCTCCATGCGGTTCAAATAAAAATCATACATCATATGATACAAAATATCTATATTATTGTGCTCCTTTGTCTCTCTCCTGATTTCCTATAAACCAGCCAATTGCATCCAGAGGATGAGACGAACACCGCCACTGGATGAGCTTCAGCCACCTCCTTATCAGGATGAGAATGGCTCCCCGATTATGTCCTGTACTTTGTCGGATCTGGGCGATGCCAAGTGTGATCTTTCCCATACCAGTGGCAGTCCACACCTGTCTTTTGGCAAATGCCCCAGTGAGGGCAGCGACGGCCCCGAGACTGAGAGTTACCTCAACAAGGGCTACGAGGAGGATGTACCCAGTGACAGTACAGCTGTCCTCAGCCCAGAGGTAAATACCAGTGACAAAGATGTGAGTGGAATTGCATATTGAGGTTTTTGAGCTTCTCATTTGTTTCTTTAGGACATGTCGGCCCGTGGGTCAGCAGCTCAGCTCCCTAAAGGCTATGAACCAGATCCAATTGCAAAATACGGCACTCTGGACGTGGTGTTTGACTTTGATTCAGAGGACCAGCAGCTGGCGGTCACCATTATGGCAGTAACAGACCTTCCTGCCCTAAAACGCACAGGCAACTTCTCCTGGCAGGTCCACCTGGTGTTGCTGCCCATCAAGAAGCAGAGGGCAAAGACGGGAATCCAGAGAGGCCCGTGCCCAATCTTCACGGAGACCTTTCACTTTAGCCATGTGGAGTCAGAGATGATCAGCAATTATGCCATCCGCTTCCGACTTTATAGTATGCGGCGAATGAAGAAGGAGAAGGTGCTCGGGGAAAAGGTGTTCTACCTCACCAAGCTCAACCTTCAGGGCAAAATGTCTGTGCCGGTCATATTAGACCCATGCTGTGCTCTCCCGGTAAGTAGGATCAAAGCAGGTGTTGGCTTTCCAGCGCTCTCCTAACAACTCACTAATTGCTGCTCTGCGCTGATTGATCTTTCGCGTGATTGGGTAACATTTTCAGAAATGAGGTTATGTTTTGCAGCTTGGGAGAATATTAGGATGTTGTTTTATAGATCAGCTACTTCTGTTTGCCTTGTTGGTTTAATGTGTCTGAGTGTAGTGTGACAAAACCTCCATTCCACATCAGGAAATAAAACAACAATCAATTCACTTGTAGTGGTTTGTTTTCCTTTTGAAATGTTAAATACAGATTAGAAAGAAGAAAGAAAAGCAGCCTAAAAAGGAGCTGAGGAGCTATGGCGTATTGCAAACACTACAAATATGTCAGTTGTTGGTTTATTTGTCTTTCATTGTTTATGACAGTATTTCTAGCAAAAGAGTGCCACGTGGTGTTGAAAGCCAAGAAACAAGAGCAAAAGAGTGAGGAATGGATTGTGTTTAGTTGCAGTTATTAGCATGTCCAGCTAACTAGCTTATTACCTGCAGTAGTATCTGTGCATTACTTACAAAGCCAAGGAGCACATTAGCTCAATGACCTTCAAAAATAACTACAACACCCACTGTCGTATTTCTCTACTGTGCAGAAACCGGTCTTATATCATAGTCTGTTCAGACAGTGTCTTCAACATTAAAATGCATTTGTACACTGAGTTTTGAGTAATGACAGTGTTAGAAACTGAAGTGGTGACAAATCTTCTTGTCAGGCGGACGTTGAATGTCATTTTTGTTGTACCAGTGAAGGGTTTTTTCTGAACATTTTCAGGGTGGTGAATCCCAGGCCAGCCTCTCAGATATGACATGCAGTGAAAGCGCCTCATCATTCCAGTCAGTCAGTCAGACGTCCACACCAGAGATCCTCGTGGGCCTGGTGTACAACGCCACAACGGGGCGTCTCTCTGTGGAGATCATCAAAGGCATCCATTTCAAAAACCTGGCTGCCAACAAGCCACCCAGTAAGTACTCTTGAACGTTTTATTTCAGTCATTTTCCCAAAGAGCAGTGAAGAGTGTAAATGATTGTTTGACCTGTGTGAGGTGACAAGGCAAGGTGAACCTGCGCATAGGGATTTATGTTGATATGCGTCATGTGATAATAACAACGCCACTCTAATCAGCTTCTACAGCAAATCTCATAATCAATGATATTGTTTCTCTACGCCAAACTGCATCCAAAATTTGTAGATGAACAACTTTTTGTGTCCTTCTGTATCGTATGTTGTTTGTATATGACTCATTTATTCCCCTAAATTAGTATTAAATAATAATAATTAGTATTAAATGTAAGTATCATTTGGAGACTTATAGACACTGAGGAGCTTTAATCATTCTTTGAAACTTATCTGGTCAAAACTGACGTCAAAGACGTTTATTAAATATATGAAATAAATTAAAGCAAATAAAGTTATTTGCTTTAATTTATCCAATTATGACTCAGCCAGAGAGAAACAATGCACAGCTTGTAACTTCTCCAAAAAAGAGATAGTTCAAACTATCTCTGCTGCACTCCCTGCTTCTCAGCTTCCCTCTGGTTTGATCCCTGGTTTCCCTCATTTCCCGGTCAGCCTCCTCAGTCAGTTTCCAGGGATCCGAGCAGCAAGTTCAAACAAAAAGTGCCTCTTGTTGAACTTTGTGCAATCTTGTTGGCCTTCTGACCCTGTTTCTCTTTCCTCGCATCTTCTGTTATGTCTGCACCTGAAACTTTATCACCCTACTACCTTTTTGACATCTTGGTCCGTTGTTTTTCTTACTGCTGTCCAACCCTTGTTGTCAGATGGACTGTTCTGTTGTCTAAAACACTTGATAGGTGGACAGGTTTATATTATCAGAGGTGAGTCTCTGTTCCTGCCGCAAAGTGAGGTGTTATCGCTGTTGAAAACCTTTTCATATTATCTTCATGGATGTACTAAGCCAAATGCAAAACATTTTCAATTTCCCATTTTGTCTTATTTATTACCCAGACTGCAAGATAAACCTCTGTAGCATGTGATTTCATGATAAATAGTTGTAAAAATGATTTATGTGGAAAAGATGTGACAACATGAGAAGATCGATACACTTTCATATTTGTAAGCTAAATGTGAAGCTACATCTATCAGCCGGCAAGCTTAGTTCATCATTAAAACTAGCTCAGCTAGCTCTGTCTGAAGCTAATAAAAATCACTGACTGCCTGGCTGTCACTGCACTTAGCACTTATTTTAGCTTAGAGATAGCGCAGCACACCCTCGTACAGATTAAACAAATAAGAGATATGAGAGAAAACAAGAGATAAGATGTTAATTAGTGAGCTTTGGACTTGGTGAGCAGTTATTGTTAGGTACAGAACCAGGCTAGCTGTTTCCATTTAGCAGACAGATATGAGAGTTCTCATCTCTTCTCTTCTAATGACAAAAAAAAAAAACAAATACACAGTGAAATCTGGTGCAAAAGCACAATCACTTTAAAAAGGGGTGACAGGCACAATAGCACTAATACTTCAGACTTTGCATTTTGTTATTCCTTCACACATTACAATTCGGACGTTAATCCATGAAGATAGCTGCTTGTTGTAAACCTTCATGTTCGAATGTGTGTGTGTCTTGTTATGCATGTAGCCATGCAACCACTCTCCACTACCTGTGTCTTGTGTTTGTGCCCGTGTGATGCCCGCAAGTCTTTAATGTTCTCACTCAGAACTAACACCTCATGCTAATTCAATCCGGTTTGCTTGGTGGCTGATGGCCAGCTCAAAGGAAATGCTGTGCGTCATTGACTGCTGGCTTTATCCAAGTGGTACACATTGGCATGCTTTGGGTGTAATTTTACATTTTTTCGGTTTGCGGCACATGAAACAAAAACAGGACCTCTGTGATAGAGAGAAGCATAAATATTCATCTAGAAGAAACACTCTACTGTCCTCCCATTAATTGCTGTGTTCCTTGTATTCATGAATGCCTGTAACTAATGACTAGCTGACAGATTCTGATATTGTTTGTGCTTTCCTGAATAGCGTATCCACATAAAGTACAGTCTTCAAATTACATTTAGAAAATAGTCACATCTGGTAACACTGAAAAAAATCTTTGTGCAAAATGCTTATGAAGGCCTTGATTGACTTTGTGCGTCTTGCAAAGTGGAAAGAGCGGCGTGAAAGATGCAGAGCAATTTCAAAGCTCCTTTTCTATCACTTCAAAACAGTACCAAGCCGACAAGTCAAGTTAATCATCAGCCGCAGCCCCTCTCATTCAGTAACAATACCAAAGAGCCATGCATCACCGCTACTGACCACT
This sequence comes from Protonibea diacanthus, assembly GCA_028641955.1. Lineage (NCBI taxonomy): Eukaryota > Metazoa > Chordata > Actinopteri > Sciaenidae > Protonibea > Protonibea diacanthus. Next base: position 15,470,064 of record CM053987.1, read on the forward strand.
TAAGACATCCATAGCTCTACGGAGCCCATTCAACAGCAGTCAAAAAAGAAATCAAGGCTATTTTTTTCACTGTGCTTTTATGTCAAAGAGAGCAACTGAATGTGTGATTTGAGGCGGTGAGCTAGGCGTTGGAAGGCAGCTGGCACTCGACAGCATGAAAGCCTCGGCAATTCATTCCTTATACTCCCTCTTAGACAGGAACATAATACACAGCATTATTATGGAGTATGGTTGTAGACGAGGGGCGAAACACTCTCAAAGACCCATTGTGATTGCCAGTCTTGCCTCGTTTACTTTCAGCTGGATTTGTGGCTTCAGTTTACATCATGAGTTTTGCATGGAAATGAGGAGCGAATAAGAGAACTGTGAATGCTGAATCACGTGATAATAGCAGTGTTTCTCTCCCCTTTTCCCCTTTTCTTTTCCTCTTTGGGGTTAAATAATTGAGTTTTATTGGGAATGATTTTTTTTTTTTTTTGGGAATATGCATTGACTCATAATAAAATAGACAGGAATCAGCTGGGGGGAAAATGCTGGGAAATGTCATGCAGGCCAAGATTAGAGGTAACATAACTTAAACCGATTCTGTTTAACAGATCTAGAGCTCGATTTCGTTTTTCGTGCCGCATTTGATTAATACCATTATCATAACGTAATGAAATTGTGCGCCAGTCACTTAGTATATGTTTTTGAACATTCTCGTTTGTTTGCAGCAGACGTGCATCTTGTCCTGAATATGTGACTCATGTTTTTGGACACTGCTCTAGGCTCTAAAAGTCTGTGCACGCATCATGTCATGACACTGACATTATGTCAAAGTCAGAGAAATTATAGTAGCTCCCGGAGGCCTTTCCTGATGAGGAACATTAATTTTAGCATCTGTTTCAGAAGAGGCTCTGCATCCTCTAAGCACAGGCAGACATGTTACTAACTTTTTCTAGTCCAATTTTATCTTCAACATTATCCCCCACTTCAGGTTAGACGTGCAGTAGTTGCATAGCAACAAGACTGAAGTAACGCTCCTTGCACCCTTTGAGTTCTCGCTCTCTGTTATCAGGAACACTCACAGCTGCGCTTTGTGTTTGATCGGGAGAAAAAAAACGCATCCTATGTGGTCATGATCTTATACACAACTGCAGTGACATTATTACGGGAACAAATGCTTTGTGAGGAAAATGGGTCATGCAGAGGAAACAGCTGCAGCAGGTAGTGATGCCTTCATTCAAAGAGAACACGCTAGAGAAACATAAGGATTTTGCACAAATGATCGAGTTTGCTCTAAATGTTTTAGCGTTGTAAACCACACATAAAACGATTTACATCATTTCCCCTCCACCTGTTTCTTGCTCAGATACATATGTTAAGCTGACCTTACTGAACTCCATGGGCCACGAGATGTCCAAGTGTAAGACATCCATCTGTCGAGGTCAGCCAAACCCGACCTACAAAGAGACGTTCGTCTTCCAGGTAGCTCTTTTCCAGCTGTCGGACGTCACGCTCATCCTCTCCGTCTACAACAAGCGCAGCATGAAGCGCAAAGAGATGATTGGCTGGATTTCGCTCGGCCTCAACAGCTCTGGAGAGGAGGAGCTCACCCACTGGACACAGATGAAAGAGTCTAAAGGACAGCAGGTTTGCCGCTGGCACAGTTTGTTGGAGTCCTAACAGCAAGACAACATTAAGTGAAGAAAGGGCGAGAGGATAACTGCGCAGAGCAGTTGTCCTCCCGGATTGGCGAGAAATGGATAAGTTCAGCTGACAGATGTTCAGGGAACCAGGGTCAGTGTCGATGGAGAAAAAGAAACAAACGTGTCTGCACTCCGAGTCGTTCAACTGGGCATAGCATAAGCAGCTTCATGGCACCGTTTGTAAAATCTCTCACAGCCACTGATCAGTCATTTGGCGAGTACTATGATGTGCTTTCTTTCATGGGTTGCCTTGTAATGACCTTTGAGTTTCTGTAGATGGCACTTACTGTTTTTGTCTGTTCAACCGGTTGAGCTGGAACCTGTTCCAATTATCCTCAACTCGAGCTCAAACAACTGACATCAGGATTATTGACTGATTGTTGATCTTATCAGAAAGTGTGCAAGGCCCCAGAAACAAGCCCACCCTCTCATCCTCTTGTTTAGTTTTTATCATAAAGATGGCATGTTCGTGCATTTGAATGCTAGCGAAAGAAAGTTAGTTAATGACATAACAATGAGGTAAAGTTTCCATTTGTGAGCATGTAACATTAATAACTGTTACATGATTATGGTGAAACAAAGTGAACCCTACTTTAGCACCAGTCATACACACACAGAAAGTTATCAACAATCCAGAGTAATGTTATGTCAGATGGCATAACATTACAAGGCCACCACAAAATCTTACATTTACAGATGTATTGACCTAAACCTCAACGGACTGTAAAATAGACATCTTACATGTCTGTCTAGGAGGAAGAGGCCCAAGTCCAAGTTCCAGTTTTTGGCTTGTTTTTTTTATCCAGTCAGACCCAGAGGCACTGAACAGCCTATCTTCCTGCTGATGGTCTTGTTTGTTTATGTAGGTCATATAGAGGCATCGGTATTAAATGGAAACTGTTTCATAACCATTGAACCTGCTTTAAACGTTGACCAGAAAAATTATTTTCACGCAGAAGCCAGAGCAGAGCATGCACGGCCACGTTTCACACCTTCGGTCATGGACTTCACACCACCGTTGTTGAAGGCCTTAAAGACCTATTCCGTCAATTGGTTTCTTCCTATGAGCATTGTGCTCTCACATGGACACAAACGTTTCCACTGAAGCTGGAAAGTCTTTGGATGTTTCACATGAGAGATTTCTATATCTGTGTGTTCTCACCGGTTTGAAGTGGGCGGGCCTCGGTTCAAAAAAGGTGATATCATGTGTCACGGTGAGCGAGTCAGTCATAGCCACATTTGGCTCAAAATCGGATGACAGTCGCGGCATTGTTTGCTTAAGTTAGCTCAAACAAACCACACCCACACAGCCCTGATGAAGCAGATTAGCTGAGTTTTTGAGTGCTTAATAATAATATGAACAAGTAGTAGTCATTTATTTATGAGTGTTTAATGTTATAGAGAAATACTTTGAACCTGATGTCAGTTGTTTAGGCCAGAGGTGTCGCTACATGTAAGCTATCCTGTTCCTCATCTATTAGTCACAATCAAAGACATAAAATGTGCCACTTCTTCTACCCAGGGAAGACATTAGGTGAAACAAGCTTCATGAATTGAACACAAATACAATTTAGATTAAATCACCATGCTCTAAATGTTTGCAAATCATTACTTAATTAGCTTTAATCACCAAATCTTAATGTGTTGGCTGCAAATTCATTGCAATTCTCAGTTGCACTCTCTGGGGATGGAGGCATGTTGAAAGATATTTTGAAGGTTGAGGGTAGTGGTGGATATGTTCTCACGGAATGATTGGAGATATGAGCTGAATTACTACACATGACACACGAATCTCTCTCAGTCGAGGCAGAACATCTCACCATTGTCTGTACCTCAACCTGAGTAAACCAAACAACGATTAAGTAATCGTAGACTCTCTTGTCAGGTAAATAAATTGTATGAGATATGTTCTGCTTCACATCATCGGCAGTGGAAGCGACACGGTTGACGTTTGGATCAAGTTCAGTCGTGATCTCTGAGAAGAATTTCACATTGTTAGATATTTTTGGATGCGCTGACAGACCGAGATATGATACAGAAAAGTTTGTGTGCTCTTGAGCTTACAGCCACGATACAAAAGTCACACAGAATATCAAAGGCAGAGGAATTTAACACACTTTTGTACGAGCATCTCTTGAATAAAAATAACCTAGAAACACATCACAGCAGTAAAGCTAACAGGTGAGAAGAAAAATGTACCTGTTACTCTCTTAAACCTGCTCTGGTGCTAATATGTGCTGTGGCTGCACTCACAGAATCCCTTGCCTTATGGTTAAGTTGCTACATAAATTTCTTTAAGTGGACCTGCTACAAAAACAGACAGAGACACACCCTCAGAGCACACAGACCTGCATCCATAATTACAGAAAGCACACACAGCACTGCGCCGCTCAGCCTCACTGAAGGGAATTTTCTAAGAAATGTTTTCACAGGAGCCACGCCGACAAACCTGCAGAGCGTCTACAGGCGAACGGGTTGTATTTTTAGCTGTGGCTACTTTCGCACTTCATTTCATTTACAGACAACAGAAAATACATATACTCTTTACTGTGCCTGTGGTTGTGGTGAAAGCTAGCTTTGTGCAGTGTTTACCAAGTGGATGTGTGTGTTGACTGGAAAGGTACAGTAAAGGGGGCGTGGGGGGCTGTGATATAGGTAGCTGTTGCATTTTCTTGTTGGGTGTGACAATTTCTGAATTTAATTACTGGTATTTAGAACAAAGTAACCCACTTCTTGATTGTCTGCCATATACTTTCTATAAATGTTTTCTGATCTATTTTTGTATCAATAATGGGGAAGAAATTGTGTCAAGACAGTTAAATAGTGAATGTTAACCCACCTTATAACCCTGAGCAATACTATTCTGGATTGCTATTGTTTATTCTGTTATTGCATTTTATGTTTTAGAAGTGAAACTAACACATTTATGTCTTATAGTTCTGGCCGTCTTTACATTTCCCTCTCTAAAACCAGAAAGGGATGTAACGGAGGCCTGCAGAGCTCATCTCAAATGAAAGACTTTTCAGCTTTGATGCTTTTTAACAGTGTTAGAAGCACAGCCTTTACAGCACAACAGTGAAACATTTGTGTAAAAGATAGCTTGGCATGAGCTTACTTGTACATATGAGAGACATCAGATCATTTGAAGCCAATATTGCCTGCTAAAAGTAAAAATCCATTCCTACGTTCGTTTTTTTTTTTTTTTTAATCAACCTGGATCATTTGGTTTGACTTATTAAATGGATTCTTGTGTCTCACAATTCAGCAACCTGCAGAAAAAGGAGCGATCTTGTTAAATCAACAGAAGGTGTGCAGGAATATAAATAGATTTTACCCAAAGTGTGATCTCTTATCAGTGGGTGGGTGAGCATGATGGCAGCCATGCTCGACAGTCAAGACTATATCATCAGTAAAGAAGTTTTTTTATGCATCTTGGATTTCTATCTGGATGACAGGGAAAAACATATAGGAAGAGAGAACTAGCAACTGTAAAATTAAAAATGAATTAAGAATATACACACTTTCCTTTGTGTGCCATAGGTCCAGTTAGCAGTGTGATTAATGTGCCACTTTTAAAACGTCTAGATCTTACTACCAAACTATGGAGGCTAAAAAAGGCAGATTAATTGGATAAGATCTTCTGGTTTAATCCCCCCCTCCTTAAATTTTTTTAGGAAATCATTTCAAGTTGTGCAACTTGAAATGAAAATGAAATGTGCAATTTTTAGGGACCACAAATTCATGTAGAAAACTGTGTCCAGGTACAGGATAATGTACAGTGAACCTGTCATCATCATCGTGAAATAAAACCCAGCAGGGCAATGCAGGATCCCAACATGAAGTGGAGGGGTCTTATTACCGACTACTTACTAAAGAAATGAACCATTTCACAGAAAATGTTTATTAAAAAATGATTTTATTGATTCAAATATGTTTTAGAATCTAGGATCAAATGCATCTATAGCAACGGGCTCCTATCCTTGAGATGACATGTGCCATAATTGACCAATCAGAACTGAGTATATATATATATTACACTAGAGGTTGTGATGTACTGAATATGATGGGTGGTCCTGGCTGTTATTCAGACATAGGCAAGAGGCTGCAAGTTAATCACAGCATTGATGTTAACATTTTTGTGATTTGCGGTGTAAGCTCAGTTTTTTAGCTCTTCTCTCAGAGGTTTGCGCTGAAGTATCCAGGTTTCTCTCCTTACTTTCGTCCTCTTCTGAAAAAACATTCATAGTTTAATATTATATGTGGAAAAATGTTACAAGTTTGTTACAATTTAAGATGGATAAAGAACGTTAATGAAACTAATTAAAACATCTGTGAAGCGGAGTGATACGTGTAGTTAAATGTGCCTGTACCGTCACACTCGATATCAGCACTCATGGAACGACTCTCATTCAGTCAAATTACTTGCTGTTGTATAACATAACTACGTTCAGGCTGCTCCAATTCAGCAGATCGTTTTCATCATTATCATAGATTCTGACAGCAGAATTAAAACTTTAACATCTGGGCTAACGAGGCTCGATCACACCTCTGTCGTATCAGGGTGTTTTATCAGTGGTGTGATCCAAGAAAGAGATGATCAGATGAGCAACTGAAAACCTGGACACACTTCATCTATAATTTCTCTGAATCTGAATTTGTGAACTTGAAATTTTGAAATCAAACCACATACATTAAATGAAGAAAGATTTTTTTTTTTTTTTTTTTTTTTTAAATTCAATTTATTATGGCCTTCCTTATCTTCCATTCTAAACACAAAGACCAGGAAGAACAACCTTCTAGCTCTTCGTCTTGCTAATCTTTCACAAGACGTGTTTCACTAATAATGTTTTTAAAACAATATGTTGATGCTTTGCAGTATTGTTGATTTATTTTGCTTTCAGTTTCTTGGCACACTTTAGGGAAAAAAAAATCTTCTGGTTTTAACTGGTGATTTTATTTTTCTCTTAGTTTGGAAACTACCTATGCCACAGACGGCATTGGTGCCTTACTGTTTTTCACTCAGCAACCTTGTGTCACAGTGTCTTAACGTACTTGTAAATGTACTTTTACTTCTGTAGTTCAGGACGAGTTTGATTTGTAAAATGTCTTACAGATTGATTTATGATAGAGAGAATTTATATGTGATGATATTATTGTTTAAAAAAGAGAAAAAAGATGCTTGTGTTGGAGCCGTTTTTTCTACCGCATCTCCTCACGTCTTTGTGTGTGTGTGTGTGTTAACATGCTGACCTTTACTCTGGAGCAGCTACACTCCAGATATGAACAAACTAATTTGTACCGTGTTCATGCATTTCACACTTTTGGCACGTTGCAGCTCAGCACCTGCAGTCGTTGAAGTTTGCAGAATGTAGCTCTCCACCGGCATTGCCGTGGAACAGCCAACAGGGGGCGCAAACAATGCATTTTACTCCTTATTTGTCAGTGTTTAACATCAGTAATTTGAGTTATTTTCTTTTAAAATTAAAACTGGGAGAATTCATATGAGTCCTACAAAGTTTGTGTTGGAAAGCACATCGCCTGCAGCTCTTATGGGGAGTGTTAACTTGTACAGCTGAGGCTCATTTGCCCTGTAGCTACTGAACTGTTGAAAGTAAAGAAATATTCAAGGCCAACAAATGGTTTTGTAGAAAATAATGGCATGAGTTCACATGTAGGTACAGACATTTTTACACATTTTCAAACTTCACCTTGTTTGTTTTCTTTTTAAGAAAAGGGAGAGAAATCTGATAAATCTCAAAGGCATGTTAGGAAGCACTTATGAGCACTGTTTCCTCTTAGCTGATCATTTTGTCACACAGACACATAATAACTTCCAAGCCGTCGGTTTTTGTTCCACTCTGCAGGCTTTGCTGTGATGTAGGTCTGACTGAATTGATGTCCCTGCTTTGTGTGATCTCGGCACATACCTTAATCATTTCTCTGGTCGTTTTAAGCTATTGGAAAGGGGGAAAAAGGTAAAGAGAGAGAAAACAAGATCAGAGATATAAGGTTTTTGTTTTTTTTTTTAAATTAACTGTGTTCTCCAGCACATTCCACAGCTGAACACAGAACAAAGCGCTCAGGGGGAGAAATGCTGGAAAATAAGATTCAGTGGCTGCTGTGCTGAATCAAAGGGGAAATGCATGACAGATGAGAGGGGCTTGCTCCCTCCCCTCTCTTTGTCGGTCACATCCCTGCAGAGGAGATCTCCAACACACAACCAGTCTAAAAAAAGTGTTAGATTGCATTCAGGTGCCGTAGGAAATTTCACAATTATGCATTCAGTGCACGGGACCAAACAAAGCAGCATTCATGTGACATTTAGGAGACAAACACAGAAGTAAAGCAGGTAAAACCGGTGATTTGGGGGGTTGTTGATGGCTTGATGGCAGTAATTGGGAGTACAAATAAGACAACTTATATAAAACAATTAACTGATTAGCCCTTGACATGAAAATAACTCAGTAATTTAATCCAATCACAATTGACTGACAGAAAATTAAGCAGAATCTATAAAATCGTCAACATTTATTACACAAAAATACAAAATATTTGATGCTCCCAGGTTGTCAAATGAGAAAAATGGACTGTATATCAAATTTATTTTGGTTTTGAACTGATGGCCAGACAAAACTAGACATTCTGATCTTTTCACAGATCACACTGTTAATTATTTAATCGATTAGAAATTTTCCATAACTGCTTATCCTCATCAGGGTCACATGGAGGCTGGGGCCAAACCCAGCTGGCATAGGGCGAGAGGTGAAGCACACCCTGGACAAGTCACCTGGGCTGACACTTAGAGACAAACAACCATTCACACTCACATTTAGACCTACGGCCAATTAATCTGTCATGTAAGTGCATGTCTTTGGACTGTGGGAAGCCCCAAACTCCACACAGGAAAGTCCAGGAAAAAACCCTGTGAGGTGGCAGGGCTAACCAATATTCAGCATGTTCATCGATAATTTACAAATAATACCAGATGCTGCCTTAATTTTTCGATCAGTTGGTTTGATTTCTTTCTGCATTTATTGCTTTATTGGAGAGTGACAGCTGGAAAGGTGGACAGGAAATTCACGGGTTAGGGACGGGGGATGACATGCAGCAAGGGACCCCCAGGCTGGCATCAAAACCCTTGTGGCTGCAGTAAGGACTTCAACCTTGGTACACGACAATGACAATATAAAGAGAATGGACAGAGCCTGAGTGCATTTCCGAAGCACTGTTTTGAAGCTGCAAAAATGCACTGCTGGCCACCGCCATGTTGGATATACTGCTTCTTCTCCCGGGTAATTTAAATATCTGCAAAGATGTGGATCATCGGCAGACCTGAGGCGGGCCCATTGATGCCTGGGTGCTCTAATAAGCCATCTGTAATGGAACTTACCTGTCAGTCAAGCGGCCAGGTTGTTAATTATGTGTAACTTTAGGCCTTAATATTTTATCTGAACAGGTGAGTTAAAAAAAGAATCACCCCCCTCACAGTTGTCAACCAAAACAGTTTTCTGTACCGGGTTGTAAACATGTTTATTTCTGCTGTGAAGTTGGGCATTTTAATACAGCCACTTATGGAGACTCAAGCGATCCCTCTGGGAATTACAGTTTTTAGCACTTCCACATTGGCTTCATTTGGGGTACGCGCTCTTCCCGGTGAACTACCGGGATGCCCCTTTCCACAGTTTTAACGTGAAGATTTTCTGCTCATCTCGTGTCATGATGAAATAAATATCGTTTCTCGTGACAACATTTAGTTTCAAACAAAATCAACAGGAGCACCAGCTCAGTGAGTCACTCACAACTTGAGAAGCAAGAGAGTGGACAAATTTCCGAGCGGTCCCTGAACTCCTCGGCAGTAGTTCACTGGAGGGGATGGAGCTGCGACGCTGGTGTTGTTTTCTCCGCCACACATTCATGTGAACTGTCAACCCAGCCGGAACGACGTGAGCTGCTCGGGACCTTCTGCATGGGGAAACCACCCTGAATGGACTTACACCACCATCACACAGCCGAAAGAACCTACAAATAATAATACTAATAATAACAACAACAACGTTTTTTAAAAAAAATATATATATTTCATTGAGGAAAAGAAAAACAGCTGTTTATATTTACCACCGAGGAGAGCGCGCGGGGATGATGCTTCGCGCGGGTGTAGTGAGAGAAACGCGCGCGCTTAATGATTAGTATTTAGACAAGTAGCTAATTAACTAGTAATTACATAAGTGGTATTTAAACCGGCAGTGTGGTTCAGCGTGTCTGCTTCTGTCGGCTAAAATTAGAACAACGCGCTGCCAGCCGAGGACACGGTAATATTTATTCAGTAGGACTTTTTTTTTTTTTTTTTTTCATTTTTCATCCACGCAGCTTGGATTTCAGTCGTTATCACAAAGCAAGTGTGGAGCCGAGGACGAGGTCAAAACAATTCGAGACAGGTAAGCCAACTCTCTTCTTAGCTGTTTGTTTCACCCGCTGAGTATTTTAGTTTTTGGTAGTAAGCGAAAGTGTGTTACGACATTTTGGACAAGTTATTTTTAAAGCTCACATTTTTTTTTTTTTTTTTTAAAGAAAAAATGTGTGTGCCTTTGTCTGATGATGCAGTAATTAAAATAATAATAATAAAAAGTGTTCACGTTGCCATTCAGTGAGGTTAACCTGAGATGTAAACAATAAGTTAAGGTTATTTTTTGTTATTATTAAAATAATTTTTTAGAGCTTATTTCAGAAATTTTAATCACACAAAGTCACCGATCACAACTTAAAATTCACATGTATAAGACATGAATGTAGCTAGCTAAAATTATATATTATGTTTCAGGTAATTCTGTCGTTTTTTCGTCCATCCAAAGTGGTTAATCCACTTGAACTGAACTGGATAAACATGTAGTAGCATAATTAGATCTGATCCTGCAGGATTAATGATACACAGGGCAGTCAATAGCTCACTGGTATGACATGACAGAGACCCTGGTTTAACACATTATGCAGGCTGACATAACCAGCCACCCTCCTGGCATCCATCCAGCCTCACTTCATTATTTTGTGGGGACTGCTTCTTGGCTGCAAATCCTGAAGTGGCGGTTGCCTGTATTACTGCTGCCGCCTGAAAAGAAAGTGCTGGTGGTGGTGGGGGTTTAGACGATTTAGCTGAATTCTGAGCTCCTGTTGTAATTCTCTCCTTGATGTCATTTCTGTGCTGCCGTAGACTTAGTGTCACAAGAATCCACACGCTCAGAGTGGACCATTAACACCCTGTTGGCCCCAGAGAGGATTAAAAGAAATTAAAACATTGGAAGTCCTGTGGTGTTAAGGCAATAAATATACACCATCACCCCCTCGCCCCCTGTCTCTTTTCTTTATCTGCTGTTTTGGTGAAAGAAAAGCTTCGAGCACAGTGGGTTGGTAATAGGGTTGGATGCGCTTCACCTCCGCTCACTGCCAACAACATCCGGAGTCACTTGCCAGAAATTCCACCTTTGCTATTTGTTTCCCTTGGAGGGAAAAGTGTGTTATGTGGAATATAGTGAGGCACGCAACAGGGAGGAACATCCAGCTCAGATTAAACTAACAGACCAGAGAAGTGGGGCCATAACAAGAGGAAGCGCTCTGGCTTTTGCAAGCATGGTGGACGGGTTCCTGGCGTCTAGCGTGGGCAAGTCCGATGCCAGATTCCTCCTCTTTGCCGCCTGCCAAAGTCCTCCACCCCGTCGTCTTTATCAAAAGCCCTCGCTGCGATTCCCCTCATCCAGTTCTGTCGCGGCGCTATCAATCATATCTTGCTCTCAGCAGACTCTTCTGCTCATTAAGGATGTGAACCTGTAGGTAGCCTGCAGCCCCCCTAGCCATTCATCTCCCTCAGCAGGGCGCAGAGACTCACATCTGGAGCAGCATTTCAAAACATGGCTCTTAGCAGACATGTAGTGCACGCTAAAGGAGATGCAATACATTTTTAAAGGCTGCCTTTCAGCAGACGTGGTGCCAAGCATAAAATTAACAGCACTTGAGGTGTGTTGCTCTTACACAAACCCATAATGGTTTGTAATTTGACACAGAAAGCAGGTGTAGTAGAAAATATACAAAGTTGAGATTACAGCTGAAAGACAGAAATGCTAATGGAACGTCATAGGCGATGATAGCTGGCAAGAAATGGACTGGCTTCACATCTCATTCCCTTTGTCCCTCTCTTTCTTCGCTCTGTTTTGTGCAAACGGTCTCAGCCAAGACAAGTTGAGCTGCTTTAGTGTGTGTGTGTCTGTGTCTGTGTGTGTGTGTGTGCGTGTGTGAGGACGGCAGGGTGTAGCCCCAGACTTCTTTTTTCCCCTCAGGCACCGCTTCCCCATCATGAATAAGCCTTTGTGCTCTAGAAAGACCCACAACTAAGGTGGACAACTTGAGAGGGAGAAGGAGAACACATATTTGTTTGTGGAAAAATAGAGGAAGGTGTGACATGACATTTATTTATAGCTCAGACCTTATGACTTCACCGTCACCGCAAAAAAAAAAAAAAACATGAATTTACGGCCTGATATCCTACCTCTGAAAAACATGTAGCACTAATGCACAGTGCTTTATGAATTCAGAGGAGTGATTTATATAGATGAGACAGAATTAATGCAACAAAAGTCTCACATTCCAGAAGCTAAAAGTAGTCAATCACTCAATCAAGTTTCTTACTCCAGTATCAAATATACTGGAATATACTGCAATGTGACAAACAAGTGTTTTTTCTTGATAAACACATACCGATGCCCTTGTCCGTCTTTAATGTGCTGCATCCACCTCTGGGTGCGTGACAGTGACGTATACCCACAGACCCCTGGCCTGTTAACCCTCACCGCCACAACAAGCCGTCCCCAGATAGTTCCTAATGCAGCAGCGTATACAGCGGCCCTGTCACAACACGTGTCACCGCTCAGCGAGAAGAGTGCGGGGATGAAAACCCCCGAAGGCCCTGAACCCAGTTTAGTCACGCCACCGTGGCCAAGACGACCCTCCACCAACTGCAAGCCGCTCTCATCATTCCTGACAGGCTGCAAGCTGGCACAAACGCAGTCTAAGATGTTAGCAATGAAAAAAAGGAAGAGAGAAAATACCGACATAGCACGTCGCAAGTGGAAGAAGTTATAAAAAATATAAGAATTGTTTATGTTACCTTAGAATGAGACTTTTATAACGACCTCCACCATGTTGAATCACTGTGTTTCTACAGCAGCCCAGAAGGGACACACCAAAAGCTGCCTCTACATAGGACCTGTTTTTGTTTGACAGCCACTGTAGTTTCTCCTTCATGCTTGAAACGCTTCAAGTTGCAACCTGCAACTTCACCACTAGGTGCCACTAAATTTTACACACTGGACCTTTAACTCATATAATAAAACAATAAAATGACATAGATAAAGTTAATTCTATCTTTGTGTAATGAAATCATCCATCAGTATTGTTTAGAAGTTCATATTGACGTACTGTGTTGGCCAAACTAAATGGAAAAAGGACAAATGCTTCTATTTGATAAGAAAGAGTAAATATCATCAGCATAACATATGATGCCATGTGTATATAGAGATTGGCAACATGGCAAAAAAAAAGGCATGCATTCAGATTTATTAATTCTTCATTCATATCTTAATTTAAATTAAGTCCACCTTAAAATTCCCATTTATTGATTGAAAACTTTGAAAAGTGAAAAGCTGCAAACAGAAAATCGAAACAAATTATTTAATACACAAAATGTGATAGTTCTCACACTGTGGTACCACTGGTGGTACGCTTATCTTGTTAAGTCCTTACATGCCCTGCAGTGCATACATCACCTGTATCATGTCCAACATATATAAAAGGCCTATCTTCATTTGGGCCTGACTTCATCCACTTCCAGTCAGAGCTGTAAATAGCTGTGCTCCAGCACATTGTTAGAACAATCACATCTAATGTCTTCTTTATGAATAACTTGAATTATGGCACAAAGCATCACTACTGTTCATTTCATCTTTAATGTTCCAGGCACTCTGGCTCAAATAAACATGTGTATTAGCAAAGGTAAAAACATGGAAACCAGTGAAAATAACCCAAGCTATCAAAAAAAGAAATTGGACCTTTATTAAGCCTGGAACATATTTTGCCATCATGTGCATACTTGTCTGCCAACACAACTGGATGTAACATGTAACATGTGCACAAGGAGGCAAGTGTTGTGTCACATTTATAACCAGCCCCCAGACCTGCAGCTGATTTAGTCCCTTTCTTCTCACAGCGAAGGGAGCCAGGCTGTGTAACACTAATCTAAATCAGGGTTTTATGTTAAGCACACTTTGTCTCTGATGCTACCCAAAATTCCTGCTGTGTCTCAGGATCTGATGTCACACACGCATCTGTAAAGGAGGAGACCTACTTGTAGACATTGATCCTGAATATTAAAGAGGTTCTCAGTGTGTGTGAGAGAGTCCAAAAAGCATAGGTTTTGTGTTTCTGCATTATTGATTTTTTTGAACATGCCTCTGCAAACTATCTTCATGCTTTTTATGTATAATTTGCCCAGCGTGGCTGTTCTTAGTGACTGTGGTCCACTCTCCTAGCAGGAGGCTAATTACTTGCTATTTGAGTGTCTCAATTTTTGATTCATGGCGAACAGCTCGCTTGTTGTTGCTACTCTGAAGGAAAAGGATGTCATGACACCTATTATCTATTCTCTATCTGTTCTCTCTCGCACTTATGCCAGCACTTGCACACTCTCCACCCACACGCCAACAGGCATATTGATGGGATATATCATGTTCGTATTCAGAGGAAGTGGGCTGTGTCTTGGCTCAGAGTTCTCAGTTACATTATGATGATCAACATCAGATGATCTTCATGGACTTTATTTGTCATCAGTCTGCTTTCTGGTTGGTGTTTACCTGCAGCTTTCATCTTATATCTGGATTGTGCCTGAATTCATGTGTGTTGGTAATATCACATTATATATAGATTACAGCCTTAATAGAGCAAGTCGAACTTTGACAATCAGAGTCCGACTGACACTGGACTTTTCAGGCCAATTCTCAAACTGATATTGAAACTGAGAAAATGAAAACTGAAACTGAAAAAATTCTGATATCAATTTATGGGCTAATAATAATAATGGGCTAATATTCTTCACGTAGAAAAATAAGCACATTTCTTTTTTTTTTTTTTTGCAGATATTTTTAGCAAACAATGACAAAGGCCAAATCTGGACTGAAACATTAAACTTCACTGGGAATTCAATAATTATAAATATTTTCACATAGAAACCACAGATAGAACATAATGCATAGTGTAGTAGAGATGAGCCCAGGCATCTTTTTCAGCATTATAAAAAATAACATAAAGAAATTCGAGTAATATCTGCAAGTGAACATACCTGCATGCTGTGAGCATGGGAGGGTTTGGGGTGATGTACATTTATCTAAAGATAGAAGTGAGACACTAAAAGAGGAAGAGAAGACAAAAAGTCAATGTAAATATACAGTTTTATTTTTGTTTGTTTTTTAAACGACCAAAAAAAAAAAGTCAAATACTTTATGAGGCAGCTTTAATTAAATATATATAAATGAAAGAAAACTATGTAGCAAAAAACAACAGTGAGCAGTTTTTATCAAAGCAACATGTGACTGCTTAAAACGGCACAATAAAGAGGACACAGGGATTTGTAGTTTTGTGCTTGTTAAACATGAATAGGACATTCAATGAACTGTGAAATTACCATCAGCTAGCAGTTGCACTCTTTTAATTAGAGTCCGACCGATGCTGAATTATTGAAACCACCATTTAAAAAAATAAAAACAACAATATATATCAGGCACTATTCATTTTTTTAAAGAATTGTGAACTTGATACGTAAGAGATGAACATGTTACAATTTAGAAACTCTAAATGACCTCAGCAATATCTTTACCTTGGCTAGCATCATTGTTATTTTGTGTTTCCTTCTTTGTTATTTATATATTATTGTGCCAAATCTTAATGATTTTCAGTGTAATCATGCACAATTACACCAATATTTTCCTTTTTTCTTTTAAACTTTCCAAGTAGATTTCAGTCACTGATGGATGTATTTCAGGAGAGAAAGGAGGATCACAGTGATGCAACTGACCAGGTAGCATCATAAAGACTCAACAGGTACTCCACATGTGACAGATATCAATGGCCCTGTCCCTGTCGAATCAGATCATCATTCAGTCTCTGCGTGAACAGAGGCAGCAGGCATCAAACTAAAGAAGGAATGCAGGAGAGCAGGGAAGGCAGCAGCAGTACTCAAGTTTTCCCTCTTCCAGTGAGATTCAAAGTGCCTGCTGTGAGATCACAGAGCTCAGAGGAAGCTTGCTGCTGAAGCTCCTGTCAAGGCAACCACAGGCAGCTCTTTCAGGGCTACGCCCACTTATCTTCTCACTGTGGAGATGTATTGCATAGATTCGGTCCACCACACAAACTGTCACTGTAAACTCACACACACACACACACCTGCCTGTATCTGTACAGGGATAAGTACTGACATACACAAGGGCTGACAGTGACAAGAGCTGACATTGTCAAGAGTGACTTATGAAAAGGATTTTTCTCACTTTGTTCATATGCACATGGTTACTGCCAACGCCCTCCCCAGGGCTCTATACATATGGAATAAATTTCAGTTGACTTCTCTGCCAAGCTGCAACCTCTGTTGGCCATTTCATGTTAATTGTCTCACCAGTGAAAAGAGCTGTAAGGCGGCATGGCACATGGTTCAAAACACGCTGCGCTGTTATGCATTAAAACCATGCCTTCACATTGTCGTCAAGTCAAAGCTGACGCACATACATTACACATTAGCCAAACCTCTTTGGAAGTTCAAATGGCCTGAGAAACCATCTGATTCTCTGCAAAGATGGCTCACATTAGTGCTGTGGGTTCCTTTAGCGAGTTGCATGTGGCGATTCAGAGCTGTTATCATCTTCATTTCATAATCACAGTTCATTTGCAGATAATAATAATCGACTTTATATCTGCTGTAAACCGTATCCTCGACCCTCCTTTTGTTTCTCTTACGCACAAACAGTAACAATCATGACATAGCCAGTGGAAATGTTTGGTTAATATGGAGAATCAGACAGAACTGTTACAAGTGGAGAAAAATGTTATTGGCGGAACATAAGAAAGGAAATTGCTGTCCAGTCATCTGAAAATGTTCCGGTTTAAACCAGATGATAAGTCATATTCTTACAAGCTGCTGCTAATTTTACTGCAACCTAAAAGACAAAAAAAAGTGCAACCTTTTTTTTAAATAACTGTTGCTTCAACAGCAGACTTTCCCCTCAGACTGTAAACGTAAATGCACATTCAGTGTGGGTATGCACATTCTTAGTCTTTATTTAATTTGTGTTCTTCATACACTGGGTGTGTGCTCATGTCGTTTGCGGTAATGGAATATGGCAGAACAAAATCTTACCAACACGCTCAAGTCCTCTGCAGAATTCCCAGTTCCACAATTTATCTGCTTGATTCTGTGCAGTTGTTAAGTCATGACATATTGCATGCTTGTGTGTGCTGTGAAGACCCTCTCAGGCGGTCTGGGATCTGTTTTGATGTGAAAACCACAGACATGAACTCTTTTCGCTGCTATCTGTTCCCTTAAGGCTCGGAAACACTTAGTAAAAACCTGGCCAAAAGAACAGGGAGTAAACACTTAGCACACACACACACACACACACACACACTGATACAGTGTACACTCACACAAACACATGCTGGATCGATTAGCATTTTTGAGGCCGCAAAGAAAAGAAAGAGAGCACAAAGTTTATTAGAGGCATGTTTCATACTTCCCCAGAATCACTGGACAAATTAAATCTTCCCTTATTTTTGGCTTTCTTCTTTGAATGTTTTTTTATTTATTTTTTTATTAAATGTAGGCTGAAAGTAAGCGGAAACTTCAAACACCGTCAGGCTGCTTATTTTTCAGATTGATTTTTGACACAGGTGGAGGTTTGCAAAGCGGAGGGTCATATTTTACACACCTTAATAACATAAATGGCTGCGACCAGAGGCAGCGCCGCGTTCATCATAAAACCTGCTGTGGATATTGTGAAGCAATTGTGGCTACAAAATGTGAAAACAAGTTGGTGCTGGTGGGGATACAGTCCTTACATCTAAGACATACACCAGGGGGGATGCGTGTGCATAAAAGTGCTACGCTTTGAAAGGAAAACATGAAAACTGTAAACAGCTAGATTTATTTCATGTGTTGCAGATCACACTTTTTACCAATAAATCAGCCAGGCCAGTACATGGGCTGATATTAGCTTATTGCTAAAGCTATCTGTGTATATGCTATATGTTATATCTATGATGCCAAATTAGGTTTGAGGTCATATTAAGCAGCTTCAGCAGTCCTGTGTTGGTCGTGGTACACTTTTCACAATAGCAAGCCTATGTTGTTTACTAATGACAAATAGACATGAGATTGAATTGAATTATATTCAAACATACAGTGACAAAAAAATGACCATTTTTTAAAGCCACCCTGTAATTACTGTCGCTATGCCTGTCAAGCTCAATGACAGAGCCTGAGTGATGTGACCCGTAGGTTTCTGAACCGAAAATATGCCGCCGCCATGTTGGTTGTACTGCCTTTTCCGCCTCCCGGTTAATCTAAATATCGGCAAAGACGTGCATCATTGGCGGACCTGAAGCGGTCCAAATGACGCCTGGGTGCTCTAATCTAGTCAGTCAAGTGGTCACGCTGTTAAGTATGTATAACTTTAGGCCTTAATATCATTTTAATGGGTAAGTTAAAAAAAGGAATTTGTCACGAACAGTGAAATTAACTACAGAGACCAAAACCGTTTTCTGTACCAGGCTGTAAACATGTTTATTTCTGCTGTGAAGTTGGACATTTTAATACGGCATCTTACGGAGATTGACTCACTTCTGCAGCCTGTCTCAAGCAGCTGCTCGAGGAATTACAGTTTTTAGCACTTCCTCATTGGCTTCATTTCCCAACACCGGAGGTTGCCACTTGGTCATGGTTAAATTCTCACACTGCAAGGTGCAGTTAGCAATGACGAAGGTCGTAGATTTAGCAACATTATCATTTATATTGGAGACACAAGATCCCTGAGACAGCAATAGACAAAAGCAGGCCTCTCTTTTTTTGATAGTGGCGTGAAGATAATAATGAAATATAATAAATATATTAAATCAATATCTTATAAGCTAACCAATGTAGCTGTCAAGTGCCAAAAACTGCAGTTCCTCAAGGCTGACTACAGAATGTGTTAATCTCCATGTTTACAGCCTGGTACAAAAAATGCTTTGGTCTCTATAGCTAATTTCCTCTTTATGACAACGGTACTGCGGCTGAATGTTTTTTACCTCACCTGTTCAAATTATATTTAGGCTTAAAGTTGCATAATTAAGAGCATGGCCTCTTTGATTGACAGGTGTGTTGTTTGAGCACCCAGACTTCATTCAGCCCACCTCTGCTCCACCCAAACGATGCACGTTTTTTGCCCATTTTTGGATTAGCTGGGAGCTGGCAGCGATGTCACAGAGACTACGTCCCTGTTTTATACTCTCTGTGTAGATGACACATTTAATTTAAACAGTGTGTGGGTAACACAGCATTCAAGGCATGTGCCACCTTCAGTTTAGTTGAGGAAAGCTAAAATGGAGATCCTTTTAAGTTTGTCTCCGTTGTTGTTGCTCAGAGCTTCTTCCCGTGCCACGTTTTTCTCCACATCTGCCAGAGACGAGTTTCATCCAGAGGTCACTGCTGCACACCTGTTTCTTTAGATTTCCTCTTGAAATGAGGACAGAGTTGTGTGGGTGCTCTTCTGTGAGCTAATATTTCTATGCAGATGTTATTGATTAAACAACACCAGAACCTGAATCTACAATAGGAAACCAAAGACGGCGGTTATTATTAGACTGTGAATGTCAAAGATGGCCTTGTTTGAGAAAGAGAAACACCCACACAATATGTGTGGAAATCCTGAATCTGACATTAGTACCTCCGCTGACTGTCGCTGGCCTTAGCTGACTTTCCTTCCAAAATATTTAAGGACACTACAAGCTGTGCATGTCTGAGTGTGTGCGCCCGTCTATCTCAGCACTGGAGGGAGGGAGTCAATCACAGCAGCAGAAATCATCCCTGCGGGCGATCTGTCTCCACTCATGACAAGGCTCCTAAGGCACTTATCTTTCCCTTCTCTGACTCATTCCATCCATCCATCCCTCAGCCCTCGCTCCACCTCTCCCCATTCTCTCTTTTCCATTCTCCATCATTCTCTGTCTCCCTCCCACAGTTTGTCTCGTGCCCCGGCACTGCAATTAACTTCTCATCATCAAAGGGTGTAATGAAATAGAAGGCGAGATAGAGAGTCAGACAGAGGTAGAGAAGCTGTGAGAGAGGGAAGATAAGAGGGATGGAGCCGGAGGAGAACGAACAGAGGCGAAGCGGCGTCTCGCACATACACTCGCGCATACGTGCACACACTTGCACACGCTCGCAGGTTTCTTTTTTTTTTTCGTTTTTTTTTTTTTTTTCGCCCTCGCTCAAACACACAATCTGTTAAACACAATCACACACACGCAGCCAGCGCTTGCTTTCAATCACTCTCACATTCCTGCCAGATGCAGACAGAAACAGAGAAAGGGAGAAATAGAGGTATGATATACCCCCAGGAGATTTTTTCTCTCCACGTTCCTTGTTTTTATTCCTCAACCCTCCATTTCTCCTTTCTCCTTTCACAGACACACACACACACACTTGTTCACACTGTCACCCCCTCCATCTTTCCCCCCTCCTCCTCCTCCTCCTCCTCCTTCTTTTCTTTGAAGAACAAGAAGTATTGCTGTACATGTAGGGAAGCTGCTCGGTCCATATTCTCATTGTTATGTTTTTTTTTTCTTTTTTTGTTTCTTCTTATTCACCCCCCCAGTTCAGAGAGCTGTCAACTGTGACCGCTGTTGAAAGGATGTCAGCGAGAAACAGAGGGGGGAGAGAGAGAGAGACAGAGACAGAGAGAGAGAGAGAGGGGGGTGGATGTTTAGATGGAGGTCCCTACAGAGGGCAGAGGGAGTGATGGCGTGCTTGTTTCTTTATGCCCGAGCAAACGTAGCAACAACAGCAGTGAGGCGAGGTGATGGAGAGGAAAACAGCTAAGGGTAAAAAAGCAGCTCAGGGGGGACATGAGAGGGGCCAAAGCTGCTAATTAACCATGGCACTAGCACTCAATAACAGTGACATAATTGGCCCTAGTTGGTGGTCCTTGGTGAGGGGGAGGCCTCAGCAGTGGAATCTAGCTCACACAAATGTGGTTTGATTCTGACAACGCGTTATAAAATGTGAATAATCCATAATGCAACACGATGGATTGTGACCAAAACTGGAATAGCTGAGTTGCAGGCTGCAACAGTCAGAGAGAAGAAAATCTAATGTCTTTCAGCTGGATCCTCCCTCCAGTCCTTCCAGACGCATTAACATCAGAATTTGTTGGTGAATTGTGAAAGTAAGCTGCACAGTAACTTGTCTCCCTCCCAATTTTTTTTTTTTTTTTTTAAATTTTGTGCGATAGTCCTTTTCTCTGTTGACACAGACACCCTGCTGGCTTTAGGGTAATGTAGGAAGTGGAGTCACCAGCCAACCAACCACGATGATACGATCCACGAATATCATCCCTCACCAGCTTCCCATCTGCCAAGACTGTCAATTGGCTATGTTAGCGTTTGTCATCAAAACATTTTGACCGAAAGATGTGCCAAAATCAAAATGAGACAAACTAAATAAGAAGTAATATTTGCAGATCTAATCTTTAATAATAGAAACCAACGGATGTGTAATTTTTTTCCCCCATTTTTCTGCAACTTCACAACCCCACTGCCCCCCAAAAAATCTCCTTTTGTTAAATTAATTTAGCTGGCTACATACTCAACCTGCAAACTACATCATGTAGAGAAAACCCAAACAAAGTAGTGATCTGATCAGGTAGGTATGTGTGAGTACTGTATGCCTGACAAGGTGCTGAACAAGGTAAGAGTTAAGCCCACACCTAGAAGTTCTTGTAGCTGGCAATGCAACCACTATTAGTCCGTCCTCTGGGAAGTTTGTCCCAACCAGACAGGCCCAGCAGTCACGAGGACATGCAAACCCCTCCGCTATGATAGTGGTGTCAATTCACAGGGGGATCTTGTTCATGAGTGAGGATAAAATGGAGCATAAAATTGGATTGATGCAGTACTTGCAGCATTGCGGGCATTGGTCTGAACTGTTGCAGTTGACTGTTGATATTAAAGCATGCCCATTGTACCCTTAAAACATATAAAATGTAATGTTGCTCTATGTAATCCATTACTCCCTGGTGCTGGCGAGATGCATTTTGGTAAGCACAGCACTGCCTAAGGTGATGTTTCACTGGCTTTAGGTGTGTCTGATTAGTCAGTTAAAAGCAAACACTAGAAAAACAGCACACAGAAATAAAACTGTTCATCCAAGCAAAGCAGGGAGCTTATTGAAGCGGACATTTTAATCAGCTACCCAACAGGGGTGAGGTTGAGATGGTGTCGCCTCAGTTTGATCTGTCAAGATGGGTTGTGGGCGATGATATCTGTTCGTGCGGGCAGGAAGAGGAGGAGGCAAGAGAAGCTTTGAGGAGGAAAGGTGGTGACAAAGAGGTCCGAAACAGCTGGCTTTGCATTCTGCATGAAGGGGAGGAATCAACAGCAAACCAAATGACAGCCATTCACTGTGATCAAAAGGACGATACAGTTTCTCCCCTCGGATTCAAAGAATCACAGACAGACTCTCAGGACGCTCAGTGTCTTCACAGTAGGGCTCTGTTTTCAGATTGAAAAAAAGCTCCGTTGGCGGGCCAGCACTACTCGCTGCCAAGCAATGTGCCGGCCTCATGTTTCTTCTTATCTGTATCACTTTCAGTTAACAGAAGGTGACATGGCTTCATATTATTATTTGTATTATGTGGAAACTGACAAAAATTTGCATGAATAAACTCAAATACAGGACGTGCTTTGCCTGTTTGATAGTCAGTTGTGCACCAGACCCATTGGCACCGCGCACGTCTCCTTTGCTTTCTAGATTATCATGGTGTTGACACAGCTTCCCAGTGTGATTCCAGCGCGCGGGATCCATCTCACCGAACAAATTGGTGTCAAACATCTCGCTAGACTCTTCTATCAACTAATCAATAGATAATTCATGGTGTGAGTGGGTGTCATCTCTCCATCTGTGTCCCACTTGTTTCAGTACCACGCATATCACAGAGTCGCCAGCCATCTGCCAATTTCTTAGTGCTCACCATTATTGTCATTCGGATTTGTCACGCCGCTTGCAGGTTACTCCTCCACACCGACGTATTTGCCAGTATCACAGAGAAACATCTTGTTAACATTTTCCACATCATCAGGAAAGCATATGCAGAATGCTCATCAGATTTATGGAGATAACATGTCTGTAAATAATTTGCGAGCTGGTATGGAGATATGTAGTATTATTTTACAGAATACTGAGAGACCACCTCAGTTTATCATTCTTTTACAGATTTCATTTATCTACTGTTTGACTAGCTTTGTTGCTTACTTGCTCCAATCTGCATTTTCCAGACAGGAATCCGAGAGAGAGATGACCCTAGTTTTGTCCATGAATCCTTTCCTGGACCCAGAGGGAGACCCTCCACTCTCCACATACCAGCCCATATGGGAATCGGAGCGTTGCACTAAGACCTGCCTATCGAACCCTGCCCCACCACGCAACTCTGAAGAACAATTTACGCAAGGTACAAACACGAAGCACAGGTGTTTGTCAATTCATTCACTGATTTCAGCTTGATATCATCTGGTCCGCAGAGTTATGTAAAAGGTTTTTGCAGCACGTCCGCAGCTTTGAGATCAGATCTGTCCAAACCATCTATCATGGTCCTGCCTGTCATTCCCTTTACTTTTCTAAGCTACAAGCGCTCCATCAGTCAAAATGATTTGTGTGTATTTAAACATGCTGTGCAACTGCAGCAGATGCTAATGATGTGTAGATCAATCAACTAATTAACATGGTAGCAGGTCAGCAGTAAGTGCTCCTGCTTTCATTATATTTTCCGTGTCAAGAGTTAATTTCTTTTGTATGAATTATGACCATGTTGACAGTTGAACAGTCATTATAGTTTTAAATTAGTTGCCATAGAAACTTGTTCTCCCAGAATAGCCTGCTGCCGATTAGAGTACTTACTATGAGGCTCAGGTTCAGCTCAGGCTTAACCTGGCTGACTGTTAGCTGGTTAGATCTGATCTTAAATGTATCCATAAGTAAAAAATGTTCTGCTCTTTTTATTGATGCATCAGAATATTTTGAAAATTCTGCATTCATGTTGTTTTTACAGCATTTTCACATACAGTATGTCATTACAGTGCATTTAAATAATGTATTATAAAGTATAAAATCTGCATTGATGACCATGAAATAATCCTAATAATACAGATGGCTGTAACATGAGAAGAAACTGGACTCCAAATACGGGTTTTCACTTATAATTCATTGCGCTATGCCTCAGAATAAGAAACATTTTTGTATGTGTAGATCATGAAAACATACTAAAACATACAATAATGTTTACTTTCTCTCATGTCCAAGATTTGGAGCCATTATATGGTCCAACATTGCAGTTGGTTTATGGTATTATTTTCTCTGTTTGCAGAAACCCACTGCAGGCGTGTTCCTGAGCACGTCTCGGTATCAAGGATTGCATACTTCAAGAGGAAGTTTGTTGACGATGACGATGAGCCTCCCTTCAGTTTCAGGACATACTGCCAGACTGTAAGTATTGACACATTCAAATGATCACATTCAGAGCACACAGTGTATCAAGACTGCATCCAATTCATCCAATGGGTGATTGGACAAATAAATCGGCTCTCGGCAATTGGCCATTGAGTTCATTTTTGGTTGGGTTTTTCTTGGCTGATTTCTTTAATTTGGTTTTACTAATTTAATTGTCAGTCTCTGAAGTTAACAAGACAGTTAAGCTAGTGTTAGTTTGGTAAACTTGAATTCAAAGGTTGATAGAGGCCCTGGACGCCCAATCCTAATACAGTCTTAAACTGCAATTATTTTATGTTATTCATTGTCTTGAAGTAATTTGAACAATGGTACAAAGACTGTCACTGTGTCCAAAGTCACTATTGAATCAATATCCTTCAGGTTGCGCCAGTACTGGAGGAGCGTGCCCATGTTCTGCGCCTCTCCCTAGAGAAGATGCGATTCATCGATGACCCTGAGGCCTTCCTCCGACGCTCTGTCCTCGTTAACAATCTCCTTCGGCGCCTGCGAGCTGAGATCCTGCTCCAGAGTACTGACTGGTGCTTCCCACCAAACCCAGCATTTACGACCGGCCCCTGCGTCCCGCCACCCAGCACTAATCCCCCTCACCAGGCCCTCCACGGAACAGTACCCACCCGGATCTGCTTAGCACCCCAAGCCGGACCGCCCTTCCGAAAGCGTTTCCGGATGGTCCGTGGAGGACAGGGGGATCTACGCCCTGACTGTGCTCAGACATGCTGCTGCATCTATGCAGCGGCAGCCGCTGCAGGACACTACCTCCACCTTCCGTTCTCCATGTATGATGCAGCACTCTCTACCTGTCCGTCCACACCGCACTCCTCCTCTTTTTTTCAGCTAGCTAACCACAGTAAGTTAGGGCTGGCGGTGGCCGTCGAAGAGCATGATGACGAGGATGAAGACGCTGAGGAAGAGGAGGAAAATGACGAAGAAGAAGAAGAGAGAGAAGAGGAGGAGGAGGAAGAAGATGATGAAAGAAGACAAGCTGGTCCTTCCCTTGATGTTGTTAAGGACAAGTCAAGCCAGAAAAGTAGGACTAGGACCTTGCTGGGTCATGTACGCACAAGGACAGAAGAGGACAGCTGCATGACAGATAGGGTAGAAGAGGAGGAGGAGGGGGAGGAAGAGGATGAGGAGGAAGAGGAAGAGGAGGAGGAGGAAGAGGAGCAGGTTGTGAGACCTTGTCAGTGGGACTCTACCGCCACAGAAAGGGAGCTGCACAAGGTCAGCTTTTGGCACCGCAGGGCTCATAGACAATAGAAATCATTTACATCTGTTAGAATAAAAATGTAATGATGACGATAACTGTCATCAGTTGAAGATTATTTCTCCTCATAGCAGATGAAGGTGAGAGTTACGTACACTATTGTAATGCCAAGTCAGCTTTATTTTAATGGTTTAATATACTCCAGGGTGGCACACAAGACAAACTCCATTCAACTGTATTGCTAGCGTTAAGGTCAGATAAAAAAAGGAAAAAATAAGACAGATCTTGGCCACTGTTGGCACTGGAAAAACAGTTTGAAAGGGTAACGTCACATATGGTGGGATCTTAAATCCCAAAGGTGAAGTGAAGCTTGCTATTGCACTGTCTCCAAGACCATTTTCAAGCCCCACAGCACAAAACTAAAGGTCTCAAGTAGGGCTTTATATTGGTGCAATGGTCTCGTTTCAGGACCCTAAACAAACTTATGAAATGAAGGGTTGTGGGTTTGGGAGTGTGTGCTTTTGTGTGTATATGTGTGTGTGTGTGTGTGTTTGCAAGATATGATGTAGCATTTTCAAACTTGATTTTAAGCTGTTCTTTTTATTAAACGTGGGTTGCACGTGGTTACGTGGTTACGTGGGCCCTGATTTTGATTTTGACGCTGTCTCAGGCAATGGCGAGCGACGGTGCTGGCAGTGGCGGCACAATGTGTATTCTTCAAATTATTATTTTGAGAGACAACAATCATAAACATTGGAAATGTTAAATCACAATCTCAAGTGCCTTAGTGTTTTTATAGATAAATGTATATTGTGTGTTAATGTAATTGTTCTTGTTACTAAGTAGATATCTTGCATTCCAAGTGACTGCGTTTGACTAAAACAGGACACAGGCATGTAGTTAAATGCAGGGATTCTTTCAAATGTCTGAAATTTCAAAGTTCCACGTTCAAAAATGCATGTTTTCTAGTGCTACCTGTTTTGACAGTGCCCAAACTTGAAGCCAACTTTCAAGGACAGTTGCTAAAGCCTTGAAAAGCTAAGTGTTTTCAAAACCTCATTTACATGAATTAGATATAACCAGAAAAGGTTTGTTATGGTTTGGTTGGTCTGTCCATTGATGACGTTAAAAAAAATATATATCAAAGGGATGCCACACTTGAGACTAACAACAAAGTCTGTGCAGCATTATAGAATTGTTTGAATCATAATGGTGACTGCCAAAACAGTCTCTTTCCCCAGCTTATTCATAGATCTACATGAGTAGCAGACATAACAGGACAGGACAGACGGATAAAATGAAATTTGGTGTGTTTTGTGTGTGTGTGTGTAAAAAGAAAAGCTCCGGTTCATTTTCAGTCAGCTCTTTTTAAAAGAACAGTTTTCACAGTTGTCACACTTTTAAAGAAATATACTTATTTGCTTTCTTGCCAAGGGTTAGATGAGAAGATCGATAAAAAAATCACCTTCAATTAACACGTTATGTCTGTGTGGTATCTTCCTGGTGTCTCTGCTCATTGCTCGACATCTAGGAAGTTTCTGTGCGCAGCTGAGAAATAGTAAATCCACAACGTGTTATTTCAACACTTTAGGTGTTGAATGGATTAATTAGTCAATTTCAGAGCTTTAGAGGTTTTAGAAGACACTTTTTTTTTTACCTTTGGACAGAGCCTTTAGTTCCCCCAGTTTCCAGCCTCAGTGGCTGTGAAGTGAAGCCAATGTGGAAGTGCCAGAAACTGCACTTCCTCAAACAGCCTCTTGAGGATGGCTGCAGAAGTGAGTCAGTCTCCATAAGCGCCCATACTAAAATGTCCAACTACACAGCAGAAATAAACATGTTTACATCCTGGTACAAAAAAACAGTTTTGTTTTTATTTAACTTACCAGTTCAAGGCTTAAAGTTATGCATAATTAACAGTGTGGGTGCTTTGATAAACAGTTGGGTTGCATTATAGGTGGCTTGTTTGACCAGTCGGCCCACCTCAGGTCCACATTTTTGCTGATTTTTAGACTAGCCAAGAGGTCGAAGTAGCAGGACTGCCAACAGCCAGAGCCACACATTCTGAACTCTTCAGAAACCTACAGTTGGCGTCAAGCATACGCTGTCCATTAGTACTGTACTGTGAGTGGTGTCAGTGCTAAGCTAAACAGACCGGCTGCCGGCAGTAGTGTCATAAAAACTGTGCAGACATGACAGTGATATCAATATCTTGTTATCTAACTCAACAAGAAGAGTATTTCCCAAAATGTCCAGCTATTCCTTTACCTATCACAGTTTGACCTGCTTCTATTGATCCACATCTGTGTGTGTGTGTGTGTGTGTGTGTGTGTGTCGCCAGCAAGCATCTAGAATCGAGCATGACTGAGTACATGTGTCATTTTAAAACAGACACCTTGGAGGAGCTGACAGTCCGTACATTTTCTAACTCACAAAGGACAGATGCAAAACCAAACCATTCTAATCTACATGAATCTGTCGTTATGGCATAATCGGTGGTTTCCAAATTGTTGAAGATTAGAAACCAAAGTTGTTAAAAATAGGAAGGATTTTATCAGTCTGTCGTGTTTTCTTGTTGGTGACGAAGGTGCAAAATGAGATGGGCTCAGTTGGTTTGTTATTAGGTGGGATTATTCCTCCCTTGCCCCTCATCCTGTCATTTTCTGATGTGCAAAATAACAGTTTGCATCCCTTAGACTGTTTTGGCATCAGTGACACATCTACAACCAGATAAGTACTAACGAGTGCCAGCCTATTTCATTTCATTTCTCTAAACCCTAAATGATAAAAACCCAGTAATTATCAGTGGTATTTTTTTAAAGATGGAAAAAAAAAATTGACAAAGCAATATTTGTTTCTGAGACAAGAACATGTAACTGCATTGTCTGTAATTAAAAACAACAAAAGAGCAAGTCTGCTCTGATAATTTTATGTGATGTTCTGTGACAAGTGTAAAGACCAGTAAAAAAAAATATGTTGAAGAAAAAAAAAAAATCTTGTTTCCTCTTTTATTCCTTTACATTACAACCTTGCGGTGCACAGTACAATGACAAGTGCGTGCGTGAATTCCTGCTTATTGTCTTGCTTCCCGTTCTGTCTGCTGCGCAGCGGAGTGCGGTGCCACAGCTTATTGCACTCGCCAAATGTCTCTCAGGTGTCACTTTGCAGCTCAATTCTTGTTAATCTTTTTGACATTATGCTTGAAGCAGTCACCTCCACACTCCTCCCTGCGCTCCCTGCCATATCTATTGTCCCTGCAATATTCACTTGTTGTAGCATAAAGCACACAGACCCGTCTACCTGTATCCCGTGCAACCTAGAAATGCACCAGGGGCGTTTTCTCACTCATGATACTTGTTATTATGACTTTTTAATGTACTGGTGTGACATGGTGTGTGCTTATAAAGTGCTGTCATCCACATGGCATGCTTTAAAAGTTAAATGTTACTTTGATCCAGTATTAGTTCTCGCAATGTGCACCCTAATTACTGGATTATTTTGAATACTCTGCAGGTTTTGTATGACTCCAGATAGCTTCAAAGCAGCTAAGCCATTGTAGTACAGGCTGCATATAATGTGTGTGAATGTGTGTGTGTGTGTGTGTGTGTGTGTGCATGTGTGTGTGTGTGTGAGTGTGCTGGCAGGATGTAACAGCGCAAAGTGAGGAGGTTAAATCACGGGTCTGAACATCTTGACAGCTCTGTTGCGAGGTGAGGATGGAAGATCATCTTTTCACGACACTTCTGCCGCAGGGGTGTGTGTATCCTGCCGCTCAGCCTCCTCCCGTGTTCCTCTGCTCCGACTTCAGATTCCTCTGTATCTCTCATTTCACTGCACTTACTATTATTGGACTGTTTGTAATAGGAATACTATCGCAAAAAAATAACATGCAACATTGTCATTTTCCCAAAACAATGTTGAGTCAATAACGCTTATATAACACGCTGCCATATAAAGTGACTTATTTAAATCTGTAATTACTGTTCATTTCAAATTTTTTTGAGGTATTATATAGGAAACTGGATATTTCAACCATTTGTCTATTGATCCAACTATCTGAACTTATCAACCATTTATCCGTTTCAAAAAAACTCACTAATGCTCACTAGATTCAGACACAGTTGCAAAACAAAATGTTCTGATATTATGTGTTTTTTGTTTTTTTTTTCTAATCAAATCATAATTTCTGTTTTGTCAAATTAGTTGAGCAACTCCACAATCTTTCCAAGAACCCCCTGGCAATTGCGGAGGTACCCCTGGGGTATCAGTACACCTGGTGGGGATTAATTGTTCTACACAATAGTATAATTCCATTTAATATAACAAGTATTTAGTGTATAAACATACTGTACAATCAGAATGATTAATAGTTACAAACATTGCATGTATTTGCAGTGAAGGCATGTTGGCCGCTGTAGCGACTAAAGTGTGTGTGTGTGTGTGTGTGTGTGAATACCGTATGTATGTCTGCATTTATAACACAATGCTCCCTCTCTCTGTCTCTGTCTCTCTATCCCTTCACCCCTTCCTCCCCCCGTGCCGTAGGCAAAGATGGGGACTTGCCAAATAACGCACACATAACACACACGTAACACGCGCACACACACATCGCCGGGCGAGTGCTGAGGAGAGGGGAGCTGTCATTTGTCAACAAGGAACTTTGGCAGCTCACCGTTGCCATGGGAACTGTCTGTTGCCGAGGACTGGTTTTGCATCACAAGGTCCTCAAATTGGCTCCAAAGCCTCGGAGGTCCCACCCCTCCTCCACCCGACTCACCTCCGTCTCTCACAGCTTCAAACATATTGTCAGGATTTTCTTCTTCGTCTTCTTTTTTTTTTCCTGCTGTCTTCAACCTCAGAGACAGAATTCCTCTGTTTCATTCTCCAGTCTGGTTTTCTCATTAGCTAGCAGATTTGTATCTGCTGTTTGATTTACAACAGCTACATGATAGATAGATAGATAGATAGATAGATAGATAGATAGATAGATAGATAGATAGATAGATAGATAGATAGATGAATGTCTGTTTCTTCAGGATGAAAATATCTCAGATCTTCAGGAACAAGCTCTTTTGTTGATGACTTCTGGTGAATCAAGATGCGTGACTGTGCCCTGTTATTAATTACAAGCCAAACATCTGTATTTCAGATCGGAGGATCAAATGATATCAAACAGGATTTGATATAAATGTGCAGTTATATTTGCTAACAAGGGCTACAGCAATGACTTGCCCGTTGCAAATTCTCACAGATTATTATGCCTGAATTTTCATCCATGTCACTGCAGCTCAAGCCCAACAAGTCGATCCCCATAGGATCAATTTGATTGAGCTTACATAACAACAACAGCTCTCTGGCTGTCGTTGATGTTTCTGGGTCTCTCCCTCCAGCATAATGTGCCTGTATTTTCAGCACAGAAAGAAGCTGTTGGTATTTGATAAACACTTGCAATTTGTAGGATGTCCTCAATCCCTGACTGTGACGTACACTCCCTTTTCCCCAACAGTGAATCTTTCACGGTACCGAGACAAAGTTGGATTGTGACTGGAGATGAAGGAGAGGCATTTTGTTGGTTATGACACCTGAATCTGAAGATTTTTGGTGTCTTCAAATGAAAACTGGCCTAACAATGCATTTTGCTGTCCCATAGCAGAAAACAACCATGACAGGAGACGTGTGTGTGGAGATGTGCATATGCAATGCAAAGAGGCTTACTGTGCATAGCTTTAATTCTTAAATTTAATGTTTAATAACAAAAAAAAAAAAATACTTTGGTAGCTCAAACTGATGAGCAACAATATCATAGACACTGCTGTTTGGAGGAAAACCTTGGGGAATAATGTGTGTAATTGCCTCATTAGCTAATTGCAAAATTACTCTGATTGGCCTGAGAGCAGTGTTACAATGAAGTGTGTGCATTCATTCAGTATTTTAGACCACTGATGTGATTTTGAGTACACAGTCTCTGTTTTGGCATTTCAAAAATCATTTGTTTTAATTTTTTTTTTTTTTTTTTGTCGTTGTAGTGATTTATAGTGTGCAAACTGAAAAGACACGGTAATAAAAAACTAAATGTTAACTGTCTGAAGGCACACAACTTTGTATCCATTGATAAAAGGCTGTGATCTAATGCACAATACATCAACTGCATATATTTTTACACTGACGACAGATTAAGAGACTGTAACATCAATTCATAGTGACAAAACTTAGAAGAATTGTCACCCAACTCTGCAGTTCTCCTCTGCTCTGCGGCACATTTTAGTTTCTTTCAGCACATTGTTTTGGTTTCATGGCCGCAACTTTACTGTTTTGGTTCATTCTCACTTCTCTCATAGTGTCACAACCCCGTTCCCACCTCAAGAAAGCAGCTGTGTTTAGATAAAATCACCACTATACGCAGACAAAGTTAGCAACTCAACACTGTGGAGCGTTTAGCAGCTAAAGAGACAACAAGGAGGTGCTAAACGCTGAAACAGAGCTAAAAGGAGAGTGAATCATGGACTTTAGAGAAACAAATGATGGCTAATGTGTCTGCTGTGTGTGATGTGTAAATAGACAACTGTCTGAAAAATGATTAGCCATATCCACTTTTAAAGGATTTATGTCTCTGTTGTGTTTGCAGCATTTGCTTCACCCAAGGAGCCAAAAGAAACAATGTTGCCTGTATGTGGACTGTTTCTTTGTCGTAGCAGCTGAACATGCTACTTTTAGATCACAAACAGACCACACAACTGTCATCTAATCTCATGCTCAAGGTCGCAGTTATCAGCTATAACCTTAATTAAACTTCATTAGTAGTCTTTGTGCTGCCATGATAATCATTTCAGAAAATAGAGAGACAAACCTTATTTGACATTCAGGCCCCGCAACATTTATTTTCTCCTCTCATCAGTGTTTAATGGCTGTTAAAAGCAACTTGTCAACATTGGTGTGACATTGCAGTGAGGTTTTAAGGGTGTGCAGAAGCAGAGTGAGCAGTAAAGGCTTTAGGTCGGAGATTTGAGAGTTCCAGTAGTAGCATGAAGAGGAAACGGGCAAAGCGAAAGGCCACACCCTGTCTGAAGACTGATATCTTTGGCAACAATTCATAAGTTTCCTTTCGAGGTCCTGAATCACTCTCCTTGTTTCAGCATGTAGCGGCAATGAGGCCTGACGGACCTTAGAAAAAGAATGAGGTTAAACGTTGGAGGAGGGGAAAGAACGGCCTGAGAGCATCCACAACATGTCCTCCTTTAACCTTGTTCTATATCGGTCCGGCCGCATCCCCGTTTTTTTTCTCCACACCAAGTGTACTGTACAACCCCTGGGATCAGCTGATAAGCTACACATCTCTCCACCCCTGGCACACTGTCCTATTACCTCAAGTCATGTCCTTTCCTGCTCTGCACCGTAGTCTCTTTGAACCAACAAAAATAGATAGGGAATCAGAGAGGAAGAGATGGAGTGACAGAAGTATGAAAAACTGGTGATAGAGGAATACCTGGCAACCCTTGATGTGTGAATGTTAGCTTTGATCTAACCCTTTAAGTCTTTCCCTGCTTGTACCAACCATTTTTTACTCTTCACTCTTGACTTTCAAATGTCAACCTCTTTTTTTTTCATGTTTTCCTTCTTGGATGCATTTATCACATGAGGCAAGCCAGGTCATCTGTGTCTGATTAATGCCACTCTCCTGGTCTCTCGGCTTGTTGCCTCGCCGACCCAAAGCACGGTTGACTCGAAAACGCAGTGATTGTGTTTTGAAGCGCGCACAAGTGGTGCAACCAAGCTGAAAGACGGTGCAGGCAGAAGGAATTCAGCAGGGCACTTTAACAACATACAACACTGTAAACATCATCTCCTGTGATACACTTAGTGTCTAGTGGACAAAGCACCATCCAACATAATAAACAACAAAGACCACAGCATTCACAAATTTCAAATCAAGTCGCAGTTATTCCGATGCAAAGACAGATTTAGCAAAACTAAAAAAAGTATTATTTGTTCCATCATATCTTGTGTTTTCACTTTTGCATAAATGATTGCAGAAAAGAATCAGCAGCATATCCCAAAATCATCAAAGACAATCCTTCCTTATTATGAAGTAACTGAAGTTCCATAATTGGTCGTTTGAACCTCCATGATATCTGAGCAAACTTCATCACCTGATGAAGAAAAGAAATTCTAGTAAGTGGACCTCAAGTTTAAATCTTTTCATTTTCTTCAGACTATTTCCAAGGTCAAGAATTTCTCACCCAAAATGTTTCTTAAATTAGACACATCCACGAAAGCGCCCTTATTCTATGGCAGCTTATGAGACAGCTGAATGAGCTGGACCCTTCAAGTTCAACATTTTGGGACTCATGCTTCTCTACTTTCTTGTTAAGAGATAAATGAGAAGATGGATACCGCTCTGGATAGGGTTGAGATGTATTACTTTGTTTGGCTCACCTTTTATGATGCTGTAAGTTATTAATATTTAAATAAATCATCATTCAAGCCTCGCTGCATCAAAATAAAATAAGAAAAACTCTGCAGAATTAAGAGTTTACGGTAAAGTGACCACTACACACAGCATTCCTTTAAAGGTTAGTGCTAAATGTGGTTAGGCAAATCAAACAATATGCAAAAAAAGGAGAATACCACTGATACTTACACATCTTGATCCTCAGCATATTTTTCACTATTTTATTTACTGCTCAAAAGTCCACCAAGAGCTTTTTCACATGAACTTTAAAAATTTCACACACAATTCACCCAACCACAACTGACTGTATCCAGATAAGTGTAAATAAAGATCTCCCAGTCACATCAAATCATCATATTAAAGCTATGACTCAGATGGCCCTCTGACTCATTTCTACTGCTCCTCGTAGCCTCAAATAACCTGAAACCTCAGACTCTAATTGGCATGCAACCTAAATTCTTATTAGTTGGCCTCTTTGTCTCCTGTGCTTTTGTGATTACTTAAGAATTGTGGTTCCCAGTGTAACCAATTAAAGCCCGACAAACAAGTATCTGTTGCATCAGGATAGGTCAAAAGTACATTGGTGAACCATACAATAATACCATTATAGTTAATCCACAGGAAATTTTGATGATATAGAGTTGATGCAGGGAGTGCTTTCTTAAATAGGAATATGCGAACCAGTAAGAATACTAATGTGCAATCTCCATTTCACAGCAACTTGCACCAGTTTTTTTTTAATGTCATCTCATACGCAAATCCCTACCTTTGCATTCATTTGAACTAAAGGGCAGGAAATACATGCCATTTAGTGTTATCACTATTATCTCTCCCACTCACAACGAGTTTTGGTTTTGAGCCACAGAGAAAATACCACCCACATATTAATTTTAGCAGCGAAAAAGCATTTCAAAAGCAACGTTACCTAGAGAAAAGAGGAAACAGATTAAAAACAGCTCTAATGTGATTTTCCAGAGGCTTTACGAAATGTTCAGCAAACTCTTGTACAGCACAAAAAAAAAGAGGGGCAACATCCTCAAACACACTCAATACAAATGCAGTTTGGTTCAATCAAAGCTAAATTCCTGGACTTTCTGGGAACACAAATCATGCTTTTAATTTCCAATAAAAGCAGAACTTCTCATCTTGGCGAGGAGCGTCAAACAGAATAACTTCCCACAGTCCAAACAAACACAAATTGGCCAATTTTATGACAAAAGAAGATTGAGTTTTGACCACAATGCTAAATTTATGGAAGATGGTAGTTGAAACAATACCAAAAATCCCACTACAAAACTTTCCACTGGTAGTATAACTACATAGCAACCACACAGTTAGATGAAAACATTTAGTCCGTTAAGTTTATGTTAGGAAATTCTACATTGCAGAGAGAAGATGACTAAATGACAACTGACACTACATATAACTAACCAGCATGAAGTCATTTATTATACTGATTGAAAATAATGAGCCATGTTTGGTTTCCAGGCCAGTAATAAAAATCTGTGGAGGCTTATAAAAATAAATCTGCTGATTGATTAATGTGTTGCGTTCTCTAGTGATCAGTCAGTCAGTCAATCTGAATGCCTTTTCACTGACAGTGAAAGAACAGATTAATTTCTGTCTGCAGACGCCCCCTCCAACAGATGAAGGTGGCCTTTGTTAATGTGGAAGTTATTCAGATGGGTTGTGACACAGACTTCGGCAAAAAAAAAAAAAAAAAAACCTTCTCTAACCTTCACAGTCTGGAGGTTTAATTGCTGTAGATCTAGCCAGCATTATCTGAAAATGTCTTATTCACATCAACGAACTGATTCATGCAATGATGAAATATCATTTAATAAATATCTCAAAATGTGAAAGTTCAATTTCAATCAGCAAACCTATTCAACAAGTACCCAACTAGCAGGAAATCTGTGGGCTGCCAGACGTCTGACTGGTCAGTCTATTAAAAATGGACATAGTTCTTCTTTTTATCATATATTCTAGCATTACATACATTATTATTTAAGTGGTATTTCACTGGCTGGCAAAATCAGCAGTAAAGTCCTCTATTCTATTCTCTATCTCCATCCTATTGTGTTTTTAAAGAGAGATGCCATCATCGGTGACTTGTCCAGACTGTACCCTGATCCAGCCCCTCGTGACTCTGATAAGGATGGAAAATATGGATGGATGGATGGATGGATGGATGGATGGACCCAAAGTGTAATGTTGGAAATTAATGGCACAGCTTTAATGACATTTTTCCGTTGATACTCATGGTCTATAGTCAGTGACTCCTGATGTTTTAGTCACCCCATAGATCTTCTCCCTGCAACATACTGAGCACATTCACGACCCCCAAAGGATGAACCATCTCCATGTCGAACATTTAGTGAGGTTTTCCCAGCCTTTATTAGGTCAAGTTGACTTCATACACGTGAAACATTAAATTCTGATGGAAAATACTTACGTGAGTACACAGGTATTACTTGTCCTGACTTCATAGGGAGTTCACCACTTGACTCACTCTAATGTTTAATGGCTTAAAGTGTAGCCTTTACCTAAATCCTTCCTTAACATTTAAAACCTGCAGAAACCTTGAGCTTCTGCAGGAGTGACCTGCCAAGAGGGAAAACTTCTCTCTATGAAAATTTTACGTAATGATGTCCATACGTGTGTGTATCTGTGTGTGTGTGTGTGTGTGTGTGTGTGTGTGTGTGTGTGTGTGTGTGGCAGGTTGTGCTGTACTGTATGCCATTAGGAGACCTCACCATGTGGCAGCAGTTAGGGGAATGAGTGTAGTTTCACTGGTGTGTAGAAATGGATATCCACCCTGCACCCCCTCCACATCTCCGTCTCTTTGGGTGAACACTTCACCACTCTCTTTGGGACCCACAAAGCCTCCGAACAATAGACGCAGTGTACTCAGGACTGTCACGGAAATCACCGCTGCGAGAGCTCTCCTGTGTGTGTGTGTGTGTGTGTGTTTGTGTGTCTCCTTTGTGAACATAAGGGTTGCACCTTCCACCTTCCACGCATACGTTTGCATGTGAAAATGACATCTGTATGTTCATGTCTATATGCGTGCAGGTTTGTGTGGTTGTGTGCGCAGACGGGTGCCATTTCTCAGAGAACTGAAGACACATTCTTTGAGCGGTGGGCGGCACGGAGGAAGCAGAGGGGCTTTCAGATGGTATGACAAGGTCGCTGTTTAACTTGGAGAGCCTGACTGTTTATTTCTGTCGAACCTGTGGCAAGCTGGCAACACTCTCTGAAATGAACCTGGAGGACCACTGGGAGGAAAACCGAGCCTAGGGTATGAATGGGAAGTTGGTCAAAGAGGTAGACACAGACAGAAAGAGACGAAGAGCTCACGCACCAAAAATTTTTAGAGTCTAACTGAAGGAAAACAAACCACACTAAGAGGCCTGAGAGTCATAACTGTCATGAGTCCATGACTGCATGTCTCTGAAGAACAGTCCTATTGACAAAAACCTCTGGATTAAACACACTCACCATATGTTGGGTTTATATTTGTGTGCGTTAATGTGTTTCCACTGATGTGTGCAAATGCATGCACATACAAAGACTGTGTGCGTGTGTGTGTGTGTGTAACTTCATATACAGTAAAACCGCAGCACACTTTATTGAGCTATACTGGAGATGTGGTCACACAAGCTACAGTAGGGAGGTTTGGCTGACACACACACAAATGTTTCATCAGCTCAGATTACAAACTGCAGTTTGTATGATGACAGAAACGAGCGGTGTGTCACAGCTAGATTTAAAAATCTTGAACTGTTTCAAGCACATGGACAATGGCTGCACCTTTTCATCACCTCAACCAAAGCACACACAACTAAAATAACATTTCTGAGGCTAATGAAGTCGTCAGAATTCAAGCGGTTGCTCTTCTGGTGCACAAATACTGAACACTTCTGTAGCCGTAAGAGTACCATAATAACCATTTTCCTAATTTATTACAGTAGAATGCATGTTTCCCGCTTTAAGGCTCCTACTACGTTTTCTGAATTTTACCACATAGTAAAAATGATTGACATAACTTGCTCAGGATAGACAAGTAAATATTTAGTCATCTTTATTATTTTTTCATTCATCTGCCAAAGAAAGAAAATTAAAATTCTTCCTTCAAAGGATCCCACAATCGTTTCCCTCAGTGTCCATTGTTACTTATTGTTTGTCTAATAACTTTCTGAGAGCATGGCTCAATTAATGTTGCAGGTTATTACTTTAAAAGTTAAGCTGCGTTGACAAGACACACTTGTGGGTTTTGTCCCCCATCACTTACACTGGATTTCTTTTAGGACACAAGGAATTATTGCTCGGACCTGTCACTCATACATATGAGCGGGTGAACTTGAAAAAGTATGAATCTGTATTTTAACTTCCCACGATGTACAGGTGCATGACTCATCCCGCGCAGTGTAATTGCCATTAGCCTCAAGGAACAGACAGTTCTGTTGCTACACATGACCACACATGTTCTGTTTTTTATTACCATAACAAACAAGTAAGCTAACAAACACAAGAGAAAGTGCTTGAAGGCCTATTGTCTTTGTTGTTACCACTTTTCTAGTGAAGAATACTCACGAGATTTGGCCTGGAAGTGAAGGGTCATCCTGTAATAGAGCTCTAAAGTTTTACTGCACTTACAAATCTGTCTCTGCATGCTCTCAAATCTTGACTTGCCGATTGATAGCAGCTTTTTTGTCCTCATGCAATCCGTTTGTTATGAACAAACCATATTAATTTCCGTATTTTTTGTGTGTGTGCGGGAGCTTGTGAAACTGAGAGGAACTCTGTCATTTATTTGTTTCAGGACCCAAAACAAGCTGAGCGTTGTCCAGTCGCGGGACTCTAGCCAGAGTGCTTCCTTCACTCGCCAGGCTTTATTGTTCTTCAGGCCCTCTCTGCGCAGCAGGAGGATGTTGTCTGTTTCTTCATTCTCTTACCAACCCCTCTCGATGAACACACACACACGCACATACACACACACATCCACACAAACACACCGCGAGTACAGACAAACACACACCATTCATGTGGGAAAGAATGGGCCCAGTCTGGATTAGGCTATTCCCCTGCGTAACACTAGACAAGGCATTCAATATCTCCAGCCTTCTCTGTCCAAACAGTGTCTTGGCACAGGCTGAGTGGAGGGCTGGAAAATCCCAGAGCTGCTGTTGAGTTTTTGGTGTGACCCACTCTTTTATTATAACGACTCTATAAATGCTTACAGACCCTCAACTTGGCCCATCCCGAAGAAGGATCTCAAGAAAGCTGCGTTATGCAAACACACAGACATTATGTACACATGACGCCAGTGGTGGAAGAAGTACTCTGATCATTTATTGAAGTAAAAGTACTAATTCTGCACCGCGGAAATACTCCACCACGTTTTTTTATTGTTGCTGCCCTGTGAGAATGACATATCGCTAAGAAATGAGCTAAGAAAATGTGTGATGATGCATTTTCCCGCTAATCTAATCTTATTTATTTTAAGAAGTGGGAGGAACACTTCATCTTCTGGGAAATCCAAATTTAAAATCACCAAATTTGGAGATTTGGTGGGTTTTCACTGGACAGGAAGGGTAAGAAGAACTGAAATCTGAAAAGTAACTAAAGCTGTCAGAAGTACAGTATTTGCCTCTGATCTGCAGTGCAGTAAAGAGGTATAAAACACACTAATTGGTTCATTCCACGACAGGAACCGCACAAACATATAAGAAGGAACCTTACGGAGGTGAATAAACAACAAAAACACATGTTCAAACTATCTGTTCTTTCATTGTGTCCACTTTTCTCA
This sequence comes from Protonibea diacanthus, assembly GCA_028641955.1. Classification (NCBI taxonomy): domain Eukaryota; kingdom Metazoa; phylum Chordata; class Actinopteri; family Sciaenidae; genus Protonibea; species Protonibea diacanthus. The sequence goes on from CM053987.1 coordinate 15,510,054, forward strand.
CCAGGAGTCGAGCAGTGGCAGCTGGGAAAGAGACAGCTGGGACTCCTTAGTCTTGCTCCTCTGCTTCTACACACACACACACACACACACACACACATACACAGGGGGATTGAAAAATGAGAGCCAGGCTCTTGGTATTAAAGAATCACATGACACACACACGCACATAAAAACATAATTTCTCATGCGCCCTGGAAAGAAAACGATCAGTGATGTGGGAGGAAGAATTAAAAGAGGGGAGAGGTGGAGGAGAAAGAAAGCAGTTCAGTGAGTTTATAGCAAGCCAACAAGCTTGACAGTTTTTTTTTCTTTGCCTCCATCTATTGTTTCTGCGAGCGCTGTGAGGCTAATAGAGGCTATCAAAGCACTCAGAGGCCCTCACCTTGTTGAAGTGTGTGCAGCCACTTAGCCTGAGCGCCGACCAGCTTTGGAAACTCAGAGGAAGACAAATAAAAAGGAGCTAAGTTTATATAAAAAAAAAAAAAAATCAGGACTTGAGTTTTTCTTTTGCTCCACATCCCCTCCCCTTTCTTCCCCTACCTCTAACATCTGGAAAATCATCATCTGGCAGCTCACAGTGGAAGCAACTGAAGCCAGTTAGATGCTGTCTGACTTTTTTTTCCCTCCCCTCCCGCTTTTTCTCTTTCAGCACCTCTGGATTCCTCGTGTATCTTTTTCCACTCGTGCTTTAGCGGCTTCACCTCTTTACATGTTTTCTGAGCCCTCCGCGCTTTTTCTGCTGAAGTTTTTGTTGGATGATTTTGATGAAAAGATGTAAAAGTTTTCTTACTCCAAGTTTCTTACTTTCCTTTCTCCCGATGTCCTTTCCTATGTTAAGAAAGTCAATCAAAAACATCTTTCTTCTTTGATTTTTTTTTTTTTTACTTCTAGAGTCCGCCACATTGTAGCTTCTACCGTCGCCAGTACAGACAAACCAAATGCTGGCTCTAGATAAGGCCTTTCACGGCCACCTTTAAAGGTCAAGTGTGTAGTATTTTAGTGGCGTCTTGCGGTGAGGTTGCCGATAGCAACTAACTGAATACCCCTCACCTTACCTGCTCCTTCCAAGCAAGCCAAGTAGGTGAACTTGCACGCAAAAATCTTGAAAAACTCAAAAGGCCCTATCAGTGTCTGGGTTATCTTTTCTGGGCTACTGTAGAAACATAGTGGTGGACTGTGTGAAAGAGGACCCTCTCATTCTGTATATATAAAGGCCTGATTCTAAGACTCACTTACATATTGGAGTTTTAACACATTATACAAAAACTGAATGTATTTTATAGCCACTTGGTGACAGTGGTGGCTGGCACTGACAAATCCCCACTTTACACAAGTCATGTATGTGCAAATAGTTTGCCTAATTACACACCCAGCTGACACAGAGCTACATTAGCATCATATTTGGAGTCTGACTGTGGCCACAAGGCAGTTTAGATCAGCTTTGGTGTTCCTCTGGCTCTTTGGCTGCTTTGGCAGCGAGTTGCCTAGTTGTCAGTCTGTTGTTTGGTGTTGGGCAGGTAGCATACAGCGGGTTTATCAGAGCTTTTTTTCCGCTAGTCTGGGTGAGAGTGAACCAAAAGTTAAGGGCTGTAAGACCAAAACAACGAAAGAAGCTAAAACAGCGTATAAAGTTGAGAGGAACTGTCAAGTAAAAATGTGGGTTTGTCATTATGTATAACCCCTTTCATATGGCACACACTGGTGAGTAAAGATTTGAGTAAAGACTGGTGCAGCTTTAAACAGTTAAACATCAACGTGGTCGTTCTCCTGGAGCAAAGAAAGGAAAGAGAGCTCCAACCTGACGAGAAATTGCACTGATTTTTTAGTTTTGTTGGACACAAACAAGTTCGTAGTATAATTTCAAGTATTTGAAGTATAACAACAGAACATTGTGTCCTTTTAACCAAAAAATGTGCTTGAATTTCTCCAGACCTCTGTGAGTTTTACAAGATGCAAGTTACAGAAGATTAACTCCAAACAAACTGCTGTTGCTTCACTTTCCTTTTTCCTGGAAGTATCCCACCGTATACAGAGAGTTTAGAGAGACAAAATATGTAACAGCTGGATAACTGGGTGTGTAGATACAGCACTGAAACAACAGCCAGTCATGTCACGAACTCTGTAGGTCTCCGAAGGGATTTGTTGTACCACCGTCTAGTCAAATGCTGGGGCGAGAAAATCTAGATTTGAGTAGTGAATTCAATGTGGCTAAGTGCCTAGAGATACACTTCTTCTACTCCAAACATCACAGAAAGGAAATCATTTTCTTTTCAAACCCAAGCTTAATAAATGATCCAGTAATTAGAACATATGGTATAAATAGTTAATTTCACATCCTTTCTTCTTCTCTCCTTTAAAGGCTCTTTGCTATAATCATTATTAATCATAATTACCCATCTCCTTCTTTCCAGCCAATCTGTCTCTCTCAGCTCTCTCTGTTTTTGTTTGATTTGGCCAATGACGTGCTGTGAAAGCGATCCTCCCCAGTAAAGCCAGTCATGGTTGACCACTTTGACTCCCCTAACTGGAGCGAAGCAAAGCAGAGCAGCCAAATCTGGCAAACGGTTCTCACATCTGGTTTGTGTATCAGCTCCTTGCACGGCCGTCTACCACAGAGTCTGATAGCATACCTCGGAGACATGAGATGAGATGAGCTCCAGACGCTCCACTCAAGGGAAGCCGTGCGAGATGATGGTGATCAAATTCATGTTCAGAGGTCAGACAGACAAGGCAGGAAGTGTCACTCACTGACAAAATGTCAGATAGCGAAGAAGCTGTATGTTTTATTGGGGCTAAGAACTCTCTGGTGTTCTTTGAATTTTTATGTGCTGCCGCAGCGTCTAGAGAGAGAGCTAGAGGTAAAAGAAAAAAAAAAGAACAGTTGTTTTTAATAGGTTTCAATCTTCAACAAAAAAGCAGAGACGAAGTAAACTAAATGTGAAGGCCTTGGGTCTTTAAAGTAAGATATCAAACAGTTTAGCAATCCCATTAAACAAAAGTGAGACCAGACAAGTGTCATTAACATCAAATGAGACATTTCAGACCTGTTTAGATTAAGTTAAAGTATCACAACGGTATGATGATAAAATTTTATCATGCAGAAAAAAGACAAAAAGCAGAGTTTGGACCTTGTGTGGGAAGAGTTACATGTAATGTAACACTGCCCTCTTGTGTCAGACCTGTATTCTACACATTGGAGATGATGAAGCCTTTTTTATGAGTATTAGGATCTCATTTTGATGGTATAACACAGCATTTACTGCCACAAAATGTCTAGAAATTGTGGACTCTGATGGACAGTTTTCATCAATGGCTTCTCCGCAATTGCCATGAAAACTGCGATACTCAAAACACAGTGAAATTCTGGTATTTTGTGTTCTCATACTGATTTCAAAAGCACAAATATCTTGACTGATCCACAGTTAACCTCAGTGACCATGGATTAAACTTCCATTTTAATGAACAGTTTGACTCAGATGTGATGAACGTCAAAAGATCTTTGTGTACTGCAGATGTAAAGTACAGTAGATAATATAATAGTTTCATTTGCACAAACCTGCTGGACTATAGAATTGCAGTTGAATTTGAATGTTAGGTGAAAACTAACATTTGTTTTTTTCTTTTTATTGGTACCATCCATCCGGTCTTACTGTTTTTCTGTACATAAAGTACTCTGAGTGATCATTTTCTTGTACTGCATGACATAGGGTCAAGCAATCAGAGCTCAGGTGTAAGATTAGAGACACAGACTGTATTGGTATTTTTCCAGGCTTAAATTTTAGAATTGTGACCAGTTACAACGACTAACCTACTGTATCAACTAATACTGTCGATGCCCCGACGACATTTAGAGAATTCTTGGCACATTTGTGGAGATAGTGGCTGTTTTATTATCGTTATCGTGTTTTATTTAGAATCATAACCTAGCACAGTACATACCTGCAAACTCAGACAACACGCTCACTTATTCTGAATTTGATGCATGGTCTAAGACAATTTCAATCAGCCAGGCTATTACTATTAATTATTAACAGTATACTAAATCCATCCAATAAAAGTTCTGATGATATAATAGGGCAAAATTAGAGAAAATAGAGAAAAAGCATTGTGTAAAAACCAATTGTTATTCTCATCTATGTCGGAACAAATAGAAAAAAAAAACTTTATTTGTCTTTTTTTGTCTTTTATGTCACAGAAACACATCACTAAAAACAAAAATGCGACAACCAGGTTAGCTATTTCAAATGTTTTTTATTTCATGCAAAAGAATTCCAGTAATCATCGTCAGTTATGAAAAATTTCGACACATTTTTGTTTTTAAGAATTGGCAACATAATAAGACTGTTCTAAAATAGTTTTTATCTCTACATAAACTTTCAAACCCACTCAAACATACAGCCATTCTCACCACATTCTGAACCTACTGTTGATCACAAACTAACGTGTACCGTACATTTTGTTCTACATGAGGCACTAGCACAAGATCTGAATGCTCCATGCGGTCCTGCTTCGGCAAACAGCTGTGGTAGCAATAATATTTGATTTCTCTCTGGAAGAGCTCCTTTCTCATTCAAGGAAAAACACATTTTTAATTTGGTATCAAAGCAAAACATATTTGAACCTGGATAATACGTCAAAATAAATGATTCTTACACCATGTTCCTCTCGTTGTTTGGGTAAACGGCGTTGTTTGAGACATGGACTGTGCAGCATAATTGATAACATTCAAGTTTTTCCTACTTTTGGCAAAGAAATTTAGCAAATAAAAAACTTTTTTTTAATACTCTTTGGTTGGTACAATTTTATAAAGTGTTTAAAAGCTTAGAGTCATGGGTTAGTCGTTTGGGATTAATCCTCAATGGGACTTTTTATTGTCACCTTAAATGGCTGACACTCACCCCCTGTTGCAGGTTCATTAGCGGGTAATTACTAGTAAATGTAAAAGCTGTTTTTGGCTCCAGTAAAGAACAAAATTAATTCTACTACAAAATAAGAAAATCTTGATATCAGTTAAAGAAAAACACAAAAAAAAAAAAAAGCCTTGAGACATTCTCAAGTGTAAAATCTCTTGATTTGTTTTTCAGAGGTCATTCTGTTCTGGAGCTTATGGTGAGGTAGTCAAGGACACTTCAGGGTGGAGGAACCTTGACTGGACTGACAGTCAGTACGATGCTCCAAACAGGTTAACCGGATAACCAGTTAACCTGTTAAGGTTGTCAGCGTGATTCACAATCTTCACTACCTGTTCTCAGGTCTGGTTTAAGTGATACCAGTGACTGTGCAAGATAATCGAACAAAATGAAGTTGAATATGTGGGGACTCGCATAAAAATAAGGCTAATGAATTGAAATATTCAAACTGCCATCAAGCTGTGCCTGAACTTGAAATGAGATCAGCTGTTTTTCTCCTCTTTCAGCTCAAAGATACAAAGAAAAGAACGGTGACCGTATTCACAAAACACGGATGCTTCATCCGTGTTTTTAAGACTCTTATGGTAAACTTAGATACAGTTGTCTAAGAATATATCTTATTACTCTACTGGTGATTAATGTCAAGTATTCCATCATGAACAACAACAGTAATGTGCAGCACCATTTGATTGTTGATTTTGGATATCGAAGTTCAGAGAGGTGGGAAGCAGAGACGAGGAAAACACAAAAACTACACACGGCACATTGTGAAGATACCAGATGTGGGCTAAACAGTGGTCCAGCACATTTGGAATATATTTTTCAAACTCAGTTTGACCTTTTAAGACTGCTACTAATTGGGAGCTTAAGGAACACACTGTTTATTTAAGTCCAGATCAGTGTCAACCAATTGTTCCTAGTGAAGTACGAGCGACTCGATTGCTTTTATAGCATACATAATCTTGAAATAATCAGAGAAAATGACGTAAATTGTATGAATTACAACTTTCCAGGCCATAAAAAAAGACAAAATGTTCGTAATAATGCCAGCTATCAGCAATGCCACCCTGATGTATGCTCATGTATCTAACGGGATGATTTTAGTGCTCATGTGATCATCATTTGATAAAGTCAATCTAAATCTAAAAAGTTTTGTGTACTTTCCAGCATTCATAAAAAAAAAAAAGGGTTGCTTCCTTTTTTTTTTTTTTTTCTTTTTTTAAACAAGAAATCTAAGATGAAATATTTTGAAAACATGTTCAAAGATAATTTTTGCCCATACTGGAGGAGCATGTTGGGACTTAAATAGGACAAAGAGCTATTGTTTTCCTAGCAATGTGTGTGTAGTAAGTAGGTGGGTAGGGCTTTCAGGCTGTCTTCTTACAGACGTGGATGAAGTAGCACGGGGCATTGGTCTGGCCGGGGACGTAGGTGTTGAAATCTCCATAGACGCTGTGCTCCAATTTGCCGTTGAAGGCCTCGTTCAGCAAAGCTTTGAAGTTTTCCAGACGATGAGGGTAGTAGGACAGACGGAATTTACTGGGGAGGACAAAGGACAAAAAAAAAAAGAGCACGCACACATGAGAATTCCTCCAAACGCTAAATAAAAGGTACTTTTTATTGTGTCTAACACGTCTGGTGTCTATCGACCTTGACTGTGAGAGATCTCAAAAGCGTTATACAAAGAGTCTTCACAACAGTCCAGACTGTGAGACAAATATGCAAATCGCTCAGCAAACACTGAAGACAAACCCTTTAAGGCATTTAAAGGGTTGTTGAAAGACTGACGCATTGCTCTCAGTGCTATCCTAACGAATGTAGGTTTATAAATGTCATATTAGTGGTTGAGACTCATACCATATTAACCCAAATTTCATGGTTGAAGCTAGGAAACTTTGAGGTATGTCAGATTTTCATATAACTTTTGACTGAGCTTGATGAAACACTTTAATTTATCAAGTATTTATTTCACTGAATTAGCCAAAAAAAAGTGTATTGTAAGTGTATTTCAATCAAGATATCAAAAATAAGAAAATGTATATTTTAATCAAGGATTTTAGTTCAAACAGCTGTGGTTTTAACCATAGTATTCCAGTGAGCGGTCTCCTACCATGATAGGACAGCACTTTCATGCTGCCATGACTGTTCTGCGCTCCATTTTCAGAGCACTAACCTACCTGACCTCAGGAAGATTGTGGATGGTGGCTTGGGGCACATGGATGGTGTAGTCAAGAGTGATCATATGGGGCTTGCTGTTGACCCACAGCACCGAGGTGGAGATGTCCTGAGTTAGATCACTCTGCAACACAACGCACACACATTTATGACGAGCATGTTGATAAGTAAGAAGTACCCAAAAAAAAAAAACAAAAAAAAAAAAACGCTTGATGCCTGATGAGAAGCGAGAACCAGGAAGTTGCTCTTACTGTTGCTGAGTATAGAGTTGGACCACAAGAGCAGACTGTGAGACTAAAAAGGCATCATAAGTGGATTTTGCTGTCGCATGCGACTGTTGACTTAGTATTCATATTTAGGCCTTCCAGCTGGTTAGTTCTTACTTTGTCTGGATTAAAGAATATGGAGCTTGTTTGAAGGAAAATGAATAATAAATCAAATATGGCTCGTTGCTATTGGCACCTTCTGTCATGTCTTTATATTTCTTTATTACATCTTTTAGCTTTTAGATTAGAATAAGAAAAGATACAGGATTGGCTGTTTAATTCAACTTTATATGTCTGAAATCAAACATATGCTACCATGGTACTATATTACATTACAAAAGATTAGTAATTTATTATTTTAAGCAGGATATGTATACATGAAATTATTTTTCCATCTTCACAAATGGTCTTTGTCCCCTCAGTGCTCCTCACATCATCTGTTTTTCTCTGTATTTGCCAAAAAAGTCGACGATTCCGCGCGCATTTCCTTCTGTTTCTCTGGGGCCAATTTCATTGTAAATCTCATAATATCCTGCAGGCTCTGAATAGGGATTTAGGTCTTAAACTCAGCTGCTGCTAGGGATGGTGTAAATAAACCATTCATGAACAATACTGTCTGTCCGACTCCTTGTCACAAAGCAACGTAGAGCCAGATATAATGCAGAAAGTTGGACAAAAGAAAATCGTCTTTTTATGAACCATTCAGGCTGATGCTTTTGTCCTACTTTGACATCTTTAAGTAGTCTCTTACAAGCTTGTAATGCATTTTACTTTTCTTGGGGAATCATTTAGTGCGTTGGAAAAAAACAACAACATGGTCACAATGGTTGAGTTAAATGTACCAGTAGATTCTTGGTGTTTTACTGTTGAGGCACAATCAATCAGTTCTTTACGTAACAGGTACTACACTGAAATAAACAAATGCAGTCCTTGTTGCTCCTCACTCGCACTGTTGGCCTGAGGATCATGTGGACAGCCACGTGATTTTCTTGGAAACACATGGAGCCACCAACTGATTCTTTTCATTTGACAGGAAGGAGCTTCACTGCGAGGGATCCCACTCTGGCTTCCCACCAACAAACATGTTTTTCTCAGGCTATACACACGCAAAAGCTACGCCAAACCCATTTTTTCCCCACTTTAAGTCTATCTTCTTCTGTTTTACGTGCAAAACTACTGTGATTGTGTGTTCGGCTCCGAGCCCTGCCAAAATGCAGATGTCCTGCACTCAATATTGTGCCTAAACACATCCTGCTTTCACTATGCAGCCTGTGTAGATGTATTGCAAGCGTTATACTATGTAACATGGATTAGAAAGATTGCAGAAGAAATGTGGATACATGGACTGAAGTTGGATGTTTTACATAATTATCCAATTACACGTTAATTACTGTTATTAGGTTAATTACCTTATAGTAGATATTTTTGCCTTGTGGCGCCCGGCCGGTCTCCAGGATGTAGTCGTAATTACGGTGGTCAATAATGAGGATGCCACCCGGTCTGACCATACTGGCAATGTTCTGAAGGGCCAACTTTTGGTCACTCTGGTCCCCTGAGAGCAAGACAACATCATTAACAGGGAAGGGAGTCCCATATATCTTTGTTGATTATTGTGATTCAGAATCCAGAGAAAAGTTTTTAATCTTACTGACAAAATTCAAGAACAATATAAAAAGAGGTCATTGGAAAAATGAACTGTTCAAGAAATGGATCTGTCCCTTTGTCTCTGACATACCTTTAAAGTCTGGTAAATGGGCGAATGAGTTGCCGAGGCAGATAACAGCATCAAATCCAGCCCCTGGTTTCTGAATATCGTCTGATAGCGTCAACCAGTTGGCCTCTTCAATCACTGAGGATGAAAAAATTGTAAAACATAAAAAAACATGAGGACGTCACCTGATGAACTCTGCAGGAGTTCAATGTGAAAATACACAGACTTAAAATATCACACTCGGCTCTGAACATTTAAATTTGACGATTTAACCTTAACAGAACGAAAGATGATGTACCCCACTGGTCAAATGCTGGTTCTTTTCTCCTCTCCCATCTTGATTTCAGTGCATATTTGAGCATTTTGTCGCTGGCGTCCACGCTCACCATATTAAACCCCTCCTCCACCAGCATAATGGAGTCAACTCTGCAAAATAAAAATAAAAAACATGCTCTTTAAATACAAGCACTGCAGCTTCAAAATGGTTTGCAACTTTTATTTTGTTGTCTGAAGAAATGTGAAAATGAAAATGTGACGCCTTCGAATCATAACCTTTGACGGCTTTATGTCTCAACAGATGATCTGTATGTGTGCTTCTACGCTCATTCTGGCTGGAAAAATGTGTAAAATATACCAACATTACTGTCATCTACCCATCCTCATCTTCAACCAGTAATGCAGCTTGTTCAGAGTGAGTCTGGTTTAACAGCTATAAAGAGGTGTTAGAGATTTGATAAGCAGTACCTCCACATGCTTAGAAAGCCTGGCATGATCAACATGAACACAGGCCAAAAAACACTCGGAACTCTCTGTGTCTCTTTCCAAATAGTAACTAGTTGGGAGTTAATGTTTAACAACGTGGAAGAGCAATGGGAAAATTCTAATTTATGCGTGGTGCATGTTAAAAAAAAATAAGCAAGAGCAAAACAGCCGGCTCACTTTTGCCCGATGATGTGAAAAAAGAGGCACAGTGCAATCATTAACAACATCTGTGTAACTTCAAGATAATCTACAACTGCAAACAACAAGGAAAAAAAACTAGTGCATGTCTGTCCAGAGGGATGTTGCTCTTCATTCCCTTCAGTTAAGAGGGTAACTGAGGGTGTAAGGACAGACGGTGCTGAATGTTCAGAATCAGATTCAGAAAAATATTAATAAAAGAGAAGAAATTTGACAACAGTCTGTATGCAGTGAGATCAAACGAACCAACGGAGCACAATTGTAGCTCGAATTAAATCCTGTAACTGAGGTTAAGGCAACATTTTTCAAAAGCTTTGATTCACTAAATCAGAAGGCAAAACAAAAGGCAGAAAGAAAAAAAAATCCTCTAAAAGGTTCAAACAAAGGTAAACCATATGAATGAGATAATGATTAAATCCTTAATCGACGAAAAGCTCTGCGGCTTAGTCTGCTCCTGTACAAGTTGCCTTTAAGTCTAAAGACAGAACAACTGGAAATCCTGGCATCACATGCACATTTAGACAGCCAAAAATAGTGAGGCCATTTGTAACCTCATTCCAATACGAGCAGCGTGTTTACATCACCCCAGATGGCCGTGCTACACACACTACACTATGTAAAGGGGTCAGAGTCTGTGTGCTGATTCTCTCCATACTGGATGAACATATACCAGCAGTCGGTGCTCTGAGAGATAAAGAGGCTTAACAATGTTTCCTTTTGAAAATGAGGCTATGATAAAGATTATTAGCTATTCAATAGTTGCCAGCTAATCAGAAGTGGCTGTGATGAATGAAGCAAATCAGCCAACATGCCAAATGATTAAATAAATCAGATGTCCTGCACAATGTCTCCCAGATAGAAAGACCAATTGAGGTGGACAGCAGGGTAGACAGGTTAATGTATGTATGTCTTCTTGTCAATGGCCTTGATGCTGTCTCAGAGCACAGATACACTATCAGCAGAGGCAAACAGACTGCAAGGAACCAGTCAAAACTCCCTGCAGCGAGCCAGATCCAGCTTATCAACCACTGACCCCCTACACACACTCCACAGCACAGACACTACAGTTGTTGACTTACAGTTGACTTGTTTAGGCCATATAAGCCTTCTTAGTTGTACCACAAAAACACTTTTAGTCAACATGTCTGAGCTTGTGGTCCCAGTCACTGACTGCTGCTGGCACAGTGGCTGGTGCAACTCGGCACATTCATTCATCGCTCTCTCGTCTAATCCGGATTTTTGTTTGGAGTTAAAACGGGTCAGCGGGCTGAAATTTCAGGAAAGTCAAACTAACTTCCTGAGCTCCAATTTACTTATCATAGAACAAAATTGACTTTTTGCATCATATTTTTGCATCATGAATAATCTGAACCTGTGCACACCAAAACGAAATGACTCTTTTACACAGGTTAAATCTCCACAGCTCTATGAAACACAAATAACAAACAGCCAGATTTACATCTTACCCTGTTATGAAGGTGCATAAGCATAGTACACTTTCAAAATGGCCACACCCATTCACAAAGTTGGGAGAGTATTTATGTGCAACATGTAAAGTATTTCATGTTGCACAACGATAGGACAACACACCCACAAACCTAGCACGGGTACACATTTAATAGAAAACTGTCATAATTTGGCATCGCAGTTTCTGAATATATATTTATCTCATCTCACTACCTGCAACAAATAACACATACACTGCAGCTAGAAGATTTTATTGAAATAATGCAGACTGGATTGCAGAATTAATGCCGAATTAAACACTGAGTTGTGCAATCACAGGAAAGGTATAAAGGTTTGGATTAGGAGTGTTAGATTTGCTGATACGCGAGTGTATTCATGAAATTGAGCAAAGATTTAATGGAGATTGGTGGGACCTTCACATGGGCTGAGAGCTGCCTGACATTTACCCTGTTCCGCAGGCTACATCCAGCACTTTCTTCACCCCTTGCCCTCTCAGCAAAGACAGCACCCAGCTTTTGTATTCCTGCGTCCTACTCTGCGTGTCTCCGATGTACAGCTCCCAGACCTTCGCTGCTTTGCCGTCGGCATACTGATCAGGAAGACCCTCGGCGGCCACGCCGAGAGAGCGGGTCCTAAACACGCTGTCCACCGACATGCTGCTGCTCGTACCTGCCATGCTGTTGTCTGTTAGCTCACACAGTAAACTGATACGGCTTTAAAATGTTGATGAAGACGAGCTACTTCTCTAACAGGTCCCTGCTCCACATGCTAGCCTGATTGTGGCTTGTTGTTATTTATACGAGCAGCGAAGGGGGGACAAACTTTCACCCAATCACACGCTGCGGTGTACTGACGCCTACTTTCTGATTGGACGACGCAAGGGGAGACGGCTTCCACTTCCTGTTTACGTTGGCAGACGTCCGTGACGTTACACGTATTTTTTTTTTTTTTTCCCAAGCGTGACCTCACAGGATAAATTTCACACTATGTTGCATCAGATAGTTTAGCTTATACATGTTTAGGTCACGGTTTAGAAAAAGGTGGGGGTGAGGAGTAGGACAGACTTGCTGATGAGGCAAAATTTGGCCACATCATAGAGGAAGGTGATGTCTGTGAGGCTGAACTCAGGGCTAAAATCCCTGCACTCAAGCGAGGTGCACAGGCCTCTCCCCTCAAAGGTTTCATCATTTATCGTTTCATCATACAGCGTGGACACGTGCTCATAAAACACCCCAAAATAATAACAATAAACGTATTACACAATAATGATTATTAACTTTATTACACAGGCTGCAGATGTCATGATGCAGGTATGTTAGGTGTCCACACACATACAAGGCAACCAACCCCCTTTTCTACCCCCTGTTTGTTCCCTCACAAAAAAAGTGAACTCCTCCTGTTGTGATTGGCCGAGTCCACAAAAGACCATTACAGGCAGAGGTGAGGTTTTGTCAGCCACAACCGGTGAAATCCAGGCTGGGTTTGTACCACCCGGTCTTATCAACACTACACTCCTATTTTACAATATGAACTCTCTTAGTCACGCACAGGATGGTATCAACACAGGTGGAATAAGGTCACACAGAAGCCTACAATTAAAGAATACAGTGTGTGGATGGATGTTGATTTATCATCAGGTTTAACTTGTAATGCAGGCTTACAGAGACAGAGAGACTCATAACGGCTGCTTGTGTGGTTTAGGCCTTGGCAGACAAACCAAAATGTATTGGCATACTAATAACGCATGGCAGGTAACACTGCAATTTTGCAAGCGTTATTACCTAACCTGAAGTGAGCGTGTATTTCATTTAAAGACGAGACTAAAGACAAAAAAGCTAAAAGCATTATCAAGAAAGCTGTCATGACATGATACCTTCATTACAGTTTGTGGGGCAGGAGAAGCTCAATCCATAGGGACTTGACTTTGGAACTGGAGGGTGATAGCTCACTTCGTTCACCTCACCAAGGTGCTGAACCTCAAACTGCTCCCAGGATGCTGGATAGCCTCCAATCACTCCACCCTGCGTCCACATTTGCTCTTTGTGGTTGTGGTGGTTGTATTTTGGGCCTATATGTGTGGAGAAAACTCAACGATTCGTTCAGTGATCAATATGTTTTGATCTTTGAAAACTAAGGACTAAGAGCTGCAATTCCTTCATTAGTCATTTGACCCTTTCCACCCTGACCCATTGTTGGGCTTCGGATCCTAAAGGAAGTCCGTAAATTAAAGCTGAGTGATTGTTATACTGCAGGAAAAAAAATTGCTGCTAAATTGCGAAGTCACTGTGGTGGAGTTCAACAAAAATACACAAAACAAAACTAACACAACAAAAATATGAAACTTTCGTAGTATTCAGAATGATTTGGTCCACGGTATGTATTTGTAGTCATTTCATTCATTCTAAGATCATAATATTTATGAAAGATTAATTATTCTATCTTGTTCTAATCTCTCGAGCACTTTACAAGATTTTCCTTATTTTATTTTCATGATGAGATTTCTGTTACCTTTCATCTTCACCCACATGTTTTATGAGCGGTGTTTTCTTTGCTTATTACACGCTAGTATTCCTGTTTAATAGCAGTCTTATCTGGTATGCTAATTTACTTGGAGAGAAGAGGAAACAGACTCATATAAACTCAGACCAAATGAGATAAAAGCAGCACTCAATGATGGTCAAAGTTCCTCCTCTTTCTAGGTCATCTCAGAGCTGGTTTGGTCGGGAAAATCAGGTTAAGCCCTGTAAATTGCCATAATAGGCAGATGTTCAGTACTTGTTTCTGGAGTACTTGTAAAGGAGTACATACTTGGCTATAAGAATTTTTCAGTAAGTAGTAACTGGTTACTGCTGTCCGATATTAAAAATATGTCCCAATAGTAACAGGATATACAGATAATGTGCTGGGATACTGTAACCAATGACTTTGTCGACTGCCTTCTGGTGACTTCTGCTGGGTCTGGTCTGTCTGTGTTTTCTTGTGTCCTTACAACCAGTGAGGAGAGGAGGAATCTTAGGGAGCATCATATGAAAAGGAGGAAGGATCTACTCAATTTTCCATGTAGAGAAAAGGACTATAATAAGACTAAAATATAATATAATAGACTATAATATCATCAAACAGCTCTGTAAAACTCCACAATGATCAGTTCATTGCGGTTATCCAACAGGAAGTGAAAGAGAAACAAAGACAGGCGAACAGGAAACAAGAATAGCAGACAAAAAGAAAGAGGTGTTAAGACTTGTGTGTAAACTCTCTGTATCTAATGTGGGCATGGTTTAAATCTCCGCTTAGAGTCTGTAAAAGAAAGAAGTCATAGCTGTGGTAGAATTCCACTTGTACAATATGTCCTATTGCTGCAGGAAAATCATAAGATTTAAATTCATCAACACTGCAACACTTGCATAAAACTGATGCTTTAGGTTATAACAAATATAACAGTCGTGTGTAAATATAAAATATTTCCACAGCTCTTCAGAAAGTACCTCCTCCGCTAGCACTGCCAGAACTGTCGCAGTACTTATTGCTGCATTAACAGTCCTAGTCGCACTGTACCATGATTGTTTCCCTTTTTTGTAAGTCGCATTGGATAAAAGTGTCTGCTAAATGACTAAATGTAAATGTAATAACAGTTTACACGGAAGTAAAACAATTTTTAATGATAATGAAAAAGGCAAACAATTGAACAAAGGAAATGGAAATAAATGTTTTCTATAAAAATGTTCAGTTAAATGTCTCCATTTAACAAATAATCATCAAGGTTTGCACTAGAAAGAATTATACATGTCTAAATATATAAACTATGCGTTCTAACAGCGGATTTCAAAGTAAAACAATTTGTTAGGAAGGCCGAAAGCCAAGTGTGTAAACGGTGCAACAATGTGCTCAAATGAACAGCAGATGGTGCTGTAAGGACAAGAATGATGACAACATTAAATTGAATGAATCCAGATTTTTAATTTCATGACATCTTATGACCACAAAATGGAATCACCCGTGTCAATACCATTTTCTCTCATGCACATAATTTTTTTTTACAAACATTTAAATGCATATGTACAAACATTATTGTTTACTCTATACAGAAACATAATACATTTATTCAGGTAATGTGTAACATATTAAGGAACTGGAACTGTTCTCTACTCAACTCCATTTTACTTTCTGCTTGACTGCGGTCGACAGCTCCTGACTGTTTATCGGGCATTTTTATTTGATAATTGCATTTCAGATTAATATTTAGCATTATGAAACATTAAATAAAAACAGTTCCGATGTTTCCGCAATCAAGCAGTATTTCAAAATGAATTCTCAGCTCCATCTGGGACTCCTACAGTGCAACATTAAAATATTAATGCTGCAATTGCATAATACTGCTTATATTTATGTACAAGTAATTCAGCCAAATTGAATTGACTTCTGCTTAACTACTATAAAATAGTCCCCCTTACATGTATTTATAATAAGTGATGTTATTTATAATGCATTACCTAAATTCATAAAACAGACAGTCAAAACACAGTTTATTCCGAGAAGTTACCCACTGCAGGCATCTGATAAATGTTTCTCAACCTAAAGGGGTCAGTTGGGTTTTTTTTTTTCCAGACTGAATTTAACACTCAATATTGTCCACAGGAAAAGAAGACTGTTGAATGGAGTTTCGTTCTCCGTTTTTCTGATGCTTAACGACACAAAACCTCATCACAAATATAAGCACTACCACGGCCACAGCAATGAAAATCCACATCCAGAGAAAACCACTGGCAGAAGCAAAAGAACCCTTCACTGTATTATTGGGGGTTGGTTTAACAAAACCTTCAGTGACAGGAGTTGCGATGACAAAAACGTCACTGCTTGCTGCTTCGGTGCATTTCACTTCACCTTTAAGTACAAATCCTTCTTTGCAGGAGCACACAAAACTTCCGAAGGTGTTTATACACTTATGTTCACATTGTCCCATTTTACATTCATTGATATCAATACAGATATTTTCCTCACAAATATAGCCTTCAGGACATTCACACCTGTTTACTGCAGGGCATTTCTGTTGTGCACAGTGTACTTTGCACCGCTCAGGGGCCTTGCTGTCTGGGATATATCCTTCGAAACAAGAGCATTCATAGCCTCCCTTTACATCTTTGCATAAATGCTCACAAGGGCCACTTGAACAGCGTTTAGAGCTGTGGAAAATAAATGAATTTGATATTTCTTGTGCCTGGCATGCATCTTTGTGCTTAGTTTTGCACAGAAACCCATCGGTTTTGTCCGAGCACAGCCTCTCTGTCAACTTTTGATCATTTGAAAGTGACACACAGCGTGGGGAGCAGACTTTAACACTGTCTTTCCAGGTGCTGAAGGATGGAATAAAGCTCCTGTGCATACTACCAGAGATCCACTCATAGCCTCTCAGCGGAGCTGAAAGGTTGCTGCAGGCACCATCTGGTAAATGCAATCCAATCCAGAAGTCTCCATATAGGTCTTGTCTTAAAATGTCAAGGATGTTTTCATCTGTCTCCAACTGAAATGTTGCCAGTTCTCCATTCTTGTTACGACATGCTTCCTTTGCTGCTTTAAAATCCAGTCTATCTTGATTTAAAGTTATGCAGTCACTCCCAGTACAAAAAGGTCTACAGGTGCTACCCTGCTTCATGCAAAATCCTGCCTTGGTGGACAATAAAAAAATAGCTAGCATCAAAGTAATGAATCCCTTTACCTTCACAGGCACAAACATGATCATGATGGTATGCAGCAGATCACCTTATAATGTCGACTGGGTAAAACTGTGGAGGATTAAGAGCCTGTGGATATGGACTCAGGAAGCAACACCCTTCAGGACAATGACAGACTTAAACACGGGAAGGAAACGAGATAAACTTAAAGTACTCCAAGTTTCCAAGGCTTGCACGGGCAACGATCATTAAAATAGAAGCACAGGAGCAAAAAGTCTATTCATATTTTAGAACAAACAATTTATTTTGTTTTTGTCTCATAGCATGACTTTAACATATTGCTTTGATACTCTGATGTACATGTGTTCATTATTACAATATATTTACACCAGCATCAGATGTGCAAGCTCCTTTTATAAAGTAAACAGTTGTTGTCAGTTGATTTGTGTCCAAATACATGCCTGCGCTCAACTTCTTTATTTTAATACAATTTTGAAGTACTTTACAACATCTTAAATGTACATATTGTACTTTTAACTTCGCTACATGTGCTCAAAGTGGTGACATTTTATGTTTTTAAAATAACCATGGATCATGCAAAAACATGCAAAAATGTGATGATGTGAAAGGTGTTGCTGCCCCCAAATGGCCAAAAAAGTACACTACACATTACTGCAGTTTTAAGTAAACTATCTAAATATTCCTTCATTATTGTCATGTGATATTGGAACACAGTATGTAATCTTTAAGTCTAAATGAAGCAGTAAGAATGATATGTTCTTCGGCCAGGAGCTGATCACAGGTTTAGTGAACTGACAGTGTGGTACAGACTGTACATTACTCAAACATGTCTATTGGTAAAATAACAGAAAATGTGCCAAGTTATTACTATTACTACTATTAAAATGCTCACTTTCAACATTACTTCCTGGTACAATTTTCGTTCTGTTAAACCCAAATCAAAACCCTCTGAAATCATCTGGAATCCAGTTCAAACTCACATTTCTACACCCTCAGGCCCCCACATCCGCTCCATCACTCCCTTTTGTGCCAACACCTCCAAAGCACTTTGTTACTTCTTGCCAGATTCACCATATTATTAATATTTTACCCACTGTGTTTCTACTCTATATACAGTATTGTCTGTCTAATTGTGAACCACATCAAATCAACTTCTAAGTGACAATAAAAACTTTTTTTTCTGATTTGTGATTTGATATGTAATCATTTTACAAAAACTCATAGCGTCGAGAGCTTGCAAGAACATAAATAACATAAATTAACATTACAATCCATGAAGACAGTCTTCTCCATCACTATCAGGTCATAGATCATCAGTCAAAATGGACTCATACAGTTTCTCTAAACGTGGATCCAAACCGGAGGACACCCAACAGTAGCCATCTGTAGTGGTGTTTTTCTTAGCTTCTTTTTTGGTGCGACTGCATCGAAAAATCATAATAGCCAGAGTCACTGCTACCAAAATCAGCAGAGGGATGACTGACCCGAGGACGCAGATTATCAGTCTGGAATTAAACGTCTTGGCAAAACTCGCCACCGAGGATGTGTTGCTCTGTCGATTACTATGTGTGATGTTCACCAGCTCAGGAGGTGGTGCATCAGTGTGAGGAGACTGGTGTTGGAGCTCAACTGTGGTTCTGGACAAAGACTCTGATGAAGGAGCTGATGTTTCTGTCACTTCTGGAGTGCAAGTCAATCCATCAGTCTCCATGTGGAAACCTTGTGGGCAGGTGCACAAGAAGCTGCCGTCAGTATTGACGCATTTAAACTGACAGCGCTTGCTGACGCATTCATTTAGGTCGACACATGAGTGGCCATCTTCAGATAAAGTGAAGCCCTGCCTGCAGGAACAAGAGTAGGATCCGATGCTGTTCGAGCAACCATGCTCACATTTCCGTTGTGTGCACTCGTCTATGTCACTGCACTTACCGTCCACCATCTGGTAGCCATCTTTACACACGCATGTGTAATTACCATGAGTATTTATGCATAAATGCTCACAGATTTGTGACTGGCACTCATCAATGTCAGAGCAGGTGCGCTGGTTTGCATCCAGTTGAAAGCCATTTGGACACAAGTCTTTTGTCCTGCAAGAGAATCCATTCTTCTCCAGGGAGTAACCTTCTTTACAAGAGCATTGGACTTGATCTGTACCTGGATGGCACAAATGTTCACATCCGCCGTTGTTGATCATACAATTTTGCTTGCAAAACGGACCAGGGTCCTTCCACTGATAGACTCCATCGTTAAACATGCAAAAAGTATCGCGCTGTGTGTCACTACATGAAATGTCAGCATATGTTCCTAAAGGTAATGATTGCATTTCAGATCTTTGTGGCTCTCGTGAGAAGGGCAGTGTGTAGGTGATTTCTCCTGGCCCCAGCAGAGCTAAAGGTTTGCACATTCCATTAAAGTAAAACTTACATGCATAAAAATGACTGCTTTTGCAACTTCCAGCTGTCCATTTCAGGTGCTTATCTCGAACCATCACACACCTCTCCAAGCATGAGTTGGCAGGTTCTTTTTCCCAGTTGGAGTAGTGGGAATCTTCCATCCTAGATACCCACTTAAATCCCCTGAGACTCTTGGTCTCTTGATCAGATAACAGACATGCGCCAATGTGCCGTTTTAATCCAATCCAAAATTTAAACCCCTTTTCCTGATGTTGTCTTTTGATCTGTGAGACAAGCAAACGCAGCACATCCTCTTCTTCTCTGTCTCTGACTGTCATCAGATAACCTCCATCATACGTACAGTTTTGATTGGCTGTCTCAAAGCTCGCACTGACCATATTCAGGGTGTAGCAGGCGTTAGAG
Source organism: Protonibea diacanthus (assembly GCA_028641955.1). Classification (NCBI taxonomy): domain Eukaryota; kingdom Metazoa; phylum Chordata; class Actinopteri; family Sciaenidae; genus Protonibea; species Protonibea diacanthus. The sequence continues at coordinate 15,530,049 of CM053987.1, forward strand.
GTGCAGAGCGTCTCATGTCCAGCTCCAGAGACACCCTCGAAGCTGTTGGTGAGCAGCAGTACAAAAAACAACATAACTGCCATGGAGATCAACAAATTAGTTGGTCCAGAAGTTCCTTGCGAGTTTTGGGGTAAAATGTGACCGATGTGTGGTTGTCCATTCGTATCCAAAAACAAGCGGTCAGGGTCTGAAACTAACATTCATGCTCCTGTATCCTGTTTGGGACACAAACTAAAGACGGAAACCATGTTTAGCAGGAGTTATGGGTTCTTTTTTTCTCCCCTGCTGACCAGTTCCGTTTTTGCTATAGAAAACAATGGCAGGCTCTGCACTGTTTTGACTGCTTCTCCAGATGTCTCCGGCCCAACTAGGCCTTAGGCATTTAAGCTGACTCCCTTAATTGTGGTGTCTTACAATACACGAACATGCAGGGGTCAGAGTCTCAGTACAATACATTTAATCATCAAATGCCATAAATTGGTCATTACTCTTACTACATATTGTGTCTAATGATTTAATATACTTTATTTGTTTTTAATTGTGCCTCTGACTGTGCGATAGTCAGTAAAAGACTGTTATTTCCTTCTCCTTTGTGTGTAGTGCCCAAATACAGACTCTCTTACAAACAATAAGATTTAAATTTGCCTTTGAAAGAGTGGTACAGAACCTGCCTTATGGAAAATGTTGTGTATTAATCATGACACAAAGCCAAAAAATGTATTGGTCCTTGTATGTTCCTTGTATTATATTTGTATTTATTTAAGGTAAATATGATATCAAACATATGGACAGCTGTATATGTGTCTTTGTTATGATTACATTATTTATGATCAAGAATTAGTGTTGATTACAATTTGTGAACAAACAAATGCAACAGCACAAGACATAGCAGCCAGCTAAATTGACTTAATAATCCAAAAATCAAGGAGCCCAGCTCAGTGTCTGTTTTTCAGCGTTTTATTCCACAAACTCCCCCCAATGATGAAAAAGTCAGTCACAGATTTACTCTTGTCTGGCAGCTCCTTACTCAGTCACTCACTCATTTTCTCCTCTTAGCTTCCATCAATGCCATAGAGACTGCTAAACTTAGTTACATTGGCACTGTGGCTTAGCTGGTTAAAGTGCTGTATGAAACAAACAAAACAGCTCCACAGGGAGACAGTTAAGGCATTGAAATGACTAAATGACATTGCCCACTTGTACAGTTCTGGTTCTGGCACATCACTGGCTCTGCCTAAACACCTAAATCCCAAATCACCCAAATCACCTTTGGTACACACACTAATAACCCCCGGTACTTTGAACTCAGACCTCTGAGTTAGCTAACTGTTATGTATCACAAAACATTGTGACAACCAATAAGCTAGCAAACACGATGGCTACTTCATCAGCAGGCACGGCAACGTCACCTTCTAGCGATAACATGCACCCCAAAACAGCATTGGTATTATGAGTGTGTTCTGCTTGTTGAGCACTTTTACTTGCTTTTTTTAATACACCACACTAACAGCAGATATAGTTCGCAGCAGTTTACTTCAACATCCATCAGGAAACTCTGTAAATCACAGAGAGTTGATGTGCATCAGCGCAGAAACCAAAAAACATGTTCTCCGTAAAATATCTTCCAGTTTCAGTGAATCAGTGAAATAATCTGTGGTGTGTGTGACTTAGTGCCGTAAAGCGTTGAGTCACATAGTGCGAGAAAAGGCATAGATGACTGGGAATGACGGAGACACAATTCACCTGATTACAAGTCTGCTTTGAAATTATTTTATTGTGTCCGCTGTGGTCCTCCAGAGTCTGTGATCAGAACTATGTCCATAGCAACAGTCTGTTATTCATGGAGAAATAACAGACTGTAGAATGTTGAAATAAAGAATCAAATATTTAGGAAAACAGTGTATTCATGGTTGTTATTGTTGCAAAGTAGATTTGGGAACACTTGTTTATCACCTGTGTGCGTTTAAGTAGCCTGACTGTACAGGATGATGAGTGCCAAGGACATTCATGTGAGTCCAGACAACATTTCCTGTATTTGTTCAAACAAAGGAAGTGCCCCAACCACAATCACAGGAAATAGAGTAAGACACCCCTCCACCCACTGAGCTCACATAAGCAGTTAAATGGAGCCCGCTTCAAAGAAATCCCTAAAGACAGATTCTACCATTTCAGTGGTTTTACTATCAGGCTAAAACCACACAATGTGTCAGTATTTTTTAGGAATTTTCAGATGAAGTCAAATGATTCACATGGAATTACAGTCTAGCTGGCGCCACAACATACTATATAGCAGCAATAAACAAGATTAACATCAGCAATGAGGCTCAGGAAAAGCATTTAGCAGACCACTAGGATCCTGAATAAGGATGCTGCCTGAAGAATACTTTTCATACAAACTTATTCACTCAATTTATTCACTTTTACTTATTATTATTATCTAAATATACATGCTGCACTATCGCTGGCATAGCTGTAGAACTTTAGTTTTGTTAAGTTATCAGCAACCACACATCCCAGAGGTTGTGGCTTTGAATCCCATTCGCAATACCTATAGTTTGGTCACATGTTCCAATAAACACAGATGAACGTGTTTCTAGGTTAGCAGCAGGTCAAGATTCATGTCTTTGTTGCTGCACTAGCAGCTATAAGTGGTTAAACTAAACCAATGGCAGGTAGGGAAACATATGGGAACATGTGATTTTTTTCATTGCATTTCAGATTCTAGTGGCAACTAAAGATGGATTTGATGGAGCTGAAATCCCCCAGATTCAACAGAAGGTATACTTGTTATTGCCAAAACAGTGAAAGAGGTACTGTGCTTGCGGAAGATAAAGGAGGTATAAAAGGATTATATACAGTACATATAAAGAGTTGCCCTAAAATGGAACCTTGAGGAACACCACATAATCAGTAGATTAGGAGAAAGCCCTGTCAGAAGGAGACAAACCAATTGTGGTCCTGGATGCTAACCTGACCGTAAAGAAATTTTAATCAAGGTGTCTTAGACTTGGCCCATCAGTACATCAGTAAGCAGTGTCTCCACTGGAAGCAATTCATATATGACACAGGTGTCCAACTGTTCCACAAAAGGGCCGGTGTGGTTGCAGGTCTTTGTTCCAACCAACCAAGGGCACACAGTTTGACCAATCAACTCTCTCAAGAATGAGATCAGTTGATTAAATGAGTCAAGTCTGGTGTGCTGCTGTTTGGTTGGAAAGAAAACCTGCAGCCACACCGGCCCTTTGTGGAACAGTTTGACACCCCTGATTATATGATATCAGCAAATTCCAGTTTTGGTCTGTGTGCACTCTACTGAAGGAATTGCGCTGAAAAGGTGACCAATGAAGAGATATGTGCTGCAGGAGCTGGACTTGACCTTTAACCTTTGTCAGCTTGGGCGTCACTGAGATGTCTCCAGTACATACTGACCTCAGCGTGAGCGTAGGATTGATATAGTTCTATCTGGAAAGTCTGCAGGCCATAAAACCTGTTTTCTGATCAAGACTGTTGTCTGCGCTTGTCTTGAAAGGCAAATAATGCTTTCATAGGGCACTATCGAGCACCTGTCCTGGAGGAAGTCCAAATTCATTTACTGAGACTGCTCCAATGACTTTGGAACACAATCAGTCACCTGAATTATAAAAGGAGTGTATGGCTCATGGCATTATAAAGCAACAGTTTAACACTTGACCCAGTGGCACAACATGGCTTAACCACACCATAAAACAACAAATTCTATTGTCGTCTATTGTTTGCAAGCTGACGTCCATAGTGAACATGCATTATGCCTTCTGTTGATGGACAAGAGAGAGAGAGATAGAGAGAGAGTTAAAGTTAAATTAACACACAGTATGTATATATGTAGGGCATGGAGCATGTTATTTTTCCAACAAGCCTCAAAACTTGATCTCCTTCAAAATACCCCTAATATGGTGTCAGGACGGGCTCAAGGCAGGACTCAGATGCAGAGCAGATGTAATTTAAGTGAACAGGTGTGACAGTACATCTATATTACAATGTAAGTGTGGATTTTAAATTGATACTCACACTTTTTTGGATGTGGTAACTCTTGAGTGGAAAATTTTCTACCCTTAAGTTGTAAACCGATTTTATGTTCAGGCTATGGTGATTATTCTGTGCACTCACTGATCTTATTTTGGATTTATGAACCCTGGCACACACACACACACAATTTTGAATTCATTGGAAGATGATATATTATACACGATAACCATCATTGTTCTTTCCTTTGTACCAGTGACGTAACTTAAGTTAATGGCTAAATTTGGTTTTTATGAAAACACAGATTCTCAGTCAGAGGGTGCAAACTTTAATCACAGTATCAAACTTTTTTTAAGCACTGACAGCCAAGAGTTACTCTTAGTTTAACAGGATTCACAGCCAGATGGCAGTGTAAGCTAGTGCTGTTAATGTGACAGTGTCTTGACTAATCATTGACACTCTAGTGCTCTAAAGATTAATATGCATATAACAAACGCACAATAAAATCATAAATAAACAAGGTCAAGTGTGTCTCGAGAAAAGATAAACATTAACTACTGGAAGTTGCAGGGTCTCTCTACTGAAAGTGAAACTTTGAATCTTTGTTTGTCTATAGCAGTCAACGGCAGGATCATATAATGTCACAGGTGACCACAGGTGGAGTTTATTCAAGAGATAAATTACTTATCTTCCAAAGAAACACCTTACCACTGCTGGTAGCCTCAGGTGTTTGCAGGGGTTATAAAAGAGGCGACGTCTCTCCGCACTTACCTGCATATCCACCCACCCACTCACCTTTTCTCTCTCACAAGCAGCACAGGTAAGAGCATGACTAACATTTTCTTTAAATAAACTGACTGAGAGTTCACAATAGAGAAGCTTGCTGTATATTTGACACAATTCACAACCAAATACTTTATGCTACAGGAAACCAGGCAGCATGTTATAGTACACATTTCAACAGACTGAATATGAATGTGTGTATGAATGTGTATATGTGACAATGTGATCTTTGGGCTAAATGTTGTACTTCTTGTACTTTACTGTATGTAATGAAGATATTTTCTGACCTCTCAAATATGATATTTAGGAGGTCAATAGTTTATTTAGGTCAAATATATTATCAATGATGCATTTTAAATTACAGGAATAATATGTTTTTCTATTATTTTTGCCAAGTTTGTAGACTTTTGTAAAAGTCTTATCCCTCTATCTGGTACAAATGGGTCACAAATTAGAAAAAAGAAAAAAAAAACATCAATGAGTGGAGAGAGCAATAAAACAATAAAAGACAGAAAAAAGATCCAATACAGCTGGAGAAATATTATGTTTTCATAATAAATTATCTGTTAAGTGAAGGAATATGTTATATATTTCAAAATGGGGTAATTTTACTATCATTTGCATTTGGCTTTTGTAAACTTAAAAAATTGTCTGCACCTGTCAGTGTCCTACTTTCAGCTGTGTGATACCTTTTGTAGTTCATTTTTTCTATTTCACTATTTTATTCTTATTCACTTGTATTAATTTTTACAACCTCTAAATATCACTGTAGACGTTTGGGATTTAGCACAACTAAACAAATGTTTTTGCCACACAATGCAACTGGTTATGCTCTGAGCATATTAGTCATATGATCACTTTTTAATCACATTAATTGTTACTCTTAGTCTGAGTGATAGGTAGGTGTGGAGTTAATGAAATGTCTTACTGCTCACAGCTCTCAGTAAAGTCACTCATAATGTGGCTCTTTAGAGTATTCTTAAATTTAATAAACTTAAATTTATTTATCTCAAACTGACTGAACAGCTATGGGAACATGTCAGACAGCAAATGAGAATGAATATATATTGGGAGAACAATGTTCCAGACTTAATTTATGTTAAGATGCACTGAAGCTGTTCTGGCAGCTTGTGGCTGACCAAAACCTGACTTTTACTGTGGGTTGATTTTTCCTTTAATTTCCCCGTTCATCTGCATGTCTCAGTTTTATATGCAACGTTCTTGTAAATGTTAAAATAGCTCTCGATCTCATTTTTTCTTAACAGGCACCAAACACTGCAACAATGCCTGCACCCGGTGCATGTATGAACATCCTGGAGGCTCGTCAGAAGCAAGAGGGTTATGGGAGCATCACCAACCCTGAGAGGTTTCTCAACCAGAACTACGACGAGCTGAAACAGTACTGTCTCATCAAAGGAGTAAGGTACATAGATGACATGTTCCCACCTGACGTTAGATCCATTGGCCAAGGTCTACTGAGTCCTTCTGACCTGAAACGTGTGGAGTGGCTGAGACCACGGGTGAGTGTTTCGGAAGGGTAAAACCACAGAAGAGATCCTGTAATATATTAGATGTTATCTTGTAAATAAGCACGGCAATTGTTGTGTATAATCAGCAGAAAGCTACACAGATTCAGCTGAGATAAAAAAGTGCCACGTTGAACTGAATGAGAGTCTGTGTTCAGACTCAACCTGACGGACAGGCTGGAGTGAAATTTGCATGTTCGGTCTGTGTTTAAATAACTTCTTATGGCCTACCCCAGTTTAAATACAAGGTCAGGTGTATGTAGGTTTTTTTGTTTGTTTTTTAAATGACTGCTGCTTGAGGCCAGTGTCTGATGTCTGAGAAAAAAACAATAGTCAAAAATGTACAAAAATGCTGGGGTGAGTAGGGCTTAAACTTATATTTCACTTTATTAAAAGCCATTACCCTCAAAATCCTCAAAATGAAGTGTAATCCAATTTGATCTAATAATGGAACAAATGGGGTGGTGTTTAGCTCAGTTGGTAGAGCAGCCGCCCCATGTACAAAGGCTTGGTCCTTGCCAGGGTTCGAATCCGACCTGTAATAATGGAACAAATATCAAAACATGAATAACTGTGCATTGCTCCCTGGTGTGTGGATGATATGGCAATATATGACACACACACTTATGTTGCTGTACAAATGAGCTCTGGCTTGACATGACATGACATGACATACTAATGTCTAATAACCTTATTAAGACTGATGTGTATTCTGTGTTTCTAAAATAGATATATTCACATATTTAGCTACAAGTTGATTAACGTGACGGTAAAAAAAATCTGTTGTAGTGGCTGCAGCGATGAGTCTGGAGACAAGTACTCTTTTATATAACATAAGTTTATTACAAACAGACATCATTTAACTGTAAGATGACCAGATAAGGCCAAAAGGGCAAAGGTCTGGAAAGCTCTCATTGCAATGTAATGTTATTGCTGTAATCATTCATTGAAGTAAATTCTTTGTTATACAAAGCAAAGAGTACATTTTGTACTAAAAAGACTGAAATGCTGAATTTAGGACTGTAGTTTTTGCTGCAGAATGAAGGCTTTGAATTTTTTTTTTAACTAAAACGCTGAAAAACACTGGCAAATTTTTCATTTTGTTTTTACTTTCTAACATCTTTCTTTCAGAAAATTGCTCCTAATCCCGATTTTGTTCTTGATGGGGTCTCCAGGTTTGACTTTGGGCAAGGAATACTTGGTAGGGAAATCTTTTTTTTCTTTTTTTTTTTTTTTTTTAACTTTTCTGCCTTCTTGTCTGAAAACTGAACCAACATGTTTTATGCAGGGGACTGCTGGTTTCTTGCGTCTATTGGAGCTCTGACATTTCAGAATGAAGTCCTCGGGCAAGTTGTTCCTCTCGAGCAAGCGTTTGATGACAGCTACTGTGGGCTGTTCCACTTTAGGGTAAATGCAGAACTGGTTATTATTGCTTCATACTGACTAAAGTCACACTTTCTGTAATATATTTGCAGTTCAATGTCATCATCCTAATTTATAAAATAATTTGGATTTTATTCCAAAATGATCTATGTAGAGTGCACTCCATAAGTAATTGGACCGTTAGACGATGACAATGAAACAAAATTACCTAAAAAGAAAAAATCCTTTCAGTCTGTTTAGTAGCTGTTCTTGAGCTTTTGATCATGATTATATTGTATGGTCTTAATTAGCAGATGGGCCTTAGTAAGTTGTCATGGGATTTCAGACGTTCACAGCTCCAGAGCAGCTATAGGGGAAATTGTTTTGTCAACTGTTGGTTTCGAGGTCAAGAATGAACTCAAGGATGAAGCTCAAGAATGAGTTTTAAGGGCTGACTTACAGATGTACATGTAGGCCTTTGTAATTACATCAAATCCAAAACAACTAACTAACTCACAAACTAAGGGGTCATTTTTATGTTTACACTGGGGAGTGTTTCTGACCAGTCACTGAATATTTGAAACAATATTAAATATAGTGGCCTGTCTGGAGTGAAGGGGTGTGGTGTTACAGTGTTAAGTAAACAGCCACAACTTTAAATAATTATTATTATTGATTACTGAAAAACATCCACATACATAAAGAGAACTTAAGTCATGACTTTTATGCTCATGTATTCACTTCTTTTTCAACCATTCAGTTCTGGAGATTTGGAAGATGGGTAGATGTCGTTATTGATGACAAGCTACCAACAATCAATGGCAGACTAATCTTCGTTCACTCCAAAGACCCAAATGAGTTCTGGCCTGCTTTGCTGGAGAAAGCCTATGCCAAGTATGGAAAGAAAAGTGCATTGTTTCCCAGACATAAATGTGTGTTTTTTTTAGTACTGTGCCTCATTTGTGGAGTATCTATAAAAATGTCACGTCCTCTTGTGTCAGGGTGTGCGGTTCCTATACCGACATGAGTGCTGGAACTCCTGCCGAGGCTTTGATGGACTTCACTGGTGGTGTTCACATGTGTGTCCAGCTGGGAAACCCTCCTCAAAACTTGTGGGAGCTGTTGTGTAGAGCTGGTCAATCCAAGTCACTGATGGGCTGTGGTACACATGAAGGGGTAAGAACAAATACATCACACATTTTAATCTTTATTGTGAAGAGCACATACAGTTAAATAGTATTTAGAGAGACGGTGGAGCAACGAGCTAAACTTCAACTGGAGAAAAAAGACAATAAAACTGATGCTGAATTTCTCACGTGAAGGCTGCACTTGCAAGAAAAAAAGTAACTACTCAGATAAGTTGCATCCAAACAGAGCAAGTCTGATCTCTTGAAAGGGAGAGAAATAATATTCCTGTACAAATTCTTGAAGTATATGACTATGAACAGTTCTGACAGTCAAATTGTGTCGTGCAAAGAAGTGTCAGAAAGAACCCCTTCTTGCTTAACAGAGTAATTTGAACGGAAGAGTAACAAAACAGTTGAAAACATCTTGAAAACGGTTAAAAGATCACTACCACTGTCATCTGTTAAATGATATTCATCATGAAGCTACAGCTACTTGCCGGACTCTTGAGCCCTGCAAAGTGAGGGTCACATTTTATATTTTTTCCAGAACTGATAAGAGATTTTTATGTGGGTGACATCATTCTTTGTAAAGTTAAAGGACTAAACAGGTCAGGCCAGTGGGGAAAACACTGCTGAGCAGTTTGCAGTGTACCACGTGAGGCAGAAACAAACTGAGAGAAAGCCTTTTTTGGCTTATGCCTATGTTATGACAACAAAGATGGGAGTTGCACGCCGAACTAACAAACTTAGATTTATTAAAGGAGATGGCAGTAATAATTATAGTGAGGTGTGACAGTAATTTTTGAATTTCTTAAATGTAGTTCAACTTTTAACAATGAAAAATGTCTTTGCTTTGTAGGAAACATCTGAAAACACTGTGCTGCCGAATGGACTGGTCCAAGGCCATGCCTATACTGTTACTGGGGTGAAACAGGTGAAGAATTACACTTCGACGTTGCATTTGAAACTGGAGTGACTTCTTTTTTTAACACTTATCTGTTAGTGGACATTAGACTTTTTAAATTGAAGCTAACTGTTGCAAATTATTTATTAAATAATTTATTGCTTTTTACATTTGTGGTACATATCAACATTCCTATTCATTAGATGAAGAGCCAAGGAAAACTCATAAACCTGGTGCGTCTGTGGAACCCCTGGGGAAAGGGGGAGTGGAATGGAGACTGGAGTGATCGGTGAGAGCGTCTCCCACACACGCTCTGATTTGCTGCTGCAGAAACATTGAGACTATTTTTCTAAAGGCATAATTGCGTGTTTGCATGTGTGACAATAATGCATCTTCACTTCACTCACCACTTTTCACGAGTAAAAGCCAGGTTGCAAACAGCCAAGTGTCTTTTGCTTTTATTTTTTGCTTCTAGCTATTCTGAACTGCACTGTAATGTTACACCTTTAGGGCTGTTCAGAACTGTACTGAATTTGCATATTGAGAGTTGAGAGGCCCTCTCTATAACCCTCAGGACATGTGTTGTAACTTGCCTCTGAAAGCTAAAAATGCTCAATCAAAGGAGCTGTCTCCTGTCCTACTTAAATCCTCAAATTGTCTTCAAGGTCACCACTGTGGAAAACCGTGAGTGCTGAAGATCGTGACCTGTGCCTTTCAGTGGCTGATGATGGGGAGTTTTGGTAAGAAAAGAGTGGAACAGAAAACACTGAAAAAATGCTTTAAGGGGTTAACAAATAGAAAACTTCTACTCATGTTCCATTTTCATATAAAACATAGCACAGCATATTACATTTGTATATTTAGGAAAACGCATTATATATTAAACAAACTTCTGTGTTTAGAATATATTCATGTTTTTAGTGACAACATGCCAGACAACAGTCATTATGTATTATGCAGAAAGCATAGCCAAGCCTGTTTTTCTCGAAATAGCTTTTCTCTGGTATATTTAGGGCAGGTTCAGACACGTTTGCTGGCTTTGTGAATATTACAGATTTCATCTGCACCTATTACCCCATATGATACAGGAGGAATATATTTTGAATATTTTGTGAATATAATTGTGATATAATTCTCATTTCTCAAATTTATGGCTAAACAAAATAAGATTAAACCAAAATAAATCTCTGATGTCGACAGGATGACCCTGGAAGACTTCTGTAAATTCTACTCGGACCTCGACATCTGCTGCCTGTGTCCCAGCTTCCTTGATGGAAGCTCTTCTTGTCGCTGGAAGACCTCCTTCTATGAGGGCAGATGGGTTGCGGGAACCACTGCTGGAGGATGCATGAATAATAGAGGTACTTCAATTTAATAAGATCTTAGAATATTTGTCATACCATAGAAGCAAACGTGTTGGAATTTAAATATGTTTATTATCATCAAGGTCATGGGGGGCTGGAGCCTATCCCAGCTGAGTCACAGTAGGGCACCCAGGACAACAATTCACACTCATATTCACATCTACAGGCAGTTTAGTACCTTTTAAAGTGCATGTCTTTGGACTGTGGAAGCTGGAATACCCAGTGAGAACCCGTGCAGACACGGGGAGACCATGCAAACTTCACACAGAAAGACCCCAGCCGAGGTTTGAACTAGGAACCTAAAATGAACTAATTCATTAAATTTAATTAATTAACTTATGATATATATATATATATATATATATATATATATATATATATATATATATATATATATATCTTTATATAAGATGTTTCTTATATAAAGAAACGGAGCATCACACAACAGTTGGTCCAGCGGAGCACTAGGTTATCATGACTACTGTTTACAATCTTTGTAGTCATAGTGTGTATTAAAATGAGTCAGACCATGACATGCCAGAACATGGCATAAATTGTTATAATCAGTGCTAAGTGCTTATTAAAGGTTGATGTCTGGAAGACTGCTGTGGAACAAAGTCATGTATTTGCTAAAATGCAGGTGAATACTGATCGCAATCAACAGAAATCACACGTGTCAAATTTCCAGCAGAAGTGGGAATTTGTTGCTTTGAAAAATGCATAGTCCCAAAAGAAAATCCCTACAAACAGTCAATGTGAATTTCTTAAGATTAGATAAGATTAGAGAGGTCTCGTAACGCCGTTTTACACAGTTCCTTATCTTACATTGAGTGCTCACAGCGGTAATTATGTTGAAGCAGGACAGTTAAAAGATTTAATCACAACACTAGTATAACTTTAATACACAACCCTAGCTCATACAAGTACTTGATTTTATTATGTAGTACAGAATTAGTGAACAAGTTACAAATGATCTCTTGTTTTCCAACTTCTAACCTTGTTTCCAATGTCATTTACAAGTTTATCAATAATACACAACAAGATTTTACTTTAATCACAACAAATCACGTTCCTCTCTTCGTCTTCCAGACAGTTTCTGGACTAATCCGCAGTATCGTGTCAAGATTGACGGTGAATATCCCGAGAAAATCGGTGCAAAAAACATGCTGCTGTCTCTCATGCAAAAGCCTGACAAGAGGAACAGACGCCTGGTCCAAAATCTCCACATTGGATTCTCTGTATTTGAGGTAAATATTACACTTCATTGTTTCAGTTACGGTGTTAGAACTATTCTAGATCTGTCATACATACAGTAAGTAGCTGAAGTTGTCAGATGAAGTGAAAACAACAGTCTTGCTGTGGAGCACAGCTTCAGTCACACTACTGGATACTGTCTCCCTTTATCCCACACAGTGCAGACATGTGCTATTAATTCATTACCACCAGTTGTGCTTAGCAGCTCATTTAAACATTTAGGTCATGTGAAGTCAGGCAGTCACAAACACTGAGATCAGAGATCATTTGAAATGACAGAGTCACAATAAAAGCCAATTTAAGATTTGCCAGTTGATTGCTTTTAATCTGAAGCAGCAAGTAGGTAATGATTCATTTTCCTTTGGCTGTAACTTGATACAGCTCTGTTACAGTGTGTGTGTACAGATTGTGAACAGTAAGTAACACTAAGAGGCAATTACAGAATGTAAATACACTGAATGGATATCGCTTACAAAATGCAGATCATACATATTACCAAACCATTACCAACCATTTTGTTCCAAACATTCTCAGATATTCAAGTTGACCTATACAAATATTTTGGTATGTCCTTAGTTTTTTGCAGCTGACATTGCATATCCAAAAGAAATTTATGAGCACATGACGCCAAAATCCAATGCCAGACACAGTGTCTGGCATTGCCATTATAACATAGACTCATTGCAGTAAGTCCCGAGTAAACACAGTTAAATGTATGGTCAAAGTGCAAGCAATCTGCATGTATGCAATGAACACTGATGTCTTAAATGATAAAGAGCAGCTCTGTGTTTGTGTTTAGGAAAGCGGGCCACATTCTGATCATTACTATGGTAACCGAGAGGACAGGTCTGTCTCACTCCCCAGAGACAACTGATAGGTTCAGTACTGTACATAACATAGAAGTCTCGACAGTGTCAGATAACTATGTCAGGCCACTAAGGGTAAACATAGTTCCTTGTTTTGAGATCCATGAGTACTTACGAAACTGTTCTGAGGGCATAGAGATGAGACAACTTCTTGAGACCTGTCTTGGATTCCTGTGCACTTTCTCTCCGCAGCCTGAATTGATAAATAATATCAGTTAATAACATTATTAACTGCTTGCTTTTTGTCCCCAACATGAACTCATCTTCCACTGATTTCCTTCAAGGTGACCAAAGAAGTAAGAGACAGTTTTTTTTCTGCTAATCCTTATTCACAATACACTTTATTCACTACACACGCTGCTGCTCTGGTTAATAAACTGCAGAGAACTGAAATATGTTTTTATTATTTTAGTACAGGGATCACACCGGGAAGTTCCCAGCCTCTTTCTTCGCCAGCCACGCACCTGTCGGCCAAACCAAAACCTACATGAATGCACGTGAGGTGATGGAGTTCCTTTCACTAAAGCCTGGTGAATACCTGATCGTGCCGTCCACCTTCAATGCCAATGAGACAGCCTCCTTCATCCTGACCATCCTCTCCAAAGCAGAAACCCACGCCTAGTATGCTCACTCTCTCATTTCACTGCTTGTCTCACTGATCGTCTCACCATGATTTTGAATTAGTCATTCATTTTTTAGATTAACACATCTGATCTGATTTGAATTTATTTGGTGTTTTCCCACAGTGAAAACTCTGGAGGCCACAGACACAACCATGAGCCAGTTGAAAGGGTTTGTATGATTTAATAATACCGCTGTATTTTGGGTGTTAATATTATTCAGATATCATGTTACATGTTCTTTTATATTTTATTGCATGTGTGTGAGACAATTGCATTTCATCTGGGGTAAAACTCCTCTTCTCTTCTCCTTTTATTTCCCAAAGGAAAGAAATGGAGATGCAAACGAAGATGCAAAAAAGAGAAACTTTTTCCGTCAGCACTCGGACAAGGTAAAGTTCAAGACAGACTTTAGTGATTCCACACAGAGGAAATTCACTTGTTACAGCAGCTCACAGTACACAAGGTGGATGAGGAAAAACGAAAAACAAAATAAAGCTTATATACACCTTTCAAGTGTACAGATATGCGTAGCGGATCATTTCACAGAGATATTGCACAGGTTATTGAATCAACAAGTTATTGTTATAATATAATACGAAACAGAAATTATATACAAGGACATAAATATTGCCACAAAAAGATGGGTGAGATTTTACGATAAGAGATCACGGCACAGTGTAAATACATAAACAGAATTGCACAGGAGCATTTTAATGTTTTTCAGCTCATTGTTTTGGTTTAACAGACACAGCTTGTTTGATTCTCTCTTATCAACCTCATTAAATGTCACACATGTTTTAAGTCAGAATAAAACACCTGTTCGACCCACTGTGCACTACCTGCCCATCACCAAACAGCACACAGAAAAAGCAGCTAGCTGGTGAGCATTTAGCAGCTGAATAAACAGATCTTTCACTCGGAAGTTGGTGCAGACCAACAGAGAGACAAAATGTGAGCGACTTACAGTCATCTGGCGGGCAGAAACCCAAATGCAATGCGAAACGAGATGTGGCTGACAAAAAACTCACTGATGAAAGCTAAAAAGAAAGTTTACCACCGTCCATTATGTCTTATTTCTGTTTCATTTTCAGTATGAAGAGGTGGATGCCCAGCAGCTCCAGATTCTTCTGAATAATGAAATCCTGAAAGGTTTGGACTATACAAAAAAACAGCACAACAAACAGTTCAATGAACATTAGAATACATTGAAATAATCATAACTTCTGTATTTAGTTCAAATGTCTCTCCTGACTTTGTTGTTGTTGTTTTTAGGAGACCTGAAATCTGGAGGCTTCAGCCTTGATGCCTGTCGCAGCATGGTTGCTCTGATGGACGTATCCTGTTGTGGTGCATGTGACATTCATTATCATTCACACTGTAAATAATAAGCTCATATGCTTTGTGTCAAACCTGCCTGTCCTTTTTTTTCTTTTTCTTTTTTGATATAATACACATTACTTGATTTGAAATCTGTGTATAGCTTTGTAACCTTAACATTGAGTTAAAAAGACATCAATCACGGGCAAACTAAACAGTCAAGAATTTATTTGTCTGTGGAACAAGGTCGTCACCTACAAGGTAAAAGCAATTATCTCCAGTTTTAACAAGTCAGATTAAGTTTTTTTTTTTTTTTATATTTACATACATTTCTGTATAGCAACCTCTTCATTCTACCATTATGCATCTAAAAATTAATTACGTTTTTCTTGTTTCTTTTTATTGTTGGCGTTTTCCTCTTTTACCAGGACATTTTCTTCCGCACTGATGTTTCACGTACAGGAACGCTGTCACTCAGCGAGCTGAGGAATGCATTCATAGCTTCAGGTACCACTAAGGCACTTTACAAGTCAGTCAAGTTAATGTATGTAATCAGTGTACACATTCACAAGACACATTTTCCAACAAAGAAACCAGGTGTGAGACAAAGGACAGAGGGGATGTCTTGTTCTTCCAGCTCTGCCTCTGCACAGACAGCCAGCTTAGTTGAGTCTGATGAGGTAACAAAAGTTGACATCAAAGAGGGAATAAGGGGGTCTTAACTGAAGCCCAATTATTATCATTATTGGTGTTATTATAGTATTGTGATTAGTGCATGCCACATTAACAAAACTTCCAGTAGTTAGTAGTAGTAGTCCTACAACCTTAAACAGTGATTGTTTTGGAAACCTTCTGATAACTGCTATTGGTCATGAACCCAGCTCTGCAGTTTCAGTCGCAGTAGTCCATGAAAAAGATAAACTGTGCACTACAAGCTGGCATATAGACCAAGTTAGCAGTTTTAGTTTAGCATTGAGCAGCTAAACAGACAGATATTTCCTCAGGAGTTAGTGGAGACAAAAAATAGAGCTAAGAGCAGGTCGAGTATTGAATTTACATTCACCAGGTGGCCAAAAATGTGACTCCAAATACTTTGCTAACAAATTTAGCATATAAAATTAGTAATTAATAATAAGTGTCAGTAATGTGCTCACAGCTTGTGTCCAAATAATCAGTTATACAGTAGCAGCTTTAAAGTACTCACTGATCACGTAACAAACTTTAGTGAGGCAGGAAAAGATTGGCTAGATGTTTTTAATTTATGACCATGCCACATAGCACTGGCAAAAAATGTCTTTAACCATTAACCAATTTAATAACTTTTATAATGGCAAGCTGTCTGACGTGACAAGTGCCAAGTAAATAAAGTTCTTCCCAGTATTGTAATCTGTCATAAGAATAGTATTATAAACCTTAATGCAGCACCCAAAAACAAGCTTTAGAAGATGACCTGCGTGGTCCTTAAACTGTTGTTGACTGTCTTGAACTATCATAAAAACACTACACAGAACATAGAATGAGAATAAAACAACAACAACCATGAAAAGACAGATTCAGCCATCGTAATCTACACAAAAAAGTTGTTCCTGAGGACAGCTCTGAGGACAGCAAACAATCTCTCACGTTTGTTTTCAAGGTGTGTTTTAGGGATTCACGAAACCACAAATGACTGTTTCAACATTTATGGTAGAGAGATATGACTTACATTTAGAAAGGGACTGTAAAAATAGCAAAACTTTGTAAATATTGATGCTATTGGCTGAATACAAGAACTAAAGTGTCAGATGGGTGTGTGCCTGTGTTGGTTGAAATTTGGCTTGTGCAAAACAAGATAGAAGAATAAACTCAGTTCCAAAACGTATCCTAACACCTGCTGTGTTTGTGTGTGTTGAACAGGAGCGATGGTCAGCGATGACATGCTCAATCTGATGGCTCTGCGCTATGCCTCCTCTGGTCAGGTGACACTGGAGAGCTTCATCAGTCTCATCCTTCGCTTGGACTGCATGTATAGTACGTAAAATCAGATGGGACAAATTATGACAACAGCTAACACCATATAAGAAATGACTCTACCAGTTTTTATGCATATCCTCATAATGGAAGGCAATGAGTCTAGTCTAGTTATACAATTATAATGCTGATGGCTTAACATTAATTCTTGTGTCGCTTAACAGAAATCTTCAAACAACTGTCTGACGGAAAGACCATGAGTCTTCGTGAGTCTGAGGTAAGAAAACATATTTTCTTGGCAGTAGTTTATGATTACAAATTTTCACACACCACAGCTGACAAGTCCTGACAATTATTACCTTGTCAGTTCTTGCCTTTGATTTGACTTGTAAACTGGGAGTGAATTACCAAAGGGACTTTAATTATTCTCGAGAAAGAACCTTGGGTAGCAACATCAAATGAACAATAACCAAAACAGGAACGGATTATTTCATTCAGGTAGTTCCACCCTTCTTTACCTGGCATCTTACAGCTCTCTGCAAAAAATGACATACACTAGACTGAATGCAGAAATGAACACTGAATCCCGCTTGTTGTGAGCTGCCATTAAACAAAAATGTGAAGAAGTGGAATACTGAATGCTGAAAAAATCCACACCCAGCTTAGCTTTGGTCACAGTTAGTTGACCCCTGCCTGAACCAATTGTTAGTTGTTTATCTTTGCTTTGTACTGTTACATTAGCTAGTGTTGCACACTGCTGACACTGCAGGGAAGGTAGTTGGGAGCGCACATAAACGTCACATTATTTCGATTTTATTTGAAAATTCGTCTTCAGCTGTTTTCCATAGAAATCAGTCCACTACAGGCAACCAAGAAAGTTTTCAACAATTAATAATCATAACAATGAGACAAAACACATTCGCAAAACACCTTGTTCTTGCTATAGGTCCAGAGAGAATACACTGTATGGATATTGAATCTTCAAATGTAAGGCCAGAAAAGTGTAAAATATGGTACCTTAAAGACACACTGTTCTTTTCTAACCTTGGGAAGTCACATAATCTCATGTGTTCTTCCCATGATCCTGCTCCTCAACTACCAAAACATGCATGCCTTTGCTGGTACAGATAAACTTACACTTAATACCCCCTCCAGGCTAAAGCCCTTTACAATGAGCTACTTACAGCTTAAACATGGTTGTATATGGCGGATACCTGATATACTTCTATTCATAAAGCACTAAGCATGTGAACAACAGGAATATCAGAAAAACAGGGTCAGGGCTTTGGTTATGTACTGATGACACTCCCTCATAGACAGAGACACTAGAGAGTCTCACATTGTAGCGCTGCTAGCTCAACTGCAGCACAGATACCCACACAGGGACTCCCTCAAGAGGACATAAATGTGCTTCTAATGAAAGCTTCACCAGATCGGACAGAGAGTTTTAGTAGTTCAGGGTGAATTGTTGTGTAGGTACCCTTTAATGTAGAAGTCAGAAGAAAGAAAAAATATGATGATTGGCTGACATGATTGAGCTTATCTATATGTTTAATGTGATAAAAGATGAATTGTTGTGTATTTGTTGCATAATAATCTGTGTCACTCTTTATTTTCAGTGGATTTATGTTTCCATGTACACTTAAACCAACAAGGAAGATGGACTACACAATTCATCTGATCGAAAGTCCAGGAGTACACATTCCAAAACAATCTTTCTTTTTTATTTGCATGTTGCATGTTGCATTGCATTTCAACAGCATGATAAGTAAAAGATGTGTTCCTGTACAAATAAGCCATGACAGAATGTGAACTGTAACTACAGAGTATAGACATTAATGTGAACACCTTTGGGTACTTTATTAGACTTAAGATTGAATCATATTGCATGTTAAAATGATGAATGACTAATGACTAAGTTACTGCATGTTTGTATTATTAGTAGATCGATAGTACACATTTCAGATTTCTGTATGACAATTTTAACTACAAAAACATGCAGTCCGATTTTACACTTGTACTGTAATGTTTCCTTTTCTTCTTCTGTCAGAATGTGTGGATCAGTAAAGAGTTACTTGTACAGTTTGTGGCATGGGCACTTATTACTTTCATTATTTTCATTAATAATAGTTAATGATTTAACATTATGACCTTTAATCACATATTTACCAAAGGCTTTTCTTTGGAAATCCACCCTAAGGTTTACCTTATTTATGGTGCAGTGTTTAATTTAACAGTTACAGGTACTGTAAAATAATAAATAATAATTTCTTGCTCCATGGAATAGTTTACTGATGTTTGTTGCCTAGAACACGACAACAAAAGCAAGTTGTCGTCTTTTTATGTTGCTTAAACTGTATGAAATTACACTACGTGGAAACATTTCATTTCATCAAAGAGCAGCTTGAGAGGTACGAGGTTCCCCTTTCAAACTGTTAGATGCTGCAAACAAAGGTTGAATGTTAATTCTAATGTAGCTTTAATTATGCTCCATTTTCAGGTGGTTGGGATGAGTGTTGCAGCGATCCAAGTGCTCATGAAGTTTTCTGGACACAGATTAGTGCCACACTTCTGCCCTCTAGTGGTTGAAACTGTACAAGTACAACCTGAGGATCTGACTATGACACCACCCATTAAAAAGTGACACACTCACTTTGCACACTTGTATATATAGTGTGCAGTACAGTGATTGGTGTGCCCTAAGGTTGTTTCACACTGTTGACATGCTTACAACGTCTATAGACTGCAACAGTCCCTGTAGTAATCATATTCTAGTAGTTAGTACAGGATAAGATTAGCTTCCTTTTTTTTTTTTTTTTATCTGTTCATAAGACATGCTAACATGCTACTTTAAAAACTGCACTAATGGCACTATTAATACACACACCAAAAATTATATTGCAAGCACACAAAGTGACTTTGTACTATAAAAAATATATGTACAGATCATCCAATTAAGTTTGCAGTGATTTTGATAAAAGGTTGACACGCAACTTCATTGTTTGTGTTCTGAACTGTTTTAATACCACCTAATCCAACAATTATGCGCTTGACTGACAAAAATCAAGTTCCAACATGTTGCTTAAACTGCATCACACATTGCAGAGCAAACTTTTTTTTAAATCACTTATACCATGCTGGTTTGCACTGTATATCCATGTGAAAGAGTTTGCATGTTCTCCCTGTGTTAGGGTTTCATCCTGCAAAGACCAAATATTAAACACCTGAATGTGCATGTGACTGTCTGTCAGTGTGCATTAGTCCTGTGACGACACACAAGATCCACACCTATGGGTGTACCCTTCCAACAATAGGATAAAGTACACAAAATAATTAGTAAGTGTCACATTTTGTCATTTTGCTGAGTAAAAAGACATTGCCGCCCTCACAAAATATTGGTTCTGTCACAAAGAAGCCAGTAGCTCTGAGAAATGTGTTTCATGTCATTACATGCACAGACAATGTTGGCAGATATGATTGCAAGCTGCCGGTGTTGTTTATTTGACAGTTTTATATCTTAACTAACAAGTATGAAGATAAATGTTTGGTCAGTTTGAACAAGTCAGGTCAGCATTAAAAGCATCCTCCACACAGTTTTTTTTTTTTTTTTTCAATGAAGCCTAATTGGAGTATTTATGGATACACCCTGTTCTTGCGCAATCTTTCTCTCTATTGGTCTGACTCATTATCTACTGTACATACTCAGTGTAAACACGCAGGTAAAATCTCATCTAACATCACGTGGACTTTCATAAAGGAACATTCCATGCTGGCAGGAGTAGCCTCAGGCATATTAGAAAAGACAAAAAAGCTTCTACGTTCATACTTATTGAGCCACTCATATTCAACTTTCGTGTGCTGGTTAGGTAAGATAAAACTCTTCATTTGCAAGCAACATTTCAAAACAGACACATTGTCTTTTAGTTTAACTTGTATTGTATTGTCATAGTTGCTGGTCCAGTTTCTATTCTGGTGTAATCTGTTACATTTGAGAGATTTGAGATAAAAAAAAAATGCTGTTCCTGGTTACATTACTGGTGTGATTAACACAGTGGGGTGATCAGAGTTGCACTCCTTTGCTTCTCATTAGAATGGGTTATTTTGTTATTTGTGGTCCAGAAAAACATAATTGAAACTAAAGGGTTGTGTTCAATTTTGAACTGAGAATAAAAGGCTCTTTATTTTTGGTATGTAGGGGCGGCTGTGGCGGGTCGTCCACTAATCATAAGATCGGTGGTTCGATCCCCGGTTCGATCCCCTCCAGCCTACATGTCGAAGTGTCCATGGGCAAGATACCAAACCCCAAAGCTCCCAAAGGCTGTGCCATCAGTGTGTGAATGCGTATGAATGGTTAGCTCTTCAAGCTGTTGGCACATGCATGGCAGCCAGTGCCATCAGTGTATGTATGTGTGTGAATGGTTGAATGAGATTTCTGTGTAAAGCACTTTGGGTGGTTGGAAGACTAGAAAGGCGCTATATAAGTACAGTCCATTTACCGTGTATTTTACCGTTCCTGTCATGAACACTCAGTGGATGGATCTCACCTCCTCTTTTACCTCTTCAGTCATTCTTGTGAAGCTAAGCCAAAGTTAGACAGTCTGGCACTGTGTGGACAAGAGCAACAATATGATCCTGTGGTTTCCTACATAATTTATTTTGTGGCGTTCAAGTGATAATTTTATAGTATAAAGTAATGTGAAATCATTTACATAGAACTACAGATGGGTCATAAATGAATGGAAAAATCTGAATAAATGAGACATAACAGAACACAACGGATGCAGATGTTTTCACAAAGGTGCACTGCATGATAAAATTAAGCCCCCCTAAACATCCAAACATACTCAGTGGTAAAATACTGAGCAGGCTTGGTGGCTTGGTGTGTGTATGTGTGTGCGTGTGTGTATGTGTGGTGAAAGTGCTAGATGTACAGAGGTAGATCAGTACACAAGCAGAAGAAAGTGATATCAAAATCCAACTGCACTAATACCAATACTAATTTTCTAATACCAGTGTCCTGTGCTGAACAGAATCCAATCCAGAATCCAATGAAATTGCTCACAGTAACCACAGCTGACTTATGCAGAGACCTTATTTTCCTCTCTTTACACTTTCCAATTCTGCTTTTTAGAAAAAAAGCAAATATTTAAGATTTTCTTTTCTTAATAGAGCTCAAACACTGCAAAGATGCCTCCACCGGGTGTGTGTATGAACATCATTAATGCACGGCACAAGAAAGATGGTTTTGGGACTGTCGCCAACCCTGAGAAGTTTCTCAATCAAGACTTCCAGATGATGAAACAGTATTGTCTCTTCAATCGGGTAAGGTTCATCGACGACATGTTCCCCCCTGACAGGAGGTCCATTGGTGAAGGTGTACTGAGTCCTGGAGACCTGCAAAGAGTGGTGTGGATGAGACCAGGGGTGAGTGTTTTGGTGCAGATGTGATCCCATATCACACTAAATGTTCATAGTTAAACAAATGTGTAAGTTGTCCTAGTCTTCAGTAGAGTTTCTATAAAGCAAGACTGTTACTTCAGATCTCTGAAGGCTGTGCAGAGTTCAAAATTATGATGTTAATTCTAACTAATATTGCCAACTCTTTCCCCTAACCATCACTGATCCATTTGGCTATTGATATAAAAAATACTAATACATACTTCATGTATGTATTGTACGTATTTTTAAACATAAAAAGGTCAAAGACAGACCTGACCAGGGGTGCAGGGGTGTTCCACAAAAGGGCCGGTGTGGCTGCAGGTTTTCTTTTTCAACCAAGCAGCAGCACACCAGACTTGACTCATTTAATCAACTGATCTCAGTCTTCAGAGAGTTGATTGGTCAAACTGTGTGCTCTTGGTTGGTTGGAACAAAAACCTGCAGCCACACCGGCCCTTTTGTGGAACAGTTTGACCCCCCTGGTATAGTGTTATCTACCAGTTAGGCTTATACAAAACCAAACACCATAACAAATTTTGTGTTAAGAACAATTCTTCTGTTTCAGAAACTTGTTGCCAATCCATGTTTTGCTGTTGAAGGGATGTCCAGGTTTGACTTTGGTCAAGGCGTGGTTGGTAGGAAAACCTTCATTCATAATACATAAATTGAGAAATAATCTGAGTACAGACAATGGGCAGAAAACAGAGAGCTACATGTCAGAAGATAGGTGTACCACTTTTACACCTTTGTCTGCTTAGTACACCTTTCTGGTAACTCATAGACCATTTTATTCACTCAGGAAACTGTTGGTTTCTTGCATCTATCGGAGCTCTGACATTCCAGGACTACATCCTTCAGCAAGTTGTTCCTCAAGACCAAAACTTTGATGAGCAGTACTGTGGGCTGTTCCACTTCCGGGTAAAACAACACTCACTGACAGCAATATTTGTCTAAAAGTCTGCTCTGCTAAAAAAGGTACATATTTTGCTGTAAACCCTTCCTTTTCTCTCATTTCTCAAAAATTTAGTTCTGGAGATTTGGAAGATGGGTAGATGTTGTTATTGATGACAAGCTACCAACAATCAATGGCAGACTAATCTTTGTTCACTCCAAAGACCCGACTGAATTCTGGCCTGCTTTGCTGGAGAAAGCCTACGCCAAGTATGGAAAAACTGTGTTCTCAGTCAGAAAAAGCATTATAACAGAGTGAGGTTTGTCTTTATTTCTGCATCTGTGTAAGTGATTTCCCATTTGTGTCAGGGTGTGTGGTTCATACTCAGACATGAGTGCTGGAACTCCTGCCGAGGCTTTGGTGGACTTCACTGGTGGTGTTCACATATGTGTGCAGCTGTCAGAACCTCCTCCAAACCTGTGGGAAATGATATGTAGAGCTGGCCAATCCAAGTCACTGATGGGTTGTGGTACACCAAAGGGGGTAAGCACCAATATACCACACAAAAGCTAGTTCTTTTTGCCTTTTGCTAAAACTCTTTGGAGTGTCTGTCTTGTCCAAAAGACCAGGAGCCCATTTCATAGAAGCATAGGCAGCAGCAGGAGCCTGAAATCATTATCATAGCATGGTTCTAATTACATAAGATGTGACAACAGCTACTTGTTCATGCATGAAAAACAGGAAAAGTGCCAGGTTGTCAGGTTTAAAAACTCAGAGGCAGAACACGTGTATATCTTAGCTACATGCAAATCTCCTTTGAGTGACAGGCCTTTTGTTTCTTTCTACAGAGAGACAGAGTTTTCTACTCAGCCCACCTAAGTTAAAAAAGGAGACCTCCTCTGTTTGATTCTCAAAAAGAGGAAATTCACTGCATTTATTCTATTGTATAATCATCTTAAATTTATTTTTTTTAGGTTGATCAGCACTTATTTATTATTTATTTAAAAAGAGAAGCAGCTGTTGAATGCATATATATATATAAGTGCAGTTAATGTCAATCATCCATATACTCCATATATATTATTGCACTTGCGCCACTTGTTGTAGAGTAATGGTAATCTTCATGTGGCAAGGTTTGTTAGAAGATAAAACTAGGAAATTCAAAAGGTTCTTATGTAAAATGAGGGTTGAGAGGTAAAAACCACAAGGCAACATTCAACATTTAAAGTTCAGCGTTTACTAACAAAATGATGTGCTTCTGAAAACTCCCTTTTCGTCTGTGACTGGTTCCTGCGCTCCCAAGCTGGTTGCTCCAGGCCTTCTTGTTTCCCTTCCCTCCATGCTTTCCCTGTTTGCGCGCTGTGCTCCTGCACACCTGATGCTCATCTCCTTGATCACTGGCCATCAGTAAATCTGTGTGCAAATTTAGGGGTCACAGGAAGAAAACGAGCTACATGCAAAACATAGAAAAAAACACACAGCAAAATTATATTATATATAAAATTATATATAAAATCTTTTACCCCTAAGTGACTCCATAGACTCTTAAAAGGTCACAAGTTCAGGAAATTACATGCTCCTTTCATGAACGGTGAGAAAGAAAAAAAACAGCCTCTCCCTAAATGTAAAGGTTAAGTGCTTGAGGCAAGTGAAAGGTTGAGCGCTGAAATAATGTGGTGAGAGGGCGCGGTTGATGCAGCTGTCACAGTTTTCACGCAATGTTCATTTACATTAAAGTTTCATATGGTTTTCAGTAGCATCAATGTTTTACTTCTTTTTCATTTCACTTCAGTAAAAGAGGAAAAGTAAATCAAATGTTGGACTTTTTTTTCATTTTTTGTTCATTCATTATGTAGTCAAAGAAAAATATGTTGCACAATATTACTGCAATATACAGTAACTCTGTCTTGTAGGAGACATCTGCCAACACTGTACTCTCAAATGGACTGGTCGAAGGCCATGCCTACACTGTCACAGGTGTGAAACAGGTAAAGGATTACATTTGTCATCAAGTCATTGCAACATACATTATTAATTAATTCAGTGATGTTAAAAGTTGTATTAGTAGTCAGGTTTTTAAGCTTTCATATAATAAAATAGAGGATAATAGAGGCCTTAAATAGGCCTAAATAAAAATTGTGTTTTCTCTGGTAACTATTGGTCAGGTAATGAGCCGAGGGCAAGCAGTAAACCTGGTGCGTTTGTGGAACCCATGGGGCCAAGGAGAGTGGAATGGAAACTGGAGTGATCAGTAAGAAGACCAGGACTGTGATTTTGTGACTTGATGTGCTGCCTCAGGAGAAAGGAGAGATTACTTTCTAATGACAGGCAGTTTTTTTTAAAGAATGCTTTGTTAAAAAAGTGTGTCAGCTGTCATGTCTGTTTGTCGTCTCTACAGTGGTATGTTTTTGTAAATCCAGTATGAGGGGTTTGTTGACATTTGGAAATGAGTCATGACAAACCTTTCTATTGTTTTCTTAGAGTCATAACCTGCTTGTTATTATCATAGCACTAGTTTTGCTAGTTAAAAGTGAAACAACAGCAAGGTTTGACTGGTCCTAAATATTAGCTGAAAGCCTCAGCATACTCTGCAGCCTTAGCAAAGTTATCATAAGCAGAAGTTTGCGGTACAGACCAAAACTGTTTTTTGTACCAGGCTATAAACATGTTTATTTGTGCTGTAAAGTAGGGCATTTTATTATGGGGGCCTATGACAGTCATGTTCTGGAACTACCTCTAGTGGCCGTTCGAAGAACTGCAGTTTTGGGCACTTCTGTTTTGGCTTCACAGCCAAGGAGGCTGCCCCTTCCTTGTCACTTTAGTTCACTAAAGTGTCTTAGTTTTCTAATCTGAACTAAATAATTACTTGCCTAAATCTAAATCCAAATTCTTAAGCAGCAAACAAGAAAAAATGGCATATTAAGCTCATGCTGGTGTTTCATACAGTCATCAAGTTTGTACTAGATGAGTCTTGACATAACTTCTGTTCTGTTTGGTAAAAAGGTCAGCCAAACGCAGAACAAATATTCTCTTAATAAAATGTCAACATGCTGTATTTGCTGTCTCACAAAACCTCACTTGCTTTGACTGAAAACTGGCAAAACCAGTTTGTGAAAAATGTCAAGAGAGTAAGACAGCTAGGGAGATCTCTATTAACAACTTCCTTAGTCTGCTTAGCATGCAAAAATAAAAACACGCTGAGCTGAAATGTACTTTAAAAAGCACAGTTTCTAACAATACTACCTCTCCTCTTCCTTCATTGACAAATTATATCTAAAGGTCACCTTTGTGGGAAACTGTGAGTCCCCAAGATCACAAATTGTGCCTTTCTGTGCGTGAAGATGGGGAGTTTTGGTAAGCATAACAAAAAGCAAGCAAAACAAAAAAGAATTTTTACTCTTACTTTTACATTTTTTATTTAAGCAACAATTGTTGTGTAAAAATGCATTAAAACCTAAACCTGATTATATAATATGTATACTTAAAATGATTAAAAGCTAGTTTGTATCTGAAAAGTACAATGTATTTTATATGTAGACTAGATCGCACTTGCATGTCTTATACCTCAACTGATTTATACAGAATAACAATTTTTTTTCTTGGATAGATCAAGTGAATGTGTTTCCTAAATTTATCCCTGATGTCGACAGGATGACCCTGGAGGACTTCTGTAGGTTCTACTCGGACCTCGACATCTGCTGCCTGTGTCCTGACTTCCTTGATGGAAGCTCTTCATGCCATTGGAAGACCTCCTTCTATGAGGGCAGATGGGTTGCAGGAACCACTGCTGGAGGATGCATGAATAATAGAGGTAAACCAGGATATCTGGCAAATACAGTAGTTATATAAGCAATATATGGAGCCTGGGGGATTGAAGTTTTTTAGTGTTTAATGCTTTTTTTCTTCTCTTTTTAATTATTCATGCATAATTGGAATGCTAATTTAATCAATTTATAATAGCTTTATAGATATATCAATTTAATAATGCTCAAAACAAGCGTTCCCAAAACACACTTTTAAATTTGAAAGCCTGTTAAAGATTAATGTTGTAATTCCATTTAAGATTAATTATTCATTTAATTTACGATGGAATAAGAAAATAAGACTATTCATTTGAAAATTAAATTATATAATTTAATGGACTCATTTAAAATTGGTTTTGAAAAATTATCAGTTTATTATTTGATGGCATCTATTTGAATGTCTAGAATTATTCCAGTGCACACACAAGGCTCCATAACGAGAAAGAATTTGCCAAGAATGGATGAACTGGCTGCAAGCAGAAAAAAATGGTAATATGTTTAAAAGTCTTTACTTCTTTGACTTCCAGAGAGCTTCTGGACTAATCCACAGTATCGCATCAGGATTGAAAAATTACTCGATGAATGTTCCTCAGAACAAGGGGAAAAAAACATGCTGGTGTCTCTCATGCAAATGCCTGACAAGAGGAACAGACGTCTGGTCCAAAATCTTCACATTGGATTCTCTGTGTTTGAGGTAAATGTTAAACGTTATTGTTTATGTCACAGTGTGAGGACTTTTAATAAGGTCATGCATAGACGTGGAGAAGCAGCTGTTGAATGCAGTAAAATGAAATGAAAATATAAAAATGACAGAGAGCTCGGCTCAACCATTGTGTCATCATGGTGGATGAATATATTTACATTTTTGGCTTATGTCACTGGTAGTATGCGCTTTCTTTTTCATAAGCACCTAAACACATTTCAATACATACATATAAGTGATCATTAAATTCCATATATTTTTTTTTATTTGCATTATTTACATGCTTTCACATTTTCATAATTTCACTTATAATTCTGTTTTTTCCCCTAACATCAACTTATTCTCCTTCAATTTCTTTCAAGCTGACTGGACAAGTAAGTAACATTTTTAGCCGACTACTCAACTACACTGTGCTGCCATTCAGACTGATATGAAATGCATAAAACTTTAATTTCTATTTATTATTGTTATTACAGTACAAGGGACAGAGGGGGAAGTTCCCAGCCTCTTTCTTCACCAGCCACGCACCTGTGGCCCAAACCAAAACCTACATAAACTCACGTGAGGTGATGGAGTTCATAACGGTGAAGCCTGGTGAATACCTGATTGTGCCGTCCACCTTCAGTCCCAATGAGACAGCCTCCTTCATCCTGACCATCCTCTCCAAGTCAGAGACCCACATCCAGTAAGTAACTCGCAGCTCACTAATTAGCACGTCCTGAACCGGTCCGTCCGCTCAACACAGAAAACAAAGTGGAATTAACCCTACATCAAACTCCTGGTAAGACAGTGAACAACAGTTAAGGGACCCCCAAAAAGATTAAGGAACTTTAATGTCAATACTGAATTTTATATCATAAGCCCTTATGCTACTCATTACCGTCAAAAGTAATCATGCATGTTACTGTACACAAGTAACGTTCTCATGTCTCTTGTCTTTCTTCAGTGAGACTTCTGGTGGTGGTCACGAACATATGGAAGGGGAACAGGTGTGCAAGATTTTATAATACTGTTAATTTTGTTACTGTAGTATAGATTTGCTCTGTTGGTTGCACTGATAGCATGACACGTGCATATTGCCCAATGTGTTAATTCATCTGGAGAAAAAAGTAATCAATCTTTTGCAGCACACACCAAGCGGGAAAGAAGGGGATGATGAAAATAAGAGAACCTTGTTCCGTCAATTCTCCGACAAGGTAATTTGTGTGTCTTATACTGGATTTAGACTACACATTGTTAGCTTTATTTTAATTCACATCTGGATCTGGATGCATCTGGAAGAAATTTGGACATCGAGTGAGTGATCACTTAAAGTGGCATAGTGAATACTGGTATAGTTTTTTTTTTTGCCTTTTCTCACATGCCCCCCCCCCCCCCCCTCATGCTCAGTGGAAGCTCATAGCGTTCTCCCATGAACATAGTTTCTTTGTTTACCTTCTTGTTTCGAGATGTTGGGACATGCAGTCTGACATTAAAGCAATACTTCATCATTTTGGAAAACATGCAGATATACTTTGTTGTAGCCTCCACCAGCATACAGTCAAGGTAGATACTTGTCTGAACCAAGAAATAGTCTGAATGAGAATGAGAAAATTGTTGTCTTTAAAAATTTGGTTTTGTACAAATTAAACAACAAAGATATAACGTGCTAGTGAGCGTTAGGGATGTAGGACAGAACCAGGAAAACCAGTTTTTGAGCTATGCTGAGCAAAGTGCATGCTGTACAGACATAAAATCGTCTCAGTCCAGTGTATAATATAACTGGACCTTAAATGTCTTTTTAATAAACATTCATATCTATGTTGTATTTTTGAATTGTATTATTCTTTTGCTGCTGTTTTTCGTCTTTTCATCTTCACTGTTCCTGCTCCATTGGAACAGGAATTTTAAATATTATTTTATAGAATCATATTAGATGTAAAACATAGACACGTTTAATAGTCTTTTAACTACACTTGGTGACCTATGTGAAACCCATAAGGTATAGGATGCTATTATTGGACACTGTGTAACCATGATTATGACAATGAGCTAAACATACCTTCCTTGCTTTAATTTCTTTCCCAGTATGAAGAGGTAGATGCTGATCAGCTCCAGAGTCTTCTAAATGACAAAATCCTAAAAGGTTTGGACCAAAAAACTCCAACAGGGTTGAGCATATGATCCAAAGAATACATATATATTAATATAATAATCTTGTATAGCACTGTTATGTTACTGGGTTTAGACTAAATGTTCTGTTCTGTTTTAATTTAGGAGACTTGAAATCTGGAGGCTTTACCATTGATGCCTGTCGCAGCATGGTTGCTCTGATGGATGTATCCTCCCATGTCATGTCATGTCATGTCATGTGAAGCAGTGAACTATATATGTTGCTGCTTAATTTGCATTTTGAGGGTAATCTCTCTTCGTAAACCACATACTGTAGAGTACATGCCAAAACCTGCTTGCCCTTTAGATGCTTTTTCACAAATGAGTGAACATGAAGTTCAGATTATGACATGATGCAACATGTGCTGCTTTAATACCTTAATGTTGGGTTAGACATCAGTCACTGGCAAACTAAATAGTGAGGAATTTGTTCGTCTCTGGAAGAAGATCGTCACATACAAGGTAAAAGGAACGAACGATTTCACAATAAAATAAATAAATAAATCAACTGGTGGTAAAGTGTTTAGAGTTCACCTTGCTTTAGAAAGATTTTCCTGTTTTTTTCTCTTCAACCAGGACATTTTCCACCGCACCGACATTTCGCAAACAGGAACACTGTCACTGAAGGAGCTCAGAAATGCAATCATGGCCTCAGGTAGACCATCAACCGATAATTTTTTATTATTACTACTTTTTTATGAGTTTTGAGAAAAAAAAATATGTATACAGATGCAGAGTACCCAGTGTGCAAGATAAAGATGAGGACTTGCACAAACTTGCATGAGCTAAATGACCTAAATCCATATACTTATTTACATTGCATGCACAAACACAAATCCACAATACTGTCACCAATTCATAGTTTTATAACAGTATTCAAATCCCTCATTTTCCTCTCTGGTGAGTGATCTACAGCCTGAACCACTTCTTTGTGGTCTAGACATAACTGAACCATCCTGGGATTTATCCCTTTTAAAGCTAATGACTGGTGCAGACAGAACAAGAAATGCAAAACCTCACCAAACCTTCTTTGTAATTGTTTGTTTACAACATTTTTGATGTTGACATTTGGGTTTGTCAGGCCAGGACCCCAAAACAGAGCCCAAAACATATGCTGAAAAGTGTTTATTCAAATAAATGGTGGGTTGAAGGCAGGTAGAGACAGAGGCTGGGCTAGGCAGGCAGACTTAACTTAGCTGGAGGTTTGCTGACGAGTAAATAGTAAAGACAAGTAAAACAACCTACTGTAGAAGAGACTTTAGTTCAGATATACTGCAGCGTCCTGATTCATGGATAAGATACAAGTATGCAGGTTGCAGCACAAAGGTGGCTGATTGAAAGCCATGTCCAGACAGACACAAACGCAAACAGATAGACAAACAGGGCACTGATAAGAAACACTCAGAGGTCTTATAGGTCAGAAGGAGGGTCTTGAATTGAACTGGGGTATTGTGGAAGTAATGTGAGCTCCTGGTGAACAGTCTTGCTGAAGAGTTTGGAGGTAATTGTAAGCAGTTAACAGCTTAGGCATGAATGAAGAGAATTACAGTCATCTTATCGGAAATGCACAAATGCATGGACAACCATTTTCATCTAATGAAACTAAATAACAGATTATATTTTTGCAAAGTTCCTTAAGTGAGACTAGGTAACACCTTGGTTTGTGGCACAGGATTTTGATCGCATGATTGATCCAAATATTTTGAGGGGGAGTGAATTGTTTCGGCTTCTAAATGGGGGTATGTCAAATAAAGTTTGAGAACCACTGGATTATTGACACAGTGATGATGAATGTTTCATTTCCTAAACAGATTCCAGACACTTTGTGCTTTAATTTATCCAAATGCAAACAGGAGGAGCACAGTAAACCTTTTTATCACAGCAGACATGACACATCATAGTAGGAAAAGCAGTGGGGCAACATTAACAATGGGACTGTGCTATTGTCGTCACAGTATATCATGACAGTTCTGAAAGAAATAAAAAATAATCTGCAGATTAGTTGATGATGAAAACAATAGTTAGTTGCATTCCTAAAATAAATAACATCTAAACTTTTGACCTATGTGTTGGTCAGGAAAAAGGGTCAGTGATGAAATGCTGAATCTGATGGCCCTGCGCTACGGTTCTTCCTCTGGAATCATAACACTGGAGAGCTTCATCAATCTAATGCTTCGCTTCGAATGCATGAACCGTGAGTAAATCAAGATGGCTGATAACAGTAGACAAATAATGCTAAAGGTGAAATTAATGCTATACTTCATGTATAATAAATACTTTTCTAGAATTTTTGTTCTTGGCTTTGAGTTTTGTCTATTTTCTGTGTGGTCAACACTTAACTTGAACCCAAACACAGACTTGTGGGAACTCTGTAAGCAAAACAGTGTTTCTCTCTGTATTTAGGCAGGTAATGAGATGCAGCGTGGTAGTGAGGTGACTGTGTCAGGCATTGAGCAGGAAACGGTGACTGCTAGTGGGCAGGAAAAGAACAAAAAAAAAAAAGAAAAAAATCTACATTTGTGGTTTTCAGCAAAATTTCTCAAAAACCTTTGGATGGTTGAATCATGACATGTGGTATGCACACACTTCAGGATGAATTGTAATCTCCATTACCATCCTGTTTTGTCCATTATTACATTACGTGGTCAAATTTAAATTTTGGGTTAGCAATGGAAATCAAAGAAAGGTTACATTATGCCAGTGCGCCATTGGGTGTCCTACAGTAACTGGCAGTAATTGGCAGCATACCATTGTTCCATGTATGAGGCTGCCACCAACTGGCAGGGAGGTGGCCATGAGTGGGGTGAGAGTCATTACCTGTGGCAGACCCACGTGGTGCTTTCACAGTTTTTGGACTAAGTATTTGTCTTTCCCAACAGAAATCTTCAGCCAGTTGTCTGATGGAATGGCCCTGACTCTACGTGAAACCGAGGTAATAAAACTTTATCAGAGGTGTTAAAATTTTCAAATGTGTATTCATTCATAACCTGCCCAGCTGCTGAAACAGAGGAAAGGAAAAAAATGATGGGAACTGTACTGAATTGTACAGTGATGCAAAAACGTCACTTGTTTCTGTTCCCCAAGTGTGTTGAGTTGTTGTAGAAGGTATGGCATGCTCACATAACATTTATAGTTTTCTCTGATGAAATGATCATGCTGTTAACCTAAGGACCTAAAATTTAATTATTTGGTGGATTGTTAAAGGAAGTTTTTCCTCACCACGATTGCCAAGTGCTTTCTCATGGTGGAATTGTTGGGTCTCTGTAGATAATATTATAAAGTCTAGACCTGCTCTGTATGGAAAGTCTCATGAGATAACTTTTGTTACGATCTGGCACTACATAAATAAAATTGAATTGAATTAACAATCTACCCTTCTCTAATTTGCAGTGGATGTTCATTTCTATGTACACCTAATCTGAAAGAGGAGAAGAACCGCAGGATTCATTTGGACTTACATCAGCAGATGATGTGAAAAAGAAAATGATTTTCTGCAAGTGAGCTATTATGTGGTAGAGATGTTACAAAAACTGTGTCCTCACTTCATTGTTTTCTTTGGAGCAGTCCAAGCAATATCAGTTATACAGGTGTCGGTTTATTCGTTTTAAGATTGGTGTTAATGGTGTTTTTGCTATAGTTAATTAACTCCTCTCTTGTTAGAACAATGGCTAAAATGGACTGTTTCCCATGACTGTTTTGTCATTCTACAATAACTCAGGTTCGATATGTTATATTTGTTAAAAATGGCATATTTATCACTGGATCATTTTTTTTTTAGTTAGAATTGAATAGATTGAGAGCACAGTATTGAAAACTGAATTAGGTCATGAACACAAAACATTAATGATTTGTTTCCTAGCTAATATAATGTGAAATACAGTAATGTGAAAATACCACCCATCCTATAATACATAGCCAAAGTACTGTACATTTTTAAGTCTCAGTGTTAAGCTCTCTTATGCTCTCCATTTATTTTATATGGGTTATTGGTTATTGTTATTGTTAGATGGGAACTGTGTTTTTTTAACTATGTTAGCATGGGTTAGTCCACCACTTAAGTATACTACAACTACAGCTCTCACATTCATGACCCCCTGTGGATGAATTGTAATCACTTTGTTCTTTTAACTTTTCATATAGCGCCATAATCAAGTCATTGTCAAAATGAAACTTTGTCCAGTACTTTCTTACTTAGCATGCTGACAAATGTTAACACCTCACAGTCTCGTTAAGGATCTCTCAGATGGGATACTTTTACTTTTTAAACGGGTTACTACATCTTTTTTGGTGGGAATTATACAGATTAGCATTATTAGATGATAGATGATTAGCATTATCCAAACACTTTTGGTGTACTGTATTATTGTATTGTATGAATTTTTCTTTTATCCTATACAAATGCCTTGCAGATATGCTGAAAGGTGTACATGGCATTTATCTTGTGAAATGGGCTCATTAAACAGCTACACACAAATCATGGCTTTGGAAATGTGTTGTCCATTTTCTACATAATCGTGAATAATACAAATTTAAGTGTCAAAGAACTGTCTTTTGATCAGTTGTTTGTGCTTCATATTATTGTTGTTATTATTATTATTATTATAATTATTCAGACACTCACATCTTATTTGGTACGAGTCCAAATTTAACAAACAAGACAGTGTTTTTCTTTTTCAATGCACACTATTCAAGAGTGTGGTGTTGGATTTGATTGTAGTAGGTTTAATCTGCTCCAAGGGAAAGAAACCCAAGCATCAGATATGTATTAGTATGCATTTATTAATTTAAGGAATAGCAATACAGTTTAAATTATAACATAACAGATAATACACAGATAATACAAAGAATTTGAGGCATTTATGTTGTACCCTTTTGCTTTAAATAATGATTGAACATAAATGTTATTATCAGTACTTCATTTCAAAATACATATATATAGAAATTCCAGATGAAATCCCAATCACCACTTAAAAAATATTATTTTGATTCTTGTGATTGTTCAATAACATAGTTTTCTACAGTCAAGCAGATATTAAGATTCTGTTGCAATTAAACATTTTTAAGCTGTGAATAAATAGCATATAATATGAATAAATCAAATTTCTAAGAAGGGAATAATTGCTGATTATTGATTAGGTTGCTAAAGTTGTAAATGTCTTTAGGCTGGTTGTAGTAATATTTGCAGCACAGTTGTCAGCAGGGCAGTCAGGAATATGACTGATGGATGTTTTGCAAGCCCAATGCATCCACTTGTGGCGTTAACTAGAAATCAAAGCAAAGAACATACATTTAGACTGGCGTATTATTATCCTAACAGTTCTTGTCATTATTCACATGGTTTAAAAAACATCACATTGTTTTTATTGTAAATTAGTTGTAGTTGCTCACCCTGTGTTGTCACTGTAGTGATCACGGTCGTATTTAAGCTGTTGGTGCTTCCTGTGGATGACATTCATAGTAAAATCAGTCAACACCCAGCAGTTACTTCATCCGCTGTAAAGCCACTTTGTTGCATTTCATTAACTGGATGCAAATATGCTGAAATACTTTAACAATGAATTGGCCTATAAAGTGTATAGTCATGACATTGCCATGATATTTGGCAAAATATTCAGACAAAGATTGTGGCACACTTGTGCCCTCTTGTGGAAAAAGCACACGGTGCAACCTGAGGACCTTAACACTCCGCAAGCAAAGACACTAGCTGAACAAAGAAGACACTTTTTGTTCAGCGTGGGAGCTAATGGGATCTTGTGAGCTACAATTTATTATCACGCTATTTGTTTAGTCCTGTTTACTTGGTTTCTCGTACAAAGTATTGATAAGTGTACTTTGAGGAAGTATTTTGGCCAAACTTTAGGGGATTTTGCCGTGTTCTCAAATTGTTTTTAAAACAGAAAATTTGATATAAAGCAGACAGTTGTAGAGCTTTTTCCTCCATCTAGCAGTTTATCATAATCATTAGTTAGCTGTAGAGCTGCTGCAATCTCTGATTTTCACATTCCAGATAACGCAATTAGCTAACTTTTGCTATAAATACCAACTGCATGTATTCTTACCCTGCATTGTTGAGGTGGGTGGTGCAGTTGTTGTGTCCGTTCTGTTGGTGACAAGGCCCAGACCGAGGGTGTCCAGGTCTGACTGAAACTGCCTGTTCGTCCAGTCTTGAATTATGGTATCATTCTCAAACAACTTCAGATCTTGTAGCTGGTCACCCAGGAGGCCTCGTACATCAGTAACTGTCAAATCCTGAACATTTCAAATGAAACAGTGAGCATACTGGTTATTTTCCTTGAGACGCTTCTGGTACAGACTTAAACACTACAGTTAACCAGACATCATGAGAAATTACATAAGATCACATACTGTATTTTGGGATATCTCTTGCAGCCTGTGTTCACTTCGAAGACAGTAGCCAAGCTTTGTGACAAATATAGACTGACCACATATTCTTCATATTTGTTACTAACCGTCTCACATTAATTACCTGCCAGTGATAGGTTTGTGCTCATCACAACCACTATAGAATAGATAAATAGATAGAAGATCGATACCACAAGTCTGTTCAATATTAAGGTTACAGCCAAAAGCTGGTTAGCTTAAGGAGTGGAAGTGGAAGAAAAGTAGCTAACCCAACGTGAAAAGATAAACTGTCCTTTCTTCTTTTTTGTACAGATTAAATAAAAGATATAAAATATGTTAATTAGTGAGTTTTAGTGGTGGCTATCTTAGGCTTGCCTATGTAGCCTTATGTTGAAGGTATATTAAGTATAGATCTTCTCTTCTACCTTAGCAAGAAAGCAATGATACGTATTTCCTTAAACGTCAAACGAGTATTATCTACTAATCCTTTGTTTTTTTAGCCGTTCGACGCTCTTGAAACCATTACAACATCTGCCTCATTAAGCTGCAGTATATTCAACTTATATAACAACTAAATATTTGCTAAAAACCCTTTTGTGTTATCAAGTATTAGTATCAAGTATCCTTACAGCGATCACGTTAGGATCCAGACTCCGGAAAGTGTTTATGTCCATGTTGATGTTCTGGGTTGACAGTGTTTGTACGTCTGACCGAGGAGCTCCACCTATCAGAATATAAAGGAAACCAAGAAATTAGAGAGGAGTTTTATGAAACATAGAGAAACATCCGGATAGACAGGCAGCATGTATGCTTACCGAAGTAGGTCTTCATTAAATTGTAATAGGCAGTGGAACTTTGTGAGCTGAAGGAAGTGTTACTGATCTCATACAAGATTTTCTTCTTCTCAGATGAACATGACGCCACATTCAGAGATTTGGCATTTCTGACAAGGTGCAAGACAAAAGTAACATACAGTGTCAAGTCCACATCATCTCTCACAGTGGTCATGATTAGGCATCCTTGAGCTACATGCTACCACCCACCTGATGCTGTCTGGGGTGATGTTCTTCAGTGTACTTGTGTCTAATGAGCACAGGTTGGAGTCAATAATGTTCAGCTCAGTGCTGCCCAGGGAGTTCCCAGAAGTATTCAGATACTTGGTGATGATTGCTTTGCTCTGAACAAGTAAGAAAACACTTTAAGTCAGCAAAGTATCTTTCATAATATTCTATATAACATATTTTAAGATTCAAAATCTGATGTTTTGTTGTTCTTCTGCTTTATACCTTTTCTGCCTCCCATGATCCATCTTCAGATTTCATGAGTGCTGCCAGGGTGTCAATTTTGGTGATGTTCCACCTCGAGATGTCATCAAGAGACGCCACACGAGACACTGAACCAAGTAGCTGAACGTTCTCATCAGAAACACCCGATGGATACGCCTGGCAGAACACAGAATGTAGAGTAACATATGGAAGTGTATTCAATGATGGTTATTTAATGTAAAACAAAATTATACCACCATATTTTCCTAATAATGCTAAAAATACCTGGTTGAGTTTCTTCAGAATGATTTTCTGAAAGTCATCGTCATCTACTTTCTCACAGATGGAGTAGAGATTGTCCTTCAGTACGGGTACATCTAGACAGAGATCAAATTGTGTCTGGTCGTAGCCGAAGGGGAAGGAAGCATCACTAACTGTCACCTGGGTGATGTTACCCACAGTGCATCCTTGGAAATAATGAAAATAAAATAATTCAAGTTAAACACACAAGTTGATCACTTTATATCATTCCTATGACGGTGAAGAAAACACACCATGGCTCTCTGCCTCTTTCTTTTTTACCTGCTCCTCGTTTTGTCTTGGAAGCACCGAGTTGTTTAAAGAGCCTCTTGAGCTTTTTCTTGTTCATCTTTCTTTTCCTCATTTGGGACATGAAGCTCTTAAGGAACTTTTTCTTTGTTGACTGCAAACAAACGTAGTAGAAATTGCTTTTCAACACAAAGTGGGAAATAGATATGATGTGTCTCTTACAAGGTACTTTAAAATCATGACAGTAAATGCATATGATTGGACTTCTAAAACTGGAAAAGTAGAACACATACAGTTTTGAACTTCCCCCAGATGTTTCTTGTGAAATATAAAGGTAGGATCCCAAGGTCTTCGAGTGTTTGCTTGTTCCAGGTGGTGGAAGTCCTGAAGGCAGAATAATATATATCATTTGTCTCTTTGTCTCTAGATAACAGTAGTAATGATTTGTCAATAATACAGTGTTGTATCCGATGCAGTTAAAGGACAAGGCTGGTGTTATTCTTATTTTTTTCTTGTTCCTAATAATCCTATGAAAAAACAAAACCAACACTGCGTTTGTCTGCCTCTCAGCACCACCTCTGTGGTGCTCATCCCCTTTATTCCTGCTGAAGTAGTAAATCTTAAAAAATGGGTCACACACACACACACACATATATATATATATATATATATATATATATATATATATATATATATATATATAGTTCTGAAATAATATATTTAATTTCTGAAAAGAGCTGTGCGCTGTAGTTTAGCAAACAAATGTTATTTGAACACTAGAAAAATGCATTTGCAGGAGACTACTTTTAGCATTTAGTTGTAGGTATCAAATGTAGTATTTACTGCAGTAAGATGTTGTGTCTAGGGTGTTATTACCACAAATAAAGGAACAAGTTGCAAACAGTGCAACAGAAAATTGAGATTTAAGAATTAAGATCAGATTTTAAATACACTGATATCAGAATCATTTCATTGCTGGTTTTAGTCATTTCATGACAATAAGAACAATATACTGTGTTATATATAACACCAGCGCTATCCTTTAAGTTGCAGCCTGAATGTCTCTTAATTTGATCATATTTCCATACCCGTATTTTGTTTTCCCAGACAGCAACAGCGTCTCCATGGCAGCCACCTGGCTGTCAGAGAAGCCCTTACAAGCCTTGAGTTTTTCCAAAATGACAGGATCAGAGCTCTGGATGTAAGAGCTGTCCAGAGTGCAGGCCATGTTCCCCAGCACATCCAAACTGTCTCTGCTCAGATTCACACCACTTATTCCCTAAACAAATGCAAAACACAGTATTTAGTTTAAAACTGCACCACGCATTGAAACTCAAACTCGTAGTATACATTGGTTCTTAGTTGGTATTTAGTTACACTGAAATTCCTTTACTTCCTTACTTTCAGTTTCTTCACTCACTTTTTTTTCCACATATTCAACAAACTCATTTTAATAGCACTTACCAAGCAGGATCTGGCTTCACTAAGTAAAAGTGAGTCCTTTTTCAAAATGCTGGAGGCCACAGAGAAGTCTGCAGCACCCAGTGCGGTAAAGTAGGACCTGCAATTGGCTCTTTTGACATCTTTTTTGCTGTAATAGACATTAAATGGAAAAAATAAAATAAATAAGGTATAAGGTATAATACCAGTGGCATATAAGGGTGTACAGTACAATAAATGCTCAGAGACAGACTCACTTGAAGTAGAGAAGCATGTCTGAGGGATAATCTGTGAAGTTCTGGGTGAGGTTTCCACTGAGCAGGTTGTACATGCAAGTCAGCTGGAGAAAATTATGAAAAGACACTAAATGTTATAACAGGTAAGGAGTCCACGACACATCATCATCATTCAGTTATTACATTTATGACTCTGGTATTATTCATTGAACTTATCCTACTTATCAACTTCACATAAAGGGCCACATTAATCTAATTAAGTTTTGTTTTAGGTTTAATTTAAATATACCTGTGTTTCCTTTAGCACCACCTTGGTCCTGTGTCTCCTTGGACTGCTGGCACGAATGCACCTCCTGATCTTCTTTTTTGACATTTTCCGGACTGTTGTGCAAGTGAAGCCTTGCAGCACAGAAGGAGAAAGCCTGTGGGGGATAGGGGAAAAAACCACAAAGAAATTTAATAGGCTGTCAAAAATCTTGAGAATAATTAAAAAAAAAAGTTATGGGACTTTTTCACTTACTGCTCGATGTCAAAGTCTGTGTCAGCCAGTTTCTCAAAAAACATGGTGGCCTAGAAGAACAGACAAAGCAATATAAACTACAACTTGATATGTTTATCCTAAATTTTGGTGTGACTGATGGTGTAAGTGTTGATATTTCAAAACAGGCCAGACGGAGAACTTTAGGTAGAAACAGACAACCTTGAGAACAGATCCTGTTGGCTGTGTGTGTTTTGAATAATATTGACATCATATTGACCCTGGATTAGACTTTGACATAAAGGTACAATAAATATACTAACATTTTAATACACGTCATTTCTGGCACTGTCTGTGACTTGACTCAAATAACTATTCTCAAATAATGTTTTGTTGTTCTCAAATAACTATTCTGTGTGTTTAGCCACATACTAACCTGATCTCCTGTGAAAGTCTTTTTATTAATCAGAGTGAAGTCCACAGTGTCAGTCTCTGTGAATACCAGTCGGGACGGTGGGATCTCAGTTGCCATAGTATCAGGGACATTCTTAACCACTGTAGATGGACTTGAGCTCACAGAAATAATCTATCAAGGAATTAAAGAGAGTTTAAATCAAGATAACAAGTCATCTTAACATATCTGTGTAAGTGAATACATAGAAAATGTGTATTCTATTCTGTGAAATTCTAACAATGTATGAAATGTAAGTCGTTAATGCAATGTAGTGCCAACTGAAAAATTCATAATAAATAAATAAATTGAAACTAAATGATGTATTCTTTAAAGCAGTGGTTCTCAACCTTTTTGGGGTCCTGGACCCCTGCATATTTTTGATCGACCCTGAGGACCGCCCCTCAGGGTCAATCAAAACAGATATAGATATAGGAACAAAACAGAACTTTTAAATAGTAGCTTTCAGAAATATGAATGTAATAAATCAGATTTTTTATTTTAAGTATGAAATCTCAATGAATATAATATATACTTAAGTAATAATATAATATAATAATTATGTAATTCTAAACCAGCCCAAAACACCAAAAATGGTGATTTTCATTCTTGAATATCTCGCTTCCTGTTAATTTTAGCCCATTGCTCCAAGAGACTTTTTTGTAGGTCTTGCCATGTTCTACAATTCGGCTGAGGTTTCATAACTCTGTCCAAAACTGTGGCGGGGCTGCCTCAAAGAAAAGTTCAAGGGGGCGCTATAGAGTAATTTGCCCCACCCCCTAATTAATTGTTATGCAGCTGAAATTTGCATAATATTGGCCTTAATAACCACAAGAAGTTTAGGACAGCTCTGACATAGTATATGAAAGCCCAATACTTTTGCCTGAAAATCAGCCAAAAAGTCAATGGAGTTGACTGTACCGTACGGTCAATATTGTCCGAGCTGGACATCATCTTGAAAGAGTATTTGTTTCTATCCCCACTTCGAGGCGCTGTGAAAATCACCAAATGTTGTCATGGAAATGTGTTCTGAGCTTCATAACATGAAGATCTGAGCTCAAAGGACAGCTTGGAATTCTTTTAAAGGACCATTGCAACTCAAAATGGGCATTTTCACCTGCCAAAAATTGATTGAAGGCCAAATGCAGTTAATGAAAGGTGATTTCTGCCTAAATATGACTTGATCTCATTCTAGAGCTTCATAATATAAAGATCTGAGCTCACAGGACAGCTTGGAATTCTGTTAAAGGACCATTGCAACTCAAAATGGCCATTTTCGCCTGCCAAAAATTGATTGAAGGCATTTTCGCCTGCCAAAAAATTGATTGAAGGCCAAATACAGTTAATGAAAGGTGATTTCTGTCTAAATATAATTTGATCTCATCCTGGAGCTTCATAATATAA
This sequence comes from Protonibea diacanthus, assembly GCA_028641955.1. Classification (NCBI taxonomy): domain Eukaryota; kingdom Metazoa; phylum Chordata; class Actinopteri; family Sciaenidae; genus Protonibea; species Protonibea diacanthus. Next base: position 15,572,301 of record CM053987.1, read on the forward strand.
AGATCTGAGCTCACAGGACAGCTTGGAATTCTTTTAAAACATTGAAACTCAAAATGGCCATTTTCGCCTGCTAAAGATTGATTGAAGGCATTTTCACCTGCCAAAAATTGATTGAAGGCCAAATGCAGTTAATGAAAGGTGATTTCTGCCTAAATATGACTTGATCTCATCCTGGAGCTTCATAATATAAAGATCTGAGCTTACAGGACAGCTTGGAAATCTTTTAAAGGATTCTTCTTCTTCTTCTTCTTCTTCTTCTCCTTCTTCTTTGTGTAACTGTGCTTATCATCCGCTTCGTTTGTTTGTAACAGCTTAATTTTGAGCGCTAACCTGAACCTTGCAAGCTAATGAGTTTTACCACATCAGCTTCCTGCAAATATTTTTATATATACTCAGTCACTTGAATAAAATAATGTCATTTCTATAAATGTCATAGGATATTTGTTATTTTATTTATTTATTTATTTATTTTTAAAGATATTTTATTTTCACGGACCCCTTGTAATTACACCGCGGACCCTTAGTGGTCCGCGGACCCCTGGTTGAGAATCACTGCTTTAAAGTATCTTTAACTCCAAAAAAACAAAGAAAACATAAATGAATTGAAATCTGCAAAGTTTAAATGCAAAATAACTTTTTATTTTGCTGAAATTGTAATTGCAATTGTAATTGCAATTGTATCCCTAATATACTTTGTCCTTGCTGTAACTGATGTTTAATTGTGTATTTCTTTAGTACAATATTAAAATTACACATTTACAGAGAATAGCACAGTGCACCCTGAATGGCATCTATAGAGCTTGGTGGCAGCAGCATAAATAGGATTTTAAGTGAAGATTACACCCCTGTTTACTTGTATGTGCTCTGCATAATAATACAGCACACAAGGCACCTAGTATCAAATGTCTCTTCATTTTTATCTTGGATCAGCAATGTCCCCTGGTGAGACAGGTTTAAATACTATCATGTTGTTCTGTTTGTTGTTGTTTATCCATAATACCCCAAGACAGATGTTTTTTAATAACACCTCACGATGTCCCTAAAGATGTTGACTTGAGAATTGTGGCTGTAATGTTGTGGTAGAATCAGAAATTAACTTTGTACCTTATTGACGAAGGTTTGTTGGACGACAGTTGGGGCTTGCAGCATGTTGGAAACAAAGGTGCTGCTCTGGGAGGCGATGAGAAGCCCAGAAGCCGGCATTTGTTTTATTGTCTCTGAAGGAACTCCAGCAACAAGTGTGCCCAGGGATTCCAGGGAGGATGCATTGTTGACCTGTTTAATACATTTGCATTCATCAAAATGTCTTGTGCAGTGTATCTCTATGTTATTTGTATTAAATAAAACCATGCTCAATCAAATATGGAACACTGTTTGGTGAAGCGAAATGTTTATCATTAGATGATTATCAGCCATGTTAAGTGGACAGTAAAGCCTTTACCTGGAAGCCTGAGGCAATAATGATTTGGATGATGGTGTTGGCCTGCTCTGGGCTCCAGGTGCTGACTGAACCCAGGGTGGACAAAGAGGAAATCAGTACAGATGGGGGAGCTGAAGTGATCTGGCTGCTGGTCAGACCAGCGCTGGCACTGCCCAGGGTCGCAAACGTCTCTGGTGTAATTGTCTTGATGTTGGATGCCAGAGCAGCAGATACCTATAGAATAAAATAGACCGACATATAAAAAAAAAAACATCTAAGGACATTTTAGAAGAGATTTAGGTACAGAATAGTTTTTTTGTATTGTTTTTTTTGTTTCTTTTTTATTTTTTTGTACATCCACAAAACCTTACTAGTTGTTATAAATCTTTACCTCATTTCTTCACCTATCTGTAACTAAATTTATTTCCATTTAGGGTCATGACAGACTGGATCAGATTCTACAATAAAACTGGTTGAAAGATGGCAAAAATCTTGGACAGGTTGTCAGTCCAGACAAACACAGCTTATTCTTACTTACCTGAGGACTATTTACAGTCTCCACTACAACACTGTAAAGCTGACTGACTCAGCAGACCATGTAATTCAAAACTGAACACTTCACAGAGCCCCAAAACTTAAACCCAGCCTGTCACAAAATACACTGAAACAGTCTACAGCAAAAAAGAACAGTAACTTTAATGCCATGACTGAAAGGATTAAGGATATGCAACAAAATGATTGTTTTAACCATTTAAAAACCCAAAGTTAAAAGGCCAAATTCAGTGAAGAGTGCATTTTTTGTTTTTGTGTAATAAATAAAAAGGGATAAAAATGTTTCTCTCCAACAGCATCTGAAGCTGGTACCTCAGGGTCTGCTGTTCCATTGCAGAATTTCTTTAGCTCATTCAAGATGAGGATGGTATCATTTTCATTCATAGAAGAATATGCCACACTTGGGACCTCAGAAGAGCAAAGGAAAGAGCCTGGAAGCCTAGATGAGAAATGACAAATTCAAATAACACTGAAATACCAACAGAAATGGTCTCTTCAACAGAAATCTTTATGAACAGCATGATGAACATTTACCAACTAAATAATATATAATATATGGCACAATTACATATTTTTTTTTGTCAATTTACTCACTTCAAAGGGCTGAAGGTTGGGTTGAATTGGAAAAGCTGTGAGATGTAGTAGTTGATTACATTTTCTGGGATTGCTGTGTTGTTAAAGAGCTCCAGGTTTGCTTGGTCCACCACGAACGCGTTAATCTTAAAAAGTAAAGAAACAAATTATTGTGAAAGCTATGGCTATGTCTATGCTACAAAACCCATTCCACATTTTGTTCAAGTTCAAGAACTGAAATCAGGACATACTTCACTGGTGGAGACGAAGGAGGTGAAATCATCCAGAGTGACAAATGTTACAAAGCTACCGATGTAATTGACAAACCAGGCAGTAGAATTGAGTTCTGCATCACTGGCATTGTAGCATCTGGTTCCAGAGCCTGTGGACACAGTGAAAAGCCAGAACTTTGTAAACAAAATAACCAATGAAATTATAATCGGGAGGCTACAGCCACTGCTAACAGGTTTACAATCACAGTACTAACTGGTGTTTAATAATATACTGTTATCCATGTTAGTTAAGCATGATGGCATGCATTTTCTAATGCAAGATGGGAATGTAATGAACATTTTGGATGTTTTTGATCATAAAAAATGAAAATTTGTGAAACAAAACTCAGGACCCTCCCTTGACTTTATATAAGAAACCTTAGTTAGTTGTGGAAGTATCACACAACTTATTCTGTACAGGTGGACACTTATGTCAAAAGAAACTCAATATCACGTGGTGAGGTCAAGCTGGGTTTTTGTCATGTCTTGTCATTTCCTTGTCTTCCCTGATTCCTGATTGTGTCCACCTGTTCCCCATTGCCTCCATGTGTTCATATAGTCTGCGTCTCCCCTTGTCTTGTTGCCAGTGTGTTTCGTCCCGTGCGTCCACATCAGACCATGTCCCAAGTCCACAGCCAAAGTAATTGTTTCTAGCCTGTTTTCGCCTTAGCGCTTCCTCTTATGAGAGATTTTTCTTTGTAGTTTTCATAGTTCAGCTTAGTGATTTTTAGTTCTAGATTTTCAGTTCAGCCTTTTGTTTTTCCTCCTCTGGAGTGATTTTTTTTTGTTTCCCATCCTCAGATTAGTGTGCCCCCAGTTTCAGGAGTGATTTTTAGTTTAGGATTTTCTTTACTGAGTTAAGTCATCCTCCGGCTGGAGCGTCTTTTGTTTGAGTCAGGGTTTTCATGGTCATAGATAGTTTGTGTGGTACTTCCTCCTTCTGGAGCGATTATTATTTTGATTCCTTTCATAGCCGGTTTATTTGCTCTCCTAAGAGCCGTAGTTTTCATAGCCTAGATCTTAGCATTAGGAGATTTCATAGCCCTTTTGTTTATCACTTTGTAAGAGGTGAACCTCGCTGCCACTTAATAAAGCCTGCTGTTTTTCCACGCCATCTCTGCGCCTGAGTCCTGTGTCCTAGTCTGGTCCCTGACACTCAAGCAAGCGCGAGAAATATACTCCGCTGTGCGCACTGAAAGTAAGAAAGTAAGGCTCAGCATGTGAGTATTAGATTCTTTGCTATAAAACATGAGTCTGGACTGGATTGGTAAAAATGTAATTCCTTGAATTTTGATCCATTGTGCAAAAATGCATCATACCAGTTCCCAGGTAGGTCTTGATGGTGGTGTACACATCACCCTGCCCAAACTCAGAGCTGTTGTATGTGAAGTTATTCCCCATTACAGAGACCCTATTGAACAATGGAAAATTGTGAATTATCCATCAATGACAGTCCTGTTGTCATTTAGCTTTCTGACAATGTGAAATAGGGACTTACAGTTTCTGGAAGGCGAGACATGAAGCATTTTGCACTTCATTGGAGCTAATGAGACTCTTGCTGAGGAATCTAAGATAATTCCTCAATCGTAAGTCGAACCAGGAATTAACCTCAGGTTTGCTGTTGCTGCTCAGTGCCAGAGGCCAAACACAGGGGAGGGTCACTTTCTTTACATCATCTGGAACATCCTCCTAATGTGGCATGGGTGAAAAATCTGTCATTTTAGACTGTTCATCAAATCATGTCAACATGTACTGTACATATATGGCAACATTCAGAAAGCATACTGTTTCCAGGAAGACAGGCGTGTTGTTGTAGTTGTTGAAGATGACACAGATGTCAGAACCGTTGCCAATCACATTGGGTTGACTGAGGAACTGACGCAGCTCTGAGGTGCTGATGGTACTTAAGAGCTGAAAGAAAAAAATCTTTGTAAAAATGACAGTATGCAGAAAAATATCTTGACATTACAGCTGAAACAGCCCAACACCTATTGGCATTTGCATTATAGCTATCACCAGGTTGTAACTCTTCTCTCCTCAACCTCTTGTGTATTTCACCCAGTGCATCTGTATGGGAATTATATTTTAAAAGGCTTAAGTTATTGTTATATATTACCTCTGACTCGCGTGTCTGTGGCAGAAGAGACGTGAACATGGACAAATCTGGAAAGCCAAAGCTGAGGAAAGTCTTTCTCAGATAGATGTAGAAGCTTCCACCACCATAACATTTGAGGGGTGTTGGACCTGTTTCAAACAGATGATGTCACTGTGTGCCCTTTTACAGAATAATCTCTATTATAATAATAATTATTATTATTATTATATAACTGTCAGAGAAAAATATATATACTGAAATGCATCACTTTACAGCTAATTTCATTTTGGCATATATGTGTATTTCTTGCACAAACCTTGGAGGAAGAGGAGGGTGCTTTGGTAGATCTCCCTTTGGGTGTTGTTGCTGAGTGTCAAGTGTAGTGTGTCCAGCAAAGTAATTCTAAAAATTTCAGATAAATATTAGTCTGAGGAAATTCAAAACTGAATATTATTGTAACAAGCATGACCACCGTCGCAGAAGTTCGTACATCTCTTGGCTGCTGTTACAGCTCCTGTTCTTCCCAATGTCAAGTAAAGGCGTCACCAGGCTGGGAGAGAGGTTAACCAGAAGAGGGCTCAGTCGAACTCTGAGCCACAGCAGGAACTCGGTGTCATTGATAGATTGAGAGGACAGATTCCCTCTGTCAAATACTGCTTGGAGGAGGCCAGATTTCACCTCCTCTGTGTAGTTGGCTGGATGGTTCTGGGGGAATTTTAATATATGGTATTGATAAGAGATTAAACTCTGAAATTCAGTGGTTTACATGAAAGTAAAAATGTCATGTTATTGTTAATTATCATATAATAATCATATTACCATTTATTTGTCAGTTATCTCATTATATAAATTAAAATGTTTCTTTGTTGCTTCCAACTTAAATTACAAAACTCCTTTTTGCATATATACTGTTCCTTTAAGTCTCTGACAAGGTCAGCCAGTTGAGCAGGCCTCGCTAGCTTACAAGCTAAAGATGAGAAATTAGAAGAAGACCATTCTTCTTACTTGCAGATTAGTTTAAAGCTGTTTACATTGACACGGCAGCAGGTTACTTAATTTGCTAACTACTAACCAGAAAAAAGATGTTAGCAAGTGTACTTTTTCCTGATGGGTTTGCGAGCTTGTACAACAAGAGAAGATGTGTCAATCTAGAAGACTAATTTACAGGTAACGTCCTACTCACAGTACTAGCAGTAATGTGTGTTATATATGATGATGTGTAAATATGATACAGTTTGATGAGGTGGACAAAATAATAAGCTGTCTGGTGAACACAATACACGGTAACAATACCACCAACGTAAAACCTCTTAAATGACAACTGACGCCTTTTTAAAACAGTATAACACGATGAAATATTAGCACATGACTGAGGTTGATTTACCACCTCTCTATAACCTCTGAACTGTTGGAAGCTATAGCTGCTGTTTGTGAAGTGCAAGCTAATGTTAGCTCAGTTTGTAAGCCAAGCTGACCTGACTGTGAAATCAGAGCACTGGGGGAGGAGTGTTAACGTTAGCTAGTAAGTAAGCTAATGGGGAGTGGAGCCCGTGGCTTGCTATTTCAATATTTTACAGTTTAGTTTTATAGATATAGTTATAGTTTTATAGTTTTATTTTGCTTCTTTCCTGTTTGAATTATGTTTCATTATTACGACTGTGAGGTAAAATTACTGTTTTTGTCAATGGAGGGCTGTGGGCTGCAGTGCACATGTGGTTTGGTCTGAGATGCTGGTACTCAAACGCAACACCAATAACCTTAAATCAAGGTAGTATTTATTGAGTCGTTGAATAGAAGTGTTGAATTAGACTGCACTGATTTTCACTAGATGCACACAATAAGCAATAATAAGTATGATATCACACAAAATGAGGGCAACAACCAAAGTCAAGTATAAGTGAGCAAAGTGCAGATGTTGTGCAGATGAAGTTTACCTGAATGGCTGGTGAGACTATGTCGAAGAAAGCACCAAAGTCACCAGGTTTGATGACTGTCATTATTTTTGTTGCATCTTGCTTCCTTCTTAGCTGTGATGGGGTTCCTGCAAGCTGGGCCAGCTGACTGAAAGTGAGAAGATCTGCAACCTCCACCTTAAGGTGACAAACAGCATTCCAGTATGTGAACACAAAAACAGTGGAATCTACAGTAAAATGGCAGCTGTACACTGAGGTGAAGCACTGGACCTCCTATAATTTCCAATAATTAGCGAACTAATTAGTGGACTTTGATGGAAGAAATTTAAACGCACTCCAATATGTTGGGTTCTAAGCATACGCAGTTCGTATATGTACTAAATATACTTATTATACTATATATACTTAATCGTAAAATAATGTGTGATATAGCAGCAGAATATACACCTTGGTGCTTAGAGAGGATCTGAGAAAGAGAAATGGTGAAACAGTTTTTACAGTTAATATTATATTATTGTTATTATCTTAGTAGCACATGGTAACAATCATGACATATGCGTGTTATAAAACTGACTAAAAGGCAACACTTACTCCAGTGAAATTGTTCTTCACGGTCAGAAAATCTGCATAGGAGGCATGCACACGGAACCGACCAAAGTTGTCTTTAAGCCAGCGACTGTCATCATTTACAGAGTCAATACAGGAGAGACCTAGGAATGAAAAGATTGAATCTTTAAAATGTAAATTTCATACCAAACAGTAATTTAGACACACTTACAGTACAGAAGCACAAGCAAATATAATGTTATTTTATTACGCTATCTAAGTTACCTGAGGAAGAGTGTCTCCTAAGATAGTCCATTATGAAGGTGAAAACCTGTTTGGTCTGCCTCACAGAGAGTTGCGGGAAAACACTGTCGCACCCCTTGACACTGCGAAGACAATCAAAATTCTTCCACTCACCAAAACGTGTAAGACAATGTTTTCATTCTCTGTTTCCATTCCCTTTAAACGTAGTCGAAATGACTAGGAGAACTCACATTTCTTGATAGGAGTCACAGCTGATATTTCCTGGAATAATTCCAAATGTGTGTGACTCAATGCTTGGAAGGAACAGAGGTAGGTAGACTTGGAACCACAACTTAACTCCCTCAGCATTTAGCATGGATAGTTTTGGTCCAAGTGTCATTAGTGTCACATTTAGGATGGTGTCACGCACTCTTGGTTCAATGGTTGTCAGGTTTTTCTAGAAAACAAAAATGAAGAAAATTGTCAGTTTGTTTTCAATTTTAGTGAGAAAAATTAAAAGTGTAAATGTGATTTGAGATACACACCTCTGCAGCACCACTAACAAATCTGTCAAAGAAAGTGTCAAGGTCTTCCACACTGGATGATGCAGTATGTTCTGTAAACAGGAGTCTCACGAGGGTTTCATTTGACAAATTGTTTGGTTCAAGAAGCAATTCAGCTTTTTGGCTTGAAGAAAGAGAATCTAGTACTGTCACCTAAAAGAGGGATGTAAGACAAAACATATTCAACATATATTGTTCAGTTCAGCAAAGTCACTACAAGGTACTAAGTAGTTTACTAAGTAGTAAACTAGTACTTTTAACCTCTCTCTTATTCTTTGTACCCCAAAGAACCCAAACAGAGCTCTCTTTTAGGGCTGTGCATACTTGATAACACATTCTTAGAGATCCACACACTGACATTTGCAAATGAAATCTATAACTGCAGTTTTCCAATTGTGCATTCCTGTTTGTGTTTCCAACACATTTGAATTGTGAAGACCAGCTAAATTAGACCTATATTGTTTTTTTTTTTAAAAAGAAGAATTTAAAACTAAAATCTCACACGAAGGGAAAGAGCAAGATAGCCATCCGATCATTCTTTGTATGTACTTGGATAAAATTCATTTGGATATCATGATGAAACTACTTTTTCTGAAATGTTCCAGATAGATGTATGAATAAGATTAATACATGGATGAATATATGAAAAATATAATACAGCCCTAATGCTGTGATTGTATACAATCAAGAAGTCCAAGAAAAGGTACAATGGTACAGTAAGTTGAGCTCTGCCCTCTATAAAGCGAGAAAAAGGTTGAAGTACATTGTGTTGATTGTGTTTGATTGAATTCAATGTTCAAATAATTCAGTTGAGTAAAAGGTGTTTCATTTTAAGGTTAACTAGTAGTGAAATGTATGACTTACCCCAGAGATGTTGAACAATTTGAGGTCAGAGTATGTTGTGAATTGGGAAAATGGGCCAAAGTTTACGTCAAGCCACTCGGCATCAGTCTGAATTTCCTGCCTGCAGGCTATAAGGCACATAGATGGATGTTAGTGTACGTACCAATGAGCAAGCATTGATTTTCATTGATACACATGAAACAAGACAAGTGACAGTTTTTTATANTTTGGGTGAAATATAAGTCAATTTTAAAGTTAAGCATTCACCTGCTTGCTGATGACTGTAAAAGCCTGGAAAAACATTTTGAGCTGCTCATCATCATGGGACTCCATCAAGGTACTAAACACCTCCCTCACAATGACCTCATCCCCAGACTGATCTAGGATCAGCTCAGCCTTCTGGTTTGTTGAGAGTTGATCCAAAGCCTCTTTCTGTGAAAATATGAAAATTTTACTCACACCTAATTATCTTTGAGAAATAAATATAAACATTTTGTTGTGTTGAGAATCATGTTAGTATTATCTTTTACATTCAGAATTCATAAAAAGTATACATTACTTACTGTAGAGAAATTGCTGTTCATTTGTCTAAGCTCTTGTACACTTGCAAAGATTGAAAAATTTCCAAGGTTTTTCTGCAGCCATTCTACACTTCCATTAGCATTTTGTGTGCATCCAGGATCTGTTAATTATTTTAAAATCAAACAAATAAACCAAATAATCTGTGAGTCAGAAACCATCTCAGAGTTTTCAGTGTACTTAATCAGGAATAATAATGTGTATTAAGGAATTATTTTCTTGATTGACACATTGAGCACTTATTGTTTTATTTTACCTGGTAAGTTCTTTCTTGATAGGTAGATTTGAATGAAGTGTGTATAGATTTGTTTCCTTTCCATTCTTTGCGACGTCTCCAGTCGATTGCTTATTTCCTCAATCCTTGAAAATACATTTTCATTATTGTTTCGCTCAAAATAAACATCAATATCATCCATTAGACAGGAACATACAGTAGTCCCCATCAATCATCTTCTTGTTTGATGGGTTTCATCAAACAAGTGCTAACATGTATTTTTTCACAGCAAGCTAATATGTTAAAGTCCATGTAAAATAAAAATACATATCTTTACTGAGTTTGTCAGACTAAAGAAGAAAGTGTTATAAACAACCCAGCCAAATTTGAATGATTAAAAATATTGACAAGTTGAATGAAATTAGTCAAAATTGGATAAAAATGAGCAGTATTCTCAGCTCCAGGACTGTGGGGGTGTGTAAGCTGAAGGTACTGAGGCCATGCCCACTTGTGGTAGCAGTCAAACAGTAATTTTGAAGTGACTGAAACATGTCTGATGAGTTGAGAAAATGACATGACCAACTTTGAAATAGTCTGAGTGAGATTAATTAATCTCTCTGTTACGGGTGCAACGGTATGCTGAGGGTGGCCATCGAGTCACCCTTAAGGACTGCCCAAAAATCCTGGACTGAAAACTGGTGAAAAACTGTCTTAACCTCTAACTCCAAATTTCAGTAATATATCGTTTAAAGTCTTGTCACATGTTTTCAGCAACTATTTTCCAACATATTTAATGTATTTTGAAAGAAATCTCAGAATTGCCTTTTTGCAGACTTTAAAACAACAAGCGTAATAGCCAGATGAATGCATTCTGTCCCAAACACATTTACCTAATTGGGGTTTTGGAAAAGTCCATGCACCATGCCAAAATCATTTTTTACTTGGCTCAACATACATCACATTTATACATAAGTGATATACATACATTACATACATACATTACATACATACATTTTCTCTTATGATACTAAACAAGAGCAGACCGAGGTCCAAGATGACAAATAGTCATGTGATGCACTGTGAATCTCCGGTACAAGATTTGCACCTGACCTGACAGGATTTTTTCAGTCCAGTCCAAGCCTCAGTATATTTTTAGAGGTATACGTACTCACTGAGAAATGAAATTTACAATAACTATAGATAAAATGGTCTTATTACAGATCAAAGTTCACTTGCTCATTATGATAGTCTTTTATAGTAGAGTGTATATCCCAGGATTATACTTTATATAATACTTTCCTATTCTTTTTCTCCATGCGGCCCTGGTATGAAATACTGCTGCATAATTTTATGCAAATTTGCATAAACCGGATTGTATTGCAAGTATTAGAAAAGACCAGATTATGGTGCTAGATGAAAAGCCAGGAAAAGCCAAGGATCAGGAAAGTTCACAGAGACCATGTACATCACCAAATTACATGCAATTCCATGCAACAGATATTCCACTGTGAACCACACATGTTAACCTCTTGGTGGCACTAAAGGAAAAATCAGAGGATCACTAAAGTCACCTAAGCCAGTGTATTTTTCTGTAACGTGCCAAGTCAGAGGCCAATGTTACTAATCTGCTAACAAAATAAAGGACCAAAATTGTATGTCAGTAAATTAAAAAATTAGTTTTTTCATTACCCTTTTTACAGTTAGGCATTCATCTAAATGTATCTGTAAAATGGAACTGAATTCACTTACAATTCTTGGAAAGAACTGCAGCTGAAGTTCTGACTGCTCAGTTGGATCAGGAAGTTTTCATTGACATGGGTCAAAAGAGGAGCCATCTTCAGTGAGAACCACAGTTTGATGAATCTTGGGTCACTCTGGTTACCCATTCTTAAACTGTCCAAGACACCAAATATGTCCAGAACACTGAATCTTGACTGATTGGTGCCCTGTTAAAACACAAAGTTGCAAAGCTACATGAATCTCGTCAAGTTAATAAGTATTAAATAATAGCATAGCCCCAGCACCAAATATTAAAACATAGGATTAGAACTTGTTTTAATATATATTTTAGTGCAGTACTTTTGATGACGTAACACTAAATCCATCCAAAGTTATTATTAACATTTTCTAATCCTGTGAAAGACTTCCTTAAAAACATGTTTGCAGCACTAGGTAGGCTTAGATATATAGCAATTTAATTTAAGATTTCTCACTTATGGGTGTGAGTATACATTAGATGTGTTCACATGATGTACTCAAAAAGATAAAATTTGATGCCATGGCATGAACATGTAATAATTACACATTCATTAGATCATCATTAAATTGAATTCCAAAAAAAAATTACATCATCTATGACAAAAAAAAGTTAACTTATATACCAGGTCAAAGAAGACTTTTAAAGTTGACTCCACAATCTGTCTGAGACTTTGTTCCAACTCTCTGGATTTGTCTTCTGATAAGCTCACATTTCTACCAGTTTTACAGGATAGCTCTCCTGCCAGTGTGTCCACTGCAGCGGATATCTAGAGAGAGCAGAGACGGATGTCATAACAAAATGGGAGGGTGACTGGAATGAGTTTTTGTCAGCAACTGAACACAAGGTGGTGTAATTTATCAACACTACTCAACGGTGACTTTCAAAAGTTAGATTATCAATTATTGTGTCTACAGGGTATTTTGAATTTACCATGAATGTAAATTCTGACTTACTCTGTTACTGGCATCTTGTAGATTTTCTGCACGGCAAGTTTCTTGGAAACTGCTGATTGGAGTGGCAACACTGTTTTTAGAACACAATTCAATGGTGAAAAAAAAATTAAATTTAACTAATTAGCTAATTAAACTAAATTAATTTAGAATTTAAATGAAATACTGGGCGGTGAATGTATTAGATTGTAACAAACAGTTTTATTAGATACTGACCTGTTTTCAGATGTAGTAGGACCTGGCCCTACAAATATCAAAATATAAATGACTGCATAGAATTCACACACTCCAAAATTAGTAGTATAAGTTAAGAAAAAAAAGAAAAAAGGTTTATTCTTACCAGATGTCGTGTTTGGCTGAAATACAAAATGAAGGCATGTGTATTCAGTATTTTGAACAGATGACACATAAAACTGAGTGTAAACTGATTACATTTAATGCTATAATAAAAGTAAATGGGCTTACAATTGCAGAGACGAGTGTTGATAAACACACTGAGAGAATGAAAGTCAAACATTTTTAATTAATATAATTGTCATGCATACTGGGAAAAAATAATGGTCCTCATCTAAATTTGAAAGAGTGCAAAAAGGGGGACACTTACCGACTGTGAGTGCTGAGATTAGCAGAACTCGTGATCGAGTTCTTGAGCCACCCATTGTGAGCATGGTGCTCACTCTTTCATTTATCCACCTTAAACGATCTTCAGTTTATTTATTGGATATTTGCTGGAAAATAATACTAGAAAAATGGAAAATAATATTTTTTTATCTCTCTGTTGTGATAGAAAATTAATAGTCTATACAACCAATTTAACTTGTAAACTTTGTTTCAAAAGAACAGAACTTGAATGCAGAGAGAAGCATGCATCTCCACATTTAATTTGAAACTGCAACACAGCCCTAGTTTTGTTTGCTAATATTTAGAGAAAACATTCATAGCAATGAAATATTAGCAATGAAATATGAAATTACAATAACTATTTCAGTTCACAACAGCAGCTTTAGGGAACAGTAGAATATTAAAACCAGAGTATGTCAGACAGTAAGAAAAGGCATCTATACTAGGTTGAGCTCACCTCTCTATCACTCCTTTGCTCTGTCAGAGAAATGTGAAGATTGTGATCCAAGGTAAAGCAGGTATATTCTGGGAGTGGCAAACAAATCATAGCAGAACTGGATACAAAATGAAGTTGAAACAAAAGCATGCAAACAATGCCCTGAATGTTTTGTAAGAGGGTGGAGAATTCCACTTCGATAAAATAAGGTCTGTGTGACTGACTTTTGTTATATAAATAAACAAACTAAGCACAGAAATCATGGCCATTTATTATTTATTATTTTAATTTGTGCTTTTCAAAACAGCCATTATAACGAATAATGCACAACATCTGATCTGCCACCTCTATAGTTTTATAGTTATGGTTAAAGTTGGGAAACTACAACTAGAGATCGTGATCATTTCTTGCTGGGAGTATCTTTAGTGTCCACTCATTTTCTCTCTGTCTTACATCTATCTGACAGACCATATACAAAAAAAAAATGCTTCTGAATGCCCATCAATGGCTGGCTAATATTTAGAAACTAAAGGAGGATTGTAGCTGCTGTTGTGCTGCTGACCTGCTGTATTGAGGTGTGGCTGCACCTTAGTCATGCATTGTGGATAGGGTCCCAAGGTAAAAATAAGAACACTGAAACACGACTGCTGAGAAGCACCTTATTCAGCAGCATACTGCTAGATGGATTTGTAAGGAACTTTCTACTCGTCATTTATAATACTTTAAGTACTTTAGTTGCCAAGCAGGGACATTGGAACACCCATAAAAGAACTATAGCCCCTACATGATGTATGACAAAGTATGAAGCAGTCTAAAAGCAAAGGAAAATTTGAATGCTTTGATATTTACAAAGGTAAACCTTAAGCATCTTGTGGTCCCTAATTCAACTACTACAATGCACAATCTTCAGGAAAATCTTAACTTTGATCTTTAGGCACCACAAACATGAATTAAAGGGTTCTGTGTTGCTATGCAGTCCATGAATATTTAAGGGAGGTGAACATAATTTGAAATCTCTGCAAACATGTTAATTCATTAATAATCATGCCATTCAAGATGGTGTACAGTAAGCCAAGCAAAGAGTTGATAGCTAACAGGCACAATTTCAAACTAGACTATCAGAGTCTAGCTAGCATGATTGCTGATTGCTGCACTGCAGCTGGATCATATTTAAGCCATACATTTCAAATTCCAATCAAACACAGATCAACTGTACTTAAGATCATTGTGTTGACATGTACTGTACAGTTTATGAGTTATTGAGTTTTAAGAAATACAACCCCTTGAGGCCCATTTAGTCCCACAGCATTTACAACTCAGCACTATACAGCCAAAACTCATTCAAATATCAAAATGCTTGGTACGGCAGCACTGATCAACTATTAATAAACTCATTAATATGACATCTTCATGTTATGATTTAAGTACCAAAATGCATTAAAGTCTAATGCAGAAGCCATTCACTACCATAAGTCATTAAATACATAAAGGTAAATGACATATTACAATTGGAAGTAAACCAATCAGCATCAATGCAAACAGCAGTCACACATTTTTTCTTTATTAAATAATTGTGCGGTTAAAAATAACCTGTTAAGTGAATAGACTTCTTCGTAGCTCTGCCCTGTGTTCACTGTTTAACTTTTTCTTTAATGATTAATTCAAACTGATCAGCCTTTTCAATTCACTGACACATAATTTAGTTAATGACGTATTCCTGCCTCCAGAACAACTCAGAGAAACACAGCATACGAAAGGAATCTGCTCCAAGGCTATGCTGATTAAAATGGCACAGGAAACACTGACTCAGCCAGGTTGATGAGTTTTAGCATCTTGCTGCGCCTACTGTATATAAATGCCTACATGTACAGGGACAGTAGTACAGCTCAGTGCAGCATCTGTCATCTGTGTAACCCTTAGGCTAGAAGTTTATGGCAACAGATGTCCTACCTGAGCAAGGGACATTTTGCTAATCTTTATTTATTACAACAAAGTGGCTGGTTAATTGAATTTATTCAGAAAGACAAAATGACTTAAAGTAGATATGAGTAGAAACTATCTCATAGGAGCCTAGTTGTGTAAAAAAACAACCTTTGAAATTTGGAAACTCATCAGAAGCATTTAAAAAATGTCTGTGCCATGATTTAGCCATTTGTCAGAAGATTCAGATTTCCACTTCATTTAAGATATAGAATCCTTTTATACTTTTATACATCCTTTTAGACCAAAGACATTCCCACTTTTGGCCCCAAGAACTTGTTAGGTTAATTGCATGTTACTAGTATTTATTTTAAAACTCCATGTGGAGGGCAATACACAAGTTCATAAAACAAAAGACAGGTTTAGTTCTTCAACAGGCTAAGTGAGTTAAAGTTAAACTAACTTGCGTATCGACATTTAATACACCTGTCAGCATTCCACCATGGCACCACCTTGACGTTCGTAAATAGGGCACACCCCAACATTAAAACTGCAGTCAGACCAGAATGGGTTACAGTGATTATGTGTGTAGTTATTGTGAGGTGATGACTAATTTAGATAACAATAACATATTTTCCCAGGTGTCCCTGACCTATGACACCAATGAGAAACAAAAGCAACAGAAAACAGAATGACCTATTCATAGGAATACAACATATTCACATATTATAAAAGTTGGGCAAATAATATATTCCTGAAAAGAAATAACATTGAATCCATTTAAAATATCCAATTCTAAATGTAGATGTTTACATAAATATCAAATTGCATAAGTGCACAGCACTGTACTGTTCTGTTCAATCAGAATATAAAAAATCAAAATGACAAAAAAATGTTTTCCATGGTTTATTATGAATCCATGCTGTGCAAAGAGTCCTTTTCAAGATTACATATTTAACAAAAAGCTCATAATATTTCAGTAACTATGGAGAGACATCACATTTATCCCATTTTGAAAACATATTTCTAGTTGAGCTTGGGCCTCTGTGGACACAGTGGTCTATGGAAACTCACATACCTATCTAGGAAGCATATCATTAGGAAACCAATGTTATAACTAGTATTGTGATGAAAACCTCAGAAATAATTGTGGTTCAGGTGCTCACCAAGTCTATATGGCCACAAGTCTATAATTGGACACCTAGCGGTTTGAAAATGGCAACTGTAGCACAGAAGATGCAGTTGTAACGCTGATAGACCTCAGGCTGAGAGTACCTCTTCTGAGATTTTATATCTGCATTCAACATGATTCAATTTACTCTTGCTGCTTTATCTTAGAGTGCACATGTTGAGTGCAGTGTGGAATCAGTGCATGGGTACAGTTGTCTCTCTGTTCAGCTTAAAGGCTGACTGGCTAGACTCCCACATACTGCTCAAAGATTGTGGGGCAAATGCGTCAAGTTTTCAAACTGCGTGAACTAAAAAAAAAATGTTGTCTCTGGCTGGTAACTACATCAAATCAAATCAAATCAAATTTTATTTATATAGCCCAAAGTCACAAAACACAGTTTGCCTCAGAGGGCTTTACAATCTGTACAGGGAGTGACACCCTCTGTCCTTAGATCCACGAGAACCTGCTGGACGAGAAAGTACAGAAACTCCGGGGAAGAAGTTTAGTTAGTAACATACATTGACGGTAATGGTGATGGGGGGAGAGAGAGAGAGAGAGAGAGAGAGACATCAGACTGCTCTCATAATTTATTTGAAGCATGTCAGCTTTTGCTATGAAATGGAAGACTTCAAGTCCTATAGGCTAGACCAAGTAGATTGTGAAACCTTTTTGTTTCTTAATCTCTTAAACTGTAAAATCAGAGTTTGGGTTTTCATTAAGCCTCAGTATACCTGCGTAGACATCCACTTATTTGTAATGTCTGATATTACTGTTATGTTTATAGTATATGTTGTGTTTTGTTATGTATGTGAAATGACAAGAACATTTTTCTGATAATAAAAGAGGCTCAGGCAGCTTTTTGGGGACATTTTTGTACCAGCATTTTGATGCTGCATCTGTTGTTCACATCCTATCAATTCACTGTATTATTAATTCATTATTCATTTTATATATTAGATTAGATCTATATTATATTCCTTCTTTTCTTTGCAAAACAATGATTGTTTGGTGGACTGCAAAGTGAATTATTAATGAGGTTTATGCTGCATGAGGGTTTGGTGTATTCTAAGTATCTCCTTAGTATAACAAAATTCTTAATTGCAAGTCTGTAATGGGACACAATCTCCAGTCTCCTGCATGAAAGTACCCCAACTGTAATACCCTTCCTTTCTGTTCCAACCCCTAGGTCCAAAGAAATGCACCTTGTGTAAACCAGAAATTCTAAATTTCCTCTGGGGCTTAAAACCATTTGTCTGTCTGTGTCAGCCCTGCAGTAGACACCTCCAAAAAGTGAAAAAAAAAAAAAGCAGCACCTGAAACGGATGCAAGGATAAAGAATTGATACTGTCAGAAATTCAAGACTGAAATTCTACCACTCCACGATGACTCATTAGATGCACACTACAGTCTCAGTCCTGCCAAAAAAAAAAACAATGTTCAATGCAAAGAACTTTCTGAACCAGAAACACATGCCACTGTACAACTGTGCATGTAAAGGGATTAGCTTCCAGTGAAATAGGAGGAGCCCATAGACCTGTCACCTGTCAAGCTTTCTGGCATATTCCACCACACCTTTGTAAGAACCACGCTGTTTGAGTGCTCCAGAACTTGATCTGCATGTTTTTGTTTGCTGGCTGTAGCTCTTGCCCTACGTCAGGGTGGACCAAGGCCAAAACAATAACCAAAACAATTCTACCTGGGAAAATAAATCACTTACATCAGAAAAGAAATGACAATAGACTTACCTCCCTAACTAACAACATGACTGACATCTTCATGTTATGATTTGAGTACCAAAATGCATTAAAGTCTAATGCAGAAGCCATTCACTATCATAAGTCAGTAAATACATAAAGGTAAACAGTGATGAGAATAACAGCACTATAAATAATGACAGTTTGGGTGCTCCAGAACTTGATCTGCATGTTTTTGTTTCTTGGCTGTAGCTCTTGCCCTACTAAAAAGAAAAGCTTTCCCAATGGCAGAGAAACAATCAGCATGGAGTTTACAGTACTGAACATTGCCAACTGGTCGAAGCAAAAGATGTCAAGATTTTGTCCTGCATACATTTAGACTTAAAACAAGTTTTTAACTTTAATAAATTGGGATAACATAAGCAGAACAAAAGCAAACTAGTATTAAAGCCAATGTGAACTTGAGCCTGGTTTAATGACTCATGATTCATGATTTTAACAACACAAGCCTGAGACATTAAAAATTACATCAGTCCAAGATGGAGGTGGCTTCAAAACGTCAGACATATTATAAATATAATATGAAGAACTACGTATTACACTGGAATAATCATTATCATCAGCTTGGGAACGTACCTTGAGTGTTGATTGTTGTGGTTCAGTAATAATTTCTATGACCTTTGACTCTGACATCATAGAGATACAGGAATTTGCACTGGTGACATAAGGCAGGGGTCTCAAACATATGACCTGGGGACGAAAAGTGGCTCAGCAAAAAGTCCAATCCGGACCATTGGACTTCGTATGAAATTGCAGATTCCAATTTTTAAATAATAGTTATACTAAAAATAGCTCTCATTTTTCTTCCTCGTATTTGAATGAGATCTAATATGCTGTCAATCTTGCTGTCATCTGTAGCATTATGGCAACATGTTCAGATGCAGTGTTGACATAAATAGTCAAGTCAATTTGGCAGTAAGGTAGGTAGTAGGTCGTTCTAAATGTCCTTTGTCTGTCAGTCAAATGTCAGTTGCTGCTTGCTTTCAAGTAGACTCTGGTGCAGTTTGTTTGTGTTGTGAAAGCAAATGGAAAAACAGCCACAGGATTTGTTTTGATGGTTATGTGATTTCAGAAACTAAACTACAATTAAATTGATCATGGACTTTTCAGGAAGTGATTTTTAATCAATCTGTATAAGCTATGTATTGACAGTAAAAAGTCCAGTGTTGTGCTTAAATCCTACTCCATATATGTACTTGGTAGTTCATTATATCTATTAAAATGCGTGTGACATACCAATCCAACAATAATACCTCCCTAGTCATTATTCATACTTTTTTGTTTGTTTGTTTTTGGTAATCTTGTTTTGCCCTCCTTTTGATTTCACTAATGCCAGTCTAAGGACTTGGAACAAGGATTTCCTTTATAGTCATCTATGTTTAAACTAGCCTCATAGTCTAGAAAGAAAAGCATGATACAAAAAACAAAGAGAGCGCACCAATTAGAGAGTTAGGATAACTGCACTTCAAACAGAGATCTATCTAATTTGATCTAATTTGCTTAATCTTTAGAGATGTGAAACATGTGAAATTAGTCCTTCAGTGTAATTCCCAGGGAATACAATAGAGGTTTAAGGACTTTAATCTGAATGAGCATTCAATATATGTACAATCTAATCTGGCTCTAAGGTTACACTGCAAGGCAGACAAGTAAGTCAGTTGTGTAAGGTTAGACATGTATGACTCATTTGGCCAGATTTAAAAAAAAAAGAAAGGTGTTTCTCTAATGTCACAGGTTAACCAGCAGCTCACGTTGTTGCTGCACTCCTTGGAAATAGCCTTTTTGAAGTAAACAAAATATAACATACAATATTTTTTTCGTATGAGAGCTATCACAGTGTCACAGTGATTTGTTCATTAGTTGGTGTGGGGTGTTTTGATGTTTTCTGAAGCTGATGTCAAGAACACCATAGTCATGTTCAGAGCAGTAAAAGCTGGCGTGAGAAAGTCTTTAAATAAAGTATTGTACTGTAATCATGACAAAAGGTGCTTTGATTTACAGTTTAGTGTGTATATATTTTTATTTCAAGAAATTCAACTTACTGCAGTGAACGAGAGAGAATAAGTCAGCCAAATGTAAAACAGAATATTAGCAGGTACAATGAAATACTTTTGAAAACAAAGTTTTTAATTTTAAAAAAGAAAATCAATAAAAGTCATGAAAAATAAAGAACAAGAGAGCAAGCATAGGAATGTTTCCCTGAGCTTGGTTATGATGCTTGACTATGAAGCATTTCTTGATGTGCAGTGTCATCAATAATTACTGACGAGTCACTGAAAGACAAACAACAGGATTTTTTTTAGCACCATGTTGATTAATGACTCAGCCAGTCACATTGCCACAAACACCTGAACACACCTGAAAACAGTCGAAGAATTAACACAAACTTTACGAAATTTGAGACAAAACATTGTCCTCACTGTGAACACCCAGTTGTCTGCATGGATCTTATCAACATTGTGCAGATTTTAGATTTTTCTATTTTATAAATAGCTGCTTCAAAGGTCAAACTTCTTCAAAACCTGTTGTATATGTGAAAAAGGTGAGGCATTAAAGTGAATAACTAGGCGGGGTTAATTAATTACAGTTTACTAATTGCTCTAAGACTTTGACAAACTGTCAAATGGTTCCCATCCTAAAGGACCTGTATTCCCAATATTGGGAATATATAATATATTTCATGTTGAAACATTTTCCTTTCTCCATTAGTGCCAGCAGGTAGCAGTAAAGCTCCAGTCAGACAAAAACACTATACTACTGAATGCATGTCCAAGGACAGATATGTGGAGTCACATCTGTGGTTTACCAACAAATCCTTCCAAGGTCTGTACATGATTGTATATGTTTTACTATGCAGCAGTCCATACAATCATCATATGCTCTTTACCAGTTGACTGTGGAATCTCCCTTTCATATTGAACTGCTCTACAAAGACAGTATGCCATTGTCATTACAAACAAATGTTATGTAACAAATCCATGGTAGAAATAGTTGACGTACCTGTACATTGTGGGGGTTGATCGCTCCATCGATTTCCCTCACAAACTATTGAAGCGGCACCCCTTAACTTGAAACCATGGTAACAGGAGTACAGAGCAACCAGTTTGCCAGATGTAGAGGACAAAATAAAATCCCCATTCTTTATCTTTCTTGGGGTGCCACACTTTTCTAAATCTGGAATGGAGTGATAAAAGGTTTTCATATTTGTGTTTTGCAAAACAACAGAATTCAAAGAAACATGTACGACCTTTTACAATATCAGAAGCAGGACTAGCACAACAGTTTTTCAAGCCCACCTTGACTTTTCTCCTCTCTCCAAGCTTCCAGATCAATTGACGGTATATGATCACAAGAGATGTAACCAGATGGGTATTTACTGAACCTAAAAGAATCAGGGTGGACTTCTTTTATGTCGCTGTTGTCACAGATGATCCGAGACAGAGAAGCTTTCAACAGTTCAGTCTTCTGTTCCTGGGTGAACATACCTTCAGCCTCCCACCAAAACCTAAAAATTGAAAACAGTTCATCTCTCCATTTAAAATCAAAGATTTTGACAAATAAAGTCCTCAAAGAAATTTTGTTTCTTGTGTAATCATTTTGTTTAATTTTGATGATTGTTAAATTTAATACAATTTACCTATCACCATCACGAAGCGCTTTCATCTGCTTTCCAATTAGACAAGAAAAGAGGGGACCAGTTCTTGCACCCGGCAAGAAGTTTTCAACAAGCCCGCCAAGCCACACATCGATATTGTTGGGATGTTTGTATACTTCGAATATCTTCTCAGCGACCTTGTAGTCACTCACAACCTCTTTGAAATCATCCAGTGTCTTAATGCTCTTCAGTTCACAGAACAATCTCCAATCATTGTATCCTGAAAAGTAATTTCAGTACAATATGATTCAATTGTAAACCTATTCATGCATTTCTTATCCGAAATCAGTTCAAGTTTCAATACTTGTGAACATACTTTGATGTCTAAAATCAGAGAAGTTCTCTTTATACTACTGTTAGCTAAATCAATTTTAATCAAAGTCAGCCTAATTCTTTCTGGTAGTTCTGTAATTGCACACATGTTGTCCTCTCAAATTAGTGAACCCTACCAGACAGTGACACCTTGTTTGGAACTGTTTGACAGACAGATGTTATTGTAAATGTATGAATGAAAGAATGAATGAATGAATGAATAGGCTTAAGTGTGTTGACAAAGGTGAGAGCATGCAAACTTGTATTTTAAACTCCACAGGGCGTTGTTAGTTGCTTGTCACTGTAATTTCACAGGCTTAACTGTATGCATACTTGCCTGGAAGAGCGTGATCTCGTCCTCTTTGCAGGTTCATTGAAGCCAGGTCCATGTGCTGTGGCACGCTTGGGACGACCAACTTCTCTGTTAGCTCCTCTGTCAACACCATGTTTGCAGCTGATGCTGCAGTTCCAATTATACCTCTCAGGATTGGTTCAATTCCACCTAGACACAAAAATAGCAAGATACAGCTTCTTCTTTTTTTTTTCTGTCGGGCACAGGAATACTCAAAGTGCACATAACAAGATAATAAGCTTCCTGTTAGCATTTAATATCTGAACATTTGGACCATAAAACGAAGAGACTGTGTAAGTTGATGTCACAAAATTGCAATCGGCATGTTCTTTTTTTCACCAGTCCAGTTTTCCTGTAATCCCTTATTCCACACAGATAGGATAGTGTTGGTGAGCACAGTTGTTTTGTGAATGGTGTGCTTTTTTATGCCGTTCAGAAAACAGGTTTGTATATCACTCTTAAGCTTGGATTTGCTGCTTCCCCTGGGCTCACTGGGGTCCAAACAATTTCATTTGAGCAAACAGGATGAGTAGACTGTTGGGGATGAATACGCTGTTTATCATAATAACACATAGTTTCATAAAAGCAATACATACTGAACACATCTTTGTGTATCGCTGAAGCAAAGTGAAAACTCGATCCACGGAAAGTTGGCAAAGGTCGGTGTTTAAGGTTGGGTAATCCATTTAAATGTGACCTTAAGGCTAATAATGACCAATGTATTCACAGAGATAGAGAACAGAGACATAGACATAGACATAGACATAGAGAGATAGAAGGATAATTGTGTGTAGGTGTGTATGCGCGCGGGCACTTTTAACCTATCCTTTCATAGCTAAGACAGCTATACTTAAAATGCTCCAACCTTCACCTGTGGTTGTGAGCTTATGTCAGTGGAAAGAATGGGATCAAGGAAACAGCCAGCAAGACATTTCTCAGGATGGATATTGGTCCCACAGAGTAAGGAGTTCATTGATTTAGGAAGGACTTGTTCGGGAAAAGACAGAACTTTGGATCTAAGAAGAGAGGTCGGAACAATGTCAAGAGAAGTGGAGGAGAAGCGCATCTCAGAAGCAGAGGGGGTTCTTCCAATGAAATTAAGGTGACTCAACAGAGAAACATGGGCCAGACAGTCAATCCCAGGAGCTCCAGAAGATAATATTTTAGACCTTATATCACTGACCTTATCACAAGGAACAGAAACATTTGACATTCATCATTTGAAAAGGCCGGTGCAGGAAGAGGGACAGGGCTCACCAGTCTATTGATAGTATGAAACAGGGCTCAGGGACTTACTTATTGCAATCAATTAACTCAGAAAAACTTCACTTTCATATAAAAAGTAGAAAGTAGTTCCTCTATATGATCAAATTAAACTCCAAACTCTAAAATCCAATTTGGTGTTTTTCCACCCACGCTCAACCATTCTGCACTCTCTTTTAAGAAAGTGTATGTCATTGATCATCCAGGAAGATGAGTTCACAGTATAAATTTATTTATTTTTAAAAGGAGCGACGACATCTAGGGTTGACAGACAAAGCTTATTAAACGAACAGACAAAGTCACTGATCTGAGTAGGGATAGCCATACGAAGGTCTGTGAAGATGGAGGCAAAGTCGGCAGGAGAGTAGCTATTAAGAGAACAAATGCAAGATCAAATGAAGGAACGGGTCATGCCTTTGATGGGTGGGGTGTCAGTATTGAAGACAATATCAAAAGCAATACATGTGATAGTAGTCAAACATGAGCAATGGCGTTATTCATATTATTCTGGAACGGCACCAGCAGAAGAAAAATCCTTAAAACTCTTACACTCCATGCCTGATGACTGAAACCAATATCCAGTTTAAAGATGGGGTTAAAAAACGAGTTGTGTTTGTCACAAAAAAATCTGCTCGTTCGTAGCTGTCTTAAACTCAGAATTAAACTTAAAACAGATGAAACAGCTCTTGTAAAGCAACTTCTAGTTTTGGACAATCATGGACAGGCACTTCAGGCAATAAACCATATTATTGTGCTGCATGTATGTGTTTCCTGAATGACTACAGCAAGGTTAGCATGACCCATAAACTTAATGGTCACAGGAATGAGAATAAGACCCAGTTTGAAAGATACCAGAATTTGCTTTTCAGTTGTTAGCTATAAGTACGCCTTTAACAGCACATCTGTATCTGACAGACAAAGTACTAGCCTTTGCATAATGTAATAAGTGCTAGATAATTAATATTCTGATAATTAATAGAAAAAGCTCCTGCAGTGTGTTAGACTGGCTATTGCACCTTCTATAATGAGTCTCCTGGGACCAGGAGAGTGCTGTATATCTCATGTTCTTTAATATACTAATGCAGGCTTTTATACTTTAAGTATAGTATAGAGTAAAATATGTCTATTTAGTGTCTAATTTACAAGAGATACTAATTGCATCTAACTAATACGCTAACAGGCATTGCTGATGTTGACCTAAATAGAGCAGTTTTTCATTCCCTCCACACTTTTCATAGTGTTTAGTGTGCTTGCAGGATGCGTTATCAGTTTCAATAGGCGGCTTTATGAGTGTACTGACCTTCTTTGACTATTCTCCATGGAGTGAAGAAAGTGTTGTGGAGTCTCAAATGGGGGAAGTGCTCATGTTCCTGAAAGCTCTCGTTCAGTCTCCTGAGGATCGGAGAGATGGTAGCGTGGCCAAAACGGAATGCAGCAGTGGCAAACACATTGGAAGCTGATGGGTCCGTAGTTGGATCATATCCCCAATAGGGTCCGATGTAATGTTCAAAAGACTCTGGGCCAATAATTTTTGGAAGATAATCTCTCATGGTTATGATCTGGGAATCAAAAAAGAGTCACAAAAAGCAAAAGGAATCTCTTAGATAGTCATGAAAGAAAATCTTGAATCTAAGGATTGTGCGCATCACAGGCATGCTATAAAGCGTTTGAATAAAAACACAGCTTAATAAATGACTACAACATATCCTACTTGGAAATTATTAACAAAATCTTGTGATTGTATATGTATACATCTAAAGCGGATCCCCGAAGGATTTCAAGTGAGATGAGTATTTCTTTGACATCCTGAGCTTGGACATATGATTGCACATTTGTTCCCACACAGTTCACCGCAGAGAATTCCATCTGTCCTCATCACTATTTATAAAGGCCTCAGTTCACCACCTGAATCTTAACACAGATCACACAAATGCATAGGCTATGCACAGAAGCAAACACACACACACACACACACACACAGACACACACATACACACACAGACATTTGTTGTCATGCAGTTTTCAATGCAAAACAGAGCTTTAGAACCAGACACAATGAACTTTTGTTGCTTTGATTATACTAATCTAGCAACATCTGCCTTTAGTGTAATGATCTCTTTGAAAGGCCCAACTGTTCATAGACCTAACATCATTAGTTAAATTGACTCATTGAATAGTTGGGTCTCAGGCTGCGGTCTGACCAAGGAGTTGAGTCGAATGCAGACTTTAATTCCTTGACAAACAAAAGCAGTCCCAACTAGGAACCAGCAAAGAAAAATATAGTACTATGTGTTTATTATATATTTCTGACATGCAAACAGCATTCTGCTCAAACTGTAGCTGAGCCACAACATGTCACCTGTGCAGAAAACACAGCTTAGACTGATTCAGTTTGGAGCCACAGTCCCGGAGATAATCCTGGTCCCATTTGAGGAGCAGTCAACAGACTCGAGTGTCCGTCTTTCTGAGACATGCAGTCTTTCTCTTTATGACTTTAAGTTGGGGGAACAGTCATCCGTGCAGGTGGAAAAGTGCATTTACTGTAATTCTGTGCTTACAGGAAATACAATTTTGTTGTTTATTGCTGCTTTTCACACCTACTCCTCTACATTTCAGTTGGGAATATAGTAATATATACTATAGTTATAATATAGTAGTTATACTTCATAATAAATTGTTTTTTTTTCTTACAAATATTTTGCCAAGGGCCCCTTGTCACATTTCTTTTTTTTCAGATTGTTTCCGGGTATTTCCTGCTTTATTGGATAGTGACAGCTGTAGTGATGGACAGGAAATACAGGCGAGAGAGGGAGGATGACATGCGGCAAAGGACCCAAGCTGGGATTGAAGTTGGATCGCTGCAGTAAGGACTTTAGCCTTGAGACATGCACCCTTGTTGCATTTGGAGTCATTAGTGATTTAACATCCGTGATGTTTATTTCCATACAACACTTCAATTACCATACCTATAGTATAGTATAGTAAGTATAGTATAGTAATTTGTATTGTATGTCTACAAATTTTAGCTTGTTAACAACAAATCCCATCCATATTTCTATCGCGTCTGTATTTCTGGTACCTGGTAACTAATTTTAACTACAATATATAAAAATCAACATGAGACTTGCAGTTACAACCCAGGACTGATAATCAACCACCAATCATTTTAAAGGGCCTATCCACCAATTTTACACTTAGTTTACTCATCATAAGTACTACTCAGACCATGAAAACATTTGAAAAATGAACAAAAAAGGATTGATGAGATTGTTACCTCAGTTTTGGCTTAAGTATACCGAGCATATTTATAACAGAAAGCCTGTGTGGAGTTTAAACGAGGTAGGTATTTAATAAGCTGGCAGCACCTAATGCAAGACATTATGCAGTTGCATTATGTGAATAGTAGGATCCAGGAGTTAGCCTCTGCTCCTTATTTAAATTTGTTTTTCACATCCCCTCAGAATCAGTTGGAGTGCAGTACCGAATTGTTCTAGCATGAAGAAAAATCAAATTCATATTGTTTCTTTCACAATGTCAATAACAATGTGTATGCTTATAGTTTGTCTTGACAGCTTAGCTCATGAGCACAATGCTCTTCAGAGTCTTTTAGTTAATGGACTGAAATACTTCAAACAGAGCAGGTCTGGGCCGTTAAACTAAAAGAGTTTTACAATAATCCTCCTGCTTTGTCATGACTCACTTAAAATACAAATAGAACACAATAATATGGTCTCCCTACGCTACACACTCAATAAGCAGTAACCACTGACACCTGTGCAATACAATGGAGAGGCAAGTCAGAATGAAACCAGATGTTGTTAGTCCTTTCCATTTCTATTTCCTGGATTCTGGAAATGATGGGCTTTCACTCTGTATTGAAATGGCTTCTGACCTTTCCATATGTTTTTTCAGCAAGATAAAATATGAATAGTTTCACCTGTCTGTTTCCTTCTCTCTTGCCCCACAAGGTGAAGTAATGAGTTGAGTTGTTTTCAGATACTACTACCACCAACCAATATAATATTTTCATGGGGATAAATGGGATTAGATTTTGTTAATTACTATTATTTGTTTTAAATGTATTTATTAGTATTACTAATATTGGTATTACAAGTAAGTAACAGATTTTGTAAACAGGTGTACATTTACTGGCATCTACCTTAAAGTACAAAACAGTTACGTTTCAACTCTTGCCTAATTGAACACTACCTGTTCATTGCTGCCATAGAACATCTTTAAATGCAATAAAGAAGTGTGTTTACAGTGACTTATCAAAAATAATGCTGTATGAAAACAACTCCCTACATTATATTTGTCCTGTGTGAGGTTGTTTGTTGGGAACAGCTGCTTGAGGATTTAAATGGAGGCTTGGTGAGAGCTGTTGGGATTCAACCATATGGACCGACAAACCGTAACAATGAGCTGAAAGCTGGAAAGTGCTCCAGAGCTGGATGCTTTTTCTTCTCTCTCAGGTGGGATTGAATATCTAGCAAACCTTTCACAACTCTGGCAAACATTTCAATATTAATATTAAGATATTTTACAGTATAGCATCAATTTGTGTCTTAAAGCGACATTATGCAACTATTTTACCTTAAAACAACAAAAATTATTTTAATAGTACATTGATCTGTAATGGGGAGAGTGGTATCTGTTTTATCCTGGCTCATTCTCCTCACACCTTTTCTCGCACTATATAATTTAACGTTAAACAGGTACAATCTCCCCAAGAAGTACACTACAACACTAAGTCACAAACACCAACCAATTTACTGATTTGCGTAAAACTGGATCATATTTTTTATAGAGAAAATGTTTTCTGATGTTCCCTCTGCTGTTCCTTATGGACAGATAGCTTTACTTGTTGCTAAAATAACCGTAAATTGCTGCTAACTATAGCATTCATGCAGGCGGCAGTCATTTTAGCTTAGCAGACTCTACGCAGACTGCGAGCTCAGTCCGAGTACCAGGGGAGTGTTGGTGCAACACCTCCAGCACAGGAGATTTGGACTGCTGCAAATGTCAGATTAGATCAGATTAGTCATTGGTAAAGGTTAAAATTAAAGTCTAGCTGGCACCAACCTTGCCTTCTGGCTGTTGGACTAATATTAGCTGGCTTGTTGCGTCTTGTGTCGTTGCACTTGCTTGATTTACTTGAGTTTTTTTTTTTTTTTTTATCATATGCATGTAAGTATAAGTGAATTGCACCCTGAAACTGTGGACGCATCAAATCACAAAAGATACAAATTCTTGCATAATGTTGCTTTACAACATGAGATAGCTTTCTGTTTTGAACAGAATGATTACAACAAGCTGAACCTGACTTCTACAGCACCTGTATGCACTACCTGAAGTTTAAAACTAAACTTGCAACCACAAGTGAAATGTAGCTATCTTGACATGGCACATGGAGTGCACTGACCACAAATGGTGGTTAAATTACTAATCAAAAATAAATGGTGGTTAAGCTTTGCGGATGGCCGCCATGTGCTGTGGAATACCGAGTGAAACAAGGCAGAATGTTAAAAGACATACAGCTGATTTCATTAAAGCTAAAATTATAATGTGATGTATAATCACTTAAATTTAAAAAAAGCATGAACTTGTTCCAAAAGATAAATGGAGGCAAAAAGTGCCTGCAAAAAATAATAGCTCTTTGCAAACAGTTAAAAATGTCTTCTGTAGCTTTTAATATAAAATGACAGTTATGGTTCAGAGAATCTACTGACCACCTTTGGTTGTCTTTTCATCCTTAGCACTTCAGCTTGTAGCTGAGTCTGCCAAATCTATTTTATCTTTTGTCATAGGAAGTCACATTGATCATGTGCTGTCATGTATGACTAAGACATGAGACAGTGTCGCATGAGGTGTATTTTTGAACAGCAGTGTATTTATTGGCTATTTACTATTATATTATTTGGCTTACGGTGAAGCTTCCCTGTCTGTACTAATCACTGAGCACTGAGCTTTTGTTAAATTCTAAATTCTTCCATGAATGAATCTTAAGAAACAAAAGCAGGGAGCTTTACTGCTGCTTTAATTCTTCATCTCAGTTTTGAGTTGTTGTTTTTTTTTTTTTTCATGAAAAAAAATCGATAGAGTTACAGTCTGGTTACAGTCTGTCGGTTTGCAGGCTGGTCAGACCAGATAGTGCCTCACATTTCACTCCACTTCCAATACAGGGATTTTCCAAGCTTGTCATGGTTGTAGCTACAGTATGTAAATCCTCTACCTGCCTTTTATACTTCATCCTCACAAATGATTTAAAGAACCCCTCCACATTAGACCCAGCTCTTTTTAATATTGTAAATCTCTCTCCTCCGGCATTGTCCCTGAGTTACCTGAAAATAGCACTTGTTAATCCGCTGCTGTGGTCAAATGTCAGCCTCCAAAGTCTGAGAGATTACAGACTTATTTTCCCTCTGCTCAAAAATATTTTAGAAACTTCACAGCCTAGCACCAGGATCAGCGGTCCACTTCACAAGAAGCAATGAATCATTTCCCTTAAACCAATTTCTGTTCATTATTTTTCATGTAGAATATATGCACCCAACGTTCCCTTCACCATTAATAATGCTCCCAGCCTACAGCTAATAGAAAAAGCTGCCATCAACATTCAGCCTAATCAGTCATTGCTGCACAACCTGGTTCTCATCCATTGCTACCAAGAGGCTGAAAAACACAAAAAAAAATTGTAACAGAAGCAACAAAGCCTCTCTTTTTACAAAATAGACAAAGTGAAATGTTTTTGCTAACTGGTATGAAGTGTGAGTATTTTCTTTGGACATATGCTGTTTATATGATGAAGGTTCATGATTTATCAATCTTTGCCACAGTTTGCCTGATTGGCTCTCATTCCTGTCCTGCTGTGAAGAGCCTGATTTCATCCTAACTGAAACGCATCTGGGGTTTTGACTGAGTAAAGCAGAGCCACATTAGCTGCACTCTGGTTCCAATGGATATTGGCTAAGAAGAGATCATTAAAAGACACAAATTAGAAATGACTAAAGAAGTCTTTTCTGGCTGAAAAAAAAGAAAAGGAGCAAAGAGGAAAACAAGCCAAGGTTAATATTTACCACAGTGTCTGCAGGAATAAAATGTTACTTAGCTTGTGGAAAGCGGCACAATAGCAGCATCTTCTGTGTGCCTTATGTCTATGTAAGCCACCTGCATTATGTCGGAGTTCAACATACAATCACTGTAGTTACAGATGAATAGTATCTGTTCCATCAGGCACGTACTGAAATGGCTGCTGTGTAGACAAGCTACACAGTAAGTGACATGCCATTATTTGATTCACCTTAACAAGAAACTACAGAGAAGAAATAGAAATTTGCCTCCAAAAAACTTCAAATGTTTCAAAATAGAGTTTTACTATAACATTTTTTTGGCCATTCAGAAGCAGCAGAAACTATCTAGTACAAACTAAACAGCTATGAACACAAAATTATATAATTTGCTATATAATGTCCAGGGGGTGTGGGGAGATTAACATAAAATAATGCTCAGAATAATGCTATGTGAACAGTGAGAATGAACCAAAAGAAGTAAAACTGCTGAAAAACCAAACCAACAAGCTGAAAAACGCTGAGGGCCATTGAGGGGAACTGCACGGGTGATAATTCTCCGTGATTTTGTTATCTACTTTTATATACTTTCAGTAGTCATGTCATCTATTGTTCTATTAAAATCTCGGTTATACTGTAACTGCATTAAACAATGATGGTTTTAGAGGAGTAGTTGAAAGCCAGCCTCGCCTCTAGTTTTTGGAAATACAGCATCATGACTAAAGTGATTTGTAAAAAAATTCCTCTGAGAGTTTGCAATGACAGCAAAGCAGTGGATTCCACGGCTGGTCGATTCTTACAGGCGCCAGACTTAAAACAGCAGCTGTCAGGGTCAAACGAGTTCTGAAACAATTAAATCAGGAGAATTTTTCCCCATATGCTGTACAAGCACTTTTACATTATTAAATTTCATTATTTCTTGCTCAACGCGCATTTGTCATTCTTATAGGTTACTAAAACTACCTCACCACACTCACTAATTGTTGTGGAGAATTCTTTTATCAATGGATGGTTTAGTCAGAAAGTGACCATGAGTCTGAGATGTCATATGCTAAAAGGTTTACTGACGCTTGTCTAGGGAGAATTGAGAATTGAGAATTTTAGTACACTTGTCATGACATGATGTCGCCTCAACTGTCCAACTGGTCCTCTCTGGTTCATCCATATGCTCTCAAAATAGTGCCACAATTACTGTCATACCAAATGCATCTACAGTATAAGTTGATGTATACACTATAATCAGTGTCTGTTTATGACACTGAAAACTACTCCTGTAGCATCTAGACAGTTTTAAATCCAAGTACTTAAATAACAAGGATATCAAATGTTTTAAAATATCTGAGGTTCAAAGTTAATTCTTGACAGTGGAAACGGTAAATGAGAAACACTGTCAAGTCAGTCTATCTAAATCAAAATAAAGCTTATCATGACCTTGGCTTTGTCTAGGCGATGGACCACAATGTTCAAAGCACCAGTGGCCTCCTTAAAGTTTGCCACTGACACCAGAGTGAGAAGGGAAGCACAATACAGTTTTATCTCTAATGTGAAGAAAAATGTAAAATCCCTCACATCATGGAATAGTAGATGGTTATAATAATATTTTCTCTGAGTACCTCATATACTTCTCCTCTGTGTTGGTTTAAAAGCTGAGGTCAAAATCAAACAAATCTGGACAAACTCTATTTGCTGATTAAGATTTTGAGATATGACTAAAACCTCCCAAATGGATGTTGTGGTTAGATTTTTTTCTTCTCAGCTGATTTCAGATATACTGCACTGTGCAATTTTTATTTTGTGAAATGTGTTATCTTGTGCTTTAATGGTCTGCAGCTTTTGTTATGTGAATGTGTGGAAATAACTGATGTCCAGCTTTGTTATTCAGCATTATTCACCCCAAGCGGCTTAGATTAGATGTTGTAAGAAATGATGAATATTCAAACAGAAGCTCAGGCAAAATGGCATGAAGTAACTGAGACAAAGAAGCTGTTCTGAGTTAATGTACTAAAACTAATACTGAAAACTGCCTCATGCATTTTCCTTTTGAATTTAAGCTGCATCATTTTTAGATGAATATGTACAAAACAGGCAAATTAAATGTCTGTGGCCCTTCCAATAATAATAGTTTTGTTGAATTCAAACCAGATGAATAGCCAGCTTCATGAATTCGATGTCAGCACTCTGACGAAGTCATCCAGTCCAGGTTTATTTCTCTGCACTTTAACACTTTAATGACCCTAAGTCTCGGCTCATAGAAGAAGAAACCCATGAAAACCACACCCTTCCATACATATTAACTTGCCCCTCTCTAATAACATGTTATTGCAACATGCTCACACTCCTGACATCTGCAGATGATACAAATCATCATACTCAAAAATGCTAGATTAGTTTACTTCCCCTCAGGCATCATTTATGTTCTTCAATAGAAACTTTGTAGCTGTGAATGAAATTGGCCTTTTCATACAGCTATGTCTCCTGCCCTAACCAACAGAATCTACTGTACACTACCAGCAACACTACACTACAGGTACAAAATGTCCACGACCTACATCCCAGACTTTATCCACATCCCTTTGAATCTCTATTCCTGCCCTCAAAGGACCTTACGTCAACCAAAGAAACACTTCACTTTGATTTCTCCTACTCTACTTTTTTAAAATGTTTTTCTAATGGTGGATAATTTTCATGGGAACTCACTAATGACAAACATGGAGTGACTGTGATGCCACCCAAGGAGACGTTCGTCCACCAACCTGTCAGTGGTTGCCGCAGGAAACTACTTGAGGCTGCCATGGCTGGTTGTAGCAATATATAGAACATGAGTGCATGACCACATTATTGATTCACCAGCCCTAAGAATAGGACTACTGTATAGGGGAAGCAGGTTGAAAAACAAACAAAATAAGTTTTCTCTGTGACAATCTCAGGTGATATTTTCTGGAATTTTCTGGAGTGGCTGAATTATGTATGTGAATTTTAAGTTCACTGTTTAAAAGCATTAAGAGCACTCACCTCAGACACGAGGAAGAATTAAAATACAAAATACAGCTGCTGTTTTGTAAAAAAAAAAAAAATAATAAAATAAAAAAATGGACGCTGATCAAAAAGCTAATTTAAGACCTCTGTGGGGTTCTGATGAAGATAGATGAATGTTTGATGTTGCAGATGTTAACAGGTAAAAAGGTATAACTCATTTAGTTTTTTGGGTATCGCTACATTGAAACAGCAAAGCAGTGGCTACTATGCAAGGCAGAAAACATGACCTATTATTTCAAATTAATATATAGAGTATAAACATTTCTAGCACTACTTACTGAACTGTTAACATCTTAAACCCTGAAAGAATTGGTTGATTAATTGATTGACAGAAAAATAATCAGCAACAATTCTGATAATTAATTCACTGATTTCTTAAATGTGTATATTTTCTATTCATCCCCAACAAAACAAGTGTAGGAGTAGTTCAATCAGCTTAAACAGGTTTTTATTCTGTCATATATACATACCTGGTGCAGAGCTCCAATAATTTTGCGAGTTTCTTGGTATATAGTCTCTGGGCTCCAGTGACTATTAATGTGTTTCAGTGCCTCTGCAATCCGATTGTGTTCCCTAAGCCACAGTATATGCAAAGAGGACAGGGGCAGACTCTCACTGACCCGACTGTCTCCAGCACTGAAACACTCCACTCTCTCCCCCTGTGGATCCTGGAGGCAGGCTGATGGCAGAGCGGCTACAAAGGGAAGGTAGGGTCTTCCTTTGGGATCTGTGAATTGGTCATTGACGGCAAGTTTCCCATTAAGGCCACAGAGGTCACGGAGGAAGCTTTCCATTTTTGGAGTGTGGCCATACACAACTGAAGCATCCATGAATGACGTGATTGCATTCAATTGTTGTCGCTGCAGAGCTTGTTCAATATCAGACCCAGAATTCACGTAGCAGGCTGGTAAGGAGCGAAAAAAAGGCATGCAGCCTTGTGCACAAGAGATAATATCACCTGTCTGTGGAGGAGACAAATGTATTTATTAGAATGTGCTTTGATAGCTTACTGGTACTTAAACTACTTTTGATATATCAGTGTATTGTTTCACATATTGGGAATCATGCACGATACAAACATTGACTCCACTATCACATCTGTCCCTTCAGTATTAGGCTTGAATCAGCAGCTTGTTACCTTAGCTTAGATTGTCCAAAGCAAACAGCACCCCTGAAGCTCACTAATTAAATAATTATATCTGGTTTGTTTAACCTAAGCAAAGTCTAAAATTAACAGTGGTTTAATAGAGGATGTTATATGCTTGGTCAAGAACAGTAAATTCCTGGAGTCTCTGCTGGTTGTGTGAAAAGTCAGATAGTCCTGGAAGTCAGTCTTTATCCTAATCTAAGCTAAATGGCTGCTGGCACCAGCTTCATTTTCAACAGACAGATATGAGTGTGGTGTTGATCTTGAAAAGAAAGCAAATTGAGAGGTGTAGTTTCCAATATGTGTAACTTTCCTTTAAAACAGGATTGAAGCAAGGACTATTCATTATCATCATCGTTGTCTAAAGATTGTGTGTTGAGTTTACCTCAATGGGAAAGCATGGATGTGTATATTCACATGTAGTCAAGCAGTCAACGCCAGTCTGAAAAGCTACACTGCCAGAGCTTTGAGGAGTAAAAGTTATGTCATGGTCAATGTACTGGCCCCAGTCCACCAACAGCTGTGAATAGAGATCATCTTTCCCTTTAGAAGAACTCCTCAGCATTTTCTTGCTGACTTCCCGGGGCTGTTGGCACAGAAGAATTTTTTGTTATCGGATGACAATTAATACTACCTTTTAAACTGTGCAATTGCATTTTCCCCTAGCCATCTCTGCAGTGACTTGTCATTTATCAGTCAGTGTGTTTATTATCTCATCATTAACAGAAATGAACGCATCATCTGGGGAAGGCCTATTATGTCCCAGTCATCATAGATCATAGCTTTGTTGTTTGTGTGAGCGCCATTCTTTTATTCATTAAGTTATAGTATGTCATAAATAGATAAATGGCTTAAGTGCAGCAAAAGGGCTATGATATGTTTTGGCAAGCTTGCTTCTTTTTATATCCTAATTTTCCCAACAAAAATGAGTTTGGGAAGTGATTCAGTTCATATGTCATGCAGTGCATTAAGTATCCAAGATATTATTTACTTGACCCCTTTTTATAACTCTTATATACAGAGGTAAACTGCAGGCTGAATACAACTGATGCATATTTAATGAGTTCTTCCACTAAAAAAACTCACTGTGTAATGAGTGTATAAATTAAAACTGAAATTCAATGCAAATATTAGCAGTTTCATCTGCTATTTAAAAGAAATAATGTTTATCCACATGACTGGAAACCAATTTCTTTCAAGCTATGGGAATAGAGTATTTTAAAGCCACAATATTCAAATTGTAATCTGTCATCTCGCACATACTTCTGCTGTTCCTCAATTGCTGTGGACTTTATCTGCTGTAAAACAGGTTAGAAAAATAAATGGAGAGCTACATTAACTTGGGTTGGCAGGGTGAGCTCGCTTCATTTCTAATTTCACCACCGAGACGTTTGTGTCGGTCAGACCAGGATTTTGTAGATTACCGAGGGAAGTTGGAATCCATTATGGAGCCGTCCTCGGTTCCAACCCTTGGGTTCTCTCTCTCTGTCTTCGTATTCAGCTGGAAGCCATCTGACCAAGGGAGTGTTGGCTGCTCCCCAGAGAGGATTTTGCCTGACAAAAAAGAATCATGAAGCGTGTCCAAAAATACTGCAGTGCAAAACAGCCATCACTGAATGCAAAATCAATTGTTTTCCTCCCAAAGGTCGTCAAGAGTTTAGAATGCTACATTTTACGTTAGTTAATTGAGGGGTTTTCTAAATATTCTTATACAGTACACTGTCATTGACTGATACAGTCTTGATTCAGGGTGTAGTCAGTTCATGCATGTGTTTATTTGCTGTTATGAACATATAAGGGGCAGAGGGGTGGGGGTGGGATCTTTCTTCCTTGGGAAATTTACATGCTGTACAGAGACTGATGTGAGTTTTTTCATCCGATTGTAGCAGGATGGACTCATTGGTCCTGGGGATGTTCAGCTGTGTTGCCGTCTCAGGGAGAGAGCCGCATAAAGCATGGCTGAGTACACCTGTCTCCCTTGCTTGGCTGGAGTGTTGGGGCATCACATCCCGGTGTCTGTCGCTTCTCCTCCTTCCGGTGGCTGCTTACAGCGGCCAGTTCCTGCATGTGGCCTGTCCAGTACAGATTGCTTTTTGTTTTGTAGAGGTCCGCCGGGTGCAGCCCGGCTGCACGCCCTCACTGCGCTGGTTACCGCCGCTGTTCATCGCTGGTGCTCCCATCGCCGCCCTCCGCCCACACCGTGTGTTGTCCGGGATTGCCTGACCGGCATGTAGTGCAATGGCCTCAGCTTCCTCCTCCAGCCATATGTAAGTTGTTTCACCCTCTGTTTGTTGTCAGGCTAAAAGACTGCCGTGTAGCAGCGCCATTACAGCAGCAGCACAGCGCCAGCCAATAACCTACTGCTGCTTTGGCTCTCACGGACAGGTTGCTTGCCTCCCGGGATTGTGTTGTTCTGTTCTCGGCATTGTGTTGTTTTGCCCCTTTGTAATGATTGCTTGTCTTCACTATTACTGCTTGAGCTGCCTAGTTCATTATCATAGATTTTAGAAGCTCAAATTTTGATTTCTTTTCTTCCTTAAGTGTATTTGAAAGGATTTCTTTTGAGCTTAATTCATTGTCTGTCCCATAAAATGAGTCAATGCAAAGATTTGGTGTCCGGTGGCGGTGTCCTTTATATTGCTTGCACTACTTGCTTTTTTATTTGACTTTTCTTGGTTGCTTCACGTGTGGTGTCCCTGGGATCCTCGCTCTTGGACCCATTTGTCACAGTAGGTTTCAGCCCTGGTTGGCTCTTTATCTCCAGAGGAGAGCGATTTTAGCTACCAGAGTTTTAAAAGAAATTCAGCTGTAATACATATTTTGTACTTCTCGAACCATGGTCTCTGTCCTCACTTAGAAACGAACCTGAGTGCTTTATTTTGTAATCATTTTATTCTCCAAATTCTGGGTGAAATTCCCAGGTATGCTGTTGGCAATTCAATTCATTATTAAAGTTGTGGAAGATCCCATCGCAGCTCGTGCCGCCACAATCTGGCTGTCGGCAGGATTTGCATTTGAGAACAGAGACGCAGGTTCGGCTTCTGGTTCT
This sequence comes from Protonibea diacanthus, assembly GCA_028641955.1. Taxonomy (NCBI): domain Eukaryota; kingdom Metazoa; phylum Chordata; class Actinopteri; family Sciaenidae; genus Protonibea; species Protonibea diacanthus. The sequence goes on from CM053987.1 coordinate 15,610,606, forward strand.
TTTTTGTTTTTTTCAAACATAATTGTGGCTGTCACTACTGTGCGTATTTGTGTCTGACCTGTGTTTTTCTTTTTCTTTGAGGCAAAGCAGCAGTTGGTTTCGTGGACCTGTGACCCAGCCCATTTCCCTGGTCTCTCTTTCTACCTAGAAGGTCGTAGCTGGTAAGGGTTTAGTGATGGAGGCAGAAATGCAGGAACTGAGAGATTTTAGCGTTCAGTTACGAGCAGATAATGAGAGGCTGGAGACAAGAACAGGCTGCGGCCGTGCCTGCCTAGTACACTTCCTGCTTCGCTTCCACCCACCGTTTTTCCATTGCCAGTGCTCCTTAACGAGGAGGTTGATTTCGCGCTCAGAGACAAGTAGAAAATGTCCCACATTTAGGGAAAGTCAGGCATGGGGGTTCGCAGAGTGGCGGAGGAGGTGCAAGCCTGTATGAGAGTACGCCACAATCTGCATCCCATCAGGCTCTTTTTGCTTGGACCACCTGAGGGGAGGCTATGAGGAAATTAAGCACCGCCCAGCGAAGAGCCGACCCAGCTAAGATCATTGCAGTGTTGCAGGAGCTATATGTGGTGCAGAGTCACATGTAGCCTTGCCAAGAGGCCTTTTTCTCCGACGGCAAAGCACCAGGAGACTCTGCTTTGAGTTTTCACTGCGCATTGATGGGCCTCATGCATGCCAGAAGCAGCGCGGCAACTGCAGTATTCAATGCAGAGGTCTTGTTATGCTGGACCAGTTTGTGGGAGCATGCTGATGGGTCACTTCTCGTCAGGGAGCTGAAACAGTTTGTGCTGCCAGGCAGCTCACTGCTACCCTGTTGAGGTTGGGGAGGCGAAAGGACAGTGGGAATCCAGAGGGTTTACATGGGAGGTGTTAGGTCGTAGTACCCTGTCCCTGCTGCCTCGGTGCTCAGTGTGGTCCAGGGCAGTCGATGTTAGTATTAGCCCCCCAAACCTCTGGAGTTGCATGAGATGAGGGAATGCTGGAAGTTGCAGCAGAAGGAAGAACCAACTGACTCAGAGCATTACCACAGGGCGCCGCCAGCATAAGCCTTCCAACAAGCCGCGGTCCCATCATTGTAGGCGCGCTGTCACAACCAGGCCACATAGCCAGAGAGTGTGACGGGGAGTCCGTGTTCTCGCACTCAGCCTCCCTGCCACCCTCTCAGTCAAGTAGTCGCCCACTCCACCCAGGTGCCGAAAACTAGGACCCACGAACCGTGTGAGTCACAGTTCGGAGGGGGCAGTCACTGGCTCAAATTCAGGCGCAGGCGACGGAAGTGTTAAAGCTCATGTCGCCTTGTCCTCATCTAGGTGTGAGCATGGGGGAGTTGTGGCTCCCTGCCTGGTGTGATACAGGGTTCATGGTGTCAACCATCACAGCCTTTACCCGCCAGCAGTTGGAGCCCCGGGGGCCAAGAGCGGCTCGGGGCTGTCACTGGTTACAGCTCAGGGCAGCTAATGGTTTGGCTATCCTCGGGCACATTGGCTATTTCTGGAGTTGGATGTGGAGCTTCAGGCAAGCTGTTGCCAGCCTGTGGATTTGGTGGTTATGACCCCTGTGCATTCTTTGCAGGCTCCTGCGTGTTAGGGGATGAATATTATCCTAGGTGCTATGGGGAACTTTTGGGCAGTACGGTTAAGTTTTTGCTTGACCTGCCGGTGGTGTCAGAGGCCCCCAAGCTTGTCATGCAGGCCCTCCAGAGGTGCCATGAAGCCAGTGGTTCGGCTGATCCAGGAGCAGGGAAAGTCAAGGTACGCGGCAAAAAGGCGGTCGTATTCTCGCCGCTGGGGCACCATGAAGGTTGTCGCGCCACATGTCTGTAGAGCAGTACTTCGCACTACTGTGCTTTTGAGTCCTTAGACTCTGGCCTGCCTGCCGGATTGCTTGTTTCTCCTGCCCTGGCAATGCAGTGGTACGGTACAGCCTACATTCCCATCGTGAATGCAGGGCCTTCAGATGTTGCTGCACCGCATGCGGTTGTTGGGACCTGGAGAAAAGTGGTGGTGAGCTGCTCTGCTGAAATACTGAGGTGCCACCCATGGTGGCTACGGTGGAGCCAGTCGCTTCCACCAGTACAGGAGCAAAATAGCAGCTGTGGAGTTGAGTCATTTGCCTGTGGAAGCCAGGACAAGGTGAGGGCTCTTTCGATCGCACAGTCCCATTTTTTTCAGCCCATGACGGGATCTAGATGCACTGACCTGATTTCACGAGATCCGCCAGATGATGTTCCAGGCGTAAACGCAGAGCCGTCAATTCTTATCTGAGTATGAGGTCGCAAAGACCACATTAACCGCTGCTTGGGGCTCAGGTCAAGGAGAGCAGCAGTCCTTACGCTCGCCAATTGTGCGTTGGTCAGAAAGAAGGACGGCAGTATTCGATGTGGACCAGTAGGCTCTTGAATGGTAAGACCAGAAAGATGCTCTTCATTGTCTCCGCATTGACGAGTCGCTAGATGCCCTGCTGACTGGAGCTCGGTTTTCCACCATGGACCTGGGGCTAGTGGCTACAATCACTCCTGTGGCAGAGGCCGATCGTGCTAAGACCGCCTTTGTACCTCCCTCTTTGGTCTTTTTGAGTGGAATCGCATGCCCTTCGCTTTGCACGCGCCCAGCACCCCAGCTGCTGATTTTTGGTGACTCTAGCAGTGCCAATCCCGTTGCTTACCTCGATGACATTGTGGTTTTCTCCTCCACCATCGGAGCAAACATCTGCAGAGGTTGGGTGGTGCTGGGGCGCTTGCAGCATGAAGGGCTACAGAACTATGGTGCCTCTTCCAGCGGAAGTGCGTTACTTGGGGCATGTCATTTCGATCAAGGTGCTCCACCGAATCCCAAAGGTCGACGCGTTTCACGCTGGCCACCCCTGCCACTCTGTCGGAATTATGTCTTTTCTTGTTTTACAGCAATACCGCCGCTTGTGGAGGGTTTTGCAAAGTCGGTTACCGCGCCTGCATGTTTTCGGTGGCAGAGAGCTGGCAGGCCTCAAGCCCAAGCGAGTGGATCAAACTGCCCTGGTCGCTGGACAGAAGAGTGTCACCATAGCTTTGAGGCATTGAAGTCGCTCACCTCTGCACCTGTGTTGGCATATGCGATCTCAACCTCTCCATTCATTCCTGGAGGTGGACGCCAGCTATGGTGGTCTTGGAGCTGTGTTATCACAGGAGCAGAATCTGCAAGGTTAGGGCCCACAGCTCATGCGAGTCGTGGAGTTTGGAGGCCCACTGAGCGCAACACAGTAATTACAGCCCATGAAGTTGGAGTTTTTGGCGCCAAGTGGGCAATGACTGAGAAGTTTAGAGTACCTAAGGCCATAAATGTGTCGCTTATAAATGACAACAACCCTTGAGTCACTCAGTCATCCGCTGCTGGGGCCACCTAACAGCGTTAAGCAGCCCAGCTTGTATCGCTTGATTTGAACTCCGCATCGCTCAGGTCGGAGTAATAAGAATGCTGATGCCCTCCTCGTCAGCACCCCCGAGACGCAAGATATGGCGTTGCGGTCCGTGGCACACTGCCTCCCAAAGCCTGCAGCAGGCTCCCACAGATGGATTGTGGTAGATACGACACAAGCTACCATTGCAGCTCTTGCCCCCAGCAGTCTCCATTCGACACGTTAATGCTCCAACACACCTAATTCAGTCATCCAGGAAGTCTTGGCTTTGGACCTGCAAACAGCTGCCCTAATAAGGACGAGCGGAAACGTTGTCTCAGTCAGCCTTGGGTGTTGCTTCCCGGCAGTGGATCGATTGGTCGAAAGCGAGCAGGTTTTGTGCATCGCAGGTTTTTCCGGCCAGATGGGGCTGAGGTTGTGTTGCAGTTGTTGCTGCTGTGAAGCAGCAGATGTAAGCACCGAGTGGTTCACCAGAGGCATGGTCATCAAGGGTCGAAGGACCTTAGAACTCCTACGCCAGCGGTGTTACGGCCAGGCATGTCTGCTGAGGTGGCAGCCAGTGGTGCCAGGCATGTGAAAGGTGCCAGGTTGCCAAGGTGAGTCAACCCGTCAGAAAAATTACTGGCACCTGTTGGCCTCGCCTACCGAGATCCTTGCCATTGATTTCACTGTTTTGGAGCCCAGCCATAATGGCATGGAAACGCGGTAATGACCGATCGCTTTCTAAGTACACGGCTGTCCCACCGTGATCAGCGTAGCCGCCACTGTAGCTCAGGTACTGGTTGTTGAGTGGTTTTCAAAATTGCAGCCCAGTCTCTGGATACACCCTAATTGCGGACGGAGCTTCGAGGCTCGCTTATTCAGCAGTTGTGTTTGCGGCATAGAGAAGTCTCCGACCACGCCATATCATCCTTCAGGAATGGGCAATGTGAGCTTTCAACAGAACCCTCCATGACCTGTTGGCGCATACGCTCGCGGTAATCGCAAGCTACACCGGAGTTCCTGTTCGCCCCAGGTCCTGTACGCCTATAACACCACCCCACATCAGCCACGGTGTGCCTCTCTTGATGCTTGGCCAGAGCCGCAGACTCCCAGGATTTTCGTCAGGCGAGTTCAGATCCGTCGCGGCAATGTCCATGAGTGGGTCCAGGAGCATCAAACTCGCTACAGATGGCTTTTGAGGAGCTCAGAACGTGTTGAAGGTTACTGAGAGTCAGAAGAAAACTAATACGACTACCTAAAGGGAGATGTCTGAAGGAGGGCCAGCTGGTCTGGCTGAGAGACTCAGGACAATGGGGCGCCACACAAGATCCAAGATCAGTGGGCCTCAGTTATGTATCGTGTCTGAGGGCAACCGGAGGAAGGTATCTGCTTATACCATTGCCCTAGGGATGACCCAACCAGAGCCAGAGAGTCAGGTCCATCGCTTGTTGAAGGCTGTGGTGGGGGTCAGTTCTCCAGGTTGTGCTGTTTCTTTCTCCACCTCTCTGTGGCAAATCCCAGTCAGAGGATTGAGCTGTCATGTGATGGGTGATTGGTTGATTTTGAGGTCTGAGAACCCATTGCCCACTGCGTCCAGGCAGAAGTCGTGATCCAACCACCCCCACCGCAGATTCCACGGCCGGGCTTAGTCCCCTGTGCCATCTTTCGCCTGTGGTTTCTGCTCCGTAGACAGGTACTTCTTTCTCCTCTTGTGGAAGAACATACGTCCAGCGGACAGCTAGGTCAACTGCAGGTCACCACCCAATGTTCACCATCTCCCACGGCCTGCAGGAGGGCCGAACAAGAAGGTGTTAATCCTCCTGTTTCTGTGCCCAATGCAGTTGTCGCACTATTTGTGCCTTGGAGTTGAGCTTGTTTTGGGGGTTCGATTTTCCATCGTCGACCTTACTCCATTCAGTTGATGGGGGTGGATTTGTAGCAGGATGGACTCATTGGTCCTGGGGATGCCCAGCTGTCGCCTCAGCCACCGCGGGGAGAGAGAGTCGCATAAAGGCGTGGCTGAGTACACCTGTCTCCTCTGGCTGAGGTTAGGTGCATCACATCCTGGTGCTCGTCGCCCTTCCGGTGGTAGGCTGTTTACAGCGCTGGGGTTCTGCATGTGCCTCGTCCAGCACAGATTGCTTCTTTTGTTTTGTAGAGGTCCGCCGTGTCTTGCTGCACGCCTCACGCTTGTTACCGCCGCTGTTCATCGCTGGTGCGTTGCTCCCACGCGTCCTCCGCCACACCGTGTTGTCCGGGACAGCTGACCGCAGTACAAAGTGCAATGGCTCAGTTTCCTCCCCTCCAGCCATATGTGTTGTTTCACCCTCTGTTTGTTATTGTAGGCTAAAAGATCGTCGTAAAGAGCGCCAATATAGCAGCAGCGCACAGCCGCCAGCCAATAACCTACTGCTGTTTTTTGGCTCTCACGGGATTGTGCTGTTTGCTCCGGGATTGTGTTGTTCTGTCTCCGGCATTGTGTTGTTTTGCCCCCTTTGTAATGATTGCTTGCTCCCACTATTACTGTTTGAGCTGCCTGTCGCATAACTGGAGCTTGGCTCCTGATGGTTGTCGTGTATGGCTAAAGTGATAGCGCTTGGGCGGTTCACGTAGACTGACCCGGCCACTTAAAGTGTGTGCGCGGTGTGCGGAACAAAAGGGAACTTAATTTTGCTTAGTTGTGTTTGTTTGTTTGTTTTTCTTTGGTTTTCTTTTTGCAGCATTGGTTTGTTGCACTCCATATCTGTTAGTTTATGCTTATTTGGTTATCCTTGATTCTTTGTAATAGTTTGTTAATTTGTTAAAGTTCTAATATCATAGATTTTGTAGCTTCCAAATTTTGATTTCTTTCTTTCCTTAAGTGTATTTGTTGATTCTTTTTGTTTCTAATCTGTTGCCCCTGGTCCTCTCCATACAGGTGCTGAGCTCACGGTGGTGGATTGGTGTCCCCGTGGCGGTGTCCCCTTTTATATTGCTTTTGCACTCATTTTGTTTTTTTGTATTTTGACTTTTCTTTGTTGTTTTGGTGTCCCTGGGATCCCCGTTCTGACCATTTGTCACAGTAGGTCTCAGCCCTGGTTGCCTTTTATCTCCAGAGTGAGAGCCATTTAGCGCCAGAGTTTAAAAGAAACCAGCTGTAATAAATATTTTGTACTCTCAACCATCGTCTGTCCTCACTTGTGAAACAAACTTGAGTGCTTTCTTCTTTATTTGTAATCATTTTATCTAAATCTCGGGTGAAATTCCCAGGGTGGCGTTTGTCTGGTAATTCAAATTCATTATTAAAGCTGTGGAAGATCCCACGTGCTCGTGCCGCCACACAATCATTTACTGAAATGAAGATGCCCGAGTCTGCAGTGGTAGACTCAGGCTGTCTCAGGGACAGGGGTAGAAAAAAATTAAAAGGGCATCAGCTATATGCAGTGGGCAGAAAACTGTGATGCATTTACCTACAGGATGTTGTGGAGACATTGCTGAAGTCAAAGGTCAAAGGTCAATGGTGAGGTCAGGAAGAAAAAAGTGTTCAGGAGCCTCTGATGTCTTATGCTGTATTATTTATTGACACTTGGCCAAGGAGAATTAGAGACACTCCCATGGTGCATCAGAAGTGCCTGAGTCGGTCTCACATTCTGCCCAGCTCATGCTGGTGGATCGACTTTAAACCCCAAGATAACACCACAAATATTATACGCCCAGAATTAGTCAAAGAGAATGTCTAACACCCATGGAGGTGTTACTGTCAGCATATTCTAGTCTGGAGACACAGATGTCTGTTTATGCAGATTGGACCGTCAACGGCAAGTTATCTATTATGTCTAGGAAGGCAGCAATAGGTCTCTTTGACCCTGGCCACCACAGTGTTGAGATAGACTGGCACCTACTGTTCTCAATCAAAGCCAAACAATTGATGCTGCCGAGGACCTCAAGGCCCACATGTGACCTCATGTAACCTAATGATAGAAAATTCCATAAGGACACTTTATCATGTGTCATTTTAATTTTAGACATTCTTCTTTATGGCCAAAATAGGATGCATATGTTACCCACAATGCAATGAAAAGATAATCTGAATCTTATAAAAGCTGTTTTAGTACCACACACGAAGGATTTTGAAATGGATAATAAATGTACAGTTCAGCATATTGACAGTCCTACATGTTGTGTTAGGTTGTGTTAAAAACTGCCAAGACATTTTATATTAAATTTAGTTCCATTTATTTATAAAGCACTAAATTATGACAGAAGTTATCTCAGTATTCTAATTATTATTTACTCAAAAATTCCCACCATGCAATCTGAAGATGAAATCATCTTCATCATGACCCATGCAACTAACTGGCAATAAGTCTGGGCTTTTGCAGTTTTGTGGCTCTGACAGCAATTCCAAGTTCCTTTTAAAACAGCTTCAAAGAACCAAAAGATCTAGACTGGAGTCAAATAATCAACAGAGGAATTGGAGAAAGAGGGCACTTTGACAATCTCACAGAGTACTGGGAGTGCAAATGAACTGGTACTGGGCTGATTAGATTAGATGAAATGGGAAGCAGGTGAGTGAGTAGGCAAGAGCTGGCTACTGGGACTGGAGGGGAAGGGGTTACTGCAGGGCAGGGGGGAGTGGCTGGGTATAGAAGTGAGGTGAGTGGTACAGCTTAAACGCCAGAGGGCATTTAGTGGACAGCAGGAGAATGGCAATGAATCAGTTTTCAGGAAGTGGGAATGTCGCTGGGGGGAAGTACTGAGAGGCAGAATGTGACATTGACACTGGTAATCAGTCTTCATTTAGTCGTCTTTAATCTTTATTTATAAATTAATATGAGTCTTTCTTACAGTATCTGTTATCCACAGCTGCTTTATACTTTGTGAAAAGCTTCACCTTTGTCTCTTTCCTAACTTTCTTTTCAGTTTTTGTTCATGAAACGCTTAACTACATAATGATATGGACATTCATGATGTGCAATATAGCAGAATTAGAACATTCATATGAATGGCTTCATCAGTATAATGTATTTATTTCTATCATCATTGTACAAATTAGATAAAAAAACCACACCATCTGCCTCTGGCTGCAGATTTGGGTCTGTGTTCACATTGTGTTTCTCTGCACCATCCATGAAGAGCTCTTCTCATCATGTGTCACTGTGATTGGCGCAGCTGTTTCAGAGCAGTAAAAGCAGTGATGTGACCAGCTGAGAGCATTTATTAATCATCATGCTCTTCATATTTATATTCACTTCATTCAGCCCTTTTACACTTTGCATATCTGCACATGCATGTACCAAAATACATGTGCTGATTGTTGTGCATGTATGATTAAAATAGGGTCCTGTGCCTGCTATATTGGTTCTTTATTTTATAATGATAATAATGTCTTGGTTCTTTCATTTTCATTCAAAAGGTTAGGAGTCAGTTACCTACCTGTTATTGCAGAGGCCAGTTATGGTGCGGTACTTGTTGAGAGACGTGTGCTGACAGATGGATGGATGTGTTGCAGGAAGACATCGAGACATTTCTGCAATCAGCTCCACGTCCTCCCACAACAACAATTCTAGCACAGTGACATAGTAAAGTTAGCGCAAGAAAAATCAAGGAATTTACAGAAAGTACAGAGTTTGATTGTGCCACACAAATCTGAGAGGATACACGCTATAATTGAAAATGTTCATTTTCCTTCATGAGACTTCAGTGATTGATTGGTGTCCATGTTTTAAATTATCCAGTGTTTTGGGAGATGGTAAGACAGTGGAACAATTAGAAACGTTGGATGTGTTTACGCTGCTTGGTGTCCAAATGCCTTTTAAAAGTTTTTTTTTTTTTTTTTTTTTCAAGTTGATACCCTCTGGATTTAAAGAAGAAAGCAATTCTACCTGATGCCGTGACATCCCTTTTATGTCTCTGTCTTGCTCTGTTCTTTAGGACTTGCAGAGTTGTTTGAAAAACCTCTGCAGCTTGGGCAATCTCCAGGGTCTCAGGCTCAGTTTGCCGTAGGAATGTAAACACACGCATGGAAGACGAGGGTGTACTTCGCCTGGGCACACATAAAATGAAAGGGTTCGGTTGACCTGTTCTTCCTTGGACATAAAATGCATTGGTTAAAACAGAGACAGAGCCGATTTGATAAGTTATCTCATAGTTTATTACCGTTGTCTGGAGTGGAGAAAGGCTTCATGTACAATTTGAAGGCTTTCTTGATGTGAGGAGATAATCAGTTCTCTGATGGATGTGGCTGGAAGATACAATATCACAACAGCAAGAGAATAACATGCTCTCAGTCTGTAGCTAAAATATCATCTGTATAGTGATGGATGTGATTTAAAGAAATTAATTAAATTAAAGAGAATGCATTGTTATATATTAAACCAGTTGTTCCCAACATTTTTGGTCTTAGGGCCCGTTACCACATTTTTCAGATGTCTGTGTGTTGTTAGCTTTTCCACCAAAGAGTAATTTCCACTCAAAACTTTTTGGTGGTTTCCAAAAACAAAATAAAAATGAACAAAAATGCATCAGAACTCTGTTTTCTCATTCTTATTCTCCCATTAATCAGACCCCTCATATTTATCTCATGACCCTTTAGAAGGGAACTACAACTGGATTAAGCTATTTTGTATATTTTTTTGTATATAAAGGTAGCTGAAACTTCTTCCATCTTGACCAGCCACAACAGTAAAATACTACAGCACTTAATACTAGCACTAATAAGGTCATATGATCACTCACAAGGGTCATTTTACCGTAGAATATGTACTTTAGGTGCATTTTGCTGATAATACTTACTTCTGACTTACTTTTACATTGTCGTCTCACTACCTTTACTTAAGAACAGGATTTATAGTATTTCTTCCACCACGGGCTGTCTGCCTGGCAGACAGTCTGATAGTGAGAAGTTTTGTCTTTGCAAAACCCAAAAGCACAAGCTTCCACAGCCTTCTATTCAGGGTTTTCATTACTACAACACTGTGTAAGAGCTAGTCGTAAATCTGCAGACTTTCTTTAAAGCAAAACAGAAATATGGATACTAAAAAAGGAGAAACATGCTATCTACCCAGCAAATAGGACAGGAAGATTGAATTTCCTGCTGAAATTTCCATGGTTATATCTCCTTTTTTTCCAATTCTTTAACAGAAGCAGGTGAGTTAAAAACAAATATGATTTTAATCCAATTACTTTTTTTTTTTTTTTTTTTTTTACAATCAATCCTACTGATACTTAAATGATCAAAAATGATCAAGCATTTTATTTGAAAATAGGTGTCAGCAAGAGCCACAAAAATAGATTTAGATTTACTTACAGTTTAAATGTGTGGATTCATCAGTTAAAAAACGCGGTATGCAGAGCAGCATAACAAAGAGCGTTTCCCTGAAATAACCAGACATTTTTTCTGCAAAGTCTGAAGTTAGAAGTGTCGAACACTCACGTTAACAATAAAGACCTATCTTATCGAACCTGGCCTTATATATCCAAAGAGAGCAGGAAGTCCATTGCAATGGTTAAGTGAGCCAGCCCACAATAGAGTAACTCAAGAGATTCAGTGTTTCTCTCCTCAGTTGACTGGTTTACCTTCCATTATATCAGCCCCTTGGACCCTAGAAATAACATGACATAATACACACACAGTACATTATTTTATTTTGCACATTTTCTGTCTTTTATCATTGATGTCATGTAGACATTTTAGGTGCAGACTGTAGGGAACAGTGCCACGGTGAAAGGCCACGGCAGCGGTCCTAAAGTTGCCCTCGAAACTTCTCCTCATCTCAAATACTTCAGTTAGCATTCAGGGTCCAATGCTACCAGTGGAGTCAACTGTGAGAGTCACGGCCCATTGATAGTTGAGCAGTGTACTTGAAATTCATGCTTGACATGGTGCTGATGCAACTTCATGATGCAGTGTGCGTGTGTGTGTGGCAGCCGCAGAGAGTGAGTTTAGCAGTGGGCCAAAGATCACCTAAGTTGTAGCTTTCTGGGCACTCTTGTCACGGTTTCTTGGTTTAGCTTCAACGCAAAACTGTTTCAGCCAAAACTTCTCAACAAGTAAATCTCAGTTTGTAGAGAATGAAGTGAGTGACATCCAAAGAAATATGTATGCCATGTATCTGAATATTTTGTTCTCAATGTTGTATTGGGCAGAACATTATGAAATGTATGCATATGTATGCATCATTTAAATATAAAGAGGAAAAACAAAAACGGACACTTGTACAATATAATGCAACCCAATACTAATACAGTTTTCCACTGTGTCAGAAGGTGTTGAATCCACTTTATGGTAATTTCTGCCACTGTAGCCTGTTCTTATTTAAATATCGCAATAAATGTCCATAAATCAGTTTAGGTGACAGTCCTTGCGACTGCTGTTGCTTGTTTGCCAAGACTTTTTCCGATTTCCAAGTTACATCATTTTGTAGCATTTGAGAATAATGGACCAGCAATAAGCAGCAACTCCTTGGCCTCTTTTTTTCACCTCTTGTCTAATAATGTCTTTGAAAAATCTCTGCAAAGTAGTGACTGCCAAAGCTCAAACTTAGTGACAATTTATATTCAGCTTACCAAGGCTACAAGTTAAAGAGGGACAGTGAATTACATTTTTCTTGCAGTTCTGTTTAATAATAGATGACCTCTTTTGACACCATCACAGCACAGAATTAAAATAATGTATAACAGATTTCACAGTGTATTTTTAATGCACAAAGAAATGCAAACAAGCCACTGTATGAATTAAATACGATAAATGTGTCAATATAAAAATGATAGATTATATTCAACGAGCCACATAATCATGCCATTTATCATAGTGATGAGGCTCAGTGGAGAGCTTATGTTTTACTGATCTCAAATAACATATGCTTCAAAAGACAATTCAACCCTTTTGGGTCAGTTAAGGTAGGCTATGAGTGGGATGACAGATGCAACATTTGCCAGACAGGGCTGTAGCTACCATTGAGGACCAATTCCTCATTCTTGTTAGTATGAAAAAGGTTTTAAACAGCCTGAGGAAGCCTCTTCATTCAGGCCATAAACATAATTGTACAAATTGTTGGCCAGAATTGGGCAGAAAATTAAATTAGAACTCAGATTCACACTGAGAAGATGGCTTTGAAGAAAACAAACTTTGAATGCAAGTCAAGAGACTCTTGGCTACAACCGTATTTCTCATGCTTCATGGTACATGAGGCATCCAAGTGCCTTTTAAAAATCAGAAACATGCTTGGACAACACATTTTTATTTGATTTTTTTTTTATTTCTTAAATGGTGTCAAACATAGAATCATGACAAGTTCAATGTTCGAATGATGAGCAATAGATTGTTCCAAACTTACCCTGTGTCCCCAATTACATACACGTGTAAAAATAAATAAACTTTGGCCTACACAATGGATAAACAACCAGGTAGGGTGAAGGTTCCCAAGGCAGGCCAACCCAGTCGGGCGAGTACCTACAGTATCGAAACCAAATGAACGCTGAAAACCATTGTCCTGTCCTCAGTGTTTAAATAAGAGTATCTCAGTATCATGGTGTGGTTGCCACAACAGTGTCATCAGTGCATCACAACAATCTAAAGTGAACAGCCTGGGTAGGAAAAAAGGTGAGAACCCATCAGACAGTCATCATCAGTCTTTGCATAACAACCTACGTAATTCATAACCTTCATGCTCACTGCCAACAGCACAGTTTCTCAACTGTTTAGATTATTACTGATTTAATTTCACATGATACAGTATTATATTGTCCCGTTCCCTGTGAATACAGTACAAAATGTGACACATTTTTAATTGCAGTGTTATCTGATACTGTTTCTTGCTGACATTTTAGCCGATGTTCTTGTTCCCTGATAAAACTTATCTGCATTGCTGGTGGCAGAGTCTGCCATTTCTGCCCGATATGCAAATATGACAGAGATAATGATGCTTGTCGTGTAAAAATCACCAGAGAAAGACAGAGTTCAATCTCCTGCAGGAATGCCTCCAGCGTGGCCTGGGTATCAAATGCAACCTGTCATCACTTACCAGTGGGAAGCCAGTGAGGGATCATATCCTTTAAGGTGCACAAGAAACACTGTGCACTGTGTCAGGCTGCCTATGTTGAGATGGGACCTGAAGGGGGGGTGGCAGCATCTACATCTCTGTGATCTGTGTGTGATATGCTTTTCAGATGAGACTCCACTCAGTGACCAGAAGCAGCTGCTGACTTCTTGTATCAAAGGAACCCCCACTCCAGCTTTAGTTACCCATGTGAAATATGTGCCAAAGGAAGAGTTTGACATTTTAGGAAATGCACTTACTCAGTTTCTTGCTGAGAGTTACATGAATGATCAATACCTTGAATCTGTCCATTAAATATGAGGCTGCAGCCAGCTAGTTAACTTAGCTATGCATAAAAACTGGAAATAGGGTTAGGCCAGATTGGCTCTTTTCAACAGTAACAGAATGAGCATCTAGTTTAACTTATACAAAGACTAAAGTGTAAAACTGAAGAAATCCGTGTAAAACTAACTCTCAGCATGGAAGTGAATAAGATTATTTCTCAAAAACTATTCCTTTAAAATAACATGTAAGCTAACGTTACATACCAAGTGTAATGATAAAATCATCTGGATGAAACAAGCCTGTTATTGAATAAGTGTTACGCTGCAGTTCAGCTCATTTTACACCAAACAACACATAACTTCTGGCATTAAAATCAGGCAATCTCAAGTGAACATAAGTCCTTTGTAAATTAATGTCAACTGAGATTTTCTGTTCAGCAGCAAAAAGGTTACAGGGATCGAGCAGGAGATGAGCAGTACCACTTTTCATACAGGGAGCTGTGACACGTCTCGACGACAGGGAGTTGTGCTTTATGAGCAATTTATTGAAAAGACAGCAAATATGCATTTTAACACAGAAATCATTACATGAAGCAATTGAAGACATACAGTGTTTTTTCACTGTATTCAGATGGGAGTTGACAAAAGTGGGTGTTTAACAATATTTTGAATACTGTGTACTGTGACCTCATTGGCCAGATAGATTTGAAACTCAGGCCTTTGGCCTTTATTAGATACAAACGATGGACACGCTAACACAAACATGATACAATTAAACCTCAGCCAATAAAGTGGCAATGCAGCAAATGCTACCCTGTGAAGCTGATTATGTTTGGCTTTAGTTGGGAAAATATCAGAGATGCGTTCATTCAATTCAGGGGTTATTTGGAGGCTTATTAGACTACATTATATTGTAAGGTGTTTGTGTCACCCCCCCCCTCCCACAATCACACACACGGCAAAAAAAAAAAAAAAATCCAGTAAACCAAAGAAGTGGGAAAAGAGAAAGGTTACCTTTTCATTACTGTTCAACGGTGGATCTGAAGGAAAGAAAATCCCTGTCAAAGGTCTGTGGCAAATGCGAATTCCCCCTGTGACGGTAAGCCAGCATCAGATCCATTTTGTCAGTAAAAATGTACCTCTTCACTGGATGTAGGCACAGCATCATAACTCTTCATAGATAGGGCTTAGATAGGCAGTTACACACCATATGGTATCATGTGTGCTGCCTTGTGACAATAGACAAATAACCTCCGATTGGAATCAGTGCCCGTTATGTCATGAGACAAAAAATATCAAAGAAATGGAAGAACCGTGAATCACTTTAAATTGTGTTTTTTCCTCAGTTGTCAAAAATTAAATAACATCTTCCTTCCACAATTAAGTCATACATTATCTACCTGTACAGTCTTTTACAAAGGATTTTTTCAGTAGTTCATACAAAAATAGCAAGAACAAGATATACATATCAATTGGCTCTGTGCATAAAATACTGCTGATTTGCCACAGGTGCACATGACGATGAGGACGTGTCTTCTTAACTGTTCATGTAATTTCCAGGGAAGCTTTGACTGCACATAAAGAGAGGGTCCATGGAGGCCACTTTGGCAGCAATAAAAGAATGTATACAGTGGAGGACTGCTGTTAGATTAGCAAACTCTAGTTCCTAGAACACACAAAGAAGAGAGACACGCATCGATCAGTACAACGGTTATACTTTAAAGGACCAGTGTGTGACCATTGTGTACGATTTAGTGGCATCCAGCGATTAGGTTGCAGATTGCAACAAACTGAATACCCTGTCGTCTTCTCCTCTCCTTCCAAGCATATAGGAGAGCCTGCGGTGGTCACGAAACTTGCAAAAAGACCTATTCCAGGGCCAGTGTTTGGTTTGTCTGTTACATTAGAAACATGGCGGTGCAACATGGTGAACTCTGCATGGTGCAACCACTCCCTCTGTAGATATAAAGGGCTTTAAAAGGTTTTTAGATTGTATATGAATGAAAACATACATTTTGCTTTGTCAAGTCAAACGCAAAAGACACTGAAAACTCATGAATAATTAATGAGCAGGCGGAACCGGAGGTCAATTGAGAGAGAGAGAGAGAGAGAGAGAAGCATGCAACAAACAAAGGAAATAAAGAAAACAAGTGGAAATTTCAAAACCGAAGAATCAAAAACGGCGTGCAAAAGTCACAGAGTAACATTGACAGTCCCCAGAGAGGAAGCCGGTAAGAAGCTGAAGTTTCCTAAGCTCATTGAGAGACTGTGACGGTCTGCAAATGCCACTGTTAAACGTGCTCATGCTTTGTTTGGTGCTCACCTGAGCTGCTCGGTCGTAGGCTAGGCTAGTTTCTGCTTAGTTTGCATAAATGTTTGTTTATTTTTTACTTGAATTTGTTTCTACATTTTGCTCACTTTGAAGTAATGATAAAAGAATAATTAAAAAGTTACAAAAGTAGTATTTTCATTGGTTTAAAAAGATGGTTAAAAAGACTCTAGAATGTAATAGAAAAGAGCTATGATAAAATATATTTAACTATAAAATATCGATAAAATACACTGTTAAAAACATTTGGTTGAAATAATTTGGGAAATGCACTTTTGGGGTTTTGATGTCATGAATGTGTGTTTTCTGTATTTACTGTATCCATTGGCAAATGGCACAAGTGAGGTGATTTCTTTTGTGTTTGTTATTTAAAGGTTTTTTCACCTGCCTGATAACTGCCCATACTACCTTTTGGAAAATAAAGAGTGAAAAAGGAAACATGGACTGGTTACAAGAGTGAAATTCAGTGTGGACTCTGGGTCGATGCAACCTCCCTGTCAAGTGGGGAGTTGCACGTTGGAGTGACTTGACAGCCATATTCTGCCAACAGTTGCCCCTCAATCACACACTGGTCCTTCAAATAACAAAATATACACACCAATCACCAGACAGTTCAGTAAACTTGCCTGTAAGCTCATTGGTATCAGCAAGTAATAACTAGCGCAAAATAACCCAACTAAAATTCTACAGCATTGTATTCCTTTAATAATATCGATGTCATGATATTGATGAAGAAAAAAAAAATCAGTCATTACCTTCATTTCTATTTGCTTGCTTTCTGCATTCTTGAAAAGGAGTTTTACCCTGGTTTTTCCATCATCCGAGGAGCCTTTAAGTTGAGAGAACTTATATCGCCACAGTACAGTCTACAAAAAAAAAGCAGCACAGGAATTTCAATAATTCATTTATATACCATGTCAGACTACAGCATGATCAAAACCAATCAAAGAGTACTTTGAGGAAATGTATAATTAAATGTATAATATATATATATATATATCAATAAAACAAAATAACATCAGTACTTTGGAAATCAATAATCTCAAAATGTATATTTAATGCCCATTCTCTAAGATAGAATAAATCACCACTTTATTGTGGAAAGTCCACCGTGCAAAATGATTGACATTTGAGTGGCTAATTTTCTGCTTTGTTGGTGACTAATTCCGAGTTATTTAAAAGACTTCTTCAGATATACTGGAAGCCTAAGTAACTAAGAAAAAGCACACAGTCTGTAAAACTGCAGTCTTGTGAGATTAAGGAAAGAACAGCGCAGAACCAGGATGTTATCAACAACTGGGAACGCAGTAATACTTCACCTTTGAAGTTCCTTCTGAGCAGGTGAAGCCTGATCCAAAATCTATGGTGAAGCACAGTACATTCCCATGGCTGCTACACGTGTAGCTTTTGGACTGTTGAGGGAGAATCGGTATTCATTAGCATTACAATTTTCATATTTCTGTGCAAATAGAACTGTGGTACATTTTTCTATTTCAGCATCAAAGACATATAAATACCACAGAAGCACATATTACACGCTGTACATGTTAGTACTGTATGTAAATAAATGATACCTTAATTTTTTTCCCTCCCATTTGTGGCAGTAAATGCATTCCACTATTACCAGGGGATGAATCAATAATTCACTTAGTATTCATTATATATCTCAGTCCTCATTCACTGATTTCTTTGGCAGAAAAATGCACTTCTCATTTTCAGGAGTTTCGTAAGACTTTCTCTCTTTCTCTCAAATTTTGTTCACAGATTTGTTAAAAAAAATCCTATACCCAGATAATCCATCCACCTGGCAGGAGTGGCATTTCAAGGTGTTGATTACACAGCATGACTATTACGTGAGTGTGCCTTGGAGTTTTTTTCAGTTAAAGGCCACAATTGTGCAGTTCTAGCTGGAAAAAAAGACATTTATTAGGCTGTGAACTATGTATTTTTTACATAGGTCTACAGATACAAACCAGGCATGCCCCCTACTTTGCCTGATTGGAAGCAGTAGAGTGGGGCATGTCATGATCTTACTCCCCTGGTAAAAAAATAAAAAGGTATTAATGTCTCTTTTTCAAGGTGAAACTGCACATTTTAGAGTTGTTTTACTGTGACTTGAAGAGAGAACTTAAAAAAAAAAATCTCTTAGTGTTGCATCTATATTTGTGTTGAGTAAAGGCTTTTCTCCCTACAACACTGCTACGGTAGGTGTAACTAATATTATTAATAATAATATTAATTAATAGTATATTAGTAATCTCCACTCTGTTTAGGTCTGTCAGTAAGCCAAGTTAGAGAAGCAGGATCCATATTTGTCTGCGAACAGGCACATCTGAGTGGAATGCATCCTTTAATTAGTTTTAGGTGTACCAGTTAAAGTAAAAATGTCCAGAGAGGTGTTCATCAGGAAGTTATTTTTAATGGAATAATCAAGCTGTGACCACTCAGGACTGAATAAAGGTCTATCTTCAGCCGAATAAACTTTAATGGAATCAACTGTGACAAAACAGTCCAGCTTGCTAACTGATAATTAGCTTTCAGCGCACACTGACTCATTATGGAATTAAAGTATGTACTGTGTAAAACAACAAAATGCCAGGGAGGGGTTACTGTAACAACACAGTAAAGAGAAAAGGAGGTCAGGGAGCTATTGTGACATGCTGGCTAACATCTTAGCAGTTAGCTCACCGGCTACAGTAATTCACCAACCAACTTTAGAAATATTGGATTTAATGTTTTGCACATCATCACATTTTGTTTCTATTTACATTTTACAGAGTGAGCCAACATTTTTTTGGAAATGGGGTTGTATGATTTCTAGGTATTAAAGATTTGGAACCCACCAATAAATGTGCATGCATGTGGATATAAAAAAAAGTGTTAATATGTGAAACCATTTGTAGAAAATCTTATAAAGATCCATTGTCTCCACCAGCTTCACGCAGTATGCACGAAACATTATTGGGTCATGAATCCTCATACTGACAGGGTTCGCTTGTTGTATTAACTGTATTGTCTGCTCAAAATATGTCGAAAACTTTGTTAAAGTGCCAGTCTGACTGCGCAGCTTCATGATAATGTCAAGACACATGACAGTGGAAATCCATTTTAGAAGCTATAAATCTTTAACATTCACTTTGCTACTGCAAAAACTAACAAGCGTGTGTCTCTCAATTCTTTTCACGGGTCTTTTGAAAGCACTGATGTGTAGGCTTTCTACCCTCTGTGGCGCAATAACCCTTGAAAGGCTTTTTTTTTCCTCCACGTTTTAATTTTTGCATTATGTCATCCACTCTGCCATGCCATGCCATGAATCCCATGGAATGTATTTAGATTTTCTGTTTGTGCTATATTCCTTTTATTTCCCCCCTCACTTGAGAACACAGCGGGGACATGGTGATTTCAATTACAGAGTGCAGTGTGCAGTGAATATGGCATGGGACTGTACAGTCCTTTCACTGAAAGCCTTTTCTGCTCACAGACCTCAACCCCTTAGTGGTGTCGTGAATTCAACTGTGACAGGGATAAAAAAAAAAAAATAAAAAAAAAAACAGTAACAGGCCAGCCGCTAAGTTCTTCCTGTCACCACATATAAGACAGTGACTTACACTTCTCTAATTGGAAGAGATTTTTTTTTTTTCTGTGGGAATTAGCAACATAACATTTCTTTTTTGAAGAAAATCTCCTTAACTAAGCCTGACAGAAGTAAGGGTATGTGTGGAGAAATAATAAAACCAGTGTTAGAAAAAAAACGTTTTAGTTCACGTGTGTGTAGTGTTGCACTACATCTGTCTTTTCCTAATTTGCAGTGAGAGGAGATAAAAGCGAGAGAGTTAAAGTAGGATATAAGACTCGCAGCTGCATCTTTTGAAACTGGTCATAAATCCACTAAAAGGAAGCTGTTACATACACACTGAAAGAAACACAAGCAGCAACTGTGTGAACACGGCACAGAATTTAAAGAGTAACTCAGCACTAAAGCTGAAACTACAGTACCTTTCCACTGAGCTCTTCTGGTTTGAAATTCCTCATTTGTCTCACCACACCCAGCATCACTGTGTGACGTGTCTTTCCCATTGGGGATATCACGGTACACTAACCACACCCTGTGACGCCCAAAGACATTCTGCTGGTGTTACGTTGCGTGTTACGTAAGTACTGTTTTAAAAACAAAACAGGTTTTGTGGTGTGAACTCTGCTCGATCTCGTACTTGTTAAACAAAACAAACTCATCTTCGAGTTCTGTCTGAGTTTTGTCTTTATACGGATCCCTATTAGCTTCCCAAAAAGCGTTTGCTAATCTTTCTGGGGTCTGCACAAAGAAATAAGACAACAATTTAAATAGTACAAGAAAATGCAATACAAACCAAATGTAAATAATTATACAACAGTGCGGTCAGACTAAGTAATTTGATAGAACAAAGGGCATGCCGTAACTGCACACGTATCACTCTGCTTCACAGCTGTTCTCAATTTGTTCAATTAACGGCTGTTATCTATGTAGTGCAAACCTCCAGGTGTGCTCATATGATATCAACTGGCCTAGACAAATTAGAGAAGAGTACAAATACAAAGCGCTGGGGGTGCTGCAGCACCCCAAAAATGTATTTACCCAAAAATGAATACACAAAATAAAGTGGGAAAAAAAAAGAAAATGCTAAAAGTTAACTGGAAGCACTAATAACTATAAATTGTCGTGTTCTCACTTAATGTTCATTATACAACTTGTGTCATGCTAGTCACATGACCACACGTAAGGTCAAGTGTCACGTACGGTTATGTATCGTCACTTGTAGTCGAGCTAACTGACCACCGGTGTCGCAAAAATGGATTTTAGACTTTTTTGGGAAGCCCCAATAAAACAAAAGGAGATGTGTGAAGCAGGCGGTAAGACTCTTTTCTTTTAAAAATGCTGCCGCACAGCACGCCTTTACTCACGGTGTTCAGCGCCACAGTTACGTGGACAACTGTGACAAATTTTTCACTGTTGCCAAGGTGATCAGCACCATGAACAGTTACACGGACTCTGTGACACATTGTTTGTTCTGGTTCCATTATGCGTGTGTAACGCATAAAAATACAGATGGCGCCTATAATTCCCTCTATTGTTGTGTAAGTTAAGATTTTTTGCAGGCTTAATTAATGTGGCCGAGGCTCCAGGTTCATTGTTATTACAAACCTACGACCAATCAGCTCTGAATTATCTGTGAATTCAAAGTTCCTTTCGGTTTTTGATTGAGAACTCATCTCATGTCTTACTGTGTTTAAGTGTTGTGTTTCATGATTTTCTCTTTATTTCAAATAATGAGACTCATATCAATGCATATACTACACGTAGGCTACATATGCTTCCCTTGTATCATTGTGTATTTTCTGGGTGGCTTCGTGAATAAATAACACAAGTGACTATGTGTCACCGTTGCATGTAACAATATTGCCATGGTGTAGGGAGTCAAGCTGCGCTGGTACTTTTTTTTTAATCAATGTAGAGAGTTGCGAGTTACGTGCAGCACAGAGCTTTTCTTTTCTCATCACCCCCTGCTGAGAAATGTTCCCGCGGCTATGAACAACATGGACTTTGTACTTCTTTCAGGCTTGGCTAAGTCTCAAAAATATTAACATCTACTAGATCAAAGCTAGCAAGCTACAGTTCAGGAAATGTTGATGTTTTTTGGCAGCAGCGCAGTGCCAGTCTATTTGGTCGTAGGCCCGAGGCCGTAGGCTGACGATAATCATGCAAAAAAAAAAAAAAAAAATTAATAAATGCAATTCAACAACAAAATAACGTATGCAAAAATTAATCATTTTTTGTAAAAATCTGTTTTGATCTGTCTGCAGATTCCAGGCAGAAGGAGCTCTATAAACAGTTCATACTCTTCATACAACTTGTTCCACATGACCAGTACACACTTAACATGCCATACTCTCATGACAAAAAACAGTACATACTAGTAGCACACTGAGAACACCCATTTATCAGTTGCCTGCAGTTTAAAATATCACTTTTACAAGACAAACAAGGATTACAAATTGTATGGCATGTGTGTTCACCACTAGAAGACGCCAAAAGTGAAATATGACAGACCTTGGCGGCTGACTGTGAGCTAAAAGGCCCCATCAAAGCCATGTTGAGTTTCATCATCTCCAAAAAAGAAGAAAAAAGGGAGAAAATGAGAGGGAAAATGCAGGCTGGACAATTTTGTCAATTATACCCCCTACAACTGCACCATCAGCAATGTTTATGTAATGCACGCATCCAGTCAGTTTGAAGGTTACTCAAAGTTGGACTCTGCTGAGTGCTCCTCAAAAGCCACGGGAGGCGAGCTTAATTGGCTGGAGATCATAGAATCACAAGGAAATTGAAATCCTTCATCACTCCCAAAGGATGGTGTCCCACATTTTCATCATTAAAGACTGAAAAATGCTACATTATCATATTTCATACTGTTTGCACTCATAGTGGGAAACTGCCCATTCAAACCTGACATAGTAAGTGAGAAGTAAGTAAACGTAGAGTCACTTAAAGAGTGTAAAGTCATTAAACTCTGCTGTTATTATCGGTCTTGGGCAATCATGAATGTTAACTTTATTTGAGATTTACAGATCATTAAAATATACAAGGACATCATCTGATTTCTTAAATCTCTCCAAATATTTGCAAACTAACTTTAAACCACCTTCAAGTTTGTCATCAGGTCACATTGTTTAACCTCATCAGGTCACATTGTTTAACCTCATCAGGTCACATTGTTTGAGATGTGGATCAGTCAGGTTGCTTAGACTGGATTTCAAACTATCCTTAATGTCACTTGAAACTTCACAGGTGACTCTGATGTCACACCCAGAGTGGGTTCAGCCCTCATTTTCTAGCTAAGAGCTAACTGTGTGACTGCAGCATCAAACACCTCTGCGTATTATCATTCCCCTTTGAAGCTAATGTTGTGTGCTGCGGCAGAGGAGCTCTGCATTGGGACTGGATATTGTTACAACAAAAGACAAAGAGGGTAACATAGCCATTCTTCATCTATCCTGCAGCTTGCGTTTTGCGTCTGTGCTGGAAAAACACTAGTTAATGAACACGTCCAAACCTTTTTGTTGTTGACAGCAAGTGATGCAAATTGATTAGCTTTAAACACACAACTCCAACCAGTTCACTTGGACTTTTTCTCAGGAGGCGATCTTTCATATAGGATTTTTATCTTGGTGAGCGCTAAAATCTTTGCTCCTGTGCCTCTTCATCATCTGACTGTACTGTTTCCATCTATCATGTAGCACAAGGTGCAGAGAGAGGAGACAATCTAATTAATGTTCAGCTTCTTAAGGATCCACTCCAAGTTTATAATCTAATCTCAACATGGCACTACTGAATATCATATCTTTCACCAACAAATCATCTTTAATGTTTTCATTAATGATAATAAAATAGACTGCACTATCTTATGGAAACTTGGCTGGCAAGCTATGATAACCACTCGACTAAGTAGTAAGAAGTAAGAAAATGAAGTATGTTTTCAGCTTTTTTCTGAAGCCCCCCTATTACCATATATATTCTATCATATATCTCTATCATATCTTCTAATATAATCTATTATTGGAATATAAAATGGGAACCCTGTAAAAGGGGTTTTAAAGCTGCAGTAGGCAATATTATTTCATTATAATTTTGGTATAATAACTCTTTCTGACCATTGCTTCAACTACAGAGAGTTAGCCAGCACATAACTAGCTAATCAAAGCAACTCTGTACAAAGTAATCTGGGTTCTACATATCCTCGTTTCCAATACATCCTTTCACTGCGATGGTGTAGTATTAAACAAGCCCACAGAAGGAAGACCTTGTAAGAGAAGACAGAGAAAAATTAAGTGCTAAATAAAAACAGAGATCAGACGAGGGTCAACGTCAGAGAGGAGCATGGGGCTGAGAAGTGAGGCAAAGTGCTTAGTAGCATTAGAACAAGTTTGACATTTTGGTTCAAACTGATGCGTCATTTGGTGGGAGGACCTTATCAGAGTGATCCAAAGATGCAGAGAGCAAGGCAGAAGGTTTGTATGTTTATATATTCAAATTTCCTATTTCAGCTTTAAATAGCTTATGCACCTAGTGACAACATATTGAGCTAAATACTACTGTCCCAGTAAAGTCGGCATCCATGTGTACTTTATCAAAATAAAGACAATAGATGTTGTGAATGGGACCTTTTTTTAAGCTATGATATATATATATATATATATATATATATATATATATATATATATATATATATATATATATAAGATAGGGGTGTTACAGAGAGAAGACTCCATCACTTAGAGATTCAACGTATGACAGCAGACGTCACACTCAGTGCTCATTTCTGTATATTTTCACTATCACATTACTTTTATTGTTAAACAGTGCTGTACTGACTTTGAGGCAATGTAAATGTGATGGCTTTTTTAAATCAGTGTCTATATTATTTAAAATGTAACTGACAATCAGCATCAGAACAGTAGGCTGCATATTTTCATTACCACAAAGGACCATGAAGATAAAATGTGCATAAAAATGTTCTCCTGAACATGAAGGCTATGTTGAAGGCCTTTTATTAGCAAAGCATTGTGAAATGTCTCACTCATGAAATCAGAATTTGAGGCTATAAAAAAGCCGGTCTTTCTTCCTTCCATGGTTGGATTGTTAGGGGTTCATTTCTGCTATGCCCAGGTGCTTAGGGAAATTACAGTATGCAGTGCCTGAATAGCGCAGTGCCCACAGAGCCTTGCATGAAGGAGATACAATGTGCTCTGATTTCCTAACTGTGGCTGCTAAGTCAACACATGAATTAAATATTTTTGTTCAGTGATTCCCCTTCTAACAATGACAGTGTGCTACCGCAGCATGTTGGTGGTCGCAGTTGGAGTGTTTTAAGTCAACATTGTTTTCTCTTTCCAATCATGCATATATGGGCGTCCAGAGAGCGGAGGCACACTAGTTAATTAAATAGTGATGCTAATGAGTTTGAGCAGTAATAGTTATGAACTGGGAACTGGTTTGTTCTTTATACATGCTGAAGGCATGAGTCTGATGGAAGGTCAAACATTCATTCCTTTTATTATTCTTTCTTCGTGACTCATTACAGTACATTTAGGATGCCCACTTCTATGGCCATGACACTGGGTCTCCCAATTTGTCTGGTCCAGTGTAGTGGAAACAGGTCTGAATATTTTCCTTTGAAAAGCTTAGAGAAATGCCTTTATATGCTGCTCAGAGACGGGGATAATAACCTGACATAGATTTGCAGAATCAACCATTTCGTCCTCATCCATGAAGCCATTTCTCTCGTAAAACTGAAACATTTGAAATACTTCCAATAGAGCATAAATCTTAGCATTATGTAGCCTGTCCAAGTAAAGCCAGTTACAGACCAAACACACAGATAAGCTTATAATCCTACAAAGGAGTTAACTAAGATGCTATGGACGACACTGGAATATAAATGTTCAGATAATTTCTTTTTTTTTTTAAACCTGGTGTGTCTGTTGTCTGTGTTATTTTCTGTCAGCCTTGAACTTATGTAAACAGCTTTGGGAATTAAAAGATGCACAAAATTAACCTATCCACTGTTCTCCTCTTCAGTTGTCCACCATCTTCTATGACGTCTGCCAATTCTATCTTGCTACCCTGTGGATGATGGAGACTCACTTCAAGTGCCTAGCTACTTACCTACCTACCTACCTACAACGTGAATGAGGAGGTACACGACTGTGCTACCAAGGTTTTTTGCACCATTTTGCTGATCAACAGTTGATGGCAGTAATGTGCAAAAAGGCACAGCAAGAGAAGACCGCTTCAACATGTTTGGCAGAACAAGAACACTGTTTTGACAAGAAATACTGTATGAGGACTAACTGGCTTGTTGAGCAAATGGACATGATTACCTTCTGCACCGACAATAAATAGCGTACAGGTCTAATTCTTTCATCATGCTTTTAGATGGAATAGAAATGTATTAACAAAACTATCCTAGGAAAATTGTTGGCTAAGGTCAGTCAGAAAATCTGACCACAATTGGTAGCAAACTATACATCGCCAAATGGGCAAAAAAAACATCTAAACCAGATAGCAAAGGCAAATCAAACTTTATGCATTAAAGTCTACATGCTTTCTGTTTCTCTTGTACGCATAAAAAAATGTCATGATGTATATAAAACATACAGGTTCCATTCTATGCTGAAGCATTTTTTTAAGCTTTAGGATTAGCATGTGCAGAATTAACCAGAGAATGTAATGAGTCCAGAAGAATTAAGACTCTAAACTCTCAGTGACCACATGAGCCCTCCGAGCATAAAGGGATTATACATGCTTCCTAAGACTGTCAGACGGATGGTTTTTGCTACTGAGCCAGTGTCCTGTCCCAGAGTCAACCACGCTGCTTGCTGGTTTAATACTCATATATACCATGCCAAAGGACAGCCGGTGAAATAGGAAGCCATTTAATTATATCTGGTTCCAATGTTGACCCGGAAAGGATTTCATTCTGCTAGTGATTCAAATATCTTCTGACAGGTGTTCTGCTTTGTAATATTTATAAATGTCCCTATTTAAGGGTCCCAAGCACCAAAGCCCTCAGGCTTCATAGCATTTTTAGCCTTTATCTTTGGTTGACCGCACTGGGAATCGGGTAAAATTATAACAGGCACCTCTGACCATTTTATGAAGAGTCTGAGCCGACATGTGGCTTGCTTTCTCAATTCCTGAATACAATGTATGATCGTGGCTATGTGGAAGCTTTAAAACTTAAAAGAAAAATTGATGATACAACAGACATGGATGCACTTAATGTATTACTTGAGAAATAATTTTACTATTAATTTTAATTTAATATATTAATATTACTTAAGAAATAGGAAATAATTTAACAGTGCTGCAAACAGACGTGTTTAGTTGTCCACTATTCAGAGTTTGTTGTAAATACTTTGTCCTTGAGTAGCTGACACCTGAAAACTCTGTCACCACAATACTTTTTCAAACAATTTTTCTCTGCATTTAATGTGAGACAAACACAGGTGTAAAGTTTTCATAACTGTTTCAGTGAAAGTTTTTTTTCTGTAATATTGGCTTTAATTTTTTTTCAACAGTGCAGAAAATATATTATGGAAAACAAATGTGTTTGAGAACATCAGGTGTGGTGTTTAGCCATTTTCAACTACTGTGATAGTCCATACTATGGGAAGAGTCATTCAACTAAGAGGAACAACATGGATTACTTTATGAAGGTCAGTCAATCTGTAACATTTCCAGAACTTTGAATGTGTCTTAATGTGCAGTCAGAAAAACCATCAAACACTATGATGAAATTGACTCATGAGTCAAGGAACACAAAGAATGGATATTAGAACAGTGGAAATCGTTCTGATGAGTTCAAACTTGAGATTTTTGGTTCCCACAGTATTTGTCTTTGTGAGATGCAGAGATGGTGAACAGGTCATATCTGCATGTGTGGTTCCCGTCATGAAACATGAAGACTAGTGACACTGGCGAGTATTACAAATCCAAGACACACTTAACTGCCATGCCTACCTTAGCATATTGCAACATGTGATCCATTCTGGTTTGCCCTAGGGGGACTATTACTTGTTTTTCAATAGGACCATGATCCTAAACACACCTCCAGGCTATGAAAGGGTTATTCGACTGAGAAGGAGAGTGATGACCAGGCCTCCACAATCACCCAACATAAACCCAATTGAGATGGCCTGAGATGAGTTTGACTGCAAGGTGAAGGAAAAACAGCCAACAAATGCATATATGAGAACTCCTTCAAGACTTGGAAAATCATTCCAGGTTGCTACCTCATGAAGCTGATTGAGAAAATGCCAAAATGTGCAAAAGGTGTCATCAAAGCAAAAGGCTACTTTGAGGAATCTAAAATATAAAACATATTTACCACAAAATTCTGCAATTTGTTAAATGTATCTTTTTCTGTCTTAATATAAAATGTAGAACATAATGAAAGTAAAGAAAACCACTGAATGAGAACATGTGTTAAAAAAAATGTCACTGGTACTGTATCGATATTTGTAGAGATTAAGAGTGACCTATAATTTGTTTAGAATCATCTCATCTGTGTTTTCACAAACTTAAAGCTTCTGTCATATTTGTAGGAGCATTTGTTTGAGCAGACTGCCCTCTTACCTTCAATTCACAGAGCAAATTATCTTTATTCATTGTAAATAATGGAGATGGCATTACTGAGTTGTCTTAAAGAATTGGATATTTACACAAATAAACATGATGTTGCATAATAATGTGGAAAAAAGTGTAATTGCACTGTGACAGTGTCACATGGGGAAGAAACCATGTATTGCTGATTAAATATATATCAGCTTCTCTAATGACTCTAATGTTTAATTTTAAAAAAAAAAGGATGATTCAAAAGTCTTTAAAAATGTATAGCTTTTATTGTTTTTGGTAACGTTTCTTAACTGATTGTGTCAAACACTGCCTTTATGGCAGTGAGTATTCAATATTTTCAGAGAACTGTTGTGAAACACCAAAACACTATATTCTTCAACAATTCAACACAATTCTCACCACCTTGGTTGTAAGACTCAGTTCAATATTTCTGTAATCTGTATTCTTTTTACTGCCTGTCAGTTGTCTACTCTGTTCACGTGGAAAAATCTTACCAACATACTTCCATTCACACGTTCAGCTCCAAAGTGTCCTTCACATGCTTGCATTATTGAAATGCACACATTCAAAACATCTGCGCATATGAATGTCAAATTAACCATAAACAAGCTCCAGCAGGCATTTCTCGCTCATCTTAGGCACAATTGATTGCATTAGTGTGATTTAATATTTAATACCTCAGGCTATGGACTTTGCTGGATTCCCTGCTGTGTGTTAGCATACCTCCTGAATCAATAATGTCTGCTAAGTCATAACGGAAACTATATTCTACGTGTTGCTAATGCTAATAGGTATTGCCCAGTTGTTTTCAAAGAACTGTACTGAAAGTAGCACCTAAGTGTCTGAGCGACTATCCACGAAAAAAAAAGCAATTAATGACACATTTCACACAGGCATCAAGCAACCAAAAGTTTGATGTAGGCTTAATGAACTTTAAAAGTGTTTGTAAAAGTAAATCATGAATATTTAAACACAATCAAACTGAAGACAATAAAAACCTGAAGGTCTGGACTCATCATCTGTCTCTTCAGTGTTTTCCAATTACTGTTCATGTTAGAGCCTTTTGATGGACACGAGTCCGCTGCTTCTGAGAATCACTTAACAATGCACTTTCCACGAGAGCTGATCGCCTTTACACTTTAAACATATTTGCTTAAGAAGCAATTTAATGGCTCATTGATGTGGAGACTAATTCTTTAGGTTACCCCAGCTAAATACATTTAAAGTAACAATAACATTTGTGGAAAACAGAGCACTTCTGAGCTTTCAATTTTAAATTCAATTAATTTCTTAATCAGATTTTTTTTTTTCAAAACACCACAGAACCTAAAACGTGTCAACAGAAAAGAGCTTTCGTCATGTGCAATCACTTCTCACTGATGAAGCATTAAATTGGTGGGAAGGGACAGTACTGATTAGAAATTTTTAAAAAAAAAAGTTTTACACTAAGTGGTTAACTCCAGTGTAAGCACGGTTATTCATACAAATGCTGACTTAACTAATATTGTGAGGGGATTTTCTATTCTAGTATGCCACATATGAGTCAGGCATATGTATAGTGGTAGTAAGGATAGTATCAAATCTTACATTGTCATGGGGACACAACTTTCTCTCCTTGAGACACAGAGCAGCTGTATAGCTTGTGTTTTGGAGAGCAGGCACCATTCTGATAATTTCTATGGTAACCAATAGGGATAGGGATATCTCATTCATTAGACACAATGGTAGGCACACAATGTACATTAGAAGCCTCTACAGAGTCAGACAGCAATATAGAGTAGAGTAGTTGTGGCACTATTCTGAGGACATACAGATGAGCCAGAGAGGACACCTTCTTCAAAATCACAATCATGTAGAGGATAGAGGATATAGAGGATTTTTTTCCAAATTGCTTTCCAACAACAGACAAATGAATTTATTTAAGTTGAAACTACAACTAGCCCAAAACTTGGCAGAAGGGTGACCCAAAGAAGAACCCGTTGAATTCTGGAGCACACAAATCATTTCTCAGTGTATACGCAAATGAACTGCATTTGTTGTGCAAGCGCGGACACGTTATAATTAAAATGTACGGCGTGCCATGACTAAACGTACCACAAAACTAAACCTCAGACATCAATGTAGAAATAAACTCGGCAGGTATGTAGGAAATAAGCAATCAGAGAGGTGATTTTTCCAGATTAATCTGTAATTTAAAATTTTCTGACCTGCACATTGTAATCAAAGCGAATGGTGTGCAGAGTTGCGTGTCAGAGAAGACTGGACTACTGACCTAAATTTGGTCAACTTATTATGATATAATAGGCTAACTGGACACATACAGTAGGGCTAATTGGCAGCAAACATTGGCTGCATCATACAGCCTTCAATGCATCATTTGACAGTTATTAACACACATTGGGTGCATCATACAGATGGAATAAGTAGTAGTAGTTATAATATGGGTGAACAGATTCTACAAGTCATTATTACGGTTAATAATTTGTTGTGAATACAGAAAAACACTTTCTTCTGATGAAGAAACAGTCTGCATCTCTGTTTTAATATCAAAAAGATCTGTCTCTCTCTCAGTCCCACACACACACACACACACACACACACACACCTACACACACACACACCTAGAGTGTAGAAATCCTCTAGTAGACAGACCATCCATCTAAAAACGCTTTCAGTGCAACACAAATATGATTCTGCTTCTTTATCAGCCGATCCATCATGTTTTAGTATTCGGTACTCAACTGTGATCGTCATGGCCTACTATGGATCAGGGTTTAGTACTGAGCGCATCCACTTTAAATACGGAGCGCAGCTCGCACCAGGCATTGGTTGGACAGCATCACACACACACAATCTCTAAATACTGTATCTGCCCTCCAATGAAGCACAGCTGATCACAATCAGAGATATAAAGTATGCATATTTTGATGTTGAAATATCAAAAATAGCAAGACTTCACGAGTGTTAAATTAAATAAGTAGGCTAGCAAAATCACCAAAACCATAATTCCACAAAGAGCAGGATGTCAGAGTCTTCATCGGATGGTCTTTTTTTTCTTCCTAGAATAACCATTCCTAGGATATCCATTCACAACACAGTCACGACCTGCAGGTGTTTCTGTGCCTGTCCAGGCGAGAGGAGGGGGTAGGGGCAGCCCTGGTATAGTAGCCAGGATGTGTCAATTCAAGCAACAAATGTCATTCATTTCATTTTTTTTAAGCTGACAGACGTCAATTCTGGGGAAAGTGGTGAATCCTTGACATTTACAGCTCGTCTGCAGTCTACAAAAAACAATCCATGCAGGTGTTTTGACGTACGCCGCCCATGTGTGTTGCCCTCAAGGCTAAACAAGGAAACTCCTGACTTTAGCTATGTAGCTATATGTTAAAATAATCTGTTCTGAATGTGTCTAATCACAAAAGCACTGTATTTGGAACAAATTATTCTTTACAAATCAAACACTGTTCTTCTCAAAATCAAGTGCTGTTTCCACAGATGAAAGTCTTTCTGACCTTGATGTTTGGATGTTTGGATGTTTGATAATTACATAATTAACAATTGTTTTTATAGTTTATGAAAGAGATAATGTACAGCCAGACTCACTGCCTGTCACTGTTGCTATTTCACACTTATTACATGTTAATTTGACATAATACATTGATTTGAAAATGATTATATTGCTCCTGGTTCTCCAGAGTCTATGATCAGAACTATGGTCTGCTATAGATAGCTGTATAGATGGACATCATGTCTGTCTAACTTGTTAATGTCTATGTCTATGTGACTGTCACTGTTGTGTGTTGACCTATGCAGAATTAAACACAATACCAGCAAAACTAAATGCATTTCAGTCCAATAACTGAGAAGAAAATACCTTACAATGTTCTGCTGTGAGACTTTTGAGATTCTGTATTCTGCTGAATGCATAACTGCAGCTGTCATTAGGGCTGTTGGTGCTACTTATCTGCCTTCTGGCTCTAAATACCAAATCTAAGCACACAAAGTAGTGCCATCTTAATTTCAACAAACAATAAATGCCTCGCGTGAGCCTTTGAGCACTCTGAGGTTGTGAAAACGTACCGTGAGCGGCTCTTCCTTAATCCAAACACCTGACAACATCTACTACAGGTAAGCTCTTTGGTGTACCAATGAAAAAAATATACCATGCTGTATATGGAAATACTCACTCGTATTCGCTGCACTTCCAAGAAGACAGCTCTTTGGAAGGACTTCTCCCATATAGCCAGGTCAGTGGCCAGCTCTACCCTGAAGGTGTGGCTCTGGCCGTGGCCGACCAGAATACTGAAGCACAGAGACTCATTGTCTTGCTGCTCAGGCGAATGCTCGAGCCCCAAGTAGAGCCTCGCCTGAAGCCAGCAGTCCTCTGCCATCCATAGCTGTAACACAAAATTGGAATTATTACATGTTGGGGAATAGGTTTTGCTGTCTTCACTTTTTAAATGCTTAATTCAGTGGTTGGGATGAGTAGTACATTCCTTAATTCTCAGGTTAAACGGAAAACTTTCAGTATTTACAGCACATTCCCTGGCTTGTAGATCAAGAATATCTGTTTAGTAGGCTCCCTGAAACACTTCTATCTGCTAAAGAAGAGAAAAAAAAAAAACATCTACACTGAAATGAAAACTGCAGTGATCAAATTTTGAACAGCATCCTGCTCTTAACATACCTTGTGGACCTTGAAAAGAACCTCATAGAGGTTATATGTTGTTTCAGCTTGTCCCCAGTCAGCAGCACTGATCTGAGAAATAAACATCAAGGGATGTGAGATGAAGAGGCAGCATACCAAAACAAGCTTTTTTTTCTTTGACACTTTTAAGCAGGACCTCCTTATCCAAATACTTAATGCAAATGAAAGCTAAGGCAGGTTGCTTAGTTGTGTGGATGCCTGGATAGCTGCCAGTGTCAGTGATGAAAATGGATTATCCTGTTGAACTCTGCACAGGTAGAAAATTTACATCAAGTATCACTTGCATTATCCACAAAGGGTAATGGGTATCTCAATGATGTTACAAATACAGACATGTATAGACTCTACAATACTGCAGGAACACAACAACCTGGGCATGCACAGAAGAGATTTCACATTTATCACTACGTGAAAATACTAATACCATGATGTGAAAATATTAAAGCACAACGACCGCTGTCGTCAGTGGGGACTTTTCTGTCAACTAATTACCCCAATCAATCAATTAATCAGCTTCAGCTCTTTTTATATATTAAGTACTATAGTTTCATTTATACCTTATTTTATAAGATCCTCTTATGTTTTGCATTAGTTACATTCCACCACTGACTACATGTACCTATAATGAGCCAGATGAAAAGAGCTTCCATGTTTTGTTCAAAAGTAAAAACTTTCAAATCATGTTGACATTTATCAGAATACAAATAAAGAATCCAAAAGATATTTTGATTCAGTTAAAAGGGTCATGCTGTTGTTCATGCTGGCTCACTGTCATGACTTAACCGGGGCACTTGAATAGAACAGAGCCATAATCCAAGTGTTATATAAGTAGTGTATATATCATTGTATAATACACAGTAGTATGTATATTTAAATACGGCACTTTTCAAAGAAAGTTTCAAAGTTGAACAAATAAAAACAGACTATTCAAACAATACAACAATAAAATACTCAGCAATAACACAGGCTGGAAATAAAACAGTGTGGCTAACATTAATCAAAAACTTTGAGGGACCCTGAGGGGGCTGCAAAACCCTGGTCACCTTTACTTTTGAGCCAGCAGAGCCCTGCCTGGGGATCTCAGCAATTCAGCGTTATGAATGGGAGCTAAACCATGAAGAGCTTTAAAGCTAATCAGTAAAATTCTAAAAGTACACTTGTTTAACTTTGCTGAGATCACCAAGGTTCAACTGCTGCAGTATTGTAGAGTAAAACCTGGAGAACGTTTTTTGAAAGACAAATGAAAGAAGTGAGAGACTGCTAAACCACAAAAGACTTTGGCTCTAAATGGCTTAATCAAACTGCAAGGACATTACTTAACTGTTCCAATTTACACAGATGAGCAGTCTCTGTCAAACTGGCTAATGTTTGTAGTAACATGTCTATAGTACAAATATGAACATGATAGCTGTAATATATTTTTGTGGGGGTTGGCTGGATTTAGCTACTGAATGCATCATAGACAGGGGCACCACACACAAGAAGAAGTGTGCAGTTCTGCCTTAACAGCACATACTATCAATCTGAAACATAACTAATGTCAACAATTACAACAAGGTCATACAAAAAAGCAGAGCCTGCCTTTTGGTTTATTTATCATACTGAGGTCAGCACATAGAATTCATCATCATATAAATCTGTTTCTAAATCAAAACCATCATCATTCTCTCCACATCTTGTGTCTAAAACTTTGCAGCATGCTACACTGAGCACTTTTTTTACATAGCATGCACACTAACTGAGACCAACAAGAGGCTACTCAGTTAGATTTTGTTTTCCAGGGCGTGTTTCATTAAAGCACATGAACTAATGCTCTCCTGGGTGCACATTCAAGTCCTCTCTACCTCAGGGATATTGGTTACTGCCATATTTCAACAAAACCCAGAGGACAGGTCTGGCATTTCACAGCCCACTAGCTGCATTCACAGAACTATAATTTCAATGGCTCCACAATGCATCTATTATGTTTCATGCAATCAGTTAAAATTATGGCTCATGACTTCACTCACAACACCTCGTCAACATGATTTGTTGGTCCTGTTTGACTGGTCTGCTCTGTATTCAGGTAGTTTACTTCGTCTCTCACCTGCTCCCAGGCTATATTTATGGTTTTTTGTTGTTAAAGCTAAAAAGCACAAAACCACTTTTTTTTTTAGTTTCCCTCAACTTCAGAGAGACTTCAGTCTCAGCATCAGAAACAATCTTGCATTTCTTTGCTTATGGCAAGTTCAGCCGAAAGAAGACAGCAGTGACATTTTCTGCAGCATTTAGACAACTTTTGCTCCACATAGGGTCAATTAAGGCCAACAGGTGTCTTTGCTGAAATGCTGATTGTTTAAAAAGAGCAACATTTGTCAAAGCTTACTTACAACTTAGTATGCCCATCGGGAAATTTAAATAATAAAATGACCTTTTAGATCCATCAAGAATTGGGAAACTTTTCTCCAGAACATTATCCCATTGTCCTATGAGAAAATGCAGGCATCACCCACAACGTGTTGAAAGATCTCCAACAGTGATAGTTTTCTCTTTGCTGAGGCGATGCCCCTAGCATCAGAAAGCATAAGAAAGACAGCTCGCCCCCACACAGGCCTGTTTGATGGTATCAACAAGCTCAGTTTGAGAGTCTCAAGGCCAGACTCTAGTTTGTGCCATGGCAAATGCTGGGGTGACCGTCTCTAAACATGCAGTATCCATGCAGGGAAGGGAATTGCTAATATGAGCGTTTTGGTCAGCCATGTTATATGCTACGCAGTGGTGGTCAGTGCTGGAGATTCAAGCAAACTGCAGAACAAACAGCTTGAGATGCAATGCAATGGCCCACAGCTGGCATATAATCCATGTTCATCTACGTCACGCATGAATGCAAGGATTGCATAAAGCATTTTTAGTATCCTGGATTCATTTCCCCCAAAGAGGCTGGTGTCAGTGGTATGTCAAAGGGCAGTGTTGGCTGAATTCTCAAGAGGAAATGGACTGCTGGCTGAGAAACAGCTGGCCGACCCTGTTAGCTCTATGTCACAGATCTCACGAGGCCAGACTATGATCCATCTTGAAAGGAAAAGTTTGTGACATTTTGGGAAATAAGCCTTTCTGCTTTCTTGCCAAGAGCAAAATACGAAGATCAACACCACCAAGAGCAGCAGCCAGCAGTTGGTTAGCTTAGCTTAGCATGTAGACTGGATACTGGTTATATCTTGTTTTCTTTCATCTGTACAAAAAAGATGAAGCTGTAAAAACATAAACTTTAACTAACTTGAGGTTGCCAGGCAACCATTTCAGACTGCAGGAAGTTACTTCCCCCAGCTTGTACTTAATGTACAGAAATAAGAGTGGTGTTGATGTTCTCATATAACTCTCAGCAAAAAAGCAAATACAAATATTTCACCAAATGTCCTTATCCCCTTAAGCTACCAAGCTATTCAGATAGTCTCTCAGAAAGACTGCACAGGGGATCATGGCTCTGATCCCACATTATGAGGGTCATGAAATATGAAATCTTCCTAGACTGATCATTTTTGTCATCCTTGCCTGGTTTCCTGTTTTTAAGGTGAAGGTCCAAGAATATGCTGCACTGGAAGCAGCATTATATCCCTTTGATACTACATTTCAGGGCATTCACTGTCACCATCCTGCTGTCACCACAAGATGAAAGGTCCCTCTTGAGAGACAAGGTCCTCAAAATGGAGTTTATAGACCCTCACAGTGAGTGACAGGAAACAAGGCCCCAAATACACAATTTGAGGTCTGTCCTTGATGCGCAGCTTTGAATATGATTGAAATCCTGTTGTAGCCTCAAAAGTATAGAAGAGAAAAACAGGCATATAAAAGTCTGTTTGGAAACCTTCGAAACACAAAAGGTGAGGCACAGTAGCTTGTCAAACAGTGTTAAAGGGTGACGAAATCTCTCCAGAAGAAGGCAAGACAGGACAACAGAGACTGAACAACTCATAATGTGCACACCCCACCTTGGCACTGCAAATAACAACGTCCAGAGAGTAAACATGATTAACCTGCCGAAACGGTCGCCAAATGAAGTAAGAAGATGAAAGAGGCACATTTTTGCACTATAGTAATTTTTTAGACTAATGGGAGAACATCTTATATCACATCACAAGCAAACATAGCACAAAGGGCTACATCGTTTGTTCACTGGCCTTGGCAGTCAAACCGAGGTGCTTTAGGCTGATACTGGACCTGTATTAAATAACATCTAATGGCCAGTGTCAGCTTCTGGTTCATCTCGGAGCACATGGGAAACATTTTATAAAATATGCAATAAAGTTTTAGTTCCATAGTACATTTTATCTCTTCACTCAATTTTAACAATCTTTATTGCAGGGGAGATTTAATTTAGGTAACACACTTTGTTACTCCAAGGTCTCCTGACAAGCTAACCTTAAGAGGACTTAATTATAGTATGTGTCAGTGGAGGTATTAAGTGTCTTAATGTCCAAAACCTGCAGGCTTAGAGGCTTACCACCTCTGGCAAGACCATAAATTTCTCACTGCCCTCACTGAATACTTATTTTGGCCCAAATGTGAAGACAGTAATCCAATGAAAACTATGTATGTCCAAAAAAATATTTTTTTTTAAACCTAAAACACTAATGAGCACCACAAATAAAAATCTATGTTTACACAGTCATTGGTGAACTGTTTAATATTTTAAATGGATTTACGTTGATTGTGAGCAAAAGTGGATATGTACAGTACATGTTTGATTGTTTCATAAATGGTGGGTGGTTCAGAGCCTTGACTGTCCTGTTTATGTCTACCTCAGTTGGTAAACTATACATGTAACCACATAGCACATTGACCTAATCAAAGCTTTTTTTTACTATTTTAGATTTAAATCAGCATAATTCAGGCTAATGGCCATCTGACACTGCTGTACATGTATCAGTCTGACTCGCTTTAGAGAGTATCTTTGGCTCAAAACTCAAAATCTTACTCATCTAAAGCTATCCTTTCATCTATCCTACAAACATGATGTAACAGAACATCTTATTGTCCAACAAGATTCCAAGTGCTGACCATAGACAGGAGAGAATATGCACACTCTATAGTGAAAAGCCCAAATTGTCAAAAGTGGAGATACCTGCAAAAGCATGTGGTAGCCATTATTTCTGTGACTGTGGATACTTTTATGATGAGCAACATCTTGTACCTATTACACTCTGTCACCATCGTCACAGTGAGGAACACTGTTTACATATGCAACCCAAAGGAGTGATTGATTGATGTTACATTGAGAGGTTCTTTAGCAGGTTTTGGCAATATATTTTAGAACTGTATGTTGAAGTGATGCTGGTAATGGTATTGTATGGTTGGTATTAAGACACTCAGCTGTTTTGAGTTTGGCTGGAATAAAAACCTACAAACTAAAAGGTTGCAATGGATCACAACTGCCAATGAACTATGTTTAACACAAAACCTCAGACATGGCAAAACTCAAGTCTTGAAAGTCTCAAGTGTTGAAAGATCTAATTAACATCTTATTGTAAAATGAAAATATTAAGTGTATAATCATTGTTTCAGTGCTACAAAACAGCCAGCTATCATCACAACAAAGATAAATTCATCACCAGTTACTGCATGCCTGTCTTCTGTTATTCAATTATAACTGGAGCAGACAGTATTTTACAGATGCTGCCAACAAAACAAAAACCATGCAGCACAGCGGGGGACAAACACAGATCAGTGAGCAGCAGCATAAAATCATCACACTTCTTATGTTCAAAAACAAATTGACAAAGGCGCTGAACAAATCCTTTTGCTGAGGCGAGTCCACGGTACTAATTAATGTGTAAATGATGTAGTCCAGTGTGATATGCTTCATATTTTGGAAAAAGACTTTTTAAATGATCTTAAAATTAAGATGTATTATTTATTTTGGAAAGGTTCCATATATATCTGAATGAGAAATGAAAAGTATAAAATGGGAAATTGATAAAATACTACTTACTGGGGGATTTCTGAAGATATAAAAATATGGTCCTCTCAGTGCCAGGAACTTGAATGCTGAAGTTCTACCAGCTGTGGTACCCTCTAGACTTTCACATGCCCAGCCCATGTGAACAATCTGCAGAGACATAGAGGATGACATTTTACAGTTTTAAAAAAAAGTGTACCCACGATACCCACAATAGAAATCTGTCCTTCCTCAATCAACAGACCACATGTGTCACAATTTGCTTTTGTCTCTCTTCTCCAGCCACAATAGCCACATATACTTTCCACCAGATGCCCTTTGACTCTCCCTCATTTCCCACCTACCCACATGTTCCCTCTTTTCATCAGTCCTGCAGTTACCTGGCCTACTCCACCCACTCCTCACATGCATCTCAATCAATCAAGTCACTATACATACAGGTCTGCTTCCTTTGTTCCTTGCCACTGTTAAGTTACCATGTGCATCTTTGCATCTATATACAGTGGATCTGTCATAATGGAGACCTGTTAACTACCTGTATGTACCTTACTTTGTTCTTTTTTAGACTCTGGATTTTCCATCTGCCCCCTTGGATCTGATTGCCTGTGTTGGACTGCTTTCCTGGTTTTAACCCTTGCCTGCCTCACTGTTCAGTAAAGCCTTTGTACTTCTGGTTTTGATCATTAAATCATTGAACAGCATCCACTCTGCATCTGTCGTCTGCATTTGGGTCCTATCCACTGTATTTCAGTTCCCACTGCACATCAATCGTGACAAGAATAGTAAAATATGCACAGTCAAAGGGACTAAGTAAAAGAACTACAGTGAGGGATCTTTAAAAGATACTTGACTATACAGTGGTGCTGCAGTCTTAGCTGCAATGCAACAATTGACCGGGATGTTTCTTTGCTTTCCTCTAAGCAGCACATTTGTACCAAATGTCCTGTTACACTCATTTCTAAATCTTGTGATGAACAATCCTCACTAGTCTACGTCTTATTTGCCTATGTGAATAAAGAGGTTTTACCAAAACCAATAACACAACTAAGCACATCTGACTTCTAAACATGTGGTCCCTAATGTTTACAAAGTTTATTAGCTTACGGATTAATTCAGACCTGCCAGCACAGCTACAGTTGTATGCAGATGATGCAATTCTGTACACATCTATAACATTTCCTCCAAAGAAGGGTGAAGCAGAAGCTAGCCTGAATCCTTTGTGACATGAAAGAAAGTAACCACACCAAACTGTGATGGTCCAAACATCCAATTAAAATCTCTCATTGGCCTGCAGTGTAATAGAGAATAGACACTGAACTAGAAATCCAAAATATTGAACACTGTCTGTTCTGATGATCCATCCCTAACTTTTCCAACAGATGTTGGACATTCACTGAGTTGTCCTAATGGTTAATCAACATACTGTACAATATAACCACAGCATTTTTTTGGTTTCACTCTGCCTTAAACAGCATTTCCAATCTGTATCTCTACTACAACTGTCAAATAAGGTATACTATTAACAGTGATTGAAGGTGACTGTTGTCCTATATATAGATGGTATGTCAAGTTAGGTCAATGTCAGCATACCTGATCATCTGAGGAACAATATTTGTTGATGATCTTTATCTAAGAGAGAAATAAAAACAATAACACCAATCATTGACATATACAATAAATATACAATTACAAAAATCACCTGGGAATGAAACTGTTCATGGTTATGACTATTGTTCATGTCATCGCACACACATGCGCACACATGCACACACACATACACACACACCACCCTATATATACATGTTAGCTGTTAAAAGCAAAGCAACTGGCATAAAATTTTATCTAAATATTAAACCTCAGTGCATCAACTGGCAACATAGAATTATTCAGAAAAGCATCCACTCATCCTACCTATGCACACAACAGTGGCTCTGACGATTGCTCATTAATCATCTAGAACTCAATGACTGGTGTACAAATAACGGATGAAAGCTTATAAAGTATAGCAAAGTAAGCATAAGAAAGATGTTTTTTCTTCATCTGAAGGTTCAGTCAATAGAAAAAGAAACAGATGAAAGATATGAAAGAAGAGATGATTTGATAAAGGAGTGCCATACTATATTCAAACCCAGGATGAAAAGCGCTTTAGCCAGTTCAGACATCAACATGTACTAAAACAGCTAATTTTGGATAATGTTCAATGTTTAATGAGGTTATAAAGTGCTCTAAGATTCAGGACAACTGAAGCCCACAGAAATATTAGAGTCTCAAAAACAATTCTAACTCTTTCAATGTGTATCTAGAGGTAGTTTAAAAAAATAGAGGCTATGACACAGCAATCAAAGAAGAGAAAGCAAACATATTTCAAAACCTGTTTCAAAAAGTTATGTACCTTTTTTTTTTCTTTGAAAGGAAACATTGTTCAACCAGAAAAAATACTGCAAACCAGTGCAAAACATTTTCTACATTGATTGGACCACTGCTGTGTCAACATATCACACTCAGTATGATGGTTGCACCTTTCTGAACTCATCTCAGTTGCAAACTGAAGGTAAATTGTCATCTCAACCCTCATTATTGGGTACTAATGAGCTGTCCAATGCACTCTGTTTTAGTCTCTCTAAAAGAACATCAAACAGCATCATGTAATCCTCCACTATGCCAGATGACAGTCATTCACATTAAAAACACATGAGGGACCCCGAGGGTGTCACAGAGTCTATTTAAAGGTTGTAGGTCATTAAAACAAAAGTTCCGCTCTCTCCCAAAGCAGGCACACAATTACATCCTGATTGGCCATTTAGCAATCACACTCCTCGTCCGTAATTAGGTGATGCAGGCGTGAATTAATCACACTTTTTAAAAAAGGCAGCTGTGCAATCCACAAGCACGGGCATACAGTACGTCTGCATCCTTACCAAGAATGCATCACATCATCAGTGTGATAATCAAAGTGAAATAGGAGGAAATGAGAGAGAGACAGAGAGAGAGAGACAGAGAGAGAGACAGAGAGAGAGAGAGAGAAGTGCACATGCTGAATGACTACTTAGCAGTCATTAATTAGGTATGAGAGAGCCTCTTTTTTGTCAGCACAAGGGGAGAGGTGCCACTGTGAGTCAATGAGTGCTTGTCAGGAAGGGTCTATTAAAACCATGCTACAGTGTAGTCTATGTGGCTGTGAGAAATCAAAAGGAGGAAATACATGGAACAACTGCGGGCAAAACATAATTATTACAAGTTTTGATGCTTTTCTTATTAAGATGTTATCAAATTTAAAATATCAAGTGGATAATAGGATTAAATTCACTGGTTGAAATTTTGTGATTCCATATAAGTAGCCATATAAATCTGACCAGATGGTATAAAATGCCAGATTCTCAGAGTTAAAATAAAAAGAAAAAAAATGGGAAATTCAACAGAAATACACTGCATTATTTAATGTTATGGCAGTGTTTTTAGTTAGAGGATGTTACACAAGTTCATTCCAGTTTTTACCTATTTAAAATGATCACAAATCAGTTTTTCTTCCCACGTTCATTCCAAATAGAGACTCACGGGAAGATCCAACCAGGCCTCAACGTTCAAAGATGGACTTACATTCTCCTGTGTCAAGTCATTGATATTTGTAGATATTGCTTGAAGCCAGTCTGTGCTTTCTGCTGCAGTGCAAAATTGAAGAATATTGGTGTTGGCTCCATCCAAGGCGAAGACTTCAAAACAGTTGGACCTAGAGGAGCGTAGAGGTCAAAATTAGACAGGAGCAGTGCAGAAGATTGAAGTCAATATTGCACAAAGTGAAGCTGTTCATTAGTTCTGTCAAGTTACTTGAAGCGGTAAGTCTTGTACAGCATTACGAACAGCAGAGCTTCTTTCATGAGCTTAATGGCCTTGTGACACATAATTATGAAAAAATCTTCACAACAGATGGTGTGGAGAGGCACTTCATGACCACTTACATAACCTGAGAATGACGGTCATATTTTCAGAGAGAATATTTCTCTAATCACATCCTTTCTGTGGTAAGGTTACAACAGTTTTTTTTTTAAAAAAAAAATGAAATTAAATGTCATTATAAGATAAAAACAGAGCTCAGCTAATGGCTGCAATTACATGGCAACATGGGCAGCTTCTCTGTTTTTAACAGTCTGAGCATGAATATACTGCAAATTGTAGCCAGAGTCAAAATGTTAATGGAATATTTCACCATTTTGGGAAATATAGTTTCTGGAAGAGAGTTTGATATCTGTAAATATAAAGTAATTGAGATGTTATACGTAGTTTGTTTAATTTCTATCAACATCAGATAGTATCAGGGTCAATTAGGAGTTTTCCAGTGAGTTATGTGCCACAAATATTTCTTGGCTGGAGGCAATGACTTCCTGGTTGCCTGACAACTGCACCAGGTTATGATATAGTCCAGCACATAGAGGTACTGGTAGGCAGACTGTGTTACCTTTAGAAAGACCTAGGCTAGCTGTCTCCTGCTGTTTCCAGTCTTTGTGCTAAGCTATGCTAGTTAGCTAGCACTTACTGGCTGTAGCTTAACATTTAACTTTAACTTGTTGACTAGACCGTTTTGCCATTGCCATTTAATCAGCAAATGGATTTATTAGCATTTATTATTACTGGAAATCTAAGAATCACACATCTGCTATCAAAAAATCCTGTGGTTATTTCCTGTTTGCTTTCAAACTAAAATGCTTTGTTGACCTGGTTGTTTGGTCTGCACCTGGGGTCCACTGACAGCAAACGCACCAAGGCCCATTTTAACCAAACAGCAACAGCTTAGGTGTGAAACCCTTATGGCCTTTTCAGACACAATGTGATTTGCGCTGCACTTGCCACTGGATTCACTGCACAGCGTTGCTTGACCCAGCAAAACACTGTTGTGTAAAGCCACTTGAAATCACGGGTTTCACAATGCAGCTGTGTTATTGCGCTGTGTCTGAAAGGGCCAACGCTCTTCTCGAAAACAAATCAAATTCTAAACTATGCTTTTAACAGCAAAAACTCATTACACTGAATTTTAGGAGGTGCCACTAGAAAAAATAAAACAAAGGTGAAATATCCACAAAGAACGTCCCTGGCATGATATCCCAAAATGGGCTACGAGATGTCAAAATAATACACCTTGCAGTTTAAGTCAAGAAAGCTACTTTTCACAACCAATTTACAAGAGGAAATGAGCTTTTTTTTATTTATTTTTTTGCCACCATTTGGGTTCATTTTTGGATTCTGTCATCTCCTTAGAGTGCCTTGAGGTTAAGCTCAGCGCCTTACTAACGCAATTAAATTTCTCAGTAGATAGGATGTTGATGAGGTCATGTGAGAGAGATCACACTCATCAGCGAAATGTGATGATTTTTGACATCTAATTTCAGTGGATTTTCACACTGCTGACACATTTAGCCTTTGAGATTGTTGTCACTAAACATGGAAGCCGTTTTGAGAGGTGATGGTTAAGCAGTCCTGTTCGTCGGAGTGGAGAAAGGGAAAATTTCTTTTGACTAGAGGAAATGTTGAACATTAGGTAGTGCACACGAGAAGAGGGGAGATGATGTGGATGAACGTGAGGTGAACGCTGATCAACACAAAAACAATAGAAGGCATCAAATGCACAGTATGA
Organism: Protonibea diacanthus; assembly: GCA_028641955.1. Classification (NCBI taxonomy): domain Eukaryota; kingdom Metazoa; phylum Chordata; class Actinopteri; family Sciaenidae; genus Protonibea; species Protonibea diacanthus. The sequence continues at coordinate 15,655,054 of CM053987.1, forward strand.
AGAGGGAAAGACAGCTCCTAAACCAAACACTTCCACCCCACTCCAACACAGAGCACTTCTTTGAGGTTAGATTACAAAGTCAGCATTCCTAACAAATCCTCTGGTGAGCATGACTTCCATACTGTATCTGCAATAGGCTTGTTAAAATCTTATGTTCCGCTGGCTGTGTACTGACCCAGTGATTCTCCAGGGGCGATTTTCACTGGACTTAAATGTCGTTTTTGAATTTAACAAGAGCACAAATTATTTCTGTGTCAGTGTGCCTGACCCAAATTAGCTTTACGCTGTGATTTGTATAACTATAAAGCATCACTAATAGACGCTCAGAATAATTTCTTTAAATGCTTTGTCTTGCAAACAAAAACATCGCTACTTCTCTTTTAGCACTGCAGAGACAAAACGAGCGACTGATGAAATGGCATCAATGTACAATGCATCAGTTAGATCCCTTTCAATTAATGCAAAGCCTCCGAGCACATGCGGTAATGGGGGGAACGCAAGAAGGGATGAAAGTGCAATAAAAGAAGAGCTCCAAAGGCAGAGATTAATCAAAGCAACAACTGCTGGCGAATCCTTGTCAGGACAACACAACCCTGTCAGAAAGAGCTGCTAAACCTCTTCCACCTCCAGTGAGCAGGACTGAAATCCTCACTGAGAGATAACATCCAGAGAGAGTGCGATTCTTTTCTTACATCTGCACCATTCCCAATGGCAAAAAAAACTATAGTGCCTTGCATGCTGACTTGGCGGTAATAAATCCATTGAGACAGACCAAAGACATATCACCCAGTCAACATGCAGGATGATACATGAAGAATATAAGGGGAAAAGGTGTTTATGAGAGGAATCCAGCTGTTAGTCATAGTGCGAATGGCAATGAGGGGGAAAATGTGCCATGTCTACTGATTAGTGAGGCGGGGAAATAGGCAGGCTTTGGGGCATTTCGTTTTCAGCATAATTAATCACAGGAATGTGTTTGCTTTTGATTTCCTACCAAGAAATGTAACTTTGAATCTGTGACACTGATCAAAACAGTAATGCACAGCTGAAATGAACACATGGGAATGAATCATCAAAGTCTAATACATTCTTATAATTGAGTAATTTCTATGTAACTGATGGATAATGCTGAATGCAAATTACCGCGCACTGTTAGATAAGAAACCAAGCAATAGCGCAGAGTGAGGTAGGCAAACCCTATTAATTTGCAAGTTTTCATTCTTGTTTAAATATATCCGTTTTGACAGCTTAAACAAAAGGCTGAGAAAACCTCCCTGACAGACTAAAGAACTGGTCAGATATGTCAGACTTGCCAAGAGGGAAAGGAGCAAGGCCTGTTCTGTTTTTTTGTTTTTTTTTTTCTTCTTCTTTCTACCAGCTGTCTATGTGGCCTCCTTTTTTTGAACATGAACACAAGAACAATTCCCCAATTCCCCACATGGAGCGGATTTAAATTGGGTAATCTCAGGAAAAACTTTGTGAAAAACTATTTGTCATCCCAACTGGGAGCATATGTACTAGCAAGGTTCACTAAAACATTGTATAATCTGCCAGACACAAACAACAAGTCCTGTAGAGTCCGCATCAACATTAGATGAGAACACGGACAACACCTTCACTTATAGTAGCTCCTCATGCTTTACCCTGGTACTGAGAGTTATACAACAAATATAGCCCACCACTGATATTTTTCAAGAAGGTATGATTTGTAGCCTGACTGTACTTTAAGAAATTTAAAGCTGCTTGCAAATGTGCTCGTCAGCACTAGTCCATCACAAAAGCTCCCAGAGCTACTCTTTATTTTTGTGAAATGCCACTTTCCAGGCAATATGAAGCTAACAAGCTTGCTAATGCTCGGTTAGTTTTGTTAGCTTACTAGCTTAGCTTGGTTGCTAAATGGCTTACAGGTTTATTATTAAGATGTGTTTGTACCATCAACTCCTGTCTCATAACATGTAAACTACTGCTCTGCTCAGTTTTCATTCTGACTTAAATAAGACAGAACTGGTTAAATAAAGCTAATGTGCTACGATAGCTTCCTTTATTGTGGACTCAAAGGTCAACACTTTTAAGACAGCTTGCTATGGGTCAACCTTTGCGTAGCTCCAATTGCTGCGATTGCATTCGAATAAATTCATTTTAATGCAAAATTAGCCCTTTTTAAATCCTGCTGTGAGCAGGCCTTTGTGGAGATATAATGCATAAATAAAAACATGAGAAGACAAGACAAAATAACAAAAAAGCCCCAAACTTGCTCTGCCTAAAGTGAGATAATAAAACATAACTTAACTTGTTCTTTAGCTTAAACGGTAACAAAACCAATTATATGAAAGATGGATGTGAGATGAATAAACTGGAGTTTGAAAATGAAGAGTTTATAACTTTTTTATGAAACCAATTTGAAAGAAAAACAACCTAAACAAACTAAGTAAAGTTCCTTTGCTGCACTTGACTATAGGCTTGACACATCTTTTTGTACAGCAGAGATTTATTTCCAATAGTATGGCTAACTGACAGGTGGTTGTTCCGCAGCACTCGTTAATCTCACAACTGTCTTCTCTCATCTGTCATCTAAACAAATCACCTGCCTTCTGGCAAACGCAAAAGGAAAGATTTTTTCCGTTTTTAAACAGGCACAAAAGCCACAGCAACTCTCAGTTGTAGCTCTGTTCTGATAAAGTCCAAGTAATTTTCTTGACACATTCTTTTGTTTTTGTCAATAATAAAATGACCAAGAGATTGTGCAAGTACTAGATGAAGAACAGGAAGGATTATCATAAATGATCTAACCGAACAGACAGTAAGTCTGACTGTGTTCCTTTGAGATCATCCTGTCAAAGATTTTCTGTTGTTTACTCCTGTTATCATCCACACCGATCTGACCTGTGTTTGTGCATTCTGATATACTCGTGTCAGCCATGTTTTGTCGACTAAACTCTGATATTGACGTGCTCTTTGCCTCCAGGGCTCCTTATTGATTGAACTCTGCTATTCCTGATTTAGCACTGGTTTATCAGTTTTAGTGTGACTAAGATACAAATCTCATCGATACATTTATTGAATATTAATTATATCTGTATTAAGCAGTTATTAAACTGTTGATTGGACGTAATATCTAACAGTTTGGATTCCTTATCCGAGCAGACAGTGATGTATGCTGTGCTACAGATAAACAGCAGCTGTCTTACTGTGGGCTGATAACTACTACTGAATTTTGAATGTTTTTTTTTTTAAATAAAACTTTAATGATGATTGTATTTCAATATCAAAATCACATCAATCCATCTATGCATCTATCCATCCATCCATCCATCCATGGGGGGGTTACATAGAGACAAATATATGTCTTGGAGTCACTGTATGGGGACAGCACTTAATATTGTGAGAGACATTGCCTTCTCTCATTGAGACAAAGAGCTGCTGTATGTTTGTGTTTAGGAAGGCAGGCGTCATTTTTATCACCATTATTCTGATGGTACTCAAGATGAAAGGATATGACTTTTCTGACACAACCTCCCTAGACACAACAGATAGGTAAATAATGTAGAAGCCACTACAGAGTCAGACAACCATGATGAGGGTGTCCTCACCTCAAACGAAGCTCGGTGAATTGTAGCTTTAAACATATTTCCTTGTTTTTGGACAATCGACCAGTTAGCAAATACCTTATACTGTTGAAGCATTAAATGTGACCACTGACCACTGTACTCTATGTCCATCAATGGACATATGGACTAACCACAGAGCTCAGCCTCTTCAAATTTTAGGTAGTGTATTGATAAATCCTCCATTCTCCTTGGCCAAGCTTTAATAAATATTTGAGCGTAACACATCTTGGACACCTTCTCTCCACTGCCTGAATTCTCCACATCACTAACACCATCACCATCCATACTTTTTAATTTACCAATAATTTACCATGCAATAACCATGTTGGATGATGATAGATGGTCATAAATGGTTAATCATTATAATTATTTATGAGGTTTAAATTTTAGCAGCCTTAACAGAAGAGGACAGGAGGAGTATAGTATTTTTGCTTATCTTTGGCAGCTGCCTTGGGCTTAAAATTGGACAATACCCAATGAGGTGTCCAATGAACAAGTTTAATAAACATCTTTAATTAACTCAGCAGCACAGAGTTCTATTGTTTATTTATAATTAGGAACCTGCAGTTCCTAAATTGTGCGGCTAGACACACCCTAAAGAGGAAGAGACTTCTGCTCGTGTGCTGCTCGAGTGCACATTGATAAGAGAAAAACTTAAGGTGAATAATTTCCAATATGAATAAAAACTAATAAGAAAAGATAAAATTACATATTTCATTAAGCTCCAGTCATTCAGGTATTTAGACCATATGCATACACTTAAAAATGGTGCCAAACTTTTGAAATATACAAATATTCAAAGTTAAACTCACAATAAGGTTTGATGCAGACTATGAAAGTTACCTGAGTATAAAATATGATAAAACTTGCTAATTATGAAATTTTTTCTTGTCAGACAGGAATGAACAATTATGTAATTAATGTCTGTCATTTGTGTACTACATATATAGGAGTGAGCTGTTATCAGCCATTACTCCTATAAAAATAATAAAGCAGGGAAAATGTGAGAAGTTCATAAAGAGTTTAACAAGCATAACCCTGAAGAATAACAGATAGCATGGTGAATGTGATCCCGTCTTGTATACTGTGTACATGCTGATTTCTGTAAAACAATAAAACCTCTTAGGGGATTGAAAATAAAAATAAAAAATACTGATTAAAAAAGCCTCCAAGAAAAAAAAAAACAACTGTAAACATGGAAATCAATGCAAAAAGGACAGGCAAAATAATCAAATGCATTTACAAGTTCGACCAGCATTCTCTCAGTCACACCTTCTGAGCCCAAGCCTCACAGCTGCGGTGACCTTTTAAGCCGTTTATGCCGGTGCATAGATATTGGCATTAACATCCTCTCGGCTAAATGAAAAGTGCTTGCTAAGCCAACAACTGTGCTCAGTGAACTGTGCCCCTTAGAGGTGAATTATATCATGCTGGATTACCCTTACCTTAATTTATCTGTGCCAGCTTTGTATCTGGAGACTCTGGCCATCAACAAGGGTATGGAGACGGCATCCAGCCAGCGCTTCTCATACTTTGGTTCATTAGCTGAGGGCAAAGGGGGTGATGGAGCCTGCGTGGAATACATGAAGAAGGCGATGAGCTTCCTGCTATTCTAGTCCTTTTGATCATTGAAGATGTGGTACAGATGCACCACTTAGAGGAACAAAGAGCTCCTTTCTTAACCCGGGTTAATCAGCTGTACAGAATGTAAACATCAAAACAAAGTACTCTGACACTGAGAATTCCTTTAAGGATAACACCTTTAACTATCGCTGCCTAATTAAAGTCCTGACCTGCTGGTGTACAGGCTTGTCTCACCTGGGTTAACTGAACTGCTTTAACTTTCCAGTTCAATACATTAAGCAGCACTTGCGACATGATTATCAAGTGTACCGTCAATGCTATCATTTCCTTTTATTGTGCACCAACGCCGGTCCTCTTCTTTTACTTTGTTGGTGCTTTACATAACAAAATCTGTCATTTCTTATTAGAGCAGACAGCAGAGCAGTAATATATGACTCAGCTCTGCATTAGATATAATACATTTTTGTTGTAGATATTTGAAATATAAGTGGCTTCAATAAAGAAACTGATCTCTGGCTACGGTAGAGTGCTTAAATCATACATCATATTCCTTTTTACGCTAAAATGAAAATAAATCACTGACAGTTCTAATAACCATTCATCGTTTAAGTAATTCTTTAGACTTGCTCTACACACTTTGGGTTTGCTGCTTTAGGTGCAATGGCTTTATTTCAAGCTGTACAGTACAGACACATCCAAGAGTAGAAAATAGTAAGCGATATTTCACACACACACACACACACACATTCACAAGTGGGTCCAGAGTTTGCTAAAAACACACTGACAGAAAAAAACCTCAATATTTTATTAACAAAAGAATGAAAGAATGAGGCTACAATCTCAACTACATGTTGTGGTGTTATGAAGTCATGTTAAGGGGGAAAAAAAACAAACACACTCGCTGTTTGAATTGATGGATTGCATTCATCTCGGCAGCAGTTTGTCTGTCTGAGCTCTTTTTTAATGGATTTTTGAAAGCAGTGAGCCTGCAGTATGAGCTTCTGACTGTGGCAAATACACAGGTGCATTAAGGATTTTCATAGCCCGTAATGAGCATATGAAAAAAAAGAAAAGAAAGAAAGCTAAAATATGCTCGGCTCCTAGCAATAATAAAGGTGTTAATGTGGCATGGAAACGGCCTTGTTTTTGAAAGCTGTGCACCGGGTACTACCTGATGGTGGCAATATATATGGCAGCAAGCAGGACTTCAAATTACTTTAGAATGCACTTTACAGAAATTCACTGTCAGTATAAAGGTCAACACTTCTTTCCTCACATTAGCAGTCTGCTGCTCAGAATAGGAAGGAATGAAAAAGTGGCTAATAGGACACTCTGTGCTTGTAAACACCGTCTCACATTCAAACTCTTGTGCTAAAGTTTTCTATTTGACAATGGCTTGAATGTTTTATATAACTGAAAGAAAACTGGTAAGATATTGGATGGCTACTGTATAACAGTGTGGTCATCAAATATAATAAATCCAAGGTAAATGTTTTTGTACAGCACCAACAAAGCAATTCAATGTGTTTTACATAAGGCATAAAAGGCATTGAGGCAAGCTGTGGAATAAACACAAGCAACACAAAAAGATGAATAAACAGGATTTAGAAGGATTAAAATGTTCAGTTTGTATGATTCATGGAGCTTCATTTACACACTGGCAGAAATGGAATATAATATGCAGAACTATGTTTTCACTGCATAATCACCTGAAAATAAGAATTGTTATGTTTTTGTGACCGCCATATTGAACTGCCATGTTTCTACGGTAGTCAGGAATAGGCAAACTGAACACTCTCGTTTTTTGCTTTTTTTCGCCGAACACTTCGAAGGGTGAGGCAAATGTGTTGCAGTCAGCAACTACTACAACACCAGAGCCCACTAAATTCTGCAAACTGGTCCTTTAAAATGAAGTCAAAGGGTTATAGTGGTTGTTTTATCGTCTGAAGCACTTTTTGTTACATTTTGAACAGAAATAAAGAAAAGAACCAAGAGTTTTGCTGGACTTTGTTCCAGATATTTGGGGCACAAAAACTTGTTGAGTTGAGTATACCTCATGTAAAAATACATGTAAACGTGTTTACATGTATGTTTACGTGTAACATGCATTCAAAACTTAAATAAAAGTAGGTATTATCAGAAGAATTACTCATTGCGCACGAGCACACCCTGTCAGTTTTGCATTGTTATATATTACCTACGCAATTATGGATATGGATAAGCATTTTAATGTTGTAAACTGTTCAAGATTGAGCAAATACTTACTATTACTACTGTTGGCAGCTTAATCACCACTGATTCATCATAGTTTATAAAGGTACCGTACAGTATGACTTGTATGCAAAATCATACATACCTGTAGTCCCTCACACAGGTGTTTTCACATCAGTCAGAGATAACATTATGGCAACTGACAGGTGAAGTGAATAACACTGATTATCTCATTATGATGCCATCTGTCACTGTGTGGGATATATTAGCCAGCAATGTCCTTAAAGCTGATGTGTAGGAAAGTAGGAAAATGGGCAAGCGTGCGGATTTGAGCGTCTTTGACGAGGGCCAAACTGTGATGCAAGCTGTAGCTCTTGTGGGGTGTTCCCGGACTGCAGTGGTTAGTTTCAAAAGTAGTCCAAGGAAGGAAAAGCTGTAAACTGGCAACAGGGCTAATTAATGCATGTGGGGAGTGAAGGTTGGCCCCTATGGACTGATCCAACAGACCAGAACAGCTACTGTAGCTCAAATTGCTGAAAAAGTTAATGCTGCCTCTGAAAGAAAGGTGACAGAACACACAACACATCACAGTTAGCTATGCTGCCCCATAGACAACAGACCAGTCAACGTGCCCATGCCGACCCCTGTGCGCTGTGGAAAGCAACAACAATGTGAGCATCAGAACTGGACCACAGAGCAATGAAAGGAGGTGGCCTGGTCTGATGAATCCTTTTTTTCTTTTACATCATGTTGATTGCTTGCAGGACTTAAAGGATCTGCTGCAACATCTGCCACATACCACACTACCGCTATGCTTGATTGACATCACCCTCATTTTTGTTTTGTTGTATCTTTGGGATTGAGAAACAACCAGCTCATGCACTGATGAAATTACATAATTTCCACCATGACTTACACTTAACTAGAGGTCTAATACTGTCAGTCTCATAATAAGTACCTCTGAGAAAATGTACTTTTCATCACTGAAAAGCTGAATGCTGCTTCTCCATGTTTAGTTTTGTCTCTGGGGAGAGTAAGTAGACCTGTCCCAGATGATCAGCTCATAACACAGCAGCAGGTTAGACATGTTCAGTATTTCGGCCATAAATCATTCAGTGCTTTATAAACCAACAGCAGCATTTTAAAGTCAATTCTTTGACACGCAGGAAGCCAGTGTTAAGATCTGAGAATTGGAGTGGTGTGATCCACTATCCTCGTCTGCAGAGCTGCAGCGCTCTGAATCAGCTGCAGCTGTCTGATCGAATTTTTGGAGAGAATCCTGAAGATAAGTGCATGGGCAAGTCTTTCTAAATCCCACAGAGACTTAAGTCCTTTAATTCGTGATACTTTCTTTAGGTGATAGCGGGCTGATTTGAATTATGTCTCATAGAAGTTTAATTTCTTCACCAAATGTTTTCTGAAAACTGAAATTCTATTACATTGACTCCTCCGGAGGGTTTGAAGGAAAAGCTCGAGTAGTCTGCAGTCTTGTTCTGGACAGTGAACTGCAGCAAAAAGCTGAACACACAACAGCAGCATCCAACATCCTGTCATGTGTTAGAACTATACAATTACCTACACCTCCAGACTCCACATCCAACATCTACTTCATTGTATTCAGCCAAATAGTCTCTGCACACTTTCAGGTCAAAATACAGTATCAGATACACACGTTCACAGTGTTATAGCAACCACAGAACTGAGGTTAAACAGTCATCATAGTACAAATTACTTGAATGTTTACCCAGTAAGGAGGGACCACAGCATAACCCTTACCCTGACAGCGCCTCCTTCTAAAATCTAAAAAGGCAAGACTGGAGACGTAGGAAACTCCATTTAAAGCTTAGTGAGTCAGAAGGAGGATTTTGCAATCTGTATTCACTTGTATTGGAAGCAGAGGTGTCTCGATTGAATTTGACTTTGGATTTTAAAAGGTAGATTCGATTCAGTTTGATTTTCAATTTATATATTTATTCATTTATTCATTCAGCACTGACAGCTATGCCATTGTTCAGATCAGATCAATTATTTTATGCCAGGGGTGTAAATATGTGCAAGGCAGGCAGTGTGGAGGCCCATGAGAGAGAGGGAGCCCATAAGGAGAACAGACCCTGCAACAATGTGTTGGGCAGAGAAGAAGCTCTTGTGAGTGATTCAGCTGTGTTCAAAGAAAAACTCACATTCAGTTAAAAATTGTGCCATTTGTATATGTGCCCCAGGAAAAGGCAAACCGACCTCTGTCTTGGTTTTTGTTTGTTGGGTAAAATAGTACCAATCTGTACCATCGGTAATAAAATTATTCTATATAAACAAAAAAAATCATACATAAAAATAAAAAAAAGGTTATTTAATTAATTAATAATTTCTCATTTTCTTCAGTATTTTTGTCATACACAGACAATTATTGATATGATATAATGGATGTCGTCCAATGTCAATCATTTCTCTATCTTATCATTTGACAACACATTATGATATACAGTAGCAATAGCTTGCACTGAGGCCTGTCGTAACTAAATTACACTGTTAAATTATGCAAATGTAATTTACATTTTGAAATTCCTGAAAAGATAAGCTACATGGTATGATACAGGAAGGATGAAGAGATGAACATAAAAGTCCCTGCTGTGTTTGCTGTCACAGAAGGGAAATAAAACATTGCCGTTAATGCAACATAACTATGGCGTTCTCCTGCATTCTTCACAGCATAGTTGCGTCAAAGATCAGTGTTACAAGCAGAAAGACTGAGCATAGACATCGGAATTTATGTCGCAATTTTTTTGACAATGTGACCGAGTGAGCCGAATGTACACATAGAATTAAAGTAGTCCAAATATTGATCCATGTAGAACACCATGCATAGCCTTAACAGGAAAATCAAGTATACATTTACAAAACTTTGTGTTCTGTTATGCCAGGCAAGTAAAACCCCTTTAAGACCGATGAAGTCCTCAAGACATTCTAGGAGGGTATCATTTTCTACAGTGTCAAAGGCAACACTCAAATCTAGTAAAAGCAAGACAGATGTAAGATCAGAATCCATGGCAGTAAGTTGTTTGGTACTTGGATGCGCTCTTAGTGTCGGAAACTCAATGAGAAGACTCGTACAAGATAAATGGGCTGTGAGTTAACTGGTAACCATTTTTTTCTAACAGTCTGACATGAAGGCAAAGTTTGAAATCAGTCTGTAATTGCTTAGTGTTTGAGGGTAGAGGTTAGATCTTTTCAGGAAAGGATTAAAAACAGTGAGTACAATACTAGAACTAAGAGATTTATTGATGCTGAGAAGGCAGCTTCCAAGCAGAGTGAACCGCTCTTCTGTTAGATTGCCTAGAATGAAGTCTAGAGCACATGTGGTTGATTTACAACTTGTAACCATTTTACAAGACTTGCGCGTATATTTATACTGAAGCAATGATTGATTCCTTTTTTATTCCTTTTGGTATCGAGCCAGAAATGTTTCTTCACAGCACAAAACATCAGATCGTCACGGGTTTTAGATGTCAGCCTCCAAAATGGTTCAAGATTTAAAGGTTTCATGAAGCTCCCTCTGAGACTGATGGCAGTGCATCAAAAAGCATTCATTCTAAAAGGTCCTGAAGCACAATGTGTTGACAAAAGCTTTGATAGCTGGAAGAGTGCCACATTTAAATGCAAATCACACCATACCTAATGAAGAACAGATGCATTACACATTATCTAATGAGTTACAAGCTTAGGGATCAAATAAGTGAAGCTTTAGCAACATCAAATAGTGAATCATTCCTGCAGCTAAAGATTATCTGTCAGCACAAAATCCCAAAACTCCTCCAAACAACGGCAAACAATCTGATGTAGCACCCGCATGATTACACACAGTACAGGTAGGTGTGCGTTCATCACAAAAGAGTCAAATCACCTACTTTCCCCTGAGTTCAAAATGACTGAACACATTACCAGAGTATTAAAATAGCCTCTAGGTGGAATTAAGTCAAGAGTGAACAGCAGAGGAAAAACTGCCTACCTGTGCAAAGTCACACATCATTGCTAAACTACAACATGTCGCATGCGGACCCCCCGTCAGCACCCCACCAGTAATTACTACACCTTTAAAGAAATGATAATCCTTTGCTCCATTTATGTCAACCCAGAACAAAATGTTTTAGTTAACTCTTAAGCGGAGCGCTGCAGAGAGGTGGTGATGTGGCAGAAAATAGAAAACTATCAGGCTGTCAGAGTGGATTACACTGACAAAGCACCTGCCTCTACAGCAGAGCTGGAAATCTATAGCTATAGTGTTGTTCTGCACATCAGTCAAACAATCAAGGAGAAGGTGCGTAAGTTGAGGAAAAAAAAAAAAATCTCAAGCAAAAACATGATTGTACTTAACATGCCCTCACACTGTGAAAACGACACCCAAACAAAGACACAGTGCGGTCAGCGAGACACTGTCACGGTGCTAACATGTTTACACAGACCTTTATCATGGTCACCCATGGTAAACTTTATTGGCACGAAACACAAACGATACGTTAAATGATTGCCAAAGTCAATTAATTATAAAAGGCATTCATGCTGAGGGGAGCACTAAATTAAATCTTGACAAGTTGACACTAGTGTCTACAATCATCTTCAGGTGGAAATTGCAAAGCAAACAAAGCGACTTTAAAGACTGCATGCTATGTTTGTACCATGACAAACTGTGGATGTCATGGATTTAATGCCCCTTTTAGCCACAATAAGATAAACTACAAGTTACAGTAACTATGTTTGGTATGATTTGAACTGGTTTCAGCGAGCAGGACAACATAGAAACAGCAATATGTGAGGATACCAACACCTGAACAGTGAGCGTGTGCTGATGTGAATGAATAAATAGTGCTTTTATTTCTTGTTAGAAATTCTGATCAAACTGTCTTGGCCTTTAAAATTCTTAAATGTTTAAATATTTTGAAAATCTTAGTTGAATTTCAGTGGGAGTTTTCATATCTTTCAAATGTTGTAACGCCACACAAAGAAATACTTTTGCTGACCTTCAGAGAAAAAGACAAGAGGCTGAGACAGAGGAGAGGAGGAAGAAAGGAACAACTTCAGGTGAAAAAAAAAATAGTGTGATCTCATTAATATGGTGGATACTAAATTATCTGTAAGCTTCATAAATAATCCAAGGTGCATTTAATATTCTTCTTAGTAAACATTATGTAAATTTGAATAGATCCTACTGTCACTGAATCTTTGGAACCTTTTCGTTGTTGGTCCAGTGTGTAGGATTTAGTAGCATCTAGCAGTGTAGCTGCTAATTGCAACCTGACCACCTCCATCCTACTGTAAAGGAAAAACTGTGGTGGCCGTGAAAACACCCTATCTAGAGCGAGCATTTAGGTTGACTATTCTGGGCAACTGTAGAAACATGGTGGTTGAACATGGCAGATTTCTCTGTAGACTCATTCTAAAAATGATCCTTGAAATGCAAACCTAATGCGATATCACCCACTGTTGTGAAGCCTCACGTTTGGCACGATGGATGTTGCCATCTTAGTTTTTCGGAGGCAGAAATGACGATATCTGGACAAGAGCCTGGAGTGGGTGGGTGACATACTATGTGTTGGGCTGCACTTTTCAAGTCATAAACATATCATATTACAGCTAGACAGTGCACTAAAATGTGTTTCTGAAAACATCTGAGATGAGAAATAGATAATACAGATAATGCAGTAATGCAGTGACAGAATTTCCCTTCATATTTGATATACTGACGTACGCACGACGTCTATTTTACTCTAAATGTGACCATAATTTCCAAAATTAACATCATGCTGTATGGAAGCAGAATTCAAAAGCGATTGTGAGATCATAAACTCATGAGAAAACTGTTTACTGAGTTAATCAAGTGAAAAGTAGGTGAGTGAATAGTAGGTATGCTATGGTGTATATATATATATATAAATATATATATATATATATATATAAATAAATAAATATAAATATATATATATGTGTATGAGTCTTGTTACGCACTGGACCTTTGAAGTAAATAATTGTGAATAAATAACATGTTAAATGTAAATTAATCAGGTGATCAATCATAAATGATACTGAATTCACACTGACAAAACATTGAAAATACCAAGTGCTTTTAATATGGTTTTAATGTCAGGCTTCAACGTATCGAATACTAAAATTTTATCTGTAATTTAATCATAATTTGGGTAGGCTTCATCCTCTGGAGACCATGCATGTTAAAATTTCATGTAGAAACTGACCAATAGTTGTTTACATATCTCAGTCTGGAACAAAAATCCTAAAACAACGTCTGCACACAGGGCATTAGTATTAACAGAGATGACTCATGCTTACCACGCAGCAGAAAAAGTATTCATCTCGTACAGGTAATTCCAAGGTGACACGTGAGAATGAAAAAGTTATCCGTACACAGTATTTTCTAGCTACACATTGTCTAACACCACCTAATTATTACACAAGGTAAATGTAATGTTGGTGTTGATTCTTGCCATGCAGCGTTACAGGAGTTTGTCTACCATGAGCAAAGGCAATTTATATTTTGTTGTTTGAACTGCTGTCCTTATTTTGACTTTTCCTTAGATTTTCAGAATGAGTTACAACAACCCCCACCAGTTTATTTATGTGGCATCCAGCAGTTTAATGTACAGACATACTGTAGACACTGATATGAACCTCAAAAAAAGCTATGTTTTTTTCTGTCAAGAAAATGGGAGCATCAGGCACCTCACCCTCCTGTGCCCCTTGTGGCTGCAATGCATTCGGGTTTATTGGGCCTGCTGTCAGTGGAGAAATTGCTGTCCCTTACACTCTTTCCCATTACTCTCTGTGTGACCGCTGAGCGTTACTGAAAAATGCATGTTTAGAAAGAAGTCTTTCGTCTTCTCAGGAATTCAAAATCATTCACTAATAATTATAAAATCCTATTTTACTTCACATGCTGAAAATATCTAATTAGTGACACTGGTGGTAGTATTTGGCCTTTTCAGGCAAGAAAAGAGACCCACAAATGCAAGGAACATTGCTCATACTCTAGCTTGTTGTGCTTTTGTGCTAAAATGTCTCCGGGTATTGTGCTCCTTTTAGTAAGTGGTTGTTGTGCACATCATGAAGGTTATATTTTTAAAAAAAAAAACAAAAAAAACAGCATCAACAAAAAAAAACACCTCTAACCCTAGTGTTGGGCATGGCAGGCAGCCTGCAAAATTAATGCGAAATGAAACTGCGAATTTGGCACAAAGGAGTTCTAACATTCAGCTCCTGCACGATCGTCAAAATGAACATTTCCGCTTCAGCTTCAAGAAATGCCTCTTAGCTTTGTTAGCTAGCAAGTTAGCTGGCAAAATATAAATGGCAATATCAACTGTTTGTTTAGCCACTAAAAATGCTAGAGACCACCACAACAGCAGAAGAAAGAAATTAGATCCCAGTTAATCTCTTCTTTTGCAGAAGTCGTGGAGTACATCCGAGGTCATTTACCATTCCTACCCTCGCTCAACCTCAGGCTTAATGACCCTTCCCATTACAAACTATTTCCTACGATGAAGAGTTGCCGAATGGCATTTTTTTTTTCTTTTGTTTGTAAAGTCATAGGTTGCCCTACTTTCCTGCAAATCACTATCTGGAGGATTTGTATCATTATACTCTGAACATTAAAGTGCATTCGTGACTTATACTGCACTGAAAAAGAAAAGAAAAAATACAACAGGCAATTACTCCAAGAACAAAATAACCACTCACATAATATGTGCCACAGCAAGAAGAATCTCACTTGAGATAAGCACAAACTAACTGGAGGGCAGCTCTTGCTATTTTTTCACTATTTTTTAAAAGTTATTTCTGTGAGCAACAAACCATCGGGCTAATTGTGTTTGTCAGCCACGTAATCTTCAACGAGAGATTCACACTTGAGCCAGCTGACCTGTTAGGTCAGACTGAGTCATACCTTTTTTTTTGTGCATAGGTAGACATGTGCACACACACTGGGAATTGAAAGAAATACAGACTATGCCAAGGCCCAGTGCACAGCGATGTTTTGCCTTCTCCGACTCCTGCTAGGGATTTAAATGAAACCACTTTAAATCTAGATTATCTCTGAAAGGTTAAAGTGGCCACCTGCTGTCCCTCGCACTTTTCTCTGAATAATTCATTCATAATGACAAGCATGAGATGCAGTCCTTACAGCTAATCTTTCATTGTAGATTACCATATTAATATGCAATTATGTCAAGTCTTATCCATTAAAACTGTGATATACTGGCTATGGGAGAAAAAAATTAAACATTTGATATTTTCTCCAACTCTTATTCACAGTAAGTAACTTTTGACCTGATGAGCTCAACAACAATGTCATGCCCATTTTCTGCTGCACAGTTATTGTGTATGTGCTATCTGATAGTTGTGAGTGTTAGCTATTCCACTAGTATAGCAGGGCAATTACCATACGCTTTAAGAAGCCAGTGCTGAATTTGTCCTGTTGATACAGGGTATGGGCTGACTGCATCACTTGGTGCTTTGTTAAAATTGGTTGGTGAAATTCCTCTGTGAAATCAGCTGCTACTACTACTCCTAGCCATAATCCCAGCAGTATACACTGTAATCCCAGCCATCACCGCTACAAGATCAAGCAAGCTCAAGGAGCCAATAACAGTCTTGTGGGATAACATGGAACAAAATGAATTATTTTGACTGTTTGTTCTTCCTGTTGATCCCACGAAAGCACAGCGACTGATTGAACCGTTGTGTGGTTTTATGGGAGATCAAACAGGTATTTATGTTGCTTTATTGCAACTGTGTGCAGAGATCACACGTCAGTCATGTGGCCGTATGAGATAAATAATTAACACAGATGAATTTCCAGAGTTCTGAAAAATATATATCAGGTACAGTTTCCAATTACATTTATTGGTCAACTGTAAATGCTAATATTGAATTATGACTGAGCCAATCTCGAATTACCTTATGTAAGAGGAGTACATCATATTCATATTCCATGCCATATCCACAAAACTTGCAAATATTCTCTGTAGCAGTGTAGCTTACACCCTAGTTTACTTAGCAGTGGAGGGTAGAAGAACAACAGGGAGGGTTTGCCTGAGATAACTTTAATTTTCCCTTCTCTGCCAGGAGGCCAGCTCCACAGCAGTCAGCTATCAGGGTTGGGACCCACATTCTGGACAGCCAAATACCGTCCTAGCATATATGCGCAGAGGACTTTATGGATTACTTCACATTTAATAACAAGTCAAAGTCAAAGCGGATTTGTATGAGCCACAGTCCACAAAGAGAGCCAGAGGCTCAGGTTGCAGCTGATAGAGCTGCTGCTGCCCAGCTAGTGGTTGGCCTTGCTGAGGTAGCTGAAATGATAAAACAGAGAGTCTGTATAGCCAATGAATACAGTTGATTGCTGGTATTTTAGCTGCCCTTCAATAGTAAGTGACATTAAGTCACTAATGGACTGAGGTTCATTGTAAAGTGCTGGATTTGATCTGATTTTGGTGCCGACAAACTAAAGGCAGGGTGAGAGTGTCTGGGAACGTGCGCTTAAAACTTTCTTCATTATATTTGCTATGTTTGCCTGTAGCCAGCAATCTGCAGTACAAAGAACAGGCCATGTGTTTTGTCCTTTAAAGGACCCACACATGCTGTGGCCATTGTGGCAACTTACTAGAAAATGTAATCAGTTGCCAATTACATATTTTTCATTAAAAAATGTGTCTTTAAACACATTCTGTATTTAAACCACAGACAGCAAGAATATGGACATTATACCAATATACATTATATCTGTGATATACCTATGGGTTTCTAAAGAGCTGTTTGAACCTGGAGTTTTGTGGTTTACCAGGAGTCTAACCATGTCCCACCACCTCCAGTCGTGTGCCAAGCTAACCTTCTAAAATGTCAAAGTATTGGAGAATTAACTAGAAAAATTTCTAAAGAAATTCTGAGTGTGCCTGACTCTGGCCCCGTCGCCCCCATGCATTAAATAGCTGTCAGCATGTTTGTGCGTGTTTGTGTGGTCAGTGTCTGTGAATGAGAGAGTTTTACAAAGTTTTTTATTTTGAAGGGACTCTTATTTTGAAAGAATTTTGCCCTGTGTGTTTGTGTGTGTGTGTGTGTGTGTGTGTGTGTGTGTGTGTGCGTGCATGTGTGGTTGTCTTGTGTCTGTCAATAAGAGAGTATTACGAAGTCTTTTATTTTGAAAGGACTCTTATTTTGAAAGCCTTTTGTCTTGTCTGTGTGTGTGTGTGTGTGTGTGTGTGTCTGTCTGTCTGTCTGTCTGTCTGTCTGTCTGTAAGAGAGAAGGATAAAATGGCCGACAGTCTGTATTTTCCTATCTACCTATCTGTCTGTCTGTCTCTCTCTCTTTGTCTGTCTATACTTGTGTCTGTTAATGAGAGAGTTTTTCAAAGTCTTTTATTTTGAAAGACTTTTGTCTTGTCTGTGTGTGCTGTGTATGCATGTGTGTATTTGTCTTGTCTGTCTATCTCTGTATCTGTGTTTGTCTAGAGAGAGAGAGGGAGAGAGAAGGATAAAATGGCAGACATTAAAATGTAGTCTTGATAGTCATTGATATCATACAGAGACTTCAACAAAGTTAGTCAAAGGCAGGCTTGAGGTTGCCAAGCAACCAGGGTCAGCTGCAGGTCAGAGTAATTAGTCACAGGTGTGCATAAGTACTCTGTGTGTCACTGAAAGTCACAGAAAGTCTCTGAATGAAGCCCCTCGAATGTGGCCAAAAACAGCCTATAAGGTGTGCCGCAAACCAAAAACCGTAATGACCGTTGGCTTCCTTGTCATGTCGGCCAGCTCCTTGCCGATTTTCAGGCGAAAATTGTGTAAACTTTGGCCGGTGTCGTCAGGTAAAGAGCAGGGAGTACCAGCTCTTCTGGAAATTTCTCCTGTCAAATTAACATGGGAGTACATTGGGCAGGAGATGGGTGTTGCTGCCGCATCTTTGCGTCTCCCGCCAAAACTATCCATCTGACAGCTTTATGACAGTGAATATGAGTGAAACGACAAATTTTCCTCCGTTTCTAGCTATAAATGATTTCTGTAGCTTGACATTTGCGGCCGCAGTCGCAGTTTACAAATTTATTTTTCGACAAAGTTTTCTCTCTCTCCACACTCTAGCGATGACATCACTCACTCTAGCTCTCGAAAATTCTCGCAATACACACCCATTCATTTTTTGGTGTGGTTTTTGGCATTTTTTGGCAAAACTGTTTGCCGAAACTCTTTGAAAAAACATTGCATACGAGCCCCGGCCGAGCCAGTCGTTTTGACACCGTTTTGTGTATGTGCGACAAAAACTCTGGGATTTTTAGTGAGCCAAAAAAAGGGCGTAAGAATAATAAGAAGAAGAAGAATAAGCGCGGTGGATAACATATAGTGTGCGCTTTCAGGCACACTCAATAATTGTAATGTCATTACATAATTCAAAATCTCTTGCACGACTTTTTAATGAAAAAAAAAACATTCACATTACTAAATGCTAAATACTTTTTTTCACAGCTGGAATTTTGG
This sequence comes from Protonibea diacanthus, assembly GCA_028641955.1. Classification (NCBI taxonomy): domain Eukaryota; kingdom Metazoa; phylum Chordata; class Actinopteri; family Sciaenidae; genus Protonibea; species Protonibea diacanthus. The sequence goes on from CM053987.1 coordinate 15,673,986, forward strand.
ATTGTCACAATAGCACCTGTGCTACTAATAAGCAATGACAGTCAACCTGGGTGAAGAAGGACCTTGAACCTACAGTAGGTCACCTAAATAGGATGCAGTTGTTGTTAATAGTACACATGTACTTTTCCTGCTCTAACATGACAACTTGTCTGTCCATCTCCCCAACTGTGCCGTTAGATTTGTTGCACCTGTAAGGGTGGGATAACAACGTTACCATAGTAAGGGTTCTGTGCAGGGCTTTCACCGTTTGATATTATGTTATTTCATGAACAATTAAACTAAATGGAAGGAGAATATAAGGCACATTTATCTTGTGACTGTCTAGCACAATGTGTGACGCAGGTTCAGGTGCAGATGAGACATTTCTACTTGAATTTAGATGACTCTGCAACCTTGGCTGATGTGCGCGTGCAGCTGCTAACTGCCTTGCATACAATGCACCCTGGTACATGTAGGTGCTGCTCTTTGAGCTGGAGGACAATTTGTCAACATGAATGGCACTGACAAACTTAATGGACTCCTAATGGACTGGAGTGCAGACTGCACACCTCTAACATCATAAGCCAACTACATTCATGTCAATACAGCATACTGGAGGCCACGTCTAGAGAATAAAACTGTTGCTGATGTTATGTGTAAGTGAGAATTTAGCAGTGATAATATACACTCAATTATGCCTGGTAAAACATGTTACCATAAAGTAAAGAGGCTACTTTAAAAGGACTGTAGATTCAAAAGCTTATTATTTAACTGTTAAGTAATCTAGAATATTAAGATACTTCATTAACGCAATATTTAGAAGGTAATTGTAGCAGTAAATGAGCCTCTCAGATAAAGATGCTCACACTGTAAACACTGTTCATTTCTATATTGTTTTAAACCTTTACCAGCTTAAAGATTGCACATATAACTCCTGCTGTCTTAAGTTTAGACTGTTGGAATTAACTGGCATTTGAATGCATGAGTTTCTAGCCAAATCTAAAAGATACAGGTAGTGACTGGGAGACAAATCACTCAAAAATAATCCAATCAACATTATACATGCAAAAATAAATAGATCTTTCTTACTGTGTTGTTGCCGTTTCCATTTAAATGTAAGCCACTGTCGAAGAGTGGGGAGGATACTCGGCTGTGATCAGTAGACGGACCGGGAGAACCTAAGAAAGAAAGGAGAACAATTAATGTTCTTTGCAAAAAGGCTCCTGAAGAATCACAGTTAAACATTTAGTCCATCTTCATGTCACGGCCATTATTATTTCATTGCCTGCACTTGAATCCCACACACTAAGATTCAGTTCAGAGTGTTAAATTTTTAAGTTATTATTGACTTCATTCTGCTGCCCTGCCTTTAAGCCGTGCAGTGTATGGTCTGTCGCGGACAGCATCCAAAAGAGACAAATGCTGCGCTTTGATATGATATTAGCTTGGCGTTAGAGGACCTGCCTTCTGATGCGGTGACACTCAGTAAATGGCTCTGGGGCTTTTCCTGCTTGTCATTTGTGCCACTGTAAAACAAAGGATGGCATAGAGAGAATACGACTTGAACCTTTTGATTCTCAGGCAACAAAAACAGGATTCGTCGGCCAAACAGCCTAAAGCAGAACATGAGCATCTCTGCACTGATGCCTTCCTATGAATGTTAACTTAGAGACATGAAGGCAGGATTTCCTACAGCTCTCAGTCTGGGTTTGGGTGAATGTGGCTGTTCATCAACTGTGCTATAAATATTCATGCCACTATTAGTATTAATTATATTTCCACATCTGTGTGCTCTTCATAATTATGGAAATTGTATAAAATGATCATTACGTGGTGTTCAGTGGCTTTTTGCTTACATTTACTTTGTGAGAGAGACAACAATTATTGGTGACTTAGCAGTCTGGACGTTTGTATCCGACACACTAGCCGCAGATGCAAGTTCTCATGTGACACATGATGTTGACTATGTTAATGAAGGGTTTTAAAGAATGGCTCAGTGTTTTGTGAAACATCCTTAGTTAGATAAGAAGACTGATACTACTCTTAGATTTGAAGCTGGTTAGCTTAGCTTAGCATACAGATAATAACCTATCAGCACTTGTAAAGGCTCACAAATAAACATGTTGCAACTCTTATTTTGTCTCTTGGACTCACATTTCCCCTACCTTCAATCTTTTTACTAAGCTAAGCTAACTGTCTCCGGGTGGTAGCTTCTTATTTAGCGGCGGCTGTGGCTTGGAGGTAGAGCGGGTCATCCACTAATCAGAAGATCGGTGGTTTGATCCCCAGTTCGATCCCCTCCAGTCTGCATGTCAAAGTGTCCTTGGGCAAGATACTGAACCCCAAATTACTCCCGAAGGCTGCGCCATCGGTGTGTGAATGTGTGTGAATGGTTAGTTTCTCGAACTGATGAGCAGTTGGCACCTTGCATGGCAGCCAATGCTATCAGTGGATGAATGTGTGTGAATGGGTGAATGAGATATGCACTGTAAAGCGCTTTGAGTGGTCGGAAGACTAGAAAGGCGCTATATAAGTACAGTCCATTTACCATTTATTTAGCATGCAGACAACTCTCAGCAAGAAAGCGAACACAAGCAAACCTGAAAAATACTGAGTAGTGTGGTTGAAAGCTCTAGAATAGTTAGTGATTTGACCTTGAGAAAATAATTTTGGTCAAAAAATGTTGGTCATCACAACTTTTAAATGATGGGATCATACTGTGCAATGAGCTTCTGAGTCTGCCCTCATGCAGAACAGAAATGTTGAATTTAAATGCGATCAATCAGCAACCAAAAATTTAATTAATAAGACAACAAGAAAAGATGGGTAGTTCACATAAGATATAATAGAAGCTATAAAATGGACCTCTTCTATACAAGCAAAATGTTTATTTCTCTCAGAGAGACTACTAAAGTGTGCACTTTAATACAAGGCCACTCTAGAATGTACAGTTCTCTCTTGAAAAAAATACATGTATTAGTCACTGAACTACTACAACACTGGCTTTTCCATCCATATTCTATTTTCCCTGGAGGGCAAAGAGATGACCTGTCCTATGCTGCTCTGTTGGAAGGTCTGGGTAAGCCGAGCAGACATTTTCCCTCGTCAAAGTTGGAAAACAACAGGTTAATAACTCTTAATAACAGTGATGACAGCTGTTCCATTAAGTGTCCTAATAAAACAGGACAGTGAACTGGCAGCACAATAGCAACACCTCCCTTAAGCTGAATGCAGCTATGACTAATAAACCTGAGTTCCCGCCGATGAAGTGTCAAAAGGTCAAAAAGGCAAAGGAGACGTGCTCACTAAGACGGATTACCTAACAACCTTTTGTTTGCACAGTGCAAAGTTGTTGTTGAGTCTAAATACAAATAATAAAAACATTAAAAAAATATATATATAAAACACTGCATGAATTGAACGCTACATATAAAATATGACAATTTTCAGGTGATCTCTGCATAATGGCTGAAAATAAGCATCACCAAATGTTAATGTTCTGCTTTGGGGAACACCTGAAAGAGAAGAGCGAGAGGACCTGAGGGGCCTTCCTGTTTCATAAACCAACACCATGCAAGGCTGTGTAGTGCCGTATAAATTAATAACAGAATTTTCAAATCAATGCGAAAACGAACAGGTAACCAGTGTAAAGACTTTAAAGACTTCTTAGTCAGCACTTGAGTTTTGAATTAATTATAATTTATTTTGTTCTTAGGTAGATGAAAAAGTGGGAGATAGTAGTCCGGCCTGCTAGTTATTAAAGCATCGGTCTCACTGTGTTGCTCAGATTGAGAAATTACCTCTCTATGGATATTCTTCAAATTATAAAACTCTTTGTTATTATACCTTGCACATGAGTCGTCTTCCTCTCTGACATTTGAACCGATGATCAGTACTTCTGGTTTATCAGAACTATTGCAGTACTATAATTAAATCTAAGGTCCTTAAGGGTTAGACCAATTATACATAGGCGTCAACGAGGGATACATCTTTTTATTTATTTATTTTAACTCTGATTGTTAAAATATTGTTATTATTATATATGATATATGATATTTGAGCTTAGAAAGAAATGAAGATTTGAAATCAATTATTCAGAGGCTGTAAATTATCCATGTTCAGGGTAAACAGCTTACTAATTAGCTTCTAGTTTCTCCAACACGTTACCTGCTATTTTTGTTGTTCACAGTTGATGATTTTTTAAAGCTTCAGGTCACTCACTCTTCTACATGATTTATAAAAAAAAACAAAAAACTTCCCACTTATTCTAAGATGGTGCTCTGTAAAAACTGCTAAACTTTCCAAATTTTACAATTTACTTTGTGTCTTGAGAGTTGCTTCAAGTTCTCCTTTTCTTGCTTGCCAATATCAACTTTTACCGGCTCCACATGGATGGTTTTAGCGTCTTGTGTTTTCATCTCTTCGAGCTGCTGAAGGTAACTACAGGAGCAGGGCATTGCAGCTCAGGGTGTTTCTGACATTACTGCTTGCCTCAGGCCACTGAGCATGACAATCTATTACTTTGAAATAAATGCTCATCTATTGAAGTGCTTTAAAGCGTCAAAGTGGGCAAAAAGACAATCTCCCATAAACATGGTTTATTCCTTTATTGCCAAAAAAAAAAAGGCTCAGTGAAATGAAGTTTATTGTGAGCTTGCATAGCATCAAAACTACAGGACTCTCACCTAGAGGCAGTTTCAGAAACGATGGAACTTCTCGGAGGTACCGAACAGTGATGGTGACCTCATCTCCTGCAGTGCGCAAGAGGTGAACCTGACAGAGGCAAGAAATTGAGATAGATAGCGAGAGAGAGAGAGAGAGAGAGAGAGAGAGAGAGAGAAAGAGACAGACAGAGAGAGATTGTGAGTGATGCAGCGAGGTAAAATCTAATCTCGTATGAATCAAACGAGCCACAGTCATGTCAAGCTGTACACAGCTTGAGCAAACAAAATGTAACAGGAGATGAGGGGAGAATATGTAATCATCAAGTTGAAGCCTGACAGAAGTAACTTCGCTTAAACTATAAAAGAAATAAGTCGAAGGCCGGTGTTTCTCGCCAAGTGACAGCTGACACCGTAAAGTAATTACACTCTGACGATCTGATTATCTGACGTCTAAGCGATATATCACGGTCATGCTATAGTTTGAAAGAGGCAGTCAAGTAAAGTTAGATTTAATGGATAAAATATGAAATCTCTCCATCTTCCATGCATCATGGAAAATAGAGCAAATGAAAGAGCAAATTCGGCTGTCGTATCTAACATGCAAGATTGCTTCTCCGTAACCTACATGCACTTTTGCTATCAAACCCCTCGCTATCCTCACGAGCATTGTGCGGTAGCCCTTGTTACTTTACCCTGCGCATCTGTCAGTACTGCAAATGTGACAGCCTGCCATTAAAAGCTTTGGATTTTGTTCTGAAGAGAAACTGCTCATTATGTGGTTTTGACGCTTTGGAGGTGAATATAGTGAACAGCTGTTTGGGGCAGAAAGAGATGACAGACATGGGAAGAGAGTGTGTGTGGGTGGGATGGTGGCAGAGAATAAAGAAAATATTTAACAAGAAGAGATGCAAAATTGTAGAAAAGCGCTCCCAAATATTAGCGCCCTCAATTCCTGTACAGCTTTTGATACCAATCTACTCCTTTTCAATCTTTTCAATTTGTCACAGTATAAACCAAAAAAAAACTGGCTCCCACCAAGATGACAACTCAGATTGTTGATGCACAGCTCTGTGTTGATAGCCACTGGCATTTTGATGATGAACTTCAGAGGAGAATGAAACAGTGATGGATAGATGGAGCGGCGTGTTGGATTTTCACAACAGTTAATTACAAATATACTCACAACTTCCTCATGAGTACAAGGCTCTACATTTATGCCATTGACCTAAAGAAATCAACAAAGAGAGTGGAAAAGCAAATAAGTAAATATATAGTGGAAAGTGTGTACGTTAGCAACTCCATGCTCATCAGATACAGGGGGAGAGCCAGGGAGTGAACAGGGGTGGTATGGTCCCCCCTTCAAAATGACTGGAAAGTCCTGATACCTGATAGAGTCAGAAGGTGACAAGTATTTGACTTGTTCGTATGATGGATGGGTCACTGATCAAACCTACAGGGGCAGGCCTAGGATCACTGGACTTAACCTCCATATGAAGTCACCAAACATTTCTTATTGGAAAGACAATCAAACGATCACAAAGCCCCGAAAGGACCACAGAAAATGACAGAAATGACAACAAAGTGATACAAAATGACCATGAAGAGACACAGAATGGCCACAAACAAACCAAAAACAACCACAAAGACCCAAAATAACAAGAGACAGAGCACAAGTACAAAGACCAAAAACATCCACAAAGACCCAACATGACCACAAAGCAACACAAAAGGATGACGAAAAGACCCAACACAAACAGAAACGAGCCAAAAATGACCAGAGAGACCCAAACTGGCCACAAAGAGAAGCACTACGACCACACAAAAACACAGAGATGTAAAGCGAGCTTGAAGAGGTGCAAAATCGCAACAGATCCAGTGACTGCAAAGAGTCTGGGTGTCTATATAGAAGGGCTACATATCTGGACCCATTTTCTCGCACTCTGTCCATGGCTGTAGGCTATAACAGATATTTATTGACATCATTTCATTTTAGAATAGAACGGTTCTGAACCTGCCCCTGATTTGCTGCATCTCGTATGTGGTTATGTAAGTAAGACCGTATGCAAATGAACATGAAACTGTGGTGAATCAAAGGGTGGAAGCAATAGCAATTCATTTCATAATATATCTCATAATAACGTCCGATATGAATATTGATATTGCTTGTCTGTCCAGTGAATCTACTTGATATTCTAGATAAAGAACACATCCAATAAACCTGCCAGACAGATTCAAATGAACTTTTTAAAATATTAAATGAATATCATTACTAAACACTTTTGGGTTTAGATGATTATTCCAATGAAAAAAAAAAACATTACTTGTTGGTGACCTCATCATTAATCTACCACAGAATCTGACAATGAGGTATTTTTGTAGATAAATAGAATATATTTGACTACAATATTATCTCTTAAAAAAGAGCAGAGGGACGTCAACGGGCTCATTTGATTAAAATCATGCAGTTGAAAATATTCTCCTCCTCTTTCCTAAATGAAATTATACTCTGTCAAAACAGGAGAGGCTTCAAATTAAGATGCAACAAGTCGCCACTCTTGGCAGTGACCCAAATCAACCTCGGAGCAAATAAGTCACGAACTGATGTACCAACCTGCAACACAGCATCCCCGACGAACAGCTTCCCCGTCTGATCGGCTGCAGGCGTCAATTGTCAAGTGTCAGAGGTTAATGAAAACATTAGAAAATAATTGCTCATTTCATACATGGTAATGTGGTGGAAATAGCAATCAGTATCTCTGTCTGACTAATCACTGGCAACATCCTACAGCTCAGAGAAAGAACACAGGAAAGCATGAAATTTGAAACTAATCAGGATATAAACTCATTTGCAGCAGCACGGGAGGAAACAATGAAAGCTCTGTTGTGAAAAGATTTGGAAGGCTCTGTGAAAAGAGCTCTTAACGTCCCCGGGGATATGAAGACATGATTCTCTCGTATGTAAAAAGGTCTTAATGGGGATGTGTGCAAAAAGACAAATTACAGGGAAATGATTCACTCATGTGACGCTGTAATCATCCATAACAGGAGACTGAGAGGTCATCAGCTCGTACCAAACATGACTATAGTACATTCTCTTCTCGCTAACCAAACGATGACAGGAAATATGCTGAATGTTGTATATGGAAAGATTACAACTTTTCATCTTGTGTTATAGAGCAGAATATGTTCCTTCTCCTGTGAGAGTTAGAAGAGGGAATACATGCTAATATCATGCAATAGAGTTGGAATCACAACAGGTTTAGCCTAGCTTAGCATAAAGACGCCAACATCTCTAACCTGAGTCCATGTTAGAGGTATTGGTAGGGATTTTTTTTAAGAGCCGGGCTAACTGTATCGCCATGTGTCCAGTCTTTATGCTAGGCTAAACACCTCCTGATTCCAGCTCCACATTAAAATAGCATAAAATTGGCACCGTTTTACAATGGTTATGAAAGATGTGAGCATTTACAAGGCAAGGAGTCTCTAACGTAAGATGCTTTTGTACTGTGGGAAAAGTAGACTCTGCTGAATCTTTTTACTTCTCTTTCGGCAAGCCCTTTCTCACAAATCTTCCCAACTTTGAGTAAATGCAGAAATATTAATTGCTGGAGAAGCCCTTCAACGCTCAGACATGAGACTGATAACAAACTTTCCATCTCAATTTTTGTGAACACATTTCTCTCTTCCAAATTGGTAACTTTTATCTTTGATTATGTACTAATACTTACATATACAGGTTATTTTTTTTAAGTAACAATGCTGTCAAAATACTCATTCATTCATTATTCATTAAAAAATGTCACCTGTAAAGTATCTAGTATCTCTGTCTAACTAAACATATCTATAATCAACTTGACTCATGACATTTACCACTGCATTAACAACCAGTTCAAATCCAAATTGAAGTACAGACTTAAGATACTTTCTTACCTACTTGATCTTTGAAAATCTTAGAAATAACCACAGGTACGTTGTGCTCTGCACCTCCCTGAAAAGAAAGATGAAAACAAACAGTCTTAAGTTTCTGTGGTGAAATTTGCCAAAAGCGCTCTCTCAGACAAACAGTAAACTCTGCAACCCAAAGATTTTTCATTCCCACTTAAGTCTCTCCATAATGAAAACTTATCTGCTTACTTTGATGCTTAAGCCCAGACCGCCAGTCGCCTGTCTTCGCAATACAACAGTTCTGTGCTTTAGAAAGTGGGAGTTTTTTATTGGCAAAAAGATATTGTGAACATTGAAACAGTATTCTGGAGTTATGCAGCATGAATTACAATGCCAAGTCTCAAGCCCTCGGGCGCACTTACATTTACTTGGGATTCACTTCCACTTGTGCAAACCACATCGAGCTTCTGTATGGTTAATACCTCTTTGGTCAATTTCAGGCAGACATCATAGGTATTGTTGGTCTCCTCATTGTACAGCAAAGCAATTCCAGATTTTGTCTGTTGGAAATTGAGAAGAGCATTGACATTTTGCCAAGCGAAGCAATTATGTACACAATGAACATTTTAATCCTCTTTTCCCAATGTGCCATTTATGTACCCCATTCTACTGGTGTAGTTTTGGGTTAATTGGTTTTGCCTGACGTTGAGGAAGTGTGAACCTTTGTGTGATAGGAAAAAAAAAGGATTGCATGCTTTGAATTTTATATCTTCACCTTACAAGAAAGGGGATACACAAAAGTTCAGAAAATTGGGTGAGACTGTCTGACTATGAGGACAGAAATGACGACAGCCAACTCAGATAAAAGAGCACAGCACAGAAATCACACTTTATGACTATCTCAGTTGGTGACTGGATCCCAAAAACACCTCTAAACATAACAGCTCGGTTTAATCCCACCATCAAATTTAATGCATCGTTCTCTGATCTTTCACTGCTCAATCACTATCTGCAAATACCTAATGCCCAAATGCTGGAGGAGCTGTAATGAATTAGAAAAAGCCTTTTGTCTAGAGATTAAATGAATCACTGCCAGATGGAGGTTTTAAAGTTCTACAGTGCTATTAGTCATATTTCAGATGGTGTAGCTTTTAAGGTGTAACCTTTTTTTGTTTGTGTGTGTACCCAACAGCCATCAGATAAGCTCAAAGACCCCGTCATTAAACTGTCATAGTCCATGATGCATGTTCTTCTGAATGTCTTGAACACCATCTCATACTAGAAGTAAAAGGGTATTTAAATGTTTTTTGCTACACTCAGGTGGAATAAATTTGATAGTTAGGTCTGGTAGTTAGGTCTGAGTGAGCTGTACTGCTTAGAACAAACGCAAACTTTGTCAAGCCAAGTTTATCTCTATTAATACTTGTGAGTGGCAGAAGCAGGATGTTACAACCATTATCCTCTTAGCAGTCCATTTTCACTTCTTTTCTCACTACTTTTTACACACCGAGTTACATGAGGTCTTCAGGTGTTACATCATTCTCAGGTTGGTGGTTAGCTTGTTATGTGATGTCAGCCCTTGGTATTTCATAGTTTATTGGTTCTTGTGCGACTGAATTTAATAAGATGATCCTCAAACCAATTTGGAAACCTTATTCGGACAAAGGCAAATAGTTTGTACCTAATCCTTTTATCCTAATTTCTATTTTTTGATTCACTACTTTTGTCCATTCAACCATAATATTTTCTATGGATATTCATTCTCAGTTCTCTGTTCTCAGAAGGATGAAACCTAATGGTGATCCTTGACCTTCCTTCTAGTGGAACTATGAGTTTTTAGTGATATGAATGGCCTGCCATTCAAATTGTTATCTCTATCTTCATATGAATGCAGAATCTGTAGGCTAAGGGACCAAGATTTCGGCACTGGATTGTCGTCCAAGTAGTATTGGTAAGTCACATTTGAGTGGGCAGAACACATTTGCCAAAACGCAAACTGGGCACCCATCAGCTATTGTCTGATGACGATTTAGCTTTTTATTTTATGTGTTCATGCATATTTGTTTATGGAGACTAGCAGGATTGTGTCTCTCTCTCTTCATTCTCACATATGGAGTTGTCAATCGGACTGCATAGTAAGTCTTGGCCTGGAAATCGTCATCAAGAGGGTTCTGAGATTACACAATTGGCTTCAGACTTTTCTGTGACATTCAACTGTTGAGCTCAATCCAATCTTCAGTTGTTTAATTTGAATGATTAGACATTTATGACCTCAGCTGTACTTAATTAACGCCGATTAGCAAATGTTGGCGTGCTAACATTGCTACTTACATGCTAAACTAAGATTGTGAATATGCTAATCAGTATACCTGCTATGCTAGCATCGTCAGTGACCATGACAGTATGCTGACATTAACATTTAGCTCAAAGTAGCTCTATGTTCAGGTTGATAGAGCAGCTAGTGTGATTGTAGACTTGTTTCAAATTATCTTAGCTGCTCCACAATCTTTCCACGTACTCCCTGTTAACTGCAGAAGTACTGTACCTTCTGGGTTATAAGTCTCCATAAATAATGAAGCCTGATGTGTAATTTCTCTCTAACCTCAGATAGTAGCTGCTCCGATCTATATAATTTTTTTAAATTGATGAAGAGAGTGGTAAGATGCATTATTCCCTAAATATTTGCCCTGATCCAATCTGTGATGTTTTCGATATCACGCAAACAATTATGTGCCCACCCCAAACCCTTCCCCTGGTCCATGTTCGAAGAGGTGTAGTCAAGTGGTGAGTTCCATTATTTCCACAAGCTTCATCAAAATTCAGCCACAAGAGTTAATAATGTTGATGGATGATCTGACATATAAGTAAATGAAAGGACAACATGCCATGCTTGAAGGAAACATTGCCAGTTTAAGTGAAAAGCTTAATATACAACGACTGGACACAATAAAAAGGAGCACACAAAAAAGGTAGTCCAATACATCGCAAGCAATGGCCTTAAAAGTTACAATAGACAGTCTCACCAGATATGAGCATTATAAGCTTCACAAAGGCAGGATTTATTGCAATATGTTTCTGTTCTATTCAGTTATTGTGTCCACCCCCTCTTTCATTTGATGCTGTAGCAGGTTTTACTCTCTAGGTTTCCCTCTTGCTTGAAGTATTATCAAATGCCTCCTACGACCCTGTTGATAATAAGTAGTGCACTATTTATAGGGTGCCTTACCATTTTAACCCTTTTATCAATGCCTCACACCAAGCATTTTCATGAAGAGAACAGGGAAATCACCAAAACGATTGAAAGCACACATTCCTGTGTACTACTTTTTTAATGTACATTAAATAATTGTGTGTCTAAACCAGGGCTTAATAATGTACTGAAACGCTCAAGATAACCCTAAAAAGGAGGGTAAGGATGATCAGTAAGAAATGCAAATACTAATAAATAAATAAAAATAAATACTAATGTTTGTGGTTCTTTTGCAGGCAATATCTAATTTCAGTATAGAGCAGCAGAGGATTAACTTGTTCATAGATGATGTACTCTCGAGTGGTCAGAGGGTGGAAAAAGTGACAATCAGTGTCTGACAGAGGTCAACCAATTCTCTTTTAAGAGACTTTGGAATGAAGGTCATGCTCCGTTCTTGCCAAAGAAGACAGAGTATGAATTAAAGCTTCAGATTGGGGATTTGTGGAAATGTGGCTGCTGGGCAACCCAGTGGATACATTTATGGAAGACATAAAACAAGCTTAAAATGTTGATGGCACACAAAGGCAGCATAAGTCAGTCTGAATGTCTATAATGGCAGAGGAAATCAGTTTCACCTCCCATTATTCTCCACTCAGTTACTACCCAACCTCTTTTATGTAGCTGTTGTTGTTTTTCATCTGTTGGCTTGTCAACAGTGAATCTCGTGACATTCACACATAAACACACAGCCATAAACTTTACATAATTATGTTCAAGAGGCTTACTGCATCAGGAACAAAAATCTTTTGTACACAAAAGCCTCTTTGTTCCCCTTTATTTTTCTACTGACTCTTTGAAGAAATAGCTACGGAGAATGAGAAACTAGTTCATGTGTGAACTTTAAGTCAAGACTACAAACAACAAACTCGTAACTCTGAAGAAAACATGACGAATGTTGTACATAAAAGGGACAGCTGTTGTAAATCAGTCATTGTTAGCCAACACTAGGTGATCTTGTTAAAAATACAGGGGGGAAAATGCTTTGTATAAAACTTCAAAATTTGAACATTTGTTTTTAATATGGGAGAAAATTAAATATTCACACCTGCTGGAATTCAGACCGTTTGAAGAAGTTAGAAGCTGTGGTGTGGAAGTGCATTACACTATATGGGTGCCATCACGATGAATTCTGTGATGCTTATGTGTTGCTTCACATTCGTTTGAACTTTTCAATAAATATTAATTAATAATTAATAATTATACCCCACCTGATACATCAGCCATATTGACCCATCACAAATATGACGTAACAGTGTATGTTGTCCAATAAAGCTTTTTATTTATTTTTATTTTTTACAGAACATAATACAGAAAAATATTCTTGGGGTCATTTAGACCAATTATGTTCTATTTGTAATACTCTAGTCGTAACATTTATAGGCCATACAGAATGAAACGTTCTAGTCAGCGAGGGTGACAATACTCCAACTCCTCGCAAAGGTGGCTCTCAGATGTCAGTCAACGCAGCCATAGAAATAATTTTGGTTGAACTTAAAAATGTTTAAACTTTAAAATAGATGACATCAGTAATATCACATCTGATATCAATGCTCAAAGACATCTGGGGCGCCCTTGGCAGAGCGTATGCCTCATGTACGGTACAAAGGCTCAGTCCTTGCAGCAGCGGCCCAGGGTTCAGTTCCAACTTGTGGCCATTTGCTGCATGTCATTCCATCTCTCACTTGCATTTCCTGTCACTCTTCAGCTGTCTCTATATAATAAAGGTTCAAGAGCCCAAAAATAATATTAAAAAAACATCCATCACATTTGTTGGGCAACCATTTATCAGCCAGTGTACCGACACTTACTTTGGTGCTTAAATAATGATGTAAATTATGACCTTTGAAGGAAAACATTGACTCAAAACTGGATTGACAGAAAGACCTTTAATGGGATTCTTATTTAAAAGGCCTGAATTGATTCATTATCCATGGGTTACATTTTGTTTTTACTTCAATGTAGTATAAGGCATTGTGGATTATTGCAGTGATCATGGAGCAGTTACATATTTTCAAGGATTAAGTCACAGAGTCCTCAAGAAATCCATAGTAGGAAAATGTGTGGGAAGTGGAAAGTGTTGTCCCACCCCCCAAAAAAGAATACCAGCTCTCCGGCTTGTCATTTATCAGCCCTGTGCTTCTACCAGCTTGTTTATGTGTGAGTGCGGGTATGTGGAACCATAAAACATATTCTAGTAACTATGGTGCTGTCTTGCAGAGGATAAAAGCCAGCGTGCAGGACACCGGACCACAAAACCATCAAACACTGGTTTCATATTCTCCTTAGGCAGAGATTCTTTAATCTAATGGAAAAAAAAAAAAACACCTTCAATATTCAAATCACATACTGCAGAATCACGTGCATTTGTAATATATTCAAAGCTGAAGTCAAAATCTTGTGAAAGCATATCATCTTCATTGTGCTGACTGTGGTCAAATTGCATCCTCTTTGCTGTTAAGACCTTATAGCTAACCTGAGGGGGTGAAGCTGACAGCCTAATGCAATCTACTGTAGTAGAAAAGCTCTGCAATATATCCTGACTTTGTGAAGCTTAAAATATCTGTTTTTGTTGTTTTAGTGACACTTTCAGGGAGCTTTTGATTCACGTTTCAGTCAAAATAAATTGTGAGACCCAAGTTGTTTGAAAAGCATTACCATACAAAGCGCTGTGATAAAGTGACCTTTGACTGCTGAATATTCTCAATGGCAGCTTAGTTGTAAATGGTTCAATAAATAAGAAAAAAACAGCTATTGTATCTCTTCAGTGGAAGTGGAGTGTCTGAAAAGTTTCACAGAAAAATGTACTACTTGGTTACTTGGTTAGTGTCTGAGGCACTAACCCAGGACCCAACTTGGGTTAGGTCCATTTTATGTTAGGTCAGGTCTGATCGATTCCGTCCAATCACTTGTTTCCAGCTCCGATCGGGTGGTGTGTCATAATGATCACGTGTGGAAAAACTGTGTTGTTGTGGTGTTCTGAAGCAGATGGAGAGTGAAAACTGATACTCTTTTCGGCCAAGGCTACTCATTAATCGGTGACGCATCATGATGTGTCCAATGTCGCTGTTCTCTCTGTATTTGGGTCTATTGAGGTTAGCCATATTTTAGGTCTAATTATACTCTGGTCTGTTCAGATTGAGTCTGACTGTTCTTGGACCCTGTATGGACAGCAGAGATGGAACAAAGTAGTTGCATTGCATGTCACAAGTGAGTCTCATAGTACTGACACTGGCTTGCAGAAAGTGCATTAACCAGACAACAGCCAAAAGTTTCACTTTGGCAAGTAAGTAAGTCACATTAACATTAATTAATGATACAATAAATAATTAACTGTAGCTTTGTAGCTAAAGACCCCTACATTACAGTGCCCAGAGGTCTTCACCACATTAATTCCAACCAGGCACTAAAGGCAAGACATTTATGCCTGTCTAATGCACATTTCATGATTTTTGGGTAGTGAAATCCTTTCAAGTTCGGTTTCCAAATCAAATCAACCCAATCATTTTAAGGTGAGGTTTTGAGGCAAAATTAAAAAAGAAAAAAAAAAAAAAACTGTAAAGTTGCCTCAGTCAAGTTTGGTTTACAAGGTCACCAAATCCTCAGTAGTGTAAAAAAGGAATCTATATACAATATTGAAGGAAAATCAAAGCAATCTGAGTTGTCTTAAAGTGAAAAGTATGATTGTGCCAGGGGGTGAACATGTATTGTTAATTAGTTATGGGGGGGGGGGGGGGGGGGGAGATTTGATCAATCAGACATTGCACTCGATGACTGCAATTCACTCCAAGACAGAAATACAAATTCTGAACAAATGCAAGTACAAAAGATTTTCAAAAAACATCTCAGCTTGATTAAACAGTAAAGAAAAAAAACATGTTTGCAATTAACTATCCTGATGTTCACACAACAGATTGCAGAGGTAGTTTTGTTTGAGTATAAGACTAATAAATCTCTGCAAGGCTTGCTGAATGAGTTATTATTTTTTATTTTAGACCCACAAAAGACAGGAGAAGGTCAAAGCTGAGTTTCTGTTGATGTGTGAAGGTTCTTCTAAATATACTTGGTTTACACTCTCAGTCCTCTATGAATTGGAGTGCAATTTGACCTGACAGCCCGTAATTAGCCAGATTTGTCACACTGGCTAGAGGAGTGTTTATAACCATGTCACCAGTGAAGATCAGGTCCATGATGTGCCTGAGGAGAGGGTGAGTTTAGGTCTTTCTGTTGATGAAATGATTTTATTTACATCACTAATTTCACACGCAGCAATGAAGATTAAATAAGATGTTAAACTAGACTTCTTATAAAGGACCAGTATTTAGAATTTAATGGCATACCATGGTGTAGTTCCTGATTGCAACCCCCTCACATCACCCTCCCCTTCTTAGTGTGAAGAAGAAACTATGGTGGCCACTATGGCAGTCGAATCTTCATCAACAATCAAGCAACACAGTTTCTTAAACAAAAGTAGTGTCCGAAAGCAAATTCTCCTCTTGCGTCATTTGCATGATTTCGTCTGCTGGATTATTCATACAGGAAATCGGACTGGACAGTAGCACAATCAGAATCAGGCTCATTGCCAACGTATAAGGTATTCTGATACACAATGATCACAATAAACACAGTAAGAGAGAGAGAAAAAAAACTCCAACAGTCTAATCTTGACTATATAATAGAAATTTACAATAAGAAATATGAAACAAATGTGAAATGTGTTTTTTAAAAGAAAAGAAAATAGAATGTGTAAAATATTGACCACGTAATGTGCAAATGTTCACAAAGTGCAATGTACAGAGATAACTCAAAACATGTGTGTTAATGTAAAGCATCGAACCAGATGTGGAGACTGTATTAATGTAATATGTAGCCTCGATGAGCAAGATAAGAGTCAGTGTCCCAGACATTGTTGATGAGACGAGCTGCAGTTGGAGGAAACTGAAGAAACTGTTCTTATGGTGTGAGGTTTGGTCCTGATGTGCTGCAACCTCCTGCCAAAGGGGTATGTTTCAAAGATTCTGTTTGTGTCCACAGTGGGAGGAGTTAAATATAATCTTTCCTGCTCGCCTCAGGGCCCAGAGGCATGCAGGTCCTAGAAGGGTGGCAGATTGCAGCCGATCACCTTTTCGGCAGAGCAAATGATGCACTGCAGTCTGCCCTTGTCCTTGGCAGTGGCAGCAGAATACCAGATGGTGATGGAGGAGGTGATGATGGAGGTGTAGAAGTGCTTCATTGACATTGGCAGCTTGAACGTCTTAAGTTACCACATCCTCTCTTTGGGCCTTTTTGGTGATAGAGATGATATTCCTCTAAGTGTCATGTCTTGACACGTCTATGTAGCTCAATGGTTGGATGTGCCATCGGAGTCAGGTGAAATAGTATCCCGGAAATCGAACAAAATCAAAGTAATTGTATTGCATGTCTCAAGTAAGTCTTGTAATACCAACACTGGCTTGCAGAAAGCACATCTATGACAAACAAATGACTTTGGTGCCCTGTATGAAACCAAAGTGTTGACTTCTTACCCCTAAAATACACAGCATACGGAACGGCTCCGCTCCGTAACAACAGCATACTCCGCCATCTGCCAACTCACACATAACCCGCTTGTGATGCGCACCGTTGCGGCTCCTCCGGCATGAGATCTCGCGAATTCACCACCCATTATGACGTGTTCTTGTAATGAAACTCGATCCGCGGTGAAGACGGAGTATTTTATTTTGAAAATGCTCCGGCGTCAGGGGAAAATAGAAGCTCTGCGTATGTGTTGCGGAGGGCTGTCGGACGCCGCAGTCGTTCCGGAGCCGTGACGCAGCGGATACGGAGACTGTGTGAGCTGACACATTGACTAAAGTTGAAACGTATCCGTTCCGGAGTCGTTCCGCATGCTGTGTATTTTAGGGGTTACTTGTAAGTTACTAAGGCCACATGAGCTAACTTAGCTGAGATATTTAAAGTGTAACTAAACCCCCAACTTCTGCTACCTCTCGGCAATCACGATAGGTGGCATGACCTAACCACTGTTCAGTGTCGCAGGAATTGAACTGGGGAAGCTGTGTTCCTGCTTGGGGTGCGATTGATTTGTGACAAAAGCCGCCACCATGTTTCACCTGCCTCCAAAATGAGCCAGTAGCAGAATTCAAATGCTATAGTCAATTTTCAACCATGAGAGGGAGGTGGCTTTGCATATTTAGAGCAGAAAATGTGAAATTCAAATCTTTTGCACTAAACTGTCAAGTTGGACCTGAATCTACCCTTCATCAACAGTATTAGATACCTGTATATGCTGGTTCTCATCTTAAAAAGGGGTTTGAGGATTTAGTTACACTTCAGTTCTGCCGGGTATGTACAGAACATAACTCACAATGTTTTCCCAAGCCAGGTAGTTTTGGTGACAAAACCTAACCAAAGTGCAACTGTTTCACAATGTTAACAATGCAAGGTTTTGAAAATCTAATAGGACACTGCATATTTTTTCTTGCCAAATTGACCACAGAGCCCTGAGTGTCCAGAAATTAAGTATAAAAAGGTACTGACCAGTCTTGTAAAAGTGGGAACAGTTTATCCTTATAAGAAAAAAATAAGTCTTAATAAAGAAAATGATCCAAAACCAAAAAGGCGATCATTTTGCAGATAAGAACGGTAACAAAAGAAATAGCCACACTGAGCTGAACACATAAAGAGGTGCACACAACAGGCACTTAGTGCAGTGTGAGCCAATATCACAACTCAAACAACGGCCAATAAAAATCACACGACACCTTTTACTGTGCTTTTTCTCTTGTATCAAATACCACTCGCGCTGTGCCGTCATCGCAGTCTCTTATCACAGCTGCTTGCTGTCAGCAAAAGCTCAGCAATCCCACCCAAGTGAAGCAGTTCAGCAGTGATAAAACATAAACTGGAAACCATTGTGCCCCCAAAGCAAATCTCTCACTCAGTTTCAATATTGTAACTTTTTAATGAAAACCAATGACCCTGTAGAGCAGGGGTGTCCAAACTTCTTTTAAAGAGGGCCAGATTTGACAATGTGAAGATGCCCGGGGGCCAATACTAACATTTAAAACATTAAACAATTACCAATAAAAGTTACATACAAATGCACTGTTCTCCAACAATCATTGGCAGAATTATCATTTTTTTTAAAATGGCAATGGAACCAAATCTAAGCCAATCAGACGTACACAAATCTAAAAACCAGTTCTTCCTTTCTTTGACATCTGGAGTCAGATAACAAAGAATAAATTGTATGGAATACGTTAAAGTTGAACCTCATGTTCATTTTAAACATGACTTATTATGAGTAATGCAAAGTCTGATAACATTTGAGTTTGAAACATATCACTCTCTTCTCTTTCACAAAATCATTCAGAAAGTAATATTTTGTGTCACATCTACAGATATATAACACCAGCAGTTATGTTCTTAAAGGTTAACGTTTAGTGCATTCAAATGCTTCATTATGGCAACCGGAGAAGCTTCGGGCCACATGAAATCTGACCACGGGCTGTGCTTTGGACATCCCTGGTGTAGAGTTTGAGTTTGCAGGGATCATGGTCAATTACAACTTCTAAGACTGGTGGCCTGTCTGAAACATAATTAACACAGACCGCTGGCCTCCGCACTGTAATTTACGTTGTGCGCGGCTGACCAGATTTCATAGGATATCTATAGCACATCTACTTTAGAGCAAAACAGAATGCTTTTCTGCCAGAGCAAGTGCCAGCAGGCTTTCTTTTTACAAAGAGAAGGCAAGGGTCATGAGAAATATCATGATTTTTTTTAGAAACACAGGTGGGGCTACAAACTGTCTCAACCATCATATCAACTGCTTATAGTGTTTGTAGCGAGGTATCATAGTTGTGGCTCCAAAGGGAGTGGGTAAAGTACACTTTTCAGAGTTAAAAGAAGCGAATTAGAGTGAGATCTTACTTGGCTTGGCACAACTGCAGTGGAAAAAAAAATCATTGTATATGCCCAGTGGACCATGAGTACCAGAACACTTTTCTTTTTTTCCCTTGCATAAATATTCTGTTAAGAACCATCCCAATCGACTATTTCAGTCAGTTTCACATTCCAAGTTTACTGGAAATAAAGCACTACTGTCAGAGCACAGTATGTTTTTCTTTCAGAGCGCCACAGCCAGAACAAACAGACACTTTACCAGGTCCCACCTAATCGCTTTTACCTAATCCAAATTGTCCCAAATCCCTCATCAAATCTAATTAGAATCTTCCTTCATTCACAGGTAACTAAAGTTATAAATAACTACACCTAAAAGATTCAATTTAGATCTGTGATCGGCTTTTGTTATCCGAGAAGGAGGTAACCGTTTCTAGTGGCAGCCTAATTAATGTTCACAACCTGTAGCTGCAATCTGTAAATGAGAGCAGCAGCATAAAGTATGCTACTTATTACTTTGCACAATTTATCAAGTACGTCCTCCCGATATTGGAGATCCCGACGGATAACAATCAAGTTGTAGCAAACTGTTAACGTGATGCAAATGAGTTCAACGTCAAGATTCTCCTGCAGGTTTCTCTCTCGCCGCCGTATGAAATGTAAATAGTGTCCTGTCAGCACGTGTTGGCTGAGCACCACTGACACTTGAAGCTAAACAATTCATTCATGCATGCATTCACCACTCTGCTGGCGTTGCTGCACTACGTACAGACACGGGAATCAATTTTCAGTCACAGAATGACGTTGAGTGTTTCTTTTTGCTCTCAAAAAGATCTTTCAACAACAGCCAAACATTTCATTTGAGTCATTACAGAATTAAAGTTAATAAGCTGCAGCTGATGCAATCTACAGACATTTGACATTTTGAGAGGATAGGCTGTCAGCGGGGGCCAAAAATGTGAAGCCTACTAATGTTACCTGACTGTGTTCTGCATTGCTCTTTGCTAATGAAAAAGAGTGAGGAAGAGGAATAAAAAAGTACAAAGAGGAATTAGTTTGTCCTGGAACATGAGTGAATTGCGGGAACAGTAATCGGATAAACTTGTGTTCTCTACTTTCCAAGTTTACTGCGTGAAAATAACGTAATGTTAAGTGAATGTGCCGCTTGCTGTGCATTCACATTAGCTGGGCAATGCATCTCGTGTGTGTGAGCGGTGCTCTGTGACTTTAACAAAAGTGGGAATGAAATACAACTTTATACAACTATATATTATGTCAACGGGCAACAATGTGTATAAACAGCAGCTTGGAAATGATAGCCACATATTCACATGCAGAAAATGAAACTCTGTGGGGTCCAGCCCAGACAATATCAAAGGCACGCCTTATAGGAACACGTCATTTTAAAACAAAACAATTATCTCATCTCTGAGTCATGATTTAGCTGTAACTCTTAACTAATGCAAGAATAAAAGAATACTGAATTTAAAATGTTAATCAGCTGTATATACTGGATAATACGGCCGCAACTATAAATTATTTTCATTGTTGATTCATCTGTAGACCATTATCTCCATTAATTGATTGGTTAGCTGTTTGGTCGTTGAAACTAAATGGCGATATGGATGCAAGCTCTGAGTAAATATTGACCATCAAGTATTTAACCAAGACACAGCATAAATAGTGTTTCATATTTGAAAATGTCTAACACTGTAACTGGACATCAGCTGTAGTTTTGCAGTATCTAGAATGTCATTGCTTCGTGTTTGCAGTCTATGTGCACAATCCTGAAATACATTGGTCACAGGGCTGTATACTGTTTGCCTTGTAATTTTATTCGCTCTTTTCTATTCTTATTTTATACACATGTATTCACTTATTGAACTCTCTCTAAAAAAGGTGTTATTTATTTCCGTCCTGTCTGTTCTGCTGCAGCACCTGAATTTCCCCTCTAGGGATCAATTAAGATTTATCTCATCTCATCTCATCCAAAATGGAACAGACAGCCCTGGTTAGATTGTGTCTAGTTCTAACATGCTTATCATTGAGGCTTATACTCACTAAATATGCTGAAATTGTTTGTATACTTGAAGGTGACGGATGCTCAAAGAGACAGGGGTGGTACAGTGTCTCGACGGGGGGCTTGCGGGAACCAATCAAAGTCAAGGTTGAATATTATTGATCAGACTTTAGAGTCCATGAAAAAAACATTTCCACTAATACAAGATATCTTGAATATCATTCATACTGTAAGTTGTGGCACTGTACTAACGTGTTGAACTTGATATGATGATTAGGACACGGTCGATTTCACTCTGCTACACACCAATCTGATTAAATGAACTGTGGAGTACTGTATTCTATAAAAACATAGGCTCTCGCAGTTTCTTAGCTTAAATTGCATATTAGTCATTTATTTATTGGATGTCATAGTGTGAAAATGGATTTATTCATTTATGCAAAGCAAATACAGCGATACAGTGAGACCCAGACATTTCTGCCTCCTTGACATCTGATGTAAAGATAGTTGATTTCTGAGTTTACTTTGGAAAGTTTTCTTCTTCTTCCACTGCAGCCAGACACTGATAACCTTGAAAAGCACCACAACTGTCAAGTGACACACGCGCACGCACATACACACTGATACACAAACATAGCCAGCAGCCAGAGCTTACTAACACACATTATCCAGACACACACATTCTTTGCTTCAGATCAATCACATAACGCCTGGAACAGTCATCAAACCAGCACATATAAGAAGTAGAATGCAGAAGAAAAAAGAAAAAGAAAAAAAAAAAATCCTCGCCTTAATCCACTTAGAGACGTCTGCAGAGAATCACACTTTAGTTCCATCAGTTCATTTTAACATTGACAAACCCCTCATCATGGATTTCATACAGTTTCAGCCGTGAGTCATAAGTTTTGATCAGTGGAACTGTCTCTGGGCCAGAGCTAGACATCACTCCAGATTTTCTCTCTCTCTCCGGCTGCATACCTGACTACAATAAAAATCACATTCATTTGAACCCCGAGGTTGTTAATGTGTATGAAATATTGACTCAACTGAAAAAAAAAAAAATAAATAAATAAAAAATCAAACGCATACTGTGTAAAAACCCCCAAACACCCAGAACAGTCGGAATCAGTTAAGTCAGATTTAGCTTAAATAGGCAGACATTTGGATAAATGTTTCTTTTGGTATGAAATGGATGAGCTGCATGTATGACAAGTACTGGATGATGTTGGCAGGTGTCACAATTACGGCATTCGTCAAGCTGAGCGCTTTCATCTGGATCCTTTAAAAGATCCTCACATTCTAGGTCCAAATGAGATTTAGAACAAACCCAGCGCTATTCAGCTTGTCGTCTTTTATCAGGTCAATTAAAACGACCCCAGGGTTGTGTCTGCAGTGTAGAGCTGTACAGTTACAGATTCATCATCTAAATCTGCCTGGGATTTCCTGCAGAAAAGTTTATTTGTTAATCATCGTTAATCCAAGCAGGAAGCTACGACTTGGGGCAAAGACTTATTTGCTGTATTTATTAAAAAAAACAAAAAACAGAGAACATCAGAAATAGATGGATATGGGGATATTCTCATTTATTTGCAATAGTTAATATGCAGACAAGTCGGGCTTCCACAGCAAAAATGC
Source organism: Protonibea diacanthus (assembly GCA_028641955.1). Lineage (NCBI taxonomy): Eukaryota > Metazoa > Chordata > Actinopteri > Sciaenidae > Protonibea > Protonibea diacanthus. The sequence continues at coordinate 15,697,318 of CM053987.1, forward strand.
AAGCATATAGATTTTGCAGACTGAGAGCTTGCATTTTTGCCCACACGCGCACATTTTATAAGTTGCAAACACGGACGTTTTAGAAATTGTGCCAAACTGTGCCAAAGTTACCTTTTGTTTGCAAATGCGGACATGCAAAGTTGCCTGGCAGCTTTAAAGTTAAAAAAAAAAAAAAAAAAAAAAAAAAAAATTAAATATCTTAATTGGATTTTTACAAAAATCCATTAAAAAAAACAGCCCAGAGATACAGCTGCACTGATGAGAATAATCCATCATTTGAAATGAGACAACTTTGGCGATTTCACCAAACATGGCTTTACCATGCCGCTAATTACCACATTTAGTGGAGCTATTTTCACTTCTTTCCATCAGGATGCACTCTTACATAAGGCTGGTAGCAGCAAAAGAGGCGAAACTAAATGTGAAAAACTGTCTGCCTTCACACTCGGTTACTGCAGAAAAGACCTACTTTAAAATGCCACTGCAACGATTATAATAAAGTTGTGTTTTTGTAAAGTCGTATGAGGAAACTCACCAGTCATCTAATTTACACTGATGGATTATATTTATCAATGCAGCAGCATGTCTCCACAAGCTGTTTTTAATGTATTTTTGAAAACAGCAGGAGCTTAAGACATGCTGGGAAAACCTGCAGCAGCTTCTGACTGTGGTACAGTAAACACCCAGCGCATGACTCTCCTCTTCACAGGCTGGATTCAGACACTGCATCTTTTCACAGGAAAGCTGTGTTACACACACACGTATGTTCTAATAATACTGCTAAACATTGGGGTGTTTTTTAAATGTTCTTATGCATGCAAGTTGTTCCTTTATAATCAGTGGTGAAAGAAGTATTCAGATGAAGTACAACTACTAATGCCACACTGAAAATACCCCGCTACAAGTGCTGCATTCAAGCCTTGCTTCATTGAAGAGGTAGTCTGTGTGTCACCTACAGTAATATAATTACCTACAGGGCCAGCTATAAAAAAAACCAAATCTGTTTCAATCTAAGTGTACGCTATATTTAGAATATTTTTACTGCTTCACCGTGCTGTCAGACAGCTGTTTCCAATAGGAAACTGAAGCCTCTCCATCAATCTGTGCACTCTTCAAGGCGAACAGACTTTTTTTTTTGACAAAAGAACATGGGGGTGCCTGCCCACCGCTGCCTTGATTAGTTAGTTACTGTGTGACAGTGTTTCGTTCTAACATTAGCTGCTGTGGATCGAGGCAGCGGTAGAACAGCAAGTCAGTTTCCTATCGGAAAGGGCTGGCAGGAAAACAAAAGCAGGAAAACAAATATTCTAAATATAGTGTTCACTTAGGCAGATATTGATTTATTTATGTGGGCCTTTTTATGTGGCTAATATATGTGTTGTTGCTGCCCCCGTCCACAGAAGTGAGTCATTTCTCTAAACTGGGGTTATGTATGTATGTCTATTGTCTGCTGTACTCTAACAATGGATAAGTATGTCATAAACATAAAATAATCTGAATTATCCCTTTAACCAAAAGTATGTCAGTATTATCAGCATAATGTACTTAAAGTATCCAAACAACAGTACTCATAGTCCCTCTGTTACTGTTTTAATATAATGTTTTTGGGTTGATATTACTGCTGCATTAATGTCTATGTTGCATTTTACTGTTGTAGATGATAAAGGTTGTGCTAACTTTAAAGTACTTTAAATACTGTTGGGTTGTTCCACTACCAATGCACTGCAGTCCTGTGAGATCCACAGATCTCTGAAAACCAGCCCTGTTTCCAGCTTTATGATCTTGCATTTCTAGCTAATGTAAGAGGGGTTTTGAAATGTCTCAGTCCATAAAAAACACTGAATTTGGATGCATTGTTGTCACTGTAAACGGACTGTACCTTTACCTTGCCTACTGAGCCTTAATAATTGCATTGCACATGTACAAGTACAGTACTTCAGTAAATGTACTTAGTTACATTCCAACACTGCTATATTACTGTATATCATATTATTACACGCCATTAACTTTCTGTTATCTGTCTACACAGCTCATTGATGAAAGGAGGATTTAAGAACACACTCTTAAGCCTTCCCTTTCTTTGACACTTAACTCAAAATATTATTTAAAAAACAGTGTTGACGCTTAAAGGAATACCCCACATTCACTTTCTCGCTGAAAATTTAATGGCACTCTAATGCCTGCGTGCTAAATACTGAATCTACAGCAAGCAACCTGTTGGCTTAGCTTGCCTCAACACTGGAAACAGCTGGCCTGGCTCTGTCCAGAAGTAATAAAAAAAATCTGCCAGCACTTCAAAGCTAACTAAGCGAGGCACAGTGAGATTCCAGGAAAACATAAACTGCTGTTTTTACACTTTGCTTTTTGCAAGACCATACAAATACAATTTAAGATTAAACTCTACAGGTGCTGGGAGGCAGATTTTGTTATCTCATGCGTTAGCCAGCCTAGCTATTTCCCAATTTCCTGTCTTTTTGAGCTAAGCAAGATTTCTTTCTGAAAATATCATTCTTTCATCCAAACATCCTCAAACATTGAGAAAAAAAACAACAAAATGCTAATGAATTGTATAGTTTCTCATGTGATTATGCAGCTGCTCAGATTTTTTTTTTTTTTTTTTTTTAAAATGTTGTTGTCAGCAGCAACCAAGCAATATTTTTTTTTCTGAACAGAGAGATTAGAAATGTAAGGAAGGGATTTGCTGGAAAGCAAGTAGGTGTGTGACAAAGTGGGAGTTCAGTTCTTTGTGGCAACCATGGTTGTTTTATATTTCTGTGCCACAAATCCTGCTTTAAATTGCTGTCTAGGTAAATTACCTCATGTGTATTAAGCAAATAATTTTCCTGTGCATCAGTAAATCCACACTATGCAGCACCAGGCCATATGCTAATATTCTGGAGGGTCAATAAACTGTAGGAATGGATTGAGCTATCCCCATATGCACAGAACGCAGCCGAAATGTTATATTATATCTTCCGCAATCATCCTTGTTCAATCTTCCACTCCGTGGGGAATCAAAGCCACTTGATGCATTTCCTCTCTATTGTACAGTGTATTCGTTGTTTGAATAGGCTTGTCTCGCAGAGCCGTACTGCTCAAATAAGAGCACGGCCGGCTGCGTGATCACCGCGCGCTTCCCCAAATCCATCCGGCGTGTGTGAGATTATTGCATGCGGTTTTGTAAGTGTCAGAGATGAACAGCTACATAGATGAAGGAAATTAGTCTGTACGTTTGTGATAGTATTTTCTGTTTCTCTTTCACACATGCGACACAGACACACAAACTAATGAATCCTGCTGAGCAATTCGGGGTGAATGTAGGTTTTGAGGAACTTTAATAGGACTGTTAATATTTACAAAAGTCTTCCACACTCTCCATTTCAAGGACGAATCTCAGTGAGACAAAAAAAAAAAAAAAAAATTAAAAATGCTTTTAGTGCCCTTTTTTTTTTTGAGGGCTTTGTCTGAAGTGGTGAGAAAAGTGTCCACAACAATCCTCTATCAGCTGGTAAAAGGACAAGGTAGATTTCTTTATATCTCACTTGGAAATGAATGGGGACATTAAAATGCATAAGTTTCCTGCCTTGAATATAAATAAAAATGCTAATGAAACGCTGTGGGTATTAATAATGCAGAGGGCGGGTTTCCTTTTATTTGCTAAGGAAACATTTCGAGAAAAGGTTCTAAACTGACAGCACGACTTGTTTTGATGTATCAGGATTTATGACACTACATATTCTCTTGACATTTTAAAAATTAAAACAGCATCTAATTAAGGCTTTAATTACTGCCTGATTTTGTGGTTAGTTGAATAATGGAATATGACTGCGCATAATGTTGTATTATATATGTATCTTTCCACTTCCAACAGGGACTAATTAGAAGCTTTAAAAAAAAGGCTCATTTATGATATAACACTGGAGTTTGCCCTTTGGCCTATTTCAGAACTCTCATGGGTTCCTCAAGTTCCTTAGTTCATATGCCATACGGAGATTAAAGTCAAACTGTGGAGCCATCTGACAGGAAATTATATCTATATATAATGATGTAGTACAGTATTACTAAACATTTAATACAGCATAAGGAGGAAATGCTTGAAGGAGTCAAACAACATGTGGCACGCGTACGCATTCTTACTCTAGGGTCATTAAATTACACCATTCATTTTGAAGAGCACGGCTCCAATGATAAGAAGAAAATTGAATATTGTTCAGGAAATGAAAGGCACTAAATATAATCCCTTTTAAAGAAAGTGAATTTCAATTTTATAATATAGACATCTGATTGTTTGGTGTCTTTTCCAATTACTTGAGTAGCTATTGGGGAGAAAATGAAAAGTTAAAGAGAAAACATGTTCATGCTCCAACAGGAGCGATTTGGTTAAAATATGATTGACTTCCTGAATACAAAAGCATCGACTTTCACACTCCACTGGGGTATAATTATGCTTCTGCAGCTCCTGCCAAGAGAAGCCCTCAGGCGTGTGGCCGTGGGGGGGTTGGAAATTTTATATGACATGCATGTCACTTATTTTTTAGAAAAGGGACAAGCCGGGGTTTGATTGTCTGATAGCCATATTGCATCACCCTCTATTTAATCCCATTTGCAGTGATCTAAGTTTTGGGTTGTCCTTGCAACTTGTTCACTCTGTAAAGGTTATATTGACCAACAAGTCGATATCACCAGCAGTCTTGTGCAGTCCTGTAACGCTGTGTGTTGGGAAATGATTCCTTCAGTGTAAATATTTTAGTGCAGTATTTTTAACATATTTGCTCATATTGTATTGACAGAAGAAGTTGATTTGGTTTCTCAGGACGGAAATAAATTTGCAGTAAGTCGACTGAACCCGTGTACAAGGTTTTTAGTGCTTTCTAAGTTCACATGTAGCCCAATCAGAGCCAAGAAGCAACACAATCATAAATGTTCTATGCTAATTATAATAATAATAATAATAATATTAATATCAAGATAATTGGAACATGAGTAAAACGTTTGTAATTTATTGTAATAAAATGAAATGACATTTGGTGTTGATGGTCATTAGTTGTCAATGGACATGAATGCCCAGCGTTGCGACTTTACTCTATTACAATTACATGCACATGGTAAATTAGGCAAAGTAGGCGATTACATCATTTGGCGTCTTCTAGCAACTTTTTGGACAGCCAGTAACTACTCTCCTTACTGAAGAGTTGGCAACACTGAACGCTCAGCTGCAGTGTTGAGGTGTAAAAAGCTGATCCATGACCAGGTGGTCAGCCCTGTACTTGAAAGCATAGTATGCCTATTAAAAGGAGCTTTCAAAGCAGTGGAAGATTCGCTGTGGGAACTTAAATGAGTTCCTTTAAAGAGTTCAAGTCAAGGAAAAAGTAACTCCTTGGACATATATAATAAAATGTTTTGTTGAATGGAGATGTATATCTTGTACATTCTGCACCATTGACCAAACTTCTTTCTTGGCTCAAAGTGAGCAGTTGCTGGAATTCATTGATATTCTTGTGGTGCATATTTTGTGAATGAAGCACAAGACAAATGGAAATGTGTACTGTAAATGTATTCTCCATTATTGGAATAGTCCCCGCTCAACATTGAACACAGAAAAACTGAATAATGCCATTTCTCCGTCACTGGAAAGCGCTGAACAGGTTGACAGGCTGGATTAAATTGGAACTGTCGATATGTACGTGAACCATGTGACCATGTCGCAGCTCTCTTATTCAGTGGCTTTGTGCTAAACCTGACTGACATGATATACTTATTTACTAAATTAGCATAATGTTAAGTAATTTAAAATAAGTGTGGGTGTTTTTTTTCCATCTAAAAAATTAAATCAATAATTAAAATACATTAAGTTGTAGGTTAAATATATATATATATATATATATATATATATATATATATATATATATATATATATATATATATATATATATATATAGACTATACTAAAGATTAGCAGTTCTTACTGTAAAGAGGTCATATTAGCAAGCTTTAGTTTAGAGCTACAACGAGTACTCGAGTAATTTGAGTACAAAAAAATAAAAAATCCTTGCAGTAGAGCTGCAGCTCTACGTTAGTTAGCTACACGGAAGTTGCAGCTAGTAGTTACTGGTGATAATATGGTTTCCAGCTATACTGACATTATATAATTAGTGCACAGAGCTACCAGGTCTGTGAAGCGATGCCAATGACTTCCCCAGCTGATTTATTACCTCAGTAAACAGTTAAACCTCTAATGAGTTTAACCTCTAATTTCAAGTCTTCAAGACTTCAGGGCGTGGCCACGTAGTAAAGGTGCCTCCACCGGGATAACGAAACTCAGATCAAACTGTTATACTCGCCAGTGTTACTGTACTGACTATTTTTCGTATCAAATATTTCAGAAAACGTCATCCATTAGCGCTACGTTCTCATCCAAATATGGTCATTTCTGACTCCAGAAGACAAGACAGCAACAGACTACGAAACGAAATGCTTCGCTAACGTTAAACTCAAGGTTTTAAAATACAAACCAATCAGTGACATCAGGGTGCGTTTAGACTTGGGTGTAACCCGTTTAAATTTTATGAAGCATGAAACTCACTCAGAAAAATCACCTGACTAGCATGAAGGATGAACTACCGTGGCGAAACATGTGAAATGCTAGTTCAACATGGTGGACTCTCCGTAAAAGGAGCCACGGCGTCTGTAGATATATAAGGCTCATTCTGAGGTAACAAAAACAGAATTATTCTTATTTTTATGTGTTTACACACTAATAAAAACATTTATACATATTACATTTCAAGTCTACCATATTCTGTAAATAACCCCGTAAATCTTACACACCAGACCTTTTAGTTTGAATTACTAACAGCCGGACTTCATACACAAACTTTGAGATTTTACAGTCCAGGAGAAGATTATGTCTAAAAAAAAAAAAAAAAAAAAAAAAAAAAAAACCTTTTCCAGTGTAGAGAGGCAGGAAAACACCCCGTAAAATGCCACCTGTCCATCACATCACATACCCTGACATACAATTCAAACACACAGCCAGACTAATGCACACACTGCTGTTTGTTTTTGGATTGGAAGCTCTTCTATATAATTTGTCAGTGACTGCCAATCACTGAACTAGTTTGCATGTTTCAAAAACCAACTCTAACATTTTCAAATGCCTGCTTTCTGCTTAATGTATTTGACTGAAGACTGTTTGCAAGAACAAAAACATAACCTGCGTACGAGGGTGGACAGGATCTCAGGAAATAAATTGTGTCCTGTCAAAAGACCTAGCTGTATATGTGTAATCACTCACAACCTGAGTCTGGAATATTCAAACGGCGGGTATTCAGTGCAAAAACAATACATGCCATCATGTCAAAAAAACCCATTTATATTTAACACATTTTTAACATTAATTCGACCCAAAAGCTAGATCATTAAAAGCATTTCTGTTTACCACAGTTTAAGAACCTGCAAAATCCAGAGTTTAATTACTGTGGAAGCACAATCAAGTCCGTGCTTAACACCGTGAAACTGCACACCAGGTGATCAAAAATATGCATGATGAAGTGAAAGCCGTACAGACATTACTGTGTTTGTGGGAGAATCTACTGCAACAGGAAAACTCTCTTACTGTATAATTTTAGTCATCAGTCAGTGGTAAATGGAGAGTGGGATATGTGTGAAAACTGAACACACTCTAAGCAGATTTAAGCTGCAGACTTGTGTCCCTTGAGTCTCAGATATTGAGTTCTAAAAGGAAGTGCTTTGTGAACGTAAAGTGCTCACAAAGCAGGACTCTAGGGACTGATGAAGTTAAAAGGTGCTATGTGTCCGGTGGAGGCAATAGAGTGCTGCAGGGATGACATATTTTTGTAGGTGAACACTGGTTTTTCTTCGACAAAAAGCCAGTGAGATTTTTTTTTTCCCATTTCTGGGATTTTGGATTATTGCAGAAAATAAGCTCTATGGCTAATCTCTATAAACAGATATCTGCATATGAATACAGAATCTCTAGGCAAGGGACCAAGATTTTGGCACCAGAGGTATTGTGGTTTCCAATTTTAGTCTCCATTAAGTCTGACCAGTCACATTTGAGCAGGCTTTGGTTGCAACAGTCCATGTGGTGAGCAAAAGAGGCCGGACACATTAGCCAAAAGGCCATTTCGGAAGCCATTGGCTATCTTTCTTATTACAGAGATTAGCAGAAATGTAACTCTTTGCACTGCAGAGGAATCTGTTATCGGTTTCTTCTTATCCACCAAAAGACCAGAAAACCCAATGGCTAAATCTTCAGACAATAGTTTCTGAGATTATTCTTTGGCAAACAAAGTTTATGATACTTAGGCTATACGTTTTGTTTAACAAGATAATCTTCACAAATAAAAAAAAAACTCTTAGGATTTTAGAAACGTTAATGAAAAATGAAGAGAATCTGGTCAGTTTTCACAATAGAACATCCTGTGCAGGCTCCCGATCGTAAAAACAGACAAAAGTGAGACTATTCAATTACGTGGCCCACTTACTCATGGTAGAAGCACATAAATCAAGGGAAAGTAACTAAATCTGAGCAAGTTAATAAAGCCTGATGGACAAAATGCTTCTGAAACGTTCCTGGTGGGGTACATGAAGCCATCACACACCTCTGCATGGTGGGATCCAGGGGCAAAGCATAAAAATTAACATATTATACGTCATATAACAAAATGTGAAAATCTCTAAAGCCTGTGTTAACTACAGACTTCATTTCAGGCAAGGGAACATCATGCAGCTATATAGCTATATATAGTTTGTTTTTATTACCTTGGAATGAGCCTTTTATATCTACAGAGAAAGTGGGTCCTCTTCCATGGAGTCAGACACGTTCACCCACTATGTTTCTACAATAAATAAGGCATTCACACGTTCGCCATGAAAAGGCTGCAATCAACAACTACATGGCTAGATGCTACTACTTCCTACATACTGACACTTTTAAGTTAGGTTATCTTCTGTTTGTTGCCAGTTTCATGGCCTCTGTAGTTTACCCTACATCACTGGTTCTGAAACTTTAAATGAAATGAAACAATTTAAAACATATCAAACCATCTACAACATTTTGAATTAGATTAAACCAGAGGGTCGCTCAAATGTAATTTAAAATAAGTTTTGTGTTTCCTGAAATGTCTTGTTTCAATATCAGCCTGATATACCTAGACATGTTCATTCACATACTGCACGCATACATCCATGATGACTTAAAATGTGACGTGAGATAGTAAGCAGGGATTACACGAGTAGGAAGAGAAGTGTGGATCAGGAGTACGCTTTTAACACCAAATGTTTTTTGAACTGGTTCTGTTCAGGATTTAACAACAGCCAACAATAAACAATCTTCTTCTAAGAATAAGACGGCTTCCTGTGCAGGGGTGAGGATCAACCTACGCTGCTGGATTTTAACGTCTGTCAAAGTCTCAGAGACAGATAGTGGTACATGGCATAAAAAGTATGAAGAGTGACCCTGCCCTACATGCTTGGAATGGAAGGATAAGGCGAGTGGTATTCACCTGGTTGCAATATGCAACTTCACCACTAGATGGCCATAAATTCTACACGCTGTACCTTTAAAAGTAGACTAACCACAATACCCAAATACACGCAAAACCCTTAAGAAATAGCTCGGTAACAGTCAGAATTGAGTCAACTGTAGAGCCAGCAGGCATTACGGGTTCATCTAATGACAATATAAAGAATGGACAGAGCCTGCCGTTACGCGTAGGTTTCCAAAGCGCCGTTTTGAAGCTGAAAATATGCTGGATGTACTGATTTTCCCGGTTAATCTAAATATCGGCGTAGATCACCAACAGACCTGAGGCGGGCTGAATGACGCCTGGGTGCTCTAATAAGCCATCTGTAATGGCACATACCTGTCAGGCAACGCTTTAAATTATGCAGAACTTAATATAATAGCCTTAATATCATTTAAACGGGTGAGTTAAAAAAAAAAAAAAACATTCACCCCCCTCACAGTGGTCATAAACGGGGAAATTAGCTATAGAGACCAAAACCGTTGTCTGAACCAGGTTGTAAACAACACATGCTTCTGCTGTGAAGTTGGACATTTTAATATGGGGGCTTATGGTGACTGACTCACTTCTGCAGCCTGTCTCAAGTGGCCGCTCGAGGAATTACAGTTTTTAGCACTTAAGCATTGGCTTCATTTCCCAACACCGCGATTGCCACTTGGGCATTACTGAAACTGTGATATAATTTGATATAAAATAAATAAATAAATAAATAAATAAATCACTTGTAAAACACTATTTAACAACGACCAAAACTGGCGTCTAAGAAACGTCGACTAAATACAAAGTTATAAGAGTTAAGCTACTCTAGGGTGTGTGTGTGTGTGTGTGTGTGTGTGTGTGTGTGTGTGCTGTGCCCTAACAAACCACAACTGATGGAGGCTTCATGAAAACGCACCGTTACATCAAATGGAAGAAACGTCAGCCCAGCCTGCAGGCGCATGTCTGGTAGTTTAAGGACTACTTGCTCATCGGTCACATCACACGTCTCATACAAGCAGGACTGAGGAGCTTTTGGAAATGGGTATGCTCTCCTGGTACATTCGGCATACACACACTGATGAATGAAACACAAAGCACTGCTGCATTTCAACGATTTTCGAAAATTCTGAACTTGTAGCGTCGCACACACCAGCCGCTTCCGCTGTGGACGCTCGCCTTACAGCTCACCTTATAGTCCTAAAAGTTATGTGTTTGATCACACGAGAGCGCCATAGTTTGATAAATGCACGCCGAACTGTGCAGGATATGCCGTTAATGTGGGGAAAGATCTTCACCTCCAGTCCTGTTAATCATTCACAAGTTTAAATAGGCGATAAAAGGTAAATAGATGTTTTTTTAAAGGGAGTCTGGAGTCTTACCTTTCATCTGAGAATAAAACTGCGTGCGTGCTCTTTGTAACTGCCCCTACACGTTGCACATCACACGGGAATAAAGCAAACTGATGTGTGCGGTCGTGCAAATCTTTAGATAAACGGGTTTACTTGCCGAAGTTGGAACCAAAAGGCTGGCGGGTCGCTCGATCAGCTCGGGTTGCTGTTGTTTCCCGGTTACATTCATTTCCCATAAAACCGCTTTCTCTGCCCGCTGACTTCGACGAGAGTTTCTCAAGTCATTTACCCAGCAATGTGACTGCAAGTGTTATTCACCGGCGTCCCGCTGAACGGCACACAGGCGGACGGACACACCATGCCTTTTTAAAAAAAATAAATAAAAATAAAGCTGCTCCTGTCCTGCAGTTAGAACAATGTTTTCCTGCTGCAGGGACAAATTAGGAACGTCAATCGTTGCTTGTGTCTCCACGGCTCAGCCCGAACTGTCTGCACACAGTAGCTCCTCTGCTGCTGCTCATCAGTCTGCATGTCTCTCCACCTGCAGCCTGTCCTCCTATTAACCATCCCTGCGTCAAACCACAGGACATTAACCCATTCACTGGTTATTTAAATCCTGAAATCACACTTGGCGTTTAATCAGCATAAATCATGGAGGAGAAAGGGGGGAAAAAAAACAAAAAAAAAAACATGTATAATTTGTGCATCTTTCATTAGCAGTAGCAGTGGCACTTTAATTCTGGGATGTATTTGCAATCAAATTGCAAATTTAGCCTGGATTCCTCTGTGCCTCTGGTGAGAAACATCACCAAGATACTAAACAACAACATGAAAATCAATATAGAACGAAACTAGAACTCAGTCCTTCAACTCTGTGCTGCAGGTGAAACTTGACAGCTTCCCCGAGCATGTTAAATCTTAATGGATACTGGCACAAATTAATTTCTGTGGACAAGGCGGGAGGCCTTGGTACATTTTCCTGGAGGAGTGGAGATGGGTCAGAGATGATTTTTGTGAGCCAGTCTCGCTGCTGACTCCTCATAGTTGGCCCGAGGGAGTTGGTGCTATCTGACTCCTACCATCCTCAGACTCAGAGCCAGACTTACATTGGATTTTAGTGGTATGGACAGGTTTATACACAATATATGATAGCTCCTCCAGTAATATCACCCTGTCAGGAGCAATACAAGTTATAAATAGAAGGCTCTCAAACTCCTAAATGCACACAGGACCTGAGAGAGGGTTTTACTTGTATGAATATATTATATTATGAATGATTATGTGTATGATTACAGGCCTATAATCAGTGACGTACTTTTGCTTTGTGTATTGTTATGTTCAAGGTTAGAGCTTTATGTGCATCTGGAGCAATGATGGACCTCTACAGTGCACTACAGTGTATGACAGTGTGGCTCTACCATCAGAGAGTATGAAAAGGTACCATTAAAGGATCGGGAAAGGTGGGATTGTTCAGAAAGCTTAGGCTTCACATATCAATGACAAGTTCAGCATCCTGAAATGATATTATTTTTCTTCAAAATCTGGTGAGATATTTTAAGACCGTGTTTGAGCAAAATCTCTCTCGCAGGCAATTTTCTGTTGTTGCCTGTTGCAGTTGTAGCAGGCCGTGTGGAATTCACTATTCAGCCTTGAGTTTTAGTTAAACAAACTTGGAAAGGCAAGAGAAGAAGCCGCAAAAGATTAAAAAAACAACAAAAAAAACAAAACAAAAAAAAACAGCGCTGTGTTTGAAAGCAAAAGCTCAAAAAGTCAGATCAAAAAATAAAAAGCCCAAAAAGTTTTATGTAGCAGAGTTTTACGGGCTGCTTAAATAAAGCTCACATTAAAATCCATCTTTATCATGCCAAAAAACAATATGGACTATAGAAAAAATGCTTCAAGAGGTCTTCAATCAAAAAATAACCGTGTCTGCTATGTTAACACACAAAGCTTCTATCTCAGTGGGAATACCAAAAAGCACCTCAAGTGAGGAAGACTAAGTGGACCACAGAGACTCCAAGGTCAAAGCAGCACAGTATTTTGTTTGCAACCAGATTGTTAAAAATGGCTCACCCACAGTGCCAGCAGTCATTTGAATGCCTTCGGTTTGGTTGCTTCTTTGACCCTGGCCATTGTCTGTTTGAATGTTTCCAGCATTACTCTGATAACACGTCAGAACAGGATGAACTAAGGCCACAAATGCTTGCTTTGATTTAATGTCAGTGCATTACAGGAATAGTTTTAGGACATGCACTTATTCATTTTCTTGAAGAGAGAGAGCAAGAGAGAGAGAGAGAGTTAGATGAGACATCGATACAGCTCTCATGTCTGTAAACTAATATGAAGCGACAGCCAGCCGGCTGTTAGCAAAATCTGCCTACCAGTATCTCCAAAGCTCACTAATGAACACATCTTCAGTGTAAAAGCAACAGTATTACAGTTCTATGCCAAAATGTTTATGCATCGTGGCTCCCTGATGTCTTGTCAACAAATGTTAATCAGTGAGCTTTAAAAGGTGCTGGTCATTTGTTACCTTGGGATAAAGCCAAGCTAGCCGTTTACTCCTGTTTCAAGTCTGTATGTTAAGGCAAGCTAAGCTGCAGCTGGCATCACAAATGAGAATGGTGTAGTGAGAAAGTGAATAATTGTTAGAGGGAACAGTAGCAGACTCAAAGGTGTAAACACAAACCAGAGAAAAACAAGTTTAAACCAGTATATTGAGTTTACAAAGAGAATGGTGCAGTGTACATGGAGATCCAGCGAAGAGGTTTCCAGAAAGGCGCAGGGATGGTGATGGCAGAAATCCAAGGTGCAGGTGTGTAGACGTGACCGGGCCGGACGTGGCAGATAGGTGGCAGAGAGGGTTTCCCCAGAGCACAAGGAGACCACAGCTAGACACGGGTTCAATGAGAATAATACCAACAAACACTACAGTTGGACGCAGCGTAGTTACCACAAGGGAGACTGGACAATCTGGCACAGTCCAGGAGGTCGAGCTTTTTTTTTTTTTTTTTACTTTATGCAGTGGAGGTTGATGATGAGGCGCGAGTTGTGAGATTATTTGGCAGGTGAGAGGGAAACCAGAGGCCACGCCCAGCAACAAACACACACTAAAGAGAGAGAGACAGACAAGGTGGCAGGAGGCAGGAGAGGCATCTGAATAGCCTCCTCATGACAATAATGAGTATTTTCCAAAATGCTGAACTAGCCGTTCACGGGCTGTGACGCCTTCATTAGCTCCTTAGACGCCTTCATTAGACGATCATTAGCTTGACTGAGGCTGAAGGTATTTGAACAAGTACAGATATATATGTATATCTATACCTCTTTGCATGTTTTCAATAACCTCTTCGGATCATGTTTCTTAATGATACTGTTAAGTTATCAGAACTATTACATCATCCCGTTCTCTTGTATCACTGAGTTATTGCTGAGATGAGTTAGAGCTAAGATGACTGTATTTCACCCTTACCTTTCAGGAGTTCAAACTTTTCAGTACAAAATAAAACTTTCAGCATTCCTTTATCATGAAGGGGAAATGATACTCTAGTGCGGTGTAGTTCTAGCACCTAGTTCCAGCTGTGTGGAAAGAAATCGGCTTCTGTATGTTCGACCATCAATCAGTTATTTTTAAGTTCGGTCGGCCCCTCTCTCAGCTGCGAGCGTATTGCTGTGGATCTCTCTCTTGCATCTTTAACTTCTTCTTCTTCTTTGAAAAGCGTGTGTCAAAACTTCAAAGTGACTTTCTTTTTCTCATATTATATCTAAAAATGTTCACTTTTCCGGGCTTGTGTTTTACGTATCAACTTCCCTTCCTTCCCTTTTTCTGGTATTGAAAATAATACTTTGCCAAAAAAAACATTGCCAAACTGTTCTCTCAGGATCCCCGTTTAGAAACCATTGTTGGTCGATGGGCCAGTTTCGAGAGAATTTAGCCACCTTGACCCGTCTTTGTCTTGGTGACTGATACTAATGATGTGTATGTTCCCTCGGTGTTGCTCTTGTTCACACTAAATCCCCAAAGAGGTGTTGAAGGGTGAACTGGGTCCTTCTTGCAGTGGCCACATTTGAAGTTTTCCCCCAGAGGAAGCAGGTGAGGAGAACTTGAGATTTTGACAGGTAATGCATTTCTAAAACTTCCCAGTCTGGTTCCTGAACAATACCCTGAATTTAGGGGGCAGCCCTGGTTCGGGTATCCATTGTTATAATCTAAGTGAACTTTAATCCCTCTACAATTCTTTCATTAGGGATGCTGCTGTAAATTGGCTCAGCTTCTATCTTTCTCATACTGTACAACCTTTTCTGTTCAAACTGAAAACTCATCAGACAGTAATCCTTTGCAGACAATCACAGGGGCAGGGTCCTTCGAAAGTTCACCCTCAGGTCTTTTACTCTCTGCATTCTCTCAGTCTCTCTTTGCTACATTTTTCATACAATCTTTTGAGTTTTTTTCTGCATGTGGACAAAACTCTTTTGCTCTCCACGTCAATGCTTCAGATCGTCTTCCTCCATCAAGCCTTGTCTGTTGATGGCAGTAAAAGCACCATATGGGCTTATGGTGCATTAGTAAATGACTAAATAAAGCCATGCTAACATCTCTGTGAGGATGGACTTTGAACTAAATTTAGGCAACATGACATGACATGACATAATGTTCAGCTAATAAAATTACATTAAGCGGATATGTTTACTATGTTCGTCACATTAGTTTAGTGTGTTTTCAGGCAATTATCACTAAACACAAAGGACAGCTGGGACGTCAACGGGTATTTGGACACAAAGTGAAATTTAGACTTTACCCAACACTGCATGGCTTCAGAAGTACAATATATCCTCCACCATCTTAAAACACAATCTCACTTCTTTAACTTTTGATGCTCGGTCAGAAAATCCTGTACACTTCCAGGGTCCAGTGTGTAGAATTTAGTGGCATATAGTGGACTGAATACCCCTCACCTCACCCTCTTGTTTCAAGCATGAAAGAGAACCTACAGTGGGTGGCTGTCAGACTCACGGACAAACAGGCTCTATGTAGAGCCAGTTTTTGGTTTGTCCCTTCTGGGTTGCTGTAGAAACATAGTGGTTGAATATGGCGGACTCCGTGGAAGAGGACCCGCTCCCTCTGTAGATCTAAAAGTCTCATTCTGACTTATACACCGTGAAAACATGTAATGAATATTATATTCCATTTTTGTCATAAAATCCCCTTAAATGTTACACACTAGACCTTTATTTATTTATGTATCTTGAGATCTGAGTCACAAACCAAGTGAAACTTTTGCATTTTCAATGTCAAGAGTGGGGAATTGTATTATTATTATATAACTTAAACTCTCCATTTATTCCTGCTCAACTCAAATGCATCTCCAACATCTGGCAGCCGTTAGGATTTTAACTGACGCTAGCAGAAGAAATCATCTTTTCATTTCTCATTAGTTCCATTATTGATAGGTGTTTATCAGCGCAGATGGAGTGAGAGGCCTCATGCTGAGTCTGTTGGCTAAAACGCAAGCATAAATTCACGATGCTCTTAATATAAATCTTCCTTGAGATATTTGTCTTCTCTGTCTTCTTGTCTCTTTTCCACCTGTTAAAAAAATAACAATATTTACATCATTATCTAGTTGCTAACCTCCCCGGCCAGTTGAAGCATCCCTGATTAATTTATTCTAAAGAAGCTTTCTCTATGGCTTTTACGTAATCAGCGAGATCTTTGTGTTTCCTTTTTGCATTGTGTATTTCTGTATTGTCATGAAGATTGTTCTCATGCTTCGTCCTTCAAAATGCTGTTTATAAAGTTATAAACTTTGAATAATTTCAGACATACAGTAAAGGTCACTGAATTGTAGTTTATTAATGGAAATCAATCACAGGTGAGGGAAAGTCATAATAACCTAGCCTACAAAAATAAAACTAAAATATTATGGACGTGGTATCGGCTGTTGATACTACATAAATAAGTTTTCATTACATTTTGACCCTAACCCTCTAAAGACAATTTTCAGTGTGAGTCAGTGTCTGACGCAAACTAAGCATGACTAACGCATATATTACAGATGACCTTTAAATCTCCAATCTAAAGTAAATTAAAAAGGTCAAAACTTAAGGTCAGATATGAGAATCTCTATCCGTTTTTTCAAAATTATTTGAGTGTTTTACATCAGTCAAGACACCTAGTATAGGTTTAGGTTCATGCTGTCAGTGTCACTGTGGAGGCGTACTGTACAGTGCTATTTAAAGACATTTCCAAGTGGGAGCTTGTACTTAAGCGGGACAAAGGGAGGGGACCTGGAATTGAGCTCTGTGGGACTCTTTAGGAGCTGTGTGCCCCGGACAGATGAATTGTCTCACAGATAAAGGTCTATTAGAAAGATGGGATCTGAGACAGCTCGGTGCTGAGCCAGATACCCACCTTAGTGCTTAAGTGATTCAATTAAAATTTCATGATCAAATCTCAAATGCTGCACTGAGGTCTAAAAGAAGTAAGACTATGTAATCTCCTGGATACATTTAGTTTTTTTTTTTTTTTTTGGTTTAGGAGGGACAGTCCGTCTGAAGGGAATTTTCACAAAATGCTAATGTGAGGTCTTATTCGGTGCCATTTTAAGAGCTGTCAAAAGAATCCTGAATCAAAGACTTGATGCGTTCCTGCACATTTAATATTGATTCTTCAAACTCCAAAGGCATTAGTCAGAACTGCTTGATTGAAAAGACACAATAAATTAGCAGATGGCCAAAAGGTGAACTTCAATCTCAATCGAGTACATTCATGCCAGTTCTGTTTTCATAAACCTTTTAATAAAGTGAACATTATTCCAAAAATACATTTAATGCAAATTGTCCTAGGATGAAAAAAAATCCTCACATCATTGTTTACATAAATCCAAATAACTGTGGGTCAGGGAACAAGCTTTGAGATAGCAGACGAATATAAAACTGCACATGACACGACAAAATAATAAACGGCTGTGGTTTGTTTGGGTGAACCCACAGACTTTATCTCTTGCTGCCAGAGATAAGTCTGACAAGTGCCACAGGTGAGAGCGGTCATTGCTGTGACATGCCTTCTGGTCCTGAAGGCGTTTCATTTCCTGAAAGAATTGACTGGTTTGAAACGCTGTCTGTCAATACTGAGCGTGTGCAGAGTGGCAGGACTCGGCTCAGTAAGCTAGATACGTTGGATATTATTCTTTGCTGTTCTCGACTGTTTGTCCTCTGAACATACATGCACACATACAGACATACATATGTTAAAATTGTTTTTTGGCGACTTGGGGGCAGCACGGCGAGCTGTTTCGTTGCATATCATCTTCTAAAGTTCTTATGTAGAATGTGTTAGCAAATTTGCCTATTAAAATGTTCAGCAGACACTCACTCAGCAGCAATATTCATTTGGGGTCATGTTTCTGGCCACCCAGTGAACATAATTCCAATATTCACCATCCTTTTTGATCTGTAACCCTTCCTGCCGAGAATCAAACGACAGACGAACTTAGCTGAGAGTTAGTGAAGACCAGAACAGAGCTAAAGGAGAATGAATATTGGACTTACATTTGCCAGGTGGTCAGAACCAATCGGCAACCTCTGTTGCTGTGATGCGAAACCAATGCAGATGTGCCAAAAACTGTGATTCCTCAAGTGGCCACTTGAGGCTGGCTATAGAACGAGTCAATCTCCATAAGCCCCCATATTAAAATGCCCATCTTCACAGCAGAAATAAACATGTTTACAGCCTGGTACAAACTGTTTTGGTCTCAATAGATAATTACCCTGTTCATGACAACTGTGCTTTAACTGAGTCTGACTTTCTGTATAACTTACTTATTCAAAATATATTAAGGTTAAAGTTATTCATAAATAACAGAGTAGCCGCTTTGATTGACAGGTGGATACCATCACAGATCAACTTATTTATGTCACTGTTTACAGCTTGGTTTCATTTGCACTGGCCCGAAATGTCCAAAAATGTAGTTATGCTTGTTGACCATGAAAGCCCAACAATGTGTTGAAAAATGTGAAAAAGTTCAGTAGAGCTGAATGTAACTGAGCCGGGCTCAGAACAACACCTTACACACTTACATATTTGATATATTACCAATGTAAAATATTGATTAGTGTGGCTTTAAATACTCAAATTAATATGCAGTCGCAGACATAGTCGAAGAAATGTTGTCTCCCTGAGAAAAGACTGACAAGCTGCATTTCCAAAAGATGTAACAGCCTTCTAACGGCTGGGTAGTTAGTCCTGAAGGAGACTGAACCTGCTACTTTGGCATTAGTACAGAAGCACCATAATCAAGCTAGCATACATAAGAGAGCTGCAGGAGCCGTGGCAGATGTTCATACGTCATAGCAAGGAGGGTCAGAAATGGTGGTCAGGGAGGTGAGGGCTCTAATCCATGCTGTGTGGCAGCATTTCACAGCTTCAACCAGAGAATAACTAAGTGAACATTCAGGCTATTATGCTAACTACCAGCGTCTCCTTTCAACCCTTCAGCCATATTGTTACACTGACTTATTGAATCAAGGTAATGCTGGTGGAGTGGAACAAGCAATTAGAAACTCAATCAAAAAGTAGCTCAAATCTCAATCTGCTCATTTGTATTAGGGCAGTTTAGTTGCTGTACATCATAACAGCACTCTGCGGTATTCAACTTAATGCAGTTCAGTCTTTATTGTTCCACACGGGCGCATTTGTTCTGTCGGGCGAGTCTTAGAAGACAGCTTTGAAGCGGTTTCTTAAAGGTATCATGTCTTTGCTCTTTCTTTGATCATAGGGCTAATGAGGACTTCATTAACAGGACGATCATTTGATGTGAAAAATATTCATTCCTAAAAAAAAGCCGTTTGCTGAAATGAAAGCAGAAACTTGAAATCATTAGGTTTGTCACAATAATAGGTTTTGAAGAAACAATCAAGGATTCTTGTGTAGGTGTATTTGGGGCTGAGGGGAGCTGTGAATGGTACAAGAAAAGAGTCTTTTTTAAAAACCTTCTCCGATGGTTATATAATGTATAAAATGAATGTTTTGGACCTTTGTCTACATTTATTATCTGCTCCCGATTCAACTTTTGCAGCCTTGACCTGGCACAGTAGGTCTGATAAAATAAAATTACAATGTCTGAAATAAAGTCAGGGTAGGCGAAATGTCGGCTACACTTTTCAATACAATCTTTGTAGAAGGTTTATAAGCAGTAATTATAGGCTTTAATGGTTAGTAAATCATTTAATAATGCTTCGCAATTATTGGACACACGCCATTAATTCTAACAGTTTTTGGTTCTCCTCCTCTTCCTTTCTGTTTTGTTATAAATGTTGGTAAAACTTTAATAAATAGGCGTCCACATAGTAAAGTTACAAATCTTACAGCCAGCCAGCAGTTAGCTTACTATAAAAACAGGAAGCAAGAGGAGCTAACCTGGCTCTGTTTGAAAGTGAAAGAAATCTGACAACCAGCACGTCTAAAGCCCAACAACGAACCTGTTAGTGTGATAATGAGCATTGGGCAGAGCCAGGCTTGCTGTTTCCCAATTTCCTTGGCTAACTGTCTCCTGACCACATCTTAACATTTAGCATGTAGACATTAGAGTGGTGTTCATTTTCTCATCAAACCAAAATTCACTTAACTCTGGACAGTGCTAAAATAGCTGCTTCGTCTTCATGCTAAGCTAAGCTAATCGTCTCCCGGCGGTAAAGCTTCATATTTAATTGACAGTGAAGAGACTGGTATCAAACTTCTGGTTCAACTCAAAAACAAAGAGAATTGCCCAAAATATTGATCTATGCTTTTAACAGATTATCAATAAAGGTTGCAGCTTGGCAACTCCAGTTGTTTTTTTATTAATAACTGATGTATAAAGCAATAGTTAATGATTTATTGACCATTAACAATTTATTAAGGGTGGTACCAAACTCTGACTCATCTGTACTTAACATATTCATATACGATGCGATTACATTTGTTTTGCGCCATTTGGCCACAACGTGTGTGTATGGTGAAGTTTAAAGGCCTTTTTGACCAGGTTTAAAACATTCCTCTGGCCGAAGAGTCCGTTTGGTTTCTCTATACTGTCAGCTCCCTTGCTAATGAAGCCTTTCATTCTGGGAAGAGAACACGTATTTTTCTAAAACTGCGTATAGGAGACTGTCAAAAAGCTCAACCAGTATCTGCTTCCCTTCAAAGCATAAAACCCTTTATGTTGAAAATTTCTGTATTCTGCTGATAAAATATTCAAACATTTTCCAGCATGCCCTTCTACACTTTTTTAACTCCACTTCTCCCATTTTATAATTACCTCTTTTTTTTTTTTTGTTATGTTCAGCACTCACATGTACATCCACCTGAGGAAGACTGCCGCTGTCAGTTTCTGTTGACTGGTCAGTCTGGAGCTCAGTGGAGACTGTCCAAGCACAGTTTGATCCCAGGCCAGCAAGGACACAGACAGGAAATTTAAGCTGGCCACTTCATGACTTTTTAATGTTTTCTATTCTGTTTCTATTTTATAATTCAGTAGCAGGACAGTATACTGCAGGGAGCAGCTGATGTGTCATTAAGGAGTTCAGACTGTGAACCGGCTTGGCTTTTGACTCCATCTGCTGGTCACTCATTTGGCTTTCGGGTTAATATATACTGTAAATCTGTGAGGTGAAAGAAATGAAAGCAATAGGGCGTAGCAAAATCACTTAAAAGGAAAGAGTGTGCAGCAGGCACAAGTTTCTGAAATCAAAAATAATGTCCAGCCCAGGCAAGCAAGAGCAGAGACTGTGAGTGTGCTCTCACACTGAGCTGTCTGGGTTTCCTCAGGTGACACTGCTGTAATCTCACAGCAGACATCACAGAGGAGGCCCGCAGTTCTCTTCCTCTCCACAGTGCCACCCTGCTCTCCTTCACCCACCAACGCAACATCAAAAATGCAAAACCGTGGCATGGAACCAAAAGTAGAACATGGCTCGTAGTGAGCGGGGATATCACAGTGGAAGAGATTAGAGTTGGTAGGGTGAGTCCTACAGTCAGGAGCACTGTATTAACAAAAGCGTGTGGTGAGCATAGCAGGTTTTTTTTACAGATAGGGGGGCGAGGTGATGTGGAGGAAAGTAGAGGTTGTTGTAACTGACTGAAGGAGTCTTGTAGATTTAACAGTGTGCACTCATTAATTGACCTAAAAACCCAGAACAGAAACAAATCACTGCCTGAACGAGAAAAAAAAAGCACATTTGACTGTTGATGCTATTCAAGCTTTGATTCAGCCAGCGTGAGACATTTTCACAACCCACTCTCAGTTCATTAAAGTTTCATTTGAAGTTCTAAACACCTGTCTGACAGCCGTTTCCAGGGGAAAATCCTTTGCCACACGAAGTGATGCATTTCACAGATTGGAATATGAGCAGTAAACGCCACAGTCGCTTTCAGATCACAGAAAATACCGCCTACAGAGACTAAACATCATTAAAGGGTTACCCTAGTGATTTAGTGTTGCTCATCCCCAAAGTTTGGCATCTCGCAAGAGACCAAATTTGAGGCAGCAATGTCAACAAGCTCCAAAAAAAACACTGGATCCTACATTTCCCAGAATTCAACCAATACAGCAATAATATTTTTTGGACCCTCCTTGCCTGGTAAACGCACACAACTTACAAAATCCACAAGGTTATGCCAGTTTTCTGTTCTGTTATACATTTAAAGTCCAAGCCTAGCCAAGATGACCCTGATGACATCACTAATGACATAATCAGGGTTATTTTTACAGACTCCTCTCGCACACAGACGACGTACAACTTGATTAGCCAACCTCATGACGAGGAAATTAACCTACACACATGGAATTAGCCAAAGATTTCAAAGACTTTCTAAAACTGAAAATAACAGAGCAGAGCTCGATTTAAAATTGAATGGCAATAGTTTTATTAAGTTAGGAAATCAACACATTTAAGAAATTGAATTATATACACTGGTTCTACCGTATGGATTAAAAAAAGACAAAAATAAGCTTGACACACCAAGCTAATACATGTTATAGACTTTGCATTTCACATACCCATAAATAATGATCTTGGTTCAAATTATAATTACAAGTTTATGTCCTCCTCATGACCCATGAGTGGATGATGTGCCGCAAACTCCCCGTATTTATTTGTTCACGTCAAAAAAGAAAAGAAAAAAGAAAAGAAAAGAAAATCAAGAACACTGTCACTGAACTGTTCTTAAATATCTTAAAACTACGCTATAAAATACATAAAGCATATCTACCATGTGTTCCATGGGAAACAAAGAAAAGGCAATGGTTTAAGAAATCATTTCTCATGAAATATTGGTAAGCCTTAAAATAAAACTTTCAAGCGATTTCAGTAAGGTCATGTACAACAGGTAAATGAGGCAGGGGGTTTTACCATTAAAGCAGTCAAATAATACCAACATCTGCTACTTTGTTCAAAATATACAGAGAATAACATTGGTGCAAAACGCTTCAGTCAGAGCCGCTAGTGGTGTGTACCACAGGAATCAACTATGCTGAATTTCACAGGCTGTTGCAGGTAAAATGTGTGTACGTCTGACAGATGTGTTGTACAGTAGTGGCCATTGTAATACAGTAATCCAGTGTTTGTGACCTGTAGGGAACTTCTGCACAGCTTTGATTACAGTGGTATGAGTGTTCCTCAGTGCTCCTCTTTGTCTCTGCCTTTCTTCTCCTTCTCGTCCTGCAGGGCGGTGCCCAGCTTCTTAATGAGCACTGACAGCACTTTGTCAAGCGGGTCCATCACGCCCCTCTGCAGCCATTTGGGAATCGTAGTCCTGGCGTGGTGGAAGCCCAGTTTTTGCAAGATGTAGTCCACGCCAACTGGGTCGATCTTCCGTCCTGTCCAGGAGATGAGCCTGAAGATACAGAAAACATTTTGTTTATGTGATTAACTAAATACATTATTCTAACAGTAGTACTAGTTACTTTGGAGAAGAAGTTATTAAAATCTATGATGAGCTTATGAAATGCTGTGCATTGATTCTTCTTCCAACAGCATTCAAATATAAAATACACCTCAACGTGCAATGCTGCTTACACATTAGTAAACACATTAGTAATAATAATTTAATAATATAAGAAGTACTAATGTAATCTGATGGGAACCACTGTTCTACATGAGTGAGTACTTTTACTTTTAAGTACATTTTGAGACGAGTATTTGCAAGACTTGTACTGGGAGAAGAGAGGGGGAACGACACGCAGCAAAGGGCCTCATGCTGGAATCGAACCTGGGCCGCAATGGCAAGAACCGAGCCCTCGCACATGGGCCGAGTGAGAGAGCCACCAGGAGGAATGCTCTGAATCTGCAGCTCGCTGAATAGCACTCACTCACAGTCACTCAGTTTAAAATCCGGAGAGGAAATCTCCAAAGTCAACAAAGGGCTCAAAATATTTTACTGTTCTTCGTCGAAATAGTGGAAAAAAACATCTGCTGCCCGCATTTTATGCTACTACTTTAAATGGAGGATACCAAGTGATTCTTGGGTGTAAGTTTAGTGTGTAAAAAGTCATTTGAATTGTATTTGTGAGGCTTTTTTTTTCTTTTTTTTGCCTGATACAGTGATGCATGACCGCCTTGTAAAAGTGGATTTGCGCGTTTGGTCAGTGCGTCACTGTGGAAATCTGGTGTGGCTACAAGGTCATGGATGTTTACACAGAGTTCCAAATGGCTTTTTCTATTTTCTCCTCTGTCGATTCTGAATGAGACTTATTCATGACTGGGTGTTGTGACACGATTTGACTCCGTCACAACGCAAAAGGGTGGGTCTTCAAAAAACACTCCAAATATCTGCAGTGCGGCGGAGCGGAGCTGACCTGAGAGTCGGTTCCAAGTGCCAGGTGTTGCACATGAACTCTCTCCAGTCCACCGTGGTGTAGTTGATGCCGTCGTCCTTGTCTTTATCCGTGGAGCTGTCGTCGTGCAGGGCCGTGGGGCTCTTCTGTCCCGGCCGAGCCACGAACATCCGCGGGGCGAAAAGGGCTGAGGACGCAGAGGAGGGGGGGAGGCAAATATATTCAACAACAAACCAGGCGCGGAACACAATAAACATTCACCAACATCCCTGAGAGCACAGTCACTACCTTGAGAGTATAGATCTAGACTCCATTCACATTCAAATAACCCATCTGCCATACTTAAATTAATCAGGATTAATCAAACCCCGATGAAAATCTTCACCGCTCGCCTCTTTTCTCTTTCTATTCTGCTGCAGAGTCAACAGAACAAAGTCGTGGCTCTATTTTAATTGTGAAGAATGTGAGGTTGCTGGAAAACAGAGTGCTAATTTGGTCCTTTCTGACAATAGGAAACACATTAAAATGCGGCCTGCATTGGGCTCTCTGACCTCCCTGCTGTGTGTGAAAATAACACTCAGCTTCCTGCGTCTCATGCTGCTCTGCCAAATGTGTCCAACGGCATACAAAGATCTTTACAGGGTTGCGGAGGCAGACGGACGTCGTTCATCCCGTCATGTCTCCTCGGACAGATTGGTTAAGTCGTCTGTTTTTTTGTTTTTTTTTTGGTGCTTTGCTAAGAGATCACTAAACATTGTTTATTTTCTCACTGACTGGCTGTTAAGGGACAAACGAATGAGTCGGTGTGAGGACAAAAACCTTTCTCTTTCTCCTTCAGGTAGGCAGACACCAGGTCGTGAAGAAACATGATGAGCTCTGCGTCCATGGTGACGCAGATGTGGTCGGTGAATTCGGTCACGACGCTGCACTCCACTTTGGGCTTGCTGTTGGAGTCTGGAACAAATCAAAACAATTTAATTTGCTTTGAAAAGGTACACATTTAGCTGTAACGTTGTTGTCCTGACAATGGTTGGTAAAAAAAAAAAACAAAAACAAAACAAAGAGGATGAAAATTAATGGATTTTTTAAAATATGCTTGAAGGGAGGGTCCTGAAGGTGTAGTTCATATCTCAGTGGCACAACACAAATAAAATATTACTGTACAGCTGACTAACTTGATAAAAGGATCCAGTCTGACCTTAAAAACTGTCTTCAACAGATGGTTTATTGTCTTTATGTGCCTATGTCTTCTCCAGCCCTACCTGTTAGTGAAGGTTCGTCTGGATCTTGCACGTGGATGGACTTGAAGTCCAGTTGCATTCGGGGAAGAGCAAAGATTGTCTCTGTTTCGTGGTTGTAGCTGGAGGAGCTGCGGAAGCTGCTCAGCAGACTCGAGCTTTTGGCAGCCACTCCGCTCTCTTGGTTGTTGGCTTCCACGTTCCTGAGCAAGTTCAACTCTGAAACGAGAGATAAGACGCGTCAGAAACTCTCTCTCTCTCTCTCTCTCTCTCTCTCTCTCTCTCGAGTTGAAGGTCATGTTCGCACTTCTCGGCTTTTCTGCTTTGTTAAATACTATCTGCAGCCTATTTTACATTTCAGATAACAGGCAGCTGCTGCGGGGAGAGGCTGTGTCTGTCTTCTTTTAGTCGGAGCTGTCGGAGGGTGAGAAAAAGTTTGAAGAAGATACTACAGTGAAGCAATTATTTACACCGAGTTGACACTTTATTAGCTACACCTGGCTAGAAGTAATGGCAGCCTGATACACCAACTCTGCAATAAAATCTAACTTCATGAAGGGTATAATGTTCAGCTTTGAGAGGTGTTGATTCAATTGTGCTTCGGAGTCTGAGCTGGATTGTGTTACACTGAGAGGAAGATTTCTTCTCCCACATTTATATCGATAAGGGTCGTGTACATAGGGATGCGCTAACACTGAAATAAGCAGGTGGTCGCACATTTAATGGACAGGTTCACGTTTCTCTTGTTCACACCCGTCGCCAAGAGCCCCAGTTTCACTGTACGTGTCGACATGTGAGTGTTACTTTGGTATCAGACTGGTCTGGTATCAGTTCTGTGCTCAGACTGAGCAGAGCTGAGGTCGTGGAATCGTTATCGTTGGCTCGTGCCTCTCGGTGTGTGATGATTACCTTCATTCCTCATGGCAGTAACATAGTTGAACCATTCTTTAACTGTGGCGACTCCATGTGGGGGGTTTTCATGCCGCCGCCGGGTTATTTTGGTTATGGTGGCCATGGGGCTTTCGAGTGCGCCGCAGGGTTTGGTCACCATGGTGTTGTGACCAAGATGGAAATCCAGTGTCTGAACGATGTAGGTAGAATCATCTTTGGAGCCTGGACGTGGCAGAAAACAAAAGGGATTACATTGCCAAGCTATAATGTGTAAATGCAAATCTAACTGGGCTGCTGGAAAATATTTTCACTACTATTTTCATGCTGTAATTATTTTCCAGCGCTAGCTCGATCCAAACAGAAGCAGCTGAAATGAACAGTTCGCCTCACCGTCCTCCCAAATCTTCTGTGCCTCTGTCCAGAAGGCGATGTTTGGCTCTTCCAGGTGGAACAGAGCCCACGACTTGGAGCGGAAGTTGGGCCCGTGGAAGCAGGCCAGCGTCATGTGATTGCCATGGAGGCTCATTGAACCACCCAGCTGAACGGCGTCCTCGGGCAGAGGCATCTGGAAGAGGGAGATGTGGCAACCAGCGACTACCTTCAGCACCCCGGGCCAGTGGCGATGATGGGCTGCATCCATGTCTGCGTGACACAAAAAAAAAAAAAACGTTTAGGAGACACAAAATGAGATCTGAGAGGAGAGAGTGGGGGGGCGGTGTAGGGACAACAAATCAATTCTGACCCTGAACACGAGGCTGACGCTAGCAGGATCAGTTTTTGTATATTTTTTATTGTTACAGAGACTCCAGTCTCTTCAAATGTATTGCAGTCTGTTTTTAATTACCTCATGAGCATGTTTGATTGCATTCAGTTGTTGAACAACCGTGTCAACTACGTGGAAAAGTGGTATACAAATTAAGCTTATTAGAATTACAAATCATTTCATTTCCTATAACCACCTCGACTGAGATACTCGCTGTGCACGCGTTATTATGCCACAGTCTGCATGAACTGTTTGGCTCCGAAAGGGATTACTTACAGAGCTCTGCGGCTCCTTTCTCAGTGTTGATGACGGGGGTTTTGGGGGGCAGGTAGGGGCCAGGGCCCCAGGTGGAAAGGGCGCGCTTGCTGGTGTCGAATTGCTGAGTGAAAAACTCCTGCAGCTTCATGCCGATCTTGATGAGGTCTGGCGTGGTGGAGCGTGAAATGATCACCTGGAAAATGTCCCACTGCAAGTCCCCGTGGACAAAGATCTCGCTGGAAGGACAGAGGGGGAACATATGGGGAGGGAGACGGTGAGAATCAGGGAGATAGAAGTGTAAGACAGATTGTAGGAAACATAAAGAGGCTAAAAGCAGATGGAAATAGTTAAGATTAAACACCCTCGATGTGGAATAAGCACACGGTGAATATTACATTTGGATCTGCATCATCATTTTGTTACACCCTTCAGAAGTGTTGCATAGCATGAGAAGCTTCTGCCGGCATCATTTCACACCTTTTCTCTGATAGGCTGGTGTCGACGGTGCAGAGGTTGACCTTCCATTCGTCCTGCAGCTGCAAGTCGGCGTTGCTGAATACTCCCATCAGGATGCTGGAGCCCATGTAATCCACGCGCGCCTCTGTCGACCCCATTGTGATCTGGATCTTATGGCTGGGTTGCTGGTTGGGGTGTTCGGAGATGTGGGCTAGAAATCGGACAGAAATCAATCAACACTGTGGCTAAACTAGGGGAGAGAAAAACTTTCCACCTGCGTACCACCTCAGAATATAATCGACTTTCCAAGTACCACAAGTATAACACACGTTAAATACATAAAAAAAAATGTTGTATTATGATTGACTGTTAACGGTGGAATGTTCCCTCTCGGTTGGGAGCGAGTTGAAAATGAAGGAGTTCAAGTATCTCGGGGTCTTGTTCACGACTAATGGGAAAATGGAGCGTGACATGGACCAGCAGGTTGGTCCAGCGTCTGCAGTACTGAAGCTGTACTGGACCGTTGTAAAGATGAGGGAGCTGAGCCAGAAGGCAAAGCCCTCAATTTTCCAGTTCATCAACGTCCCAACCTTCACCTATGGTCATGAGCTTTGGCTAGTGAATGAAAGAATGAAGATTGTGGATAGAAGTGGCAAAAAATTAGCTTCCTTCACAGGGTGGCTGGAGCTCGGACACATCAGAAGGAACCAGCTGAGGTGGTTCAGGCGTCCGATTAGGATCTCTCCTAGGCACCTTCCTTTGAAGGTGTTCTGGGCACGTCCAACTGGCAGGAGACCCCGCGGCAGACCCAGACCCTGCTGGAGGGACTGCAGAGCTCATCTAGACTGGGAACACCTCAGGATGCCCCACGAGGAGCTGGAATGCTTTGCTGGGGAGAGGGATGTCAGGAACACCCTGCTACTACTGCGACCGGATCATAGATAAGTGGAAGAAAATGGATGATGTTGATTGCCCAACAGAACCAGTTTGAGGTGTGGAAAATCGGGCAGAAAATAAATGGACTTCTCTTCCTTATGGTTCCCATTTGGAGTCATGATTGCAGTGTTTTTGAACCAGTGGATCATTTTACCCCCACTTGTCACCAGTTAACCTATTAAGTGCATGTCTTTGGACACAGACAGAACCCACACAGACGCGGGGAGAACATGCAAACTCCACACAGGCAGAGACATCTCAAGGAGGCTTGTGATTTAACTGAACTAGCAGCTCTCTTAGCACCAGAACATCTGATATCTTGCTATTCATCATCTTGGAGGCAAAGGTAGTTTAATTTCACTCTGGTTTCCACATTTTTCCACAAATTACTAAAGTAGTGTAGACTGGAGAGACTTTTATTCTTGGGCTAAAATTCTCATGTTTTGCTTTCAAGGAGATCGATGGCAGTGAACAGGACGCTATATGAAGTAGCAATGTAGAAACGACATACAAAGCTGCAGCAGGAGCTTTAATAGTATCAAAAGTATCCACACATTCTCAGGGTCTAAAGAAATACTTGAAAATTGCTTGAAAATGTATTTAACGTGGTTTAATATGAGCTCATTTTACACCTTATGCAGAATATAAAATGCAGCGAGTATAAATGAGTGAGAGTAAAATGTGTAGGTGTTTTAAAGTCACTGCACAGCTCCCAGGGTTGCTGTGAGAACTCTGCACTGAACTCTGGCTCGGGTCCATTTCCACAGTTTACACTCAGCTAGAACAAGAGCTGCTAATGAGTTTGCGGGGAAAACACCAGATGTCTGAAAAGATGATGCTTTGTTTACTTACAGACCATCTCCAGGGTGTTCACGTCTATATTGCCACCCACCACCCCGCCCTTGGAGTCGAGCTTGGAGCGGCCGAGGCCCACAGACATGCTGATCTCTCGGTCCCGGTTGCTGCCCACAGACAGTCGGCCCTGACTCTTGAGCCCGCTGGTCGTCCAGCTGCAGGGGCAAACACAACTGTGAGCGCTCCTGGAAGACTGCTGAATAATGTAGGAATGCTCTCTATGAAACATAAATGACTCCAATTGTGAGAACCCCAGGAATAAACACCGGTAACTGAAAAGGAAAAGACTGGTTGAGCACTAAACCTGACTGGCAAGCCAACATGTCATTATGCACTTGTATTGTATGTCATTATCTTAATGAATCAACTTAAAATGTTATTGTTAAACCACTTGCTAATATATAAGTACAGCTTTGTGTCAATCCAAGTCTTACTGCCAACAAAGACTGCATCTATGTATGAATGCTTTGTATGACCGAAGAATATTATGGAGTCCTGAATAATTTAATCTGGAGAGAGAGGCCTCCTAACCTTGTGAGGACGAAGCAGGGGATGCATGTGTGTTGCTCAGAGAGCCCCAAACACATCTAGACTGCGTGTTTTTTTTTACTTTATGATGACGGAGAGCTCATAAAACTGCACTGCCTTAGTTACAGGCGTGCTGCGTGTGTCACTGATTCAGCACAATCCTGCCTTAAACTGTAGAGATGAAAAGTTGTGACGGCTGCAGCTCCAGCTGACCACTAAAATACAACAGCACAAAATGAGCGGGACACTGAATGGACGTGTTGCAGGAGTATAAATTACAGTCAAAATGCAGCGCAGAGACACCATTTGTACACGAGCGTAGCAGCCGATTACTCCAGTAATTTAAAATAAACAATGCTGTCGTCCTACTCAGTCAATAACACTTTTATCTTCGATATTTATCTTCACCTTTACTGATTCTTTCACACTAAAACAGCTTTAATGGGTGTCATGAGTCCCTCATTGACGCATTCACCAGATTCTGAAGTCTGAGGATAATTTTAAACAGCACTCAGAGGATTTATCAAGGCCAGAAGGTGGAAGTGATACTAATGTCTGTTTATGTATAAATATTCATTGACTATTGCGTCAGCTGTTAGACTTTTGCTGAGAGGAGAATCTGTTTTCAAACATTAGGAAAAAATGGTTAAAAAAAGGACAGTTCCTATCATGAAATAGCCAATTATCTTAGCACCTATCAGCTCTTCTAAAGCGCGCTAATTCACACGTTCTATGTCTTTTATCTCATCCGTACCTGCTGGATTATTTTCTTTATGTTTGGACTGAGCCAGGTTAGCCTTTATGCTAAGCTAAACTAAGCAGTCGCACATATCACATCTAACTCAGCTAAAGAAAGCAAGTAAGCTTCCTGTAAAAATCACATGAGGTAGGCTTTTAAAGTATCTACATTAAAGCAGTGCAGAGAGTGTGACCACTTACGTATTGTTTCCCATGACATTGCTCATGTTCATTTGGACGGTGAGCTGTTTCAAGTTGATGGCGAACACCACCAGTGTCTCCCACGGCGACCCCTGCTGACCGGCTGCCTTACCATTCTTACTGAAGGAAGGAGTCGATGTTTTTGTCACTGAATCTGGATGAGAATGAACAAAAGGCAAGTCAAGGACAAATTCTACTCATCTTTGTACATGGCCTCATTGCATTTGCCATTTTCATTTATTAGTTTGGACGCAGTTGTTTAACATCTGTATTGAGGCCCGCCCTGATTTGCAGCAAAAGGGCATTTTTAACTACCAGGAATATTTTAGTTTAAGTTCCATCTGGAAATGGTAAGAGTGTCTGGAGTTACCTCTCCTAGGAGCGGAGGAGTCCGACACGCTTCTGGTGCGTCCGGGCGCGGGGGACTTGAGGTGGCCCAGGCCGCCCGGCGACATGTTGCTTCCAGTGGTGTGCTCTGAAAAGACATTGGGGGATTGGGGCATGTGCTGCGTCCCGGTGCTGCCGTCCCAGGTCCTCCAGTAGGCTTTCCGGCTGGACTCGGGGGACAGATGTTGGGTGACGTTTTCGGCCGAGTCGGGGGTGGCCGGGCCAGAGGCTGAAGCGAGGTAAAGGTTGAGAGATGTAAGTAAAGGACAGCGTTTGAAATGTCAACATGGAGCACTGGGAGGAAATGTTGGCTGAAGGAAGGTCAGCGAGATGGGATATTAAAAATGAAGACGAGCTAAACCCGTAGAGATGAGGAGAAAAAATCCTTTATATGCACTTATCTCCATACAATAAAGACTTTGTCCTTTTGTCTGTGTTATTTCTTTTACTTAAAGAACATGCTGAATGTAAGCACTTGTTGAGCATTCAGGTTTTTTGACAGAAAAGTCAATAATAAACAGGCAGATAGTAGGTAGTCCAATCTCAAGAAAAGAGGAGCATTTTTGGAGGCAAAGAAAAGCCGACACTTTACAACAACAACCAGAGCGCTGCTGGATATTTGCAAAACAGCACAGTGGTTAAAAAAAAAAAAAAAAAAGCATACCACACTTATGAAACACTCAATAAACCAGCCCCGACACACACTAAAACCACTGAGTGGTCAACAAGTCACCTGGCAGGTTGATTGTCTGGTCTCCCAGGAAGAGGCGCCTGGCGATACTTCGGCGGTACCAGGCTCTCGGGAAAGCCAGGATCTCACTCAGCCGTCTCATGTCGTACTTGAAGGAAGCCGAGCCAATGTCACACACAGCTGAGGGGAGAATATTACATTTGTTGAGATAAGAGACGCATATAAAAAAGGTTCTAACGGTGCAGGCGTATTGGTAGCATATGCTCCTTAAAGGAAATCTAGATGGGGAAAAGGAGCACTTCAGAGTTAAGGTGCATTTTTCATCTAATCACGCTCCCCGGTCTCATTTATATGCTTTTAAAATATTCCGTTTCTGCACTGTGAGTGCTCACTTCTGTTGTGCATCACTTCATATATCCTGATTACACTGGCAAAACTGAACGCTGCTGGACTCCCATATTCAGTTTTCTACGGAACAACTAAAAATGTCCTCATTTCTTAAAGAAGCCATTGCCTCATCAATCTCATGAAAATGTTCCCAAACTTAAAGTTAGGACCCTTAACAGGTCCCCAATTAGCACAGTACAATGTATAACAATCAAGCAGCATCCTCCGCGACTGTGAGCCAAAAACTGTCAGTCTGCCATAAGCCGTCATATTAAAATGTCCAACTTCACAGTGGAAATTTTTTAACTCAACTGTTCAAATCATATTAAGGCTTAAAGTTTGCATAATTAAGATTTGATTGACAGTGGGGATTGTTACAGATGGTTTGTTTGAGCACCCAGGTGTCATTCGGCCCACGTCAGGTCAACTGATGATTCACCTCTTTGCTGATTTTTTAATTAGCTAGGAGGAGGACTTTTTAAAAATGGCTTTTCAGAAACCGGTGGGTGATATCAGACATATGTTGTCCATTCTTTATACGGTCAGTGATAACAATGCTTTGATAAAATAGAGGAAGAGAGGCTCTCTTTTTCAAAATTAGACGGCTGCACATGCACTCATAGAGCTACAGTTACATGCAGTGACTACACTGCTCCTCCCTCTTTTGCGGGCATAAACCTGAAAACGTGCAAAGACAGTGCTTGACAATGGAAAACTAAGTCACCCATGTGTTTGTTTGCATAACATCTTGTCAGTTTTGTGTTTGTTGGCAACTAGTGTGTTACCCTAATGCTTTATCAAGGAGGCAGTCAGCAATGTGATCGGAATTCCCTCTATGAAATCTTTAGAAACACCATTCCAAGCAAGCCGGCAACAGGTTGAACCTTGAACAGACTAAACCAGAACAATGTATTGCATGTCTGTTCGAGAAACGCCCTCTTCTGGGACTGACAATGTACCTGAGATATTGATGAGGGTGGTGTCCATTTTGCCACCTTTGCCAGGAATGAAGCTTTCAATGAAGGTGGGGCCTCCACTTCGCCTCATCCTGGATAAGCTGACCTTCACGAACTCCAGGTTGATGCTCAGAGAGTCTTTCCTTCCCGTTACTGAAGACGGCTCCTCATCGACTGTACCTTCCAGAAAAAGAGTGATAATCCTGACTATCAATATATTTATACTACTATACTTTAAAAACAAGTGGTACAACATAATACTGAACATCCATCAGCATGGAACAGTAAAATAATTCACATAACTTTAGAAACTGCAGCTCTGTATTTTCATTATCACATTAGAATATTACAACTACTTCTCCCTTCCCGTACCTAAAGGCCCTGAACCCGGAGGCAGGCCTGTGACAGCAGATTTCTGCTTCCCGGCGCCGTAGGGGTGGAATACATAGAGGGAAAAGTCAGACATGCAGGCGGTGAAGCTGAGGCCTGAGGAGGTACTCGGGGGTCCAGTGAGGTCGGACTGGCTGCTGCTGTGTCTGCTCCTGCCCAGAGGGCTCCCCAGCAACGGAGATGCTGGAAGGAGGCAGAGGACGTTGGGGAAAAACACAGGCAGGAGGTAAGACGAACAGGCGTTAACTATAAACTATCACCAGTAGGAGCTGTATCACTATTTACAGATCTGACACACATTAGTAGCCTGTACTCGTCTCTGTTATATTTTAATAACAGTAAGTTAATTGGGGTACAGATGCTGCTAAAAACATAACA
Organism: Protonibea diacanthus; assembly: GCA_028641955.1. Lineage (NCBI taxonomy): Eukaryota > Metazoa > Chordata > Actinopteri > Sciaenidae > Protonibea > Protonibea diacanthus. The sequence goes on from CM053987.1 coordinate 15,732,058, forward strand.
GTGTAATATTAATACTTTTCCATTTCTCTTTTGGCTGAGCAAATTGTACATTTACTGTAAATATGCCTGGGAAAACCAGAGATAAAAAAAATAGTAAAATAAAACCTTGCATGATCTGGCAGAAAGAGGGAGAGAAAGTAATGAATGCATGAGAACAAGCTGTGAGCGACATCAGATCACACAGGGCCAGGACGTGGCATGGAGCGACGGCTAATAGATGCTCTCACTGTGCTTGATATTATAAGATTTTTGCCTGCAAAGGTTCTTCGCACATATCTCTGCACACATTAGAGTGTCATTATTTCGCCAGTCATGCTCTGCAGACCTTTGCTGGGAGGTGGTTTGGGGACATGTTGCCCGGGTGGAGTGGAGGAGGGCGGGTGAGATCCGTCGGCGGGATGAGCTCCTGTCGGGGTCTCCAGTTCACCGCGGTTTGAAGAGAAGACTAGGTCTAAAGAGGGCAGTTTGAGCATACACTCCACCCTGGACATCGGCAGGCAGCTGAAGCGAATCTGAGAGGGCTGCAAACACAGACGATGACCAACTTTAGCGTGTCTTCACATTTTACAGGAACACCAATCAATCAAAAAGACTGCATGATGGATGATGGATTAAAATGTTTTTTCTGTTATTATCTAATATTGTAAATGTCCTGACTATAAAGTTTTTTTTAGTGAAAAAGTAACTTGTAAGAATTACAGTCCGGCTGATGGTACCTGGACTCTGACGTAGACGACAACATCCACAGGGAAGGAGGAGTAGGCCGACGTGGAAGAGGACACCAGGGAGGTGGTAGATTCCTCCAGCTGCTCCACCGTATCAAACTGACCCATGTCCTCCTCCTGGGAAGCCATAGCTGATACCGTACAAAAGAGTTTACCGTGAATCCCAGACACACAAGATGGTGGTGTTGTGTAAGTCTAAGATGCAGGATCAGAACAAACCTGTGTAGCTTCTTTCCACCGGGGTGATGGGAATGGTCTCCAGTGCTTTTTCCAGGAAGTCCAGCAGACAGGGGCTAATGACCATTTCCTCTGGCAGAGTCTGCAGGGCCACCCAGGCATACAGCTTGGCCGTCTTCACTCCACCACTGCCCTTGCCTTTGGCTGCAAAGACACACGGGAGTTTAAGTCATCTGTGGCATGAACTGTCGATAACAGTTCTTAAACATTAAACAGTTTTTTTTTTTTTTTTTAAATTGCCTTTGGTGTCTTCCCCTCTATACATCAATATGCATGAGGCCATCTGATCAAAAGGTGCCCTCTGGATTCATGCTTTTTTTCTTTTTTCTTTTTAAAGGATGGAATCACATGCACTTGATTCGGTGGGTCCACGTGTGGATGAAAATCATCAGCCCGGAGAGGCGTGGCACACTAGTGTCTGTGATTACAGATGGTGCTAGGGCATGCAATTTAAAATGAGGGAATGCTCAGTACCTGATGGAATAGGTGGGGGCGGGGGAGGTAGGAGCGAGTTAGTCTTGCTTTGGACTGCATTGGGAGGGTTGGGAGGGCCGCTATCTTTCATACCATACAGCTTGGACTCTTTGGAGAGGGTACGAGGGAGGGAGGATCCACGAGAGGTGTTGGGCGACTCTGTCTTCAGTGTCTTGGAGTTGTAGTGCAACTGGGGGAGAGAAACAGAAGACTCATTTAACCTTTTAAAACCCTGCTAAGACACAAACATCCTCGGCCAACGTTATTGGTATCATTTGACACTAAAAGATGGTACCAACCGCGTCATGCTAGCCTGACAGGACTAAATAACACTCCAATATTAGGCTACAATTGACAAGCGAAAAGGTGATTTTTCAAAGGGGGAAACTTGACCTCACTGTATAAAATGACCTTATTGTGACCTCCAGGATAATCGCAACCAAAATTAGAGACCAAGCGCATTTGGAGGATTATGGCCTTCCAGATTATATTGGCAATATATATATATATATATATATGGTTTATATGAGCTGAAGAGAAGTGCGTAAAATCCAATCGCTAAAAAATGACATTTTTAAAAGAAATCTCCAAATAATTCAATATTCAATTTTTCCTGTGGTGTTCCCTTAGTCTAGATGTCTGAATGTGGTGTTTTGGAGGCATGATTGATCATTTCTATCAGTTCTCAAGTGGTCAAAAATGGTCACACATGGTATCAACCCCAAATTGGCTCTAACAACTTAAAAGACAGAATGGGACTGTGGGGATGGTGGTGAATTTCTGAGCAAGACGCTGACCTTTACATCTACTCCTGGAATGTAGAAGACTGTGGTCTCCATGTCATTAGATTTGGTCTGCAGGGAGGAGGGACATTTCTTGCCAGCGAGGAGGTGGGTGGTGGAGGTGTATGTGGGCTGCAGCTTCTTCTTCTTGGGGGGAGACTCCTGGTCCAGACTCCTGAGGCTGCGCTCACAGCTCCTACAAAATAAACAGGAGAGGAGTCCGGTCATATGAAGACAGTCTACTTATGACTTGTTCATATATCTGAATATGGAAAAGTTTTGTTTCTTGTATCCACTGTGGACTGGCTCCAACATAGTTTCATCTTGGAAACCATTTGAGTGGACTTGTAATGTAGAGTTTGATTCAACTCTTTATAGGATGCTATTTTCAAAAATGATTCACAGCAGGAAATGTGAGTCAGACTTGGAATGAAATACTGTTCCCTCTCCAGTAGTTATCAGAATGAGTAAAGCGCCTTTCATCCTACCTCCTGAGGGAAATGTCCTCATGTTCTGGTTGCTGAGTGGTAGGGTGAAGGACACACTTCCCGCTGTCGATCTCTACACGTACATCCAGCTCAAAGTCAATGTTTCTCTCAGTTGTCGGGCCACTGAAGCTGCGGCCGGCTGGCGTGCTCGGCCAGCGCTCGCTGAACAGCTGACTCACAGCAGAAAACCCAGAGGACTTCCTGTGAGACGCTTGGCTGTGGAGAAAGACAGAATAGATTGTTTGGTGAGTGTTGAAAATTGTCGAGCTTTATTTATAGCAGAGAAAATAAATCACAAAAGTGTAATGACGCTTCCTTTCATCTACCGTTGAGCACAAGAATGCTTGAGCGGGCACAAAAAGACAGCAAAACAAAAAGACTCACAAAGGTCTCCGGTAGCTCTGTGGTCTCTCGCGCTCAAACTCGTCCTCCTTTTCAGAGTCTTCGGAGGAGGAAGAGGTGAGGTCGTCGCGCCTCATGTCGTCGTGCTGGAAGGGAATGGGTGAGAAGACAGCAGGGGTGACAGGGGCACTGAAAGCGGAGTGCTGGCCATCGAGAACGCATGGAGAATGATGAGGATGATGATGATGAGAATGGGATGGCTCATCAATGGTGACTGACAACAGGTCCTCTGTCTCCTCAGGAAACTTCAGAGAAGGACAGAGAGACAAACTCACACATGTTATGTCTTCATAAAGCTTTTCCTACTTAAAACGAGGACGTCTTAAGTAGGAAGGTAGCCATGGAATCATAACTTTGAAGGAGATAGTGTTCTGTTGACTGGACCGTGATGATCATGGGGTGATTTCTTGATTATATTTGGTCTTGAATGCTGAAATTAAATCTTACAGCACAGTTTGGTTGTCTTAGTCTCACGGCCAATGACAGAACACTACCAGCCTGCAACTGTTCTGAACAGAGAGGTCATGCAGTTTTATTGAGGGAGAATGAAAGAGAAAGAATGTGAGACAAGAAAGAAGATGAGAACCAAGTGACACGCTGCCAAGACAAAGGGTGAAACACACTCCAGAAGGTGACAATGGAAAAATGACCAAGTCTGGTGTCCTTAAAGACAGCTGGAAAAGAAGCCCAATTATCAACAGTACCAAAGTTCCCAGAGAGAGGTATTGACCACGTCTGGCTGCTGAACATCGATAAAAGTGTTTAAACGTTTGCTAACTGCATTTGAACCTAATCTGGATGAAGCGCTGTTCCAGGGGTCTCTCAACAACGTTCGCCTGTACTTGTCGGGTTTTTTTCACTGACCATCTAAAGTCTGTTCTTTTTAGGCAATAATCTAATCACAGACATACGAGTGTATCATTTAGTGAGTAGCCAGGTGGATGGTTCAATCCAAATGGCTACAGAAGAATTGACAGATGAAGTAAATGTAGCTTCACGTGGAATCGGCCTCCATCTGTCTTCATTAGAGAGTGAGTGCTGAAGGCGTCATGTAGTCACTGACTAATCCATTAACATTCAATCACAGGGCAAAAATAAACCCAGAAAAGCCTTCATAGATTCATTAACGATCAATTCTGAATTGACTTGCCATTAAAGATTGTCCAGTATGTGTGGTTCTGTGTCAGGTTTGTCCTGAGGTCTTTAGTGGATTTTTACTCACAAATGAGTCTCAGCAGCTCATAATGACAAGACTGAGCTCTGCTCGAGGTTTATGCCTGATAAAAGTTTTTTTTTCCTTGCCGCCGTTACCCAGTGCTTGCTTATGGTGGGAATTGTTGGGTCTCTGTAAATAATATTATAAAGAGTACGGTGTAGACCTGCACAATATGTAAAGTGTCATGAGAAAAGCTTTGTTGTGATTTGGTGCTATATAAATAAGAGTGAACTGAAAGACTTCAAGAAGTCACTGCATGCATAACCTCCCTAAGATTCCAGTCTTTATGCTAAGCTATGCTAAGCTAAGTTAAGATAAGCTAAGATAACTGGCTGCTAGCTTTAACTTCATATTGATGCGTCAGATGTCATTTATATCATCTAAGCTCACCAAGAGCCTTTAAGGTGTATACATACATACATAAAAGATGAATTTTCATATGTAACTGTAATTACCTTAAATGAACCTTGTACCACTAACTAAGTGTGAATAGCTGTTCCACCAAATCACCAAATCACAGCTTTCATGGAGAGGAAGAGTGAAATGTCAGTAAGGTGTGAGGCTTGAAACGTCAGATGTGTTTAATTACTTTATCATAAACATTTTTCTTAATACCAATTTTATGCTCCCATGTATAATCTTATCTTAAGCTGAACTGGATCTGATACTGTCAGGAGTAAGAGAGGAACTACTGTTGTACCAAACAACAGTGGATCAGAGGCAAACCATGCATAGTTGTTAGAAATCAGTCAATATATTAAATTGAAGAAAAAGCCAGTTTGGATTTTTATGCAGTTTCAAGACAGGATGAGAAAGTGTGCCTCCATAATTCATTAAAGCAGCATTCCAACTACAAACTTGCATTTACATGTGAGCCTTATTATTATGCAAGAACATTTATTTCAGGGACACAAATATATGTATCGCACTGATGGAAAGCCACTGGTTTTAGCAAGTAGTAATAAAGATTGTAGCATATGCTGTGCATTTAAGTTGGTGCTACATATACATTCACATAGTATAACTAGGGGCACAAAGAGCATGATTACAGTACAGCATCATGCACTAAACACACTGTTGTTCAATAAAATGTTGGTGTATATGTGTACATATAGCATCCTGTTTTGATTTTGCATGTTCAAAGTGCTAATCAGTGCTGTCAAGATAATCACAGAGGAGAAGAGGAGTATTTGTTGGTGTTTGGTTAGGTATTTTAATTTGTTAATTTCAATCTTTTGAACCATATACCTTGAATACCTCTCCTGGACTGACAGGTGCATGTGTAGAGTCCAAGGTCTGATTATTTATCTTCAATTGAACAAAAAGATTAAAAATGAGCTCAAAAAAAGGAAAATCCTCACACGTCTACTCCCATGACATCATACGAGTCACAGGATCACGTAAATCTCATGGAGTATGGAGAACAGTTAAAGTGACAAACACAATCAGTCAAACACATAGAAATGGAGGATGAGATGATGACCTTCAAAGTGCACAACATAAGCATAAAATAGCACAAAAACCATCATTTTGGTTGGAACAAATGTGTCAAGAGCATACAAATCTAAAATATGTTCCCATCTCACAGCTTCCTGTTTTGTCAGCGTGTGAGATACGTAGGATGTTTTTAGAAATAAGTTTACCGTATCCTGAATGTTGAAGGTGACCCGAGGTCCAGGAGAGGACGCGTCCACACGCATATCTGGTAAATCATCCACATCTCCTATTCTGGAACTACAAACACAGCAAAATGATGTAAAACTGCATAAATACTTAAAAGTTATAACAATACACGCCACCTTATTGTTGGATTCAGGAAGAACTGCGACTGAGAGCTTCTTCATTAAAGTACAAATTGTTCCACATCAGATTCATTTCCAGTTATGTTTTTACTAATTCATTTCTGCCATGGAGTTAATGTTTTTCCATTGCTCAAGGTCTTACAGCATGTCAACTGCTTTAATATCACTACTACATTCACTTTGAGATATACGCATAATTACTATAAACAAATGAGATAACCACTTTCCCTCCTGCACACTATATTCTAATTTGTGAGTCACTGCGTCCTCTTTGTAAAGAGGTTAATGGGAAATGTGTTTCATAAACATGCGGTGCCAACAGCAGTGGTGTGAGGAAGAGGTTATTTGGTCTTGTTTGTTTACAGTAAACGCTGGATGAAGCACTCTTAACGGTGTTATTTCCATAATGACATGATACGAGGAAAAGTGGACTTTCCTGCCCCTTCATTTTTTTTTTTTTTTTTACCTCTGTCTGTCCATCCTTTTCAGAGGAGGTCGGCCTGCTGCCGCTGAGATGCTTTTGGAGCGGTTGTAGCTTGGTTTGTAGCCAAGACCCCACTTATCCTTTAGAGAGGCGGCCTGAAGAGGAACACAAATGGATCAGAAATCAGAAATGGGTTTCTCAAAAGTCCAAATGAGAGACATTCATTTATTATTTTGAAAGTTTGACGTTTGATTTTGTTACCTTTAGACAGCGTCAATTTCAAAACTTCTTTCATTAATAACTTGCTAGTCAGGGAAGGTAAATACTGTAGATGGGAATTCACCCTCATGCTGGAGCGGCGAAGTTTCTTCCGGACGTCTCTCCTGATGTCGTTGACAGCCACAGACTCCAGTTGCTGATAGCGCTGGATCTCCTGGTTGATGGTGCCTTCACTGGCTCCCAATTTCCTGTGGTAAAAAAAACAAACAGGATAGCGATAAAACACAAGACATTTTCAACCAGTTGAACCTTTTTTCACATCACACCGGAATCAAAAACTGAGTAAGCGAGAATCATACTTGAGGTCGTCGATGACTTTAGCCTGTTCATTCAGCTCTCTGATGTCCACCACTCTCTTGGTAAACTTTCTCCCACGAGCGTCGATCACTTGGTTCCCCATCACAACCTGCCTCCTGGGGTCAACGGTCTCCTGTTGGGTCAAAGCAGCGATACACACCCAGACACACATTTATCATTAGACCCAAAACCCATTTTTTTCTGGAAAATGATCTGCCAGGCAGCTGCTGTGAATAAGAATGCATCCTTCCCAGATCTGATTAATGGTGAGTTATAATTTGATCAGAATTGGTTAAAATGTAGTTCAATCCACACACCAGGTATAAAACACAAAATGTCACACAACAAGAGACACCATCACCACCACCACCATCACCACTCCACTCAAAGTGCAAGAGGAAAAGACAAAAAGCTCGATTGCCAAAGGGAATTGTGCAACACTAGTTTATTTCATTTCACCCGTCATTGAAGCCTATTGAGGAGGGCAGTGAAAGCAAATGCTAAGCGACACTGTTCTGCTATCATGCTATTAAATTAAAGCATAAAATAGCATTGCTCAGCATTTTGGAATCCACAACCTTCATCCGTTAACTACAGGTGACTGTTAAATCTCAGTCCCCTTGCAAGTGATTTTGTCAGCCCAGAGAAGAGTTTAACACTGTGGGTTGCTACATACACAAGCCCAGGAGAGAGGTCTTTGGGCCCTGGCACTGCCCGCTCGGAGGCGGGGCGATGCACAGTTTAAGTAGTCAGCTGGGACAGACACACTCTGAGGCCTGGGGCTGAGGCCCAGGATGTGGTTTACCAGACGCTTCCTTAAGGTCAGCCGAGGGCTGAACTGGCTCTCTGGACTCTGTAAACAACGGCAGGGACAGACGGGTGGAGAGGTGGAAGAATGGACGACTCCGGTCAGACTTTACCTTCTGAAGCTTTGAGGTAAGCCAGGTAGGATTTGTTCAAATGTAATGAATGAAGAGACATTACAGGAATAGTTTGACGTTTCGGGAAATACGCTAATTCGTTTTCTTGCTGGTTACATGAGAAGACAGATACAGCTCCCATGTCTGTTACACATGGAGCTACAACAAACAGACAGATAGCTTAGCTTAGCATAAAGACTGTGCATAAGGTCTGCCCAAGCTTACGAAGTACAAACAAACGAAGACCAGCAAACGGTTATGTGCTGGACCATTTCTTGGTTGGGCACAGAGACCTCATGGAGTCCACAGATAGTCGCTTTTGGGGTGCTGGTAGGAAGATTTTGTTACTTTTAGACAGCATCAGCAAGAAAGCAAATAAGCATATTTCCCAAAATGTCAAACTATTGTTTTAACTCGTAACAACTACCAGGAGTAAGTTGAACAGATGAAGTTCACTCCTTTTGTTCTGCATAAAATGAATTTATAAATATGATCTGTGAACTTCCTAACTGGAGTCACAAAACAGAACATTTGGTCTACTGATGACACAGCACATTTATCTGAACATTACAATGCGTCATCACAGTTTGGAAGATGATGTTTAAAAGACAAAATAATTGGCTAGCTGTGGTGAGAACAGTCCATCATTTGTACATTAGCCAAAACAAACTGGTGTCATGTAGCACAAACATATTACTCCCTGACCATGTGGATGGTGGGCGACATGGTGTCGGCTTCGTCCTCATCCGAAAGGTCCGCCATGTTGACGGAGTTCAGGTCAGCGATGTCGTCGATGTCCTCCTCGCCCGTCAGAGATGTCAGCGTGTTACCCAGCGCGTTGAGGCGCTTGCCGATGTTGGGATCCATGTGAACATCAATACCACACATTTTCCAAAGCACATTCAGGGTCCAGGTACCAGCACTACTGCTCTCTGTTTTTTGAGCAGGAGGAGGTGGATGTCAGGAGGGAGAGAGGAAAGAAAGAGCAGCAGAGGATACAGATGAAATTAATGCAAAACAACATTTTCAGAGAGTCACACTTTCTGGTGTGATCCATAATGTATGGACCGGAGCTTAGTTAAAAAAAAACTTGCCTGCAGAGGGTTGCCCTGTAGTCCTGGAACACACTTCATATGTACCATCAGGGACTACACCTGTATACAGACCACACACAGGAAACAGCCAGTCAATAATTTAAGGGAGCTGCGTGCATAGAGAGTCTCAGTATTCACTGTTTCTACCGACTGAATTCATCATGCGATAACATGCCCACAGTACAAAGTTAAAGTGTTTCTGTACTTTCTGTTTGTTGAGAGACTCAATTCATCTTTTATTTAGTATCTGCGTTTTAGAATGCTACTTGCAACACTTAAAAGTATCCCATATTGCATTTTGTTTTCCAGTGCTTACCTTTAATTTGATAAAACTGAAGCAAAATGAATCATATGCATGACAAAAAAAAAAAAAAAAAAAAAAAAATCAGACGGAAACAGAACCAGTCACTCACAAGCATTCATGACCAAATCCCCTCGGATTTCAGGCTTCCAGTCGTCCCAGGAGGTCTCGAAGCCCTCGGCGAAGCGGATGCAGAAATTCTTGAAGTGGCCTTTGCTTACCAGGGACTCGGAGGAGCAGGCGGTGATCAGCGTGCTCTCGATGGTCAGGACCATGGCTGAGCCGGTGTCAAAATCTATGCTGTGATTGGCCTGGTGGAGGGGTAGGGAGAGGGGTTACCCAGGCCTCGGGTGAGGGTGAAGTACATGGATAAAAGAACCCACTTCCATGTGTTCGGAAAAGGCAGAGTTAGCTGGTAACGCTTCATTCTACAGTACTGTTTATCCACCTAATGCATTAGATAAAATCATTATCAGTGATTGTTTTCATGCAATTTTAAATAAATAATACTTTGGCAGATTACTTCTGACTGTAGTTTTGCAAAAATAATTATGCTTTTTGCAAAATCCACACATGACAGACTATCAATAATCACTGCTCCTGTAAGTACACTCATGAGTGAAATGTTACCAAGCCATTCAGTTTGTTAGATCATGTTCAAAAGAAAAATGCTCATATTACCTGAATTTCTGGATTAATCTTGCATTGGTTGTAAAATAAAAACATGAATCAAAATTTGGCCGCAAATTTTGGAGCGATTATCGCAGGAATCCAGGTAATTTCCACTGTTTTGTCTTACAAGAGTAGACGGAGCCTGTCATGTGCGCCACTGTGCCATTAGATCTAGTGTTGTGTATAAAACGTCACACAATTTCATGGCAGCCTCCTGAAATATTAGCTTGAGAAAATGTCTCCGTTTTTAGCAACACGTAAGGAATGCTCTGGACACCAACTGGCATAACGTCTTTTTAGTAGGAAGTAATTACACACCCCAAAACACGTCAGACACCAGCTCAAGCTTCATTAGTTGTTATGCCAGCTTTTGTGAGGGGAAACATTTCAGTGTTACAATCTGATGCGTCCTGCCATTTTTTTTTGTCTTTGTTTTTTTTTTTGAGCGCTTGTGATGCAGTGTACTTGTGTCATGGAAGAGTATTGATCACAGTAAGTCATAGTCCCACAACAAGCCATCACAAGAGATGTAATAAATTGTAGGTTACTTTTCGTGCATTTTTATGCCGGCCTACTGATGTGCTGGCCCCAGCTTCAGAGTTGATGCCCTCCGTAACTGGTACTTGTCCTCTCTATGGAAATAAGTGTGACATAACAGCTGGTATATGTTGTCTTAATGGACATACTGGAAGTATAACAAGACAACTGATATGGACCATTCATTAATATCCAGTGTTTCCCCTAAAAGTTTCTATTAGTGTACAGAATGTGAAAAAACAATGTATAAACAATAACACATCACGACTAAAGAAGCACTAAAAATAAATCATATTACACATTTGTTGTGTGTGTGTCGGGGCTGATTAATGGACAGTCTGCCCATAAACAACTTAACTTAAGCAGGGGAAACACTGATATTAAAATTTAGAACAAAGGAGCTGTTCTTTCATGAAAGTAAAGAACAAGAATGCTATCGTGTTTTTAAGGCTAATAAAAAAATAAAATTAAATAAATGCCATGCACACTGGGACCATAAATTCTGCCAAGTCCTTATGGAGATGATGATAATCACATTTCTTTTTGACAATTTGACAAAAGAAGCACAAAACAAAGAAAATGAACAAAACATTGTTCCTGTGTGCTTTTTTTTCTCCTTCTTTCTTGACTTTAGTTAGTTACATTCCTAATTAAAGAACATGTGCTTTAATAAAGATTACTGACAACAATAAAAACATCTTATTTTTTTAGAAGAAAGATCTTATGTGCATGTTTTAGAGAGTGAAACAATGGTTTAAGTTGAACCAAAGTGTTTATATGCCAATCAAAGATGCTTAAACTTGTAAGAAGTTTGAGTTCTCTGATGAATTATCTGCCTTAAACATAAAAAAAATTATATTAATGTGAATATTTACACTTCAAAGCAAAAGATTATTACTGTTTCTCAAATTAGTGGCTATGATAAATAAATTTGGGAGAGAGAAATGTTACAGCTCTACAATACTGACTTTGAAAGATCTAAACCAAGCAGACTACCTGGGACGTGTTGGTGATGGGTAGGCAGATGCCCAGGTCGTTGACTGTCAGCTGCAAGAAGAGTGTGCTGAAGGCCTGAGCTGAGGTCTGCTGGATGCCTGGCAGCTTGTCCACCACCTCTTTGGTGGCCATATGGATGTCCTTGTTGAGGGCCAAGCGCTGCTCGTTCCAGTTGTCGTACGCTGCCTTGTAGTTCAGCCAGAAGAGCACAGCTGCAGCAGGGCACACAAGTGGGGAGAAAGAACTTCAGATTTCTGAATGTCATGTGAACGTGTCCTTGTTAGATTTGGAGACCCAGGCGGTTGACTTTTGCTGTATGTGAAAATCAGATGCAATTTTGTCTCACACAGTGTACATAATACAAAAGTCAACAGGTTCCTGCTCAGTTGATGGCATATTCAGTGTCAATAAACCAGGCAGGAACTTGTTACAATTTCCTTCCCACACAACAAAATAACGGCATATAAAAGATTGATTTTACTTTCTTGTAGGATAGATAATTGTTTATGGACATTTTTATTCCCTTAACGTCAAACGGTCTTCATTAATATTAGTTACACCACAGGGAGTTGATGCTTTAACCAGTCTGAAACTTTGACTCGTTGTTGGATTTCATACGGCGAAAAAGGAAACTGAACCTCTGTCAAATGCCACCGGCTGGGCGAAAACAATTGGCCTGTTGAGCGTGATGAGGACAGCCTCCTTGTCTGAGGAACCACTGATCTCCTCCTGCAGCGCGTTACGCAGACCGATCCGAGTTCGGAAGTACGCCACCTGGTGGAAGTCCGAGCCAGCTTCTTCGTATACCTGGAAAGTGAAGTTGCGTCAGGTCACGAACTAATATAATCATGTACTATAAAGACTAATTAAAAAAACGTGGATTCTGTAGGATCGTTTTTTTTGTGTGTGTGTTTTACCGTGAAAGTTACTGGGAGCTTATATTTCATTTGTAAGTGGCTGATCTGTACCTGGTGCTTGACGATCTGTCCGAGAGCAAGGTTGAGATCCACTTGACATTTGCCAAACAGTTTAAGGTAACTGCTGCTGCCGCCGGGCTGAGCCTTGCACTGGATCCTGTTGGATAGCTCCAGTTCAATGAGACCCGTCTCAAAGCGCACAGCTCGCATAGAAGGAGTGGTGGCTGTCATCTGGATTCCCTGTGAACAAGAAAAACTACGTTCAGAAAATATAACAAAAAAAAAAAAAATCCACGGAGAGAAACCCTTCTGGTTTTACTACATAAAACAACACACAGTTGGATGAAAATCTTCATCTAGTTGCTTTGGACAGACTGTCTGACGTACTTTGGCTTTTCATGCTGAAAGAAACATGAACATGGGATACCTTGAACATGAGGCTCAGAGAGTAAAGCAGGATTTTGGGCTTGTCGGCATCTGTTGAGGTGTCGTGCTCATTCCAAAGCGGGATCGGTTGTTCTCCTCCTGCGTGCATGGAAAAGTATACAAGTCAAAATCACAGCTTCAGTGTGTGTTAAAGCGGAATTAAGTTGTCCGTGTGCGTGTACCTGTATGCACACATGAATATGTAATACTTGACCCAGTACAGCTACATTAAAAAGACTCCTCTGTGATGTGAATAGTTACGCCGGCCTCATTATTCTTTACCCTAAACTGGCATCAAACTCCCAGTTCTCTCTCTGTTGGACAATTACATCGATCAAGCTTAGTGAACTAAAGAAATTCCTATCAATACTGCTGTGGAATTAAACACGACTGGATTTGTGCCAGTGCCTTGGGCATTGTTTTGTGTGGATAAAGTAGTTGCTATAGGCAGAATGTGAGGAGCAGTCAGATGTTTGAGTTTGAAATTAGATTAACTTTATTGATCGGAGTACTGAGCCATTACAGCAGCGAAGAATATAGTTTATTCAGGTTCCACACATATGAGGTAAGTTTGCAGTATGAAAATATCTATGTTTAAGTGTGTGTGTGAGGCGTCTTCAGTACAGTACCTGAGACCTTCTGAATGACCTCATTGACCTCCTTCATGAAAACCTTCTGCAGGAAAACCAGGTGGTTGAGCAGGTCGGTGGTCAGGTTGTGCTCAAATGAACCAATCTGCACGCCAAAGGAAATAAGTCTGGGTCAGTTCAACTCAACACAGGCTGCCCCGTTCATACATCCGGGTGGTTACACACATATGAAGGAGCCTTTCACCTCAGCTACACAGCGCAGGTAGTTGCCTTGGAGGTAGTTTCCTTGCTTTGCCGGGAAGTCGTCGGGTGCCCAGCCCTGGTCTGAGTGACTCTCGTGCTCCTCCATGATGTACTCTCCCGACATGGTGACAGGAGGCAGGGTGAGGCTGGCTGATGGCGGCATGGTGGACATATCCACCGGGGACACTTTTGACTGGAAGCAAAGCTTGTGGTTTGGCAACTCAAAGGTGAAACTGGTTTGCGCCCCTGAAATGCAGGAGGATGGAGGGAAGAAAAAACACATTATTATGACTTATTCTTTTGCCTTGTCACTGATATTAACACAGGAATGACAAAGTTATTCCTTAAAATCAGTTTTACCAATAAAACGTCCTTTTTAGGAATGAGGATTAAAACATAGGACAGGTAGAAATAATGTTCCAGAGCTCTGTTGGCTAATTAGCTGACATCGAAATCATTGTCACACACACACCTGTCATGCCATGGCTCTTCATGCGACCCATTTTGTACTCTGCTTTAAGCGAGGGCAGCAGGGCAGCCCCGATGGTGATGCCATCCATCATGGCGCTGAACTTGAGCACGATGGGCTTCTTCTCCAGGCCCTCGGGAAGCTGAGGGAACTCATTGGCTTCTACGGGGGTTTGATTGATGCTGGATGCTTTGTCAGAGGGTTGCGGGGTGGGCGTGTCCTCCCTGTTAGGCGGTTGACTATGAGGGGAGGAAAAAAAAATAACACTCAGTTAAGTCAGGATCGGCTCATTATGTACAAAAGTGTTGACTTTAAAAACTGTAACTGATGCTTAGTTAATACTGGACACATCACAGCCTAAACCTGCTTAAAAGCTGAAGTGCACTGAAAATATTGCTGCTTTGATTGATGTGTATGCTGTTGTTGTTGTTGCTTTGCAGATACTGGCTCATATTCCTGTGAACATCAAATTATAGAAAGGTTGTTTAATATCCTCAGCACACCTACAACTCTATAAATATATTAACATAACTCTGAATATTACCATGGAAACGGACCACACACAGGCTTCGAAAGCAGTTAACTGGCAACAGTGAGGATTTACTGAAGTCACTTATATAGATGAAAAGACTTACGAGGATTTTATTAAATTCAGGTGACATTAGCTGTTGCAGGATGGATTAATTAAGGATTGTAAACACAGTTTAGAGACTCATTACTTTTAAAACGCTGTAAACGAGACTTTGTTAAACGTTAAACGAAGCGTACGTACGCGTTGGAGGGCTGGCGGATGAGGTCAGAGATTTGTTTCGAGAGCTGGTGCGAGCTGCGGACCATCATGCTGTGCAAAGTAGCCGGGTGCTGGGGGATGTTGATCATGATGGCCCCCACTTTAAATACGGCCGCGTTGTTGGTCTTCAGTCCTCGCTGGGCGCTGTACAAGGCCTGGGACTTGGCGATGTTACATTTGACCACCGTTCTGAAACACAGAGTCAACTAGAATGAGCAACGGGATTGAATTTTTTTTTTTTTTTCTCCAGGTGATGTGGACATTTGAATAGATGTGAGATGGATGTCAAACATTGGAACGCCATGCAGATTCAGCACAAGTTTTCTGGGGACAGGTGAGCAATCATGACAAATGCTCCACTATGAAGGAATAAGGTAATGATTTGTACACTATGGCAGATGAATATGCAACATTGTTGGCATTCTTGGATGACTTATGAATGTGTTACTCTATAATATACACAACATATGCTAAATATGCTAAAATATCTTACTGATTGTATGATATTTTCAGCATTTCCAGCAGAGGATTCACAAATAACCTGACTCTGCTTTCATGAAATCAACAGTAATGATGACCCTTTTTTTTTTTTTGTAACCAACCAAACAGTTAAACACAAACAGTTAACATCTGCACAAGGAGAGTCCTGAGAAACTGCTCACTGAAGACACAAACGGGTGACAGGAGACAAATGAATGATGTGCAATCAAGGGCAGCTTAGATTTACTGATGCGTGCGAGCCCTGAATGGTAGCAATAACATACAGAAACTCTTGTTTAGCTGTGCTGGTGGGAGATGTTGGGAAATCCTCCAGTCTATGCAAGTAGTTGGAAGAGAAAGACAAGGAATGTAAAAAGAAGAAGAGCAGAAGAAGTGTGAAACCATAAGGTGAAAACATTTTTTTTTCCACAAGCAAGAACATCAAGGAGCCACTTAGAGTGAAAGAAAATATCTCAAAACAATCTGCTAATATGGCAGACGCCGTGCTTTAATTGTGACACATTTGCATCGGAGCCTGTTGTTGATTATCGCGTAATCAATGTCCTTTGTCTGCACACTGCGTTCATTTGAAGCAAACAGGCGAGTGGCAGTGCAATCATTCTTACTTCCTACATCAGAATGTCGGCCAATTTTATACATCACTAACAAATGCAAAGTGCAAAGTTGCCTGGCATATACAAATTCAAACACATGGGAGCAGTTCAGAGCATATAGTATGAAAAATAGGATCACGGTTCAGTTTTATTTTCACAGTGGGTGAATCTGTTAAATAGAAGGATAAAAAAAAAAAAAAACACTTCTCACTGAAGCAGCGTTATAAATTCTGAACTGAATTAAAGCAGCGTGGAGATACATCAGCCTGTCTGAATGCATAACTACAAGGCTTGTAAACTGATTATGGTGCTTATGTTTTGAGGAAATTGCCTGCAGTGAAAACAAAAAGCTGCTGTTAAAATTATCTGGCTGGAAAGGAGTTGGAAATTGTCTCTCGCCAGCACTTTTTCGTATAAACTGTGAATTTTACAAATGTACTTGACATCAAAGCATCCATATGCAGGTTCTGTTGCAAGTCAGAGTACGGCGTTCCTCTTTGACTTCACTCACTATTCTGATTTCATAAAGTATCTCCATTCTGGTCAGGTTGTAATACTTTGGAGCTGAAAAGTCCTGCGTCTTTCAGACCAAAGTCAAAAACAAATAGAACAAATAAAAGAATATTGAAACCAAAAAAACAAACAACAAAAATCATGAATTAGTTATAATTAAAAATTTTTTAACCAATTCCAGACTTCAGGCCACAATTAACAAATCGGCATCTAACGGGCATTACAATCAATACACTCGCTATTCACTACATAATTACGCACTCTCTGTTTTTCTAAAGAATTTCTCTCAAGAAAAAAAAACCCTTCATATTCAAGTGACCTCTTCATTTTTAAACAATTGCTAAAGAACTTTCCTAATTAGCAGAAGTTGAAGAGAACTTGTACGTACTGGATATCAGGTGTTATGCCCTCCAGTAGAACAATGTTTACCCCTCCTATGTGAGCCGATGCACACGTCTCAGTCATTTTCTGGTGCAGGATGTCTGTCAACACAAAAAAGAAAAACTTTTACCTATCCGAGAATTGCTGTTGACCCATTTTTTGCAGACGTGGAATTCATCAAATCGTTCAAGTTCCAGGACAAAGATGATATAATTAAAGTTTTATTGATCTGCCGAAGAATGGCTTTGATGCGTGATTGATGTCAGATTGTTCCTTCCACGACTCAACAAGTTCAAACAAATCGTTAGAAAAAATGAATAAAAACCTTTCATCTTCTCCTTCAGGGTGAAACTTCCGTGGATCTTCTTCAGCTCGGCTTCCATAGTCAGCCCGCCGATGTCGGCCTCCAGGTGGGTTCGGTTCACCATGCCGATGCCGAACACTATGAGCGTGACGTGCTGGGGCTCTGAGCTCACCAGGCTGCGCCGCCGCCCGCCCGTACCGGGGGGCTTGTTGGGCGTGGTGGGCTCCTGCTGCTCGTTCTCGAAGATCACTTTACAGAGCGGCTCTGAAGGGCGACATCCACCTTCTGCAGGAAAAAACAATTCACACGTCAAGTCAAACACTGTAGTCCCAATTGTATTATTACAATAGTAGTGTTTGTACGAAGGTTTTGTACAGAAGACTACAAACCATTTGTGAGGTATGACTTTAGCACACCACAATACAGTCTTCATTTAGCTGTGGGTTTAACTGGATGACGTGCGCCCTTTCAAAAACCAAGTGTAAAATGTAATGCAAAGTTTTAGACCCTAAGGAACTCATTCTGTCACTGCATCAAAGAGAGTTCTGCTGAAACACTGTCCCACCACTACAAGCTACGCTCATACTTAATGAAGTCCTCTGGGAATGTGGGGTCGTAACAGCAGCAAAAGGTACTATCAGGATAGAGTGACTCGAAATTAATAAATAATACAGCAAGTGGGAAATATCACATGCAGGCTTCCCACGCCTTCTTAAGCATCAAATTCAAGGACTTTTAAAGGACTTCTCTGGCCCAATTCCCTCAGTTCCAGGACCCAGCACGGCATAAATGCATATCAAAGTGATTACTGTTACAACACTGCAGACAGCAGAATGTAGCCTATTTGCTAACGTTAAGGAGGAAGGGTAGATTTGTATAGTTAGGATACATACAATGGTATGAGGAAAAGATTGTAATATATGCAGTATAAATATGAATAAAATTTTAAAAACATAAGAAAATGTATCAAAGTAATTTGATCATTTGATGAATAAAGCAGCTATAGTTCAGGTCAGGAGATAACTGAGATGCAGCAGTAAGATTTGTAAGGCAGAGAAGGAGAAGAATGGAAAACAAAGAAGTACGTCTTCAAAAAATAATGTCTGGAATGATGTACAAACAAAGTAAAAACTGCTAAAGGAAGCAGAAGAGGAACGTCATGGGTAGGATAAATGATGGGCATTAGAAGCTGGCTGACTGCTGATTCCCACCTGGGAGGCAGTTCTCTGGGGAGCTCTTCTCCAGGATTCCAGTGGGATCGGAGATGAGAGAGTAGAAGTTGAGCAGCTTGTACATGTTCTGCCAACATTCTGCCGATGGCTCGCTCTGCTCTGACACAGTGATGGAGTCAGAGTCGTCCATCTGGATGGCCATGTGGTCTGCCACGTCACGGGAGCCTTTCCTCGACACCTTGATGACGTTACAGAATGTTTTAGATTATGAAACAAATAGAAATGCCGCATCATGCATCAGTGGGCTGAAGGGGAAATAAACAGTCTGGTCTACTTATTTCCTTCCACTGTTTCTGCCCAGGTTCAGATTATACTTGTGGAAGATACTGTGTTGATAAAAATCCTCACATCCCAGACTTCTATCAACCCAGACAGGGTTTTGCAGGGTTTTTTACCCCTTTTCAAGTTTTACTGAATAGAATAAAATACTTTCTTTCTAATGGCTGGCTGTGTTTCAGTGAATGGTGATTGAAATTCTTATCTCGTGGCTCCCTCTAGGGTTTGTGTGTAGAAAATGACTAAATTCAATTTTATGCTTTTACTGGTCGTATTTAAAGGTGTGCTGCTAAGAATAATAAAGAAATATCAGATCCTTTAACATTATTTGAGCCAGATCTTAACTTAAGCCTTCAGACAGGTACTGGCTGTTCTAAGGCAAGTATGTTCCTAAACTCTGAAATGGGCTGCTTTGGGTGTTCAAAATCTATGGGGCCTTTTCAAAAACTTTCCACTTGGAAATATATGATAGGAAACAAACTTGGACCCATTTAGAGTGTTTATGCTGTCAAGGCTGAAAGTCTCAACATTTCAAAGCTGTTGATTTGAAAGGAAATTGTGTTGACAAGTGCTATGTAATCATTGAAATAAGTTCTTCAAATGTTCTGAAAAGTTTTATTATTGTTACCTTAGAGGTGCGTCGCTCTGAGCGTCCGAGGGAGCTGCGTCCCCGAGGCTCCCTCCTCCCAAGTGTGTCCATGCCTGACGGCGGCCCGTTAGATGGCAAACCCCCTGTAACGCCTGATCCTCCACCGCCTGCTCCTCCTCCTCCTCCACCCACCCCTCTCTTGCTCTTCAGGGTTTGGGTTCCGCTGCGTCCCGCTCCGTTGAGGCTGCCCCGGGAGCTGCGGCTGAAGTCCGAGGACCTGAAGTGGCGGTACGGCCGGGCCTTGAAGGTAGGCGTCGGCGAGGCCGAGCCGGCAGTGTAGCGGCTCAGCTTGATGTCGGTCTGCGTGGCCTTGATGTCGTCGATCATGGTGCTGAACTGGTGGATGAGGCGCACCAAAGCCATGTCCACACGCTGGCTGATGGCCTGGCAGGCTGTGGTGAAATCACAGTGGAATGTGTTGTAATGGCGACGGTTCAGGTCGTGGAAGGAAAGCGGAGCTGCCGTGGGGCCCTGCGGAGCGCTCGTTGACTTCTCCATCACCACTGCGTTCAGGCTGAATGTCTCAATCAGCAGCGCGGGCTTGAACTCCAGGGGAGGGAGGTTCACCATGCCTTGTCTACAGACAGAGGACAGGATGAGGGTTATATGTGCATTTAGCAGACATTCCATACAAACTGGAATCATTTATAATTGTGTTAACATCCATACGATTAATTTTTACCTCCTGGATCTTTTGTTTTTCCGCTCTTTGGAAGTGTCAGAGTCGACGATGTCCGCTCTGAGACACTCGAGATTGCCAGAAAAAGACAGATGCTCTCCAAAATACATCTTGTAACTAAGAGGAGTGGTGTCTTGGGCCTGGATGCCTGTGTAGCTCAGCAAAGGCTTGAAAACAACCTGAGGGTGGAAAACAGATACCAAGGCACAAAATTAAGAGAGGCGAGTTGTTTTAAGCTATGATCCTTGCAGAACACTTACATATGGGAGATAAAGATATATGCAACCAAGCTAAAAGCTCATATACTGAGTAAACTATTATACAGAGGCTGAATGGATTCACCTTTTTTTGAACCTAGGTGACATTACTGCCACACATAGTTTGAAAACTGAATTATATTCTGCTCGTTAACACACTATCAACTCAAATGAGAGCTCAATCAGAGAGAGAGAGAGCTCAAAACCAATTCTACAGTCACATAATTCAAGAAATAAAGAGCTGCAGTCATCAAGTGAATGAGCTCCCAAGAGAAAGTTTAGTCAGAAAGTGACAAAGGAATGCGGACAGATGTGTTCACAGCACCTGAGCGTCGGCCAGCTGAACAGCAGCCGGACACTGGTTGCCCTCCTCAATGTCGGCCATGTCGTCTTGGCTGGTGCTGTGCTGGGAGTGCTGGGAGTGAGTCCCATCGAGAGTGTTCTGGTCGCTGGACAGCACCGTGTTGAAGTCTGAAGCCGAGGGGATGGTGGGCAGGTTACACGTCCCACCTAAGGGTGTCCAGAAAAAGAGATTTAAGATACATGTGTTGTGAGTCTGGACAGCTCCTGGTAGTAGCAGTTCCAGCTCCTCATAACAAAGATGTTGGAGTGGATTAAATGGAAGGTAACAATCACATTACAGGGGGTGTTATGCACAATTTGGAGCAGTCACATCACATCCACTCCATTTGTTTACGAAGTACTGCTAATTTACCGCGCTGTCACTGACTGACACCTGGGCGTGTAGATAAGGACAAAGCTTCAGTTTCAGTGAAGGTTGTGATGGTTAAGATGCATCTTTTCAGTGATTCCAAATATTAAACTACCATTGAGGGCAGGATTAAACAATTGCAGAGTGCAGCTGTTTGTGAACTCAGAAAGTGAGTGGGCGTACAGAGGAACAGAGGGTGGGAAAAGAGCAGCACTGTGAGGGATTGAACTAAATTTCAGGTCACTGAACGTGCTCTGATCCTCACAGAATGAGAGGAAACATCAACAGCATGACTTTATCCATCCGTCACAGTAGCACCGCTGCAGGCCTGTAGTGCAGTCACAACGGACTCCAGAGAGCCTAAGAAGCTGCTACTTTGACTCTTTTGATATAAAACACATTTTTATATCTCTAAAGAACATTAATCACATAACAAGAGAGTGCTGTATTAGATGACCACTAATAACCACTAGACCAGACTTGAGTTCAAGCAAGTTCCTCAACATGGAAGCTTCAAGGTTTCAAGTAAGTCTATCTGTGGATGCACAGCACTTCAGGACACGGCGTGTGTGTCAAAACAAGTAACATTACATTAATCCAAGAATGTATCTCTATAGGGTGTGTGTCGTGTATTCTGAGATTCTCTTCTGCTCTCTTTTACAATTTCACTCCCCCCCCCGGCGGTTGGCAAACTAGACCACCAACTGTTGCGGTTACATGGCATGAGAAAACGTGATAAGCAAACCTGCTGCCTGAATCATGTTACCTTGTGAGGTAGGTGGATATGCACATCACATGAGAATGCCACCCTGATTTCCTGCATAGCCTCTCCTGAATATATAGCAGGGACAATAGGAATATAAATCTTCATTATAGTTATTATATGTATAGTTTGCTCAAACTGCTTTGAAGTCATTTTTAAACAGGCATTAATTGCTCATTTTAAAATTAATAATAATTTTAATTATATACTGTAATCACAGACTAAATGTACACTTTGTGATGTTAACACACAATGTACAGTTTTAATTGTTAGATTGATATCTAAGTGTCCTCCAGTGTAATTATTTAGTTTCCAGGTTTTTTAGGAGTTCTAGGTGACTACTGAACTAACACGGGGGGACAAACTAACTGCTCGCTAAATGATTATAGTTCACCAACACCATCAGCACAACACTGAGCAACAATCCCTGACCTCCTTCTGGACTGTGAACTGTTGGTAATGGTTGGTACTGGTAGTGGTTGACGGGAGAATCCGGTGGGTCTAGTAAAACAGCAACATTATGTGGACATTTAATGGAGTTCCTCGGCTGTTCTAGCTACTGTACAAGGAGAAGCATTAAGCTGTTAATGATTAGTATCTATTCTAACAGCAAAACATTCAAGAAGAAAAAATAGCAGCACTGTTCCCTCAAGGTACTACATAAATTGTTTCAACTTAATCAACTGAGATCCAAATATTAAGGAATAAACACTCCAATGCAGTCTTGGAGTCGACGGTGTCTCACCTGTCTGCAGGCTGTTGTGCTGGGAACGGTTAACCGGGGAGTCCTGGGCTCCAGCCCCCGTCCTGTTGCCCACAGCGTTGGACATCCAGTTGTAAAAGCTGACGGAGGAGGGCTCTGACAGCAGCGGGTGCTCGGTCAGCATGTCTGTCCCTAAGCTGTTTCCTGAGACCCAGAAGAAAGAGATTGAGAGCACATTACATCATGGAGTGGATTACAGAAGAAGAAAGAAAAAAAAAATACAGACATCACAGAGATACCGACTGCTGTTCACAGACAACTTTCATCTTCAATCAGAGAGGCACGGAGTGTTCATGTAAATTCAGATTTGGGGGTTTCAGAATTTGTTTCATGTTTGCATACACGTTCATGAGGTATCGAAACATGTAGAGGGTATGCTTTATTTTTGTTTTTAGTTCCCTCTTTGGTTTCTTTCTGGCTTTTATGAAGATATATCAGATGATATCAGCCTGGGTGCTGTATGTTTAGAGTGTGAAAGAAAGTAAATAACTTATGACACATTGCATATTCATTCACTGTTGGCATGTGTTTAAAAGGGGAGCCAAGCTCTGAATTTTAGTCTGTTACTGTTCACGCTGTTGAACGGTAGAGGTCAGCCTTGCAGCAAAAATGACTTTTACATTGTGGTAACAAAAAACAGCTAAACGTTGTATTCTGCTGTTCTTCTCTGTCTTCCCCATACTGGAGTTTGCAAGCAGTGCAACATAACAGTGGCGCTTCCGTGATTACCTGTCCGAGTTAGGGAGCTGCTCTTGGCTGCAGTGGCGGCAGACGGCTCGTTCCTCTGGGGCATGCCCTCCAGCAGGTTGTGCAGACTCCGAAAGCTGCCCGTCAGATTGCTCAGGAGGCTCTCCTTCCTGGGGCTGTCCTTGGCTGGCAGGCCCGCGCGGCTCACATGGGCGGGTGAGTCAGCTGCTGTGTCACCGCTGGTGTAGCTCAGTGACTGGTATGGATGGGAGCCCTGGTTATGACAAATGTACAGATTACTGAGAGGAGGTCATGTTCACACTATAACACCTCCTGTGGCTTTTTATATTTGAAACATGAGTGGGATACGAAGTGGCTGCCATGATCCATTATGGAAATAATCCAGAGTTGAGGTGGTACTTTTTTTTTTTCCTGACAAAAGAGCTGAATAACCTTGACAGACCCTGAGATGGTTTCAACAAAAGTGTTACCGTTTGAGTTGGTGGAGAGAGAGAGAGAGGAAATCTCTTGCCACCGAACGTCAGCTCTGATCGCTCCTGGCTTTCAAACGATGGTATCACCTTCACACCACAGTCAGGAAAGCACAGCAGACAGGCAGTGTCTTTCAGGGGCTCCAACTAATTAGTTTTATTACAATAAACTTGCTTATTATTTCCTTGTTAAAAGTTTGGTCTGAAAAAGGTCCATCGCAGATTTTAAGAGAGGCAAGAGCCCAAGGTGACAACTTCTTTTTGCTTTTTTTTCAAATATATTCTGAGGAAACTAAGAATTTGAAGAGCTGGAGGCACTGAATTTGACATTTTTGCCTAAAAAAAACTATTTATAAAAATTGTTGTCAAAAAAAAATCTTGTCTGTAGCTTCTCAGATTTGAATATTTGCCTGGTTTTCTGTTTTCTTCTTCTATGTTAGAAAACATCTTTGGATTTTGTACAGTTGGTTGGACAAAACACATTTGTAGACGTCATCACTGATTGGTGACATTTCATAGATGAACAACTGAGAAAAAACATTGATACAGTAATCAGGAACGGAAATATCGGTAGTTGCAGCCCTAGAAATGCTTATGCACATTTATACAATGGATTTATTAGGTATAATTGTGCAATCTA
Organism: Protonibea diacanthus; assembly: GCA_028641955.1. NCBI lineage: Eukaryota > Metazoa > Chordata > Actinopteri > Sciaenidae > Protonibea > Protonibea diacanthus. Next base: position 15,756,580 of record CM053987.1, read on the forward strand.
ATGCAACCCAATAAGGATTTACAACAGATAGACACAAAGACGTTCTAAATCACAGAGTTGTACCTTTATCCTGAGTGCAGACTCGTTGTGTGTGTGGGACTTGGACAGTTTCCTCATGATCTCGACTCCACTGACGGGACCCGAGTTCCCTTCCTTTGGCGGGGGACGACTGCATGCTCCCTCCAGCAACATGGTGTGTTCACTCACTGTGGCTTCACAATAATTAAATACAATAAAACTCCGAGAAGAACCATGTGACTGCTCTAAACGTAAAACATGCACATTCATACGAAATATATACACTAAATCTCAAGAAGTGACAGCCTATTTATTGCTGTGCAAACACTGAGAAGTCGAGGTCAGGAGTTTACCAGTCCATCTGTGGCAACAGATGGGCACGTCAAACTAATATTAACACACTGAAAGCTCGAAGTTCCCACCTGCGTCAAATTCAAATTCAGCTCCGTCTGCGCTTGTGTCACTCTGCAGTGCGGCACCGTTGTCCAGGCCCAAGATGGTCTCACCCAGGCTCTGCTGAGGCTCCTTGGGTTTGCCAAGCTGGTTGGGCCTCATTAGACCTATAGCCTTGAAGCCCTGAGTTACCACAATGAATTTCATCCATTGTCTGGCCAAAGCAACCAGACCTTTCTTTAGAGTAACAAGTGCTGGAACGCCGTCATTCTGGGATGTAAAGGAGAAGAGGAAAGAATTGGATTGATGCCACTGACGAAGGATGAATTAAAATAGTGAAGGGGAGCCAAGAGCACTTAAGACCACTTAAAATAATTGCCGGCTGGAGTCCAAATGAGACCGTATAGCATCAATTTTAGTAGCGATTTAAGTGAAGGTCTCATAAACTGATAGTAAAGAGGAGATTCAGAGGCGTCGCACTGACCATGGTCGCCTCCTCTATGACAGAGTAGTCGGCCTGCTGCAGATAGCGGTGAAGGATGTTACAAAGCATACAGGAGGGATTCTCGTGCAGGTAGCGAGCTCGTTTAGTGACGCGGTTGTACTTGCTCCGGATGGGGATGTGGATGCTCTTTTTCTGTTGGGGGATGACAAAAAAAAAAGCCAAAAAGAAAGCTTCAAACGAGTGCACATAAAATCAAGTAGACGCTAGGTTTACGCTAAACGTCTTAACATTCTTTGTCTGTTGAGGTCTAGAGACGTAACGCTGACCTCTAGAGCTTCTGTCATGATGCAGCCCATGACAGCACACACTCGCAGCGTGCCCTCCATGTCCAGTTTGCGCAGAGAAGATTTGAGCTGGTCGATGGGAACCAGCCAGGCTCCTATCGCTGGCGTGGCTGTGCTGAGCAGATTCAACTGCCTATAAACACAGAAGAGAGTCGGAGGAGTTTTTAATCACCCCATAGTATTGATCAACATTTCCTAAAACATATTTATGCTTCTCTCTTCTTATTTTAAATCATGTTATGTATGTAATATGTGTGTAACGTATGTATTATTATTATGTCAACAGGTTTTGTTAGTTAAGAATCGAGTTTTGTTGCTTTATTCTTAACTGCACTCAGTTGAGTTATAATAAAAACTCAAAACCCAGAATGTACCTGTCACTTTGATTATCTGTGAGGCTGACAAGCCTGCATCAGCAGCAAAGTTGACAATGGTTGACAACCATTTGCCAGGGGCACACTAGAGTATTTCTCCTAAAAAATAATAATAAAAAAAAAACCTCTCCAACAGATAATATGGTACTCATCACACTGCATTACCTTCACACTACCGCCACTTAAGGGGAACAACTAGTGAGCTCACAGTACTTCAGCCAGAGGATGGTGAAATGTGTTTTTCTCTGAACTTCAAGGAAAATTCTGGTATATTTCAGCCCTTATCCATAATGCCTATTACCAGCTACTTTCTATGAAATCTTGTTTATTTGTGCAGCTTTATGGAAAATACACCTGCTAACCATGAAGCACAAATCATGAGTTGAATGTAATGAAGTGAAAGAATGTTTGTAAAGAAGGCTATTAATAGTGGAGTCGTACCTGGAGATGGCCTGCGAAGGTGAACGCACGTTCGTGGGCGCAGCGAAGCTGAACCAGATCTCCCTGATGGTCAGCTTCATGCTGCTGGAGTCAGGAGGTGGGGGCATGAGGGGGAGGTCTTTCTTCAAGTCATCTGACTCCACCCCTTCATCCTACGGAGCACAAGAAAACAGGGTTAACGGTGGACTAGACCGGCTGGTGGGTATGAGTTCCAGAATTGCAGCTCAGGAGCCACAACACATCACTTTCAGCCTAATTACAGCTTGGATATGATGTGATTTATTTTCCCTCTCAAAGTCTTTTTCCTATATTGACGACTTTAACGTCTCTCTTCGGGCTCAACATGATTATTTCGACTGAAAGTAATTTTTTGATACACATCAGAATCAGTCTTAAGGAGCTAATTCTGTGCAACACAGTTATTAAATCTGAACCAAAGACTGGCAGGCGGCGATATTATCATATATTCAAAACAAAAACACAAGAAGAAACCGATGAATAGTTCACACTCGTCGCACATATGCATTTTGGTTCATATCAGTGGATTAGAGCTTTGACTCTCTGTTAGTTCACATCCACATGCACCTTCTGAGACATTTAGGGGCTCGTAAACTCACAATAAGTTACATTTTAATGCAGTGAACTAAGAGGGACAGACAAAATAAAGAAGAAGAAGTAGCTGGCTTGAAGAGAATTATTTTTAAGTGAAAGTTTGAGGTAGCTGTCAGCTTTCATGTGTGTGTCAAACTCACGGGAAACAGATAAAAGAGAATGTGGAACTCAATTCTGCAGAGGATTCAAATGTCATGGTAAGAATTCTAAATCCGTGGTTTGGGTAGTTTTCTGAACCCGAGCAAAATAAATCTGAGGGAGGAATGTATGGAGAGCGTTTTATCAGTATGTCACCTGGTCGTCTGAGTCCGAGTGTTCGTTGACATCAGAGGCAGGGCTGATAGTATCATGTGGCAGGTTGTCATCGGAGACGTCAGTGCTGTAACCACTGCCCGTCTGAGAGCCTGTCGAGCCGTTGGACTTGGACATACCCGTCTTCCCTCCGGTGTCTGAGCGGCCCATCACACCAAATGCATTGTAAAGAATGGCTCCTGACTGACGGCCCCCTGCAACACAAAGTGTAGCACATTCACAAATCTGTAATGAATTCCCCCACATCCTTCTTTGTACAGCTCAAGCATTCTTTTACATTCTTTCATATGCTTATGTCTCAATAAAAGCTATGAGTCCTGCTCAGAGAGTTTGGGATGTTTTACCTTTAACCGTGAGGTTCTCGATACCACATTCAAACATGATCCAGCCCCATTTCTCTAGAGAAGCAGTGGAACGGCTGAGATCGCCTGCAGCGGCCTGGGCATCGGTTTCATCCACCAGTGAAAACTCCTCCAGTTCCTCCAGGCCAAACAGCACTTTGGACTTCTCAAAAGGGATCGCTGTGATGGCACATGTGCCAATGTCTACAAAAAGAAAAGAAACAACGCAACTTTTTGCAGTTAGGAGGAGCCAAATATCTGAAAAAAAGCATTTTAAAATAGCCTTAGGATACACGAAAAGTCAAAAGGTCTAAATAGTTTTGCTTGATACTATAGGTCAAGTAAAGACACCTTTGCACCGTCTGGGGACAGCATATTAAGATAGAGGTCACAGGTCATGTAAAAGGTCAGTTCAATGCTTCAAAAAGTGGCACAGGGGATCAAAACAGGCTGTTGTTCTCCTGAACCGACCTGTGGAGTCGAGGCCTCGCAGCTGGCTGTGAATACGGTGGATGTTGAGCCTGGCAGCGATCTCTTTGCCTTTTTCGATGCCGGCGTTGGATCGCAGCGAGCCAGAAGACTGCGGCTGCATCTTGGTGGCTGAGGCATACTTCTCCAACATGACTGAAGGTCGGCCATGTTCTGTAGTGTTGGGTGTCTCCTCTACAATACCCCTGAAAGAAGGAGAAAGATGTTTGTGTTTGAGCTTTGCTGCTGTTATGGAGAAATACAATTTGTTGATTTTGTATAAAATCTAAATGAGTCCCAATTTCCCAAAGAGTAACACCCAAACAACCACAAACGAATCTGCCGACGGGCATTTTATCTTCATATCTAAGCAGATTTGCCCTGAGCGCATATACTCCAAAAAAGCTTAGTCATTGTACACAAACACTGACATGAGGAGCAGTCGATGCGATACCTGTTCATCCTGAACTGGGTGGCAATCCTGTCGAAGCACAGCGCCACGAGAGACACATGTGTGACGCACTTGTTGGAGCAAGACGGCGACCCCTCCTCTACAGAAGCCTGCAGGAGGCAAAGGTTCACCTGCGAGAAGAGAAAACAAAATATAAACGGACAACTAAATCGAACTGAAGTGAACTCCACTGTGCTGGAAAAAAATATTGTTGTTCAAAAAACAGCCGATGCTATGGATATAAATAATCGTGTTTTCTCACAAGAAGCTCTTTAGAAAGACAAATTATTGCTCCACAGGGATGAATACAGTCATAAGCAGATAAGTCATACTGCGTGTGTGAGGATATTTTCCCCCAAAGTAAGATTTTTTATGATTTCTCTATATGAAGATATATAGAGGGCAATAGAAAAATCAATACTGCAACACTAACAAAAATGTATTATGTATCCAGTCTAACTTTTCGTGTAAACAGACTTTAACTTCCATTCAATGGAATAAAAAAAGAATCTTAATGGTTCTGACAGCACAGGCTACATTTCGTAGGCGGGTGGCTTAATAATTTGATAAACTATCATCATCCTACATAATAATCTGTGTGCTGTATATTCATTGTTGAAATGTTAAGTGATCTAGAGCAGAGCTATTGATTCTGTGCTGGCTCTTGGACCTCCCTTGGTCAGACCACAGTTTGAGGAATGCTGCCGGCCTCTCATTATTTGGGGTCATGGCCGTTACCTTGGGGATGGAGACGTTGGCTTGCAGGCCCTTGATTTTCACATTATCTGGTTTGACAGACAGGTCTGTTTGACCATGGGAGATGTTGAGGGAGCCAGGGGTCGTGCCCTCCGTCTTGGACAGCTTGTGCTCCTGCTTGCCTGTTTGGCTCTGTGCAGATCCAGATCCAAAACAGTGGGACATCAGTCAGTGAGCAAAAAAAAAAAAAAAAAGGGCCACAATCGTGACACTCAAAGCATTTAGAAAAGAAACACTTATTTCATACTGTTGATAAATAGTTGACACATTCGACAGCATCACAAGAAGAGCTTTTCCTTCGACAAACTTCGACATATTAACAAATCAAACTATATTAATCTGCTCTGTGCATTGTTATACTTACAGACTCGGTGACTGTGGACTTGCTGATCTGATAGGCTTCATTGAGGACTTTCCCATGCAGGTCATCTAGAATGGCTGCAGGATGTCGGATACTGGCAAAGTGGACCATGGATTCAATATACCTGAAAGAAAAAAAACAAAACAAAACAAAACAAATGAGATTTGTAAAGCGCTTCACAAACCACAGCTGACTCAGAAATCACACTTTCCAAGTATAACCAAATTCAAAGTATAATTCAACCTTGTAGCTACAGTAACCTCCACGCTGCACTAGCCAAGAGCTAAGTGCCTGTAAGACCACTGTAAACCCAGCGTGGTTAGCCTCTTGCAAACTGAAAGATTCACACTGGTGAACGACAGAGAGCGAGGCCAGACACTGAAACACTGTCAACAGAATTTCAGATCCACGATGCAGTGTGCAATGGGATTAAATTGGCTCAGCTAAGGTCAAATCTTAGCTTCGGGCTAAAAGAAAGACTTAACTAAGAGTCTATAGTGTGAAAAAGATCTGCCAAGTTTTTTTTCATTTTCCTTATCAAATATTTCAAACGGAGACTGAAAACCTGATGTGAAGGGAGATGTGAGTCAATAAAGCAGCAAGACAAGCAGACCAAAGACAAACAGCACACAGATTTAAACAAAACAAAAACAACATGAAGGATTAGTTACTACCTGTCGAGAGACTCAGCCACAAGAGGCGTGAGGACCACATTGATGGCTCCCTTCACCTCCACGATGGCAGTGGTCCTGGTCTGAGCTAAGGGCTGCTCCAGAGTCCAGTCATCTGTTGTCGTGTCCTCATCTGTGTTCTCCATGGCTCTCTTATCCAGCGGGGTGTATGGCGTACTGTAGAGGAACAAAGAGACCATCTTAGATCATACTTTTTTTTTATTTTTTGTATCAATAATACAAAGCACAGCATCGGGTGCTACTTAAAAAGGACAGTGTGAAGCTATACAAGTACACAGAGAAGGATGAAACAGTGTGGCTTGAAATACCTGTTGTTCTCTCCCATCAGCTGAACTCCTCTGTCCAGTAGAGAGCTGGCTGAGAGGCCTTGCTTTATCACCTGTAACACAAAAGAAAAAGTCACACCTCCAAGCTGGTCTACTGTGTGTATTATGGATACACACGAACCATTTAACCATTTAAAACAGCCAAAGACAGGAAGTCACAAACACCTTAAAGCTGGGGACGGAGAGCTGGTCAAAGGAGGCGGAGCTCTCCTCACTGGTGGGTGTGTCCAAATCTAGGGGGCGGTGCAGAGAAGACTTGGAGGTCCTCTTATTAGTGGGCTGCTTGACGGACCAATTTGAGACCTGGCAGAGGTGCAGTAAAGTGTTTTAATTGGACAAAGAAATAGTCACAGTGAATAATTAACCTACTTGCTAATACGCAGCATTTCCCCACGTATAACGAACTTTACCTGGTAGTGGGCTAGGTAGCTCTGGTAGCATGCCATGACGTGGGGCTGACGAGTCACAGGGCCGGGTTCAGCCGTCTTTTCCGCCTCCACCGAGCTCTCCTCCTCCATGGCGAGGGCTGAGACGAAGGAGGCCTGGGAAGTGTGGCTGGGCAGGGGCTGCGGAGGCAGAGGTGGCAGCATTGGGGGCAGGGGTAGGGGACGTGGCTCTGTGATCAGCTCCCCATTGAGAACGTAGGTGAGAGGACCTTCAACGCTGTGGTAGATGGAGCTCCGGCTGGAGAAGTAAGTAAAAAAAAAATGCTGTTTGGTGGCACATGGCCTTTTGTTGCACTTGGATGTCACTCCTGTTCCATGCAAACAAACCCTTAAAATCTTTCTGCTTCATAATTTAGCCTCACACATTCATACAACAGCAGTGATGTCAACAATGTCAACATTAACCAGGTGTTGAGCAGCATGTCAGCCAGAATCTATTGTACCTCTTTTCTGAATAAAGTTTTGTGCTCTGTTGTGATTCGGCTTTGTGTTTCCACAGGCTTGCGCCAGCTGAAGCCTTTCATGAGACTGAATTGATTCTCTGTGTTTGTGTGTGGGGGCTGTATCAATCAAAAAAGCGTGCTGGAATCAATGCAAGAACATTTTTGGGGGTAATAGAAAAATGACAAGGTGGTTGCAGAACAAGACTGAAATCCAATTTGCACAAACACACCAGCGGTAAGTGGCTGCCCATGGATCAAACATCTCATTTGCTACAGCCAGTCTAGTTCACATCCGTCCTCGCATGACCGTATCAAAGTAATAAATGAAAGCTGCGACGTGTTTAGCTCCGAGACAAGTTGCTTAACGCCGTGAGATGCAAAACTTGTCAGGAATCAAACATTAAAATGTCATAACACTGTTAATGTATTCCTGTACGTTGTGCCAAAAATGTACACTGTAAAGATGTCAGTGTGAGTCATCAGAAGTTATTTGATGAAATAGTTACTGCCTCCAATGTGCAGAAGTTCTAGCATGCAGCGTCTCTATTTACATGTCAGAAATGGAATAAAAATGTTTCATTAGCATGTAATCACCTGAAAAGAATGATTTTTTTTTGTTACTTTAGAATGAGTCTTTCATATCTACAGACACCACGGGTCCTCTTCCCGTCCAAAATGTTGAAACGATGTTTCTGCACCTGCCTCAAGATAGGGTCGTTCATGTTTTTCACACATTTCCTCAGCCACCCTTGTTTGTCTTTCACACTCGGAAGGAGAGGCTGAGGTGAGGGGCCTGCGATTACAAACTACACCAACTAGATTCCATTAAATTCCACAAACTGGTCCTTTAAAACCATGTGAATATATTTCATAAAATCTTGGAAACTCACATGATAATACCCTTAACATTTTGCACCCACAAAGGGGAACTGACAAATTGGAGAAACCTGATGAAAAAAATCTAATTCCTGCATTCATGACGACCTTGAAATTATAAATCAAAACTTCTTCAGAACGGCCCTTTTAACATTATTTAAAAGGGTAACGTTTCAAGCAAGGTCAGAACTTGCTAAATGGGTCATTAATTCATCTGCTCTTACAGATGAGAAATGAGAGACACTTTGATGTTACTGAGGGCCATGAGCTGTCTAGACTCTACCATCACCTTAATCCCATTCTTAACCTTGCACTTCATCTGACCATCTTCCAAGTCCTGTTTTAGATCTCTGTTAAAGAAACAAACTGTTTAACTTTGAGAACTTTGAGTTCCACTGGAGCGGCGTGCCCCTTGCAAAATATTCCACGCTCCATTTTTCAAAGTACCAAAGTACAGTCTATCATCATCTAAGCTGACCTGTAGTTCTCCATGTGATACGGAGGCTGCTGTGGCTGCTGCATCTGCTGCCTCCTCTTCTTTTTGCGCCCCGGGTACGTCCCTGGACCCTCATCGGCACTGCTGATTGGCTCGAAGTCCTCAGTGGCGGAGAAGTAGGCCTCGCTGTCGGCCACGGACATGCTGGAGTCTGCAGAGCGGTACTGATGGAAGGTGTTGGAGTCTGCTGAAGGCGTGAAGGGAAATGAGCCATAGCTCCTGCGCTGACGTGGTGAATCCAGGACGTTCTCGTCGCTGCGGGAAACCTCGCTGCTGAACTGGACGCCTCCAGCCAAAACTGGCGGAGGCTTGTCGTTGAAGACAGCAGCCGACAGGCTTTTGGTGCTGCCCAGTCGACCTGAGTGCACAGAGGACTGGCGCTTGAGAGGGGAGCACAGGGGTGAGCGTACTGAGGAGCGGTCCTGGGAGCTGTTGGGTGAGACGGGTGAGACCTCTGGGACCTCCCCTAGGGTGCTGCATAGACAGAGAGGAAAATATGTGATTACTTCCTACATGCCCTGACCTCTTATATTTATGTATGTGGGTTTTTCTAATGTTAAAATGCATCACATATGTTACAGTAAACATGGTATGTAGACAACAAACTGTCAGTCTGGCTGTTACTCACTCTGCTGGGCTTTTGCCATTCATGGGGAACATACGCTCCTCCGTGCTTGGCGAGGGAGTGTCCCTCTCTCCGGCCAGCAGGGGCAACGCGGCACTGGAGGAACTATTTTCTTCAGAGGAAGAGGCGGAGCTGTGGGAGCGCTGGGGCACCTGGAGACTGAGGTGTTGCTGACGTCTCTCAGGCAGCTCAGGGGGCAGGCACGGCGAGTGTGTGTCCGTCTTAAGTCCCACAACTCTCCCTGGGAAAAACACACAATAGGTTTAGTAACTGCTATCACTTCCCACTTTTCGGTATCAGAATGTTACATTCAGTATTTTACACTCACTGCATACATTCTGTTTTATAGGAAGCTGGTGACACATTAAAGTTTAAAGATCATTGATTAGGCAGACAAGATAATAAAAATCTCAATATATTACCATATAATACAGTAAATTCTCATGTAATGAATTCCTAGATAAACGAAGACCTGCATTCTTACTCCCAGTTGCCCTGTAATGAGAGAGTAGCTGCTGTTTCAGTAATAAATGAAACATTTGCAAATCCATACCGTCCACTTTGGGTGTTTCCTTGGTAATAATCCACTCCCCAGGCTGTAGCAAAGACTGGCCGTAAGACATGTCTGACTCCGTGCTGGAAGAAGAGAATGCAGACGAGGACGAGGGCGTCAGCTCTTCGAGCTTAAAGAAGTCCAGGCCCATGTTGGTACCTCCAAAGAATCTGCAGCCTCCGAGGCAGCCACAGCGGTTCCTGCTGCGCTTGTTGCGGATGCCAGCCTCTTCTGGCCACAGGAACCAGAGTCTGAAGAGAGGAGGTTAAAGGGAGAGATGATGACAGAGGATTTGGGGTAACGAGATCACTAAAAGAGTCAGACACTTCACGGCTCGAGCAACCTATAAAATATGTTTATCTTCCAATGGAGTCGGGAGGCTTTAACATACAGTAATGTCTGTTTCTGCCTAAACAAAAAGGATCTTACTGTTGAACAAAAACATATCTCTGCAGAGTCCTTTCCATAATGTTGTCAGACATTTGTAATAACTATCCGAGCCTGTCAGTGGCAAATACAAGCACTTTCAGTGAATGCACTTCGATGGTGCCCCCAAGGATTACACATTGCAGCCTGTTTGTGACAGCTGGCTGTAGAAGTCTCACTCAATACTGGACCAATTTCAGAAATGGTTGTCTCCATTAGTCACTAAGACAAAAAAAAAAAAACATTGGAAAATAAAAAAGGTTGAAAAATAACAATGTTTTCCTTTAAATTTTCCAAATCTTGGTTCTGCTTTGGCATACACTCCGTGAATCATGAATGTACAAACTTTACCATTTCTCATAACCCTCAGATATGAGCATTTAGCTAAACTAATAAGAAAGATCATGTCCAATTACAAGCCAGACAAGAACATCTGTACTGGTAATGGTTCCCTGCAGACCTTTAATGAGCTCTTGAATCATTATGTTAAATCTATCATCACAGTAGTCGGCCAATCCACCAGCTGATTATCACATATGATGAGCAGCATCTTCATATATGACAGCAAAAGAATCGTCTTGTTTTGCTTAAATACATTTACATTACGAGCTGAACATCTTACATCAACTGTATCAATGACTCATCATACACAGGGGTGATAGAGCAAGTGAGTCCATTTCCACTTTGAAAATAAGTTTCAGCATTGATATTTTTGTAAACATTAGAGGTTGCTCCTAGCTGTAAGCAAATTCACAGATGAAATAAATGTATACCACAGTGGTGAATGATAGAAACAAGAAATGCCAAAATGTCAAAATGGTGCTCTGGGATAGCTGAGGGACAAATGGAGGAATCTTTTCCTCCCACACGCTCAAAATGAAAAGAGTAAACAACAGAAGAGTAAACGAGAGTCGGAGTTTGCTACCTCTTGGTCTGAGCGTCGTGTAGCTCCAGAAAATGCCTCTGGACTTCACATTTGGCTGGGTGGTCAGCAGCCAGGGCGATGTCTGCTGTGATGAGGTTCAGGTTGACTGAACCTGCCTCCAGCCAGACAGAGCGTCGCAGCAAAGGGGGCTGACCGAGACCCAGCGGCTGACCCGGACCTTGCCCCTGTCCAGTTGGCTGTAGCCTGGTCGCCTCGGTGTGCTGCTGCTGTTCAATGTATTGCCGGATGTTTACGTCCTGCACCACGGCGCTGATGCCCTCTCCCACTGCCTGGTTGTGCAGGTTGCAGTTGGCTACGCGAATGATTGCCGTCTGGGGAGCGAGGAATTAAAGGGAAAATTGGTATTTTACACATAAATAAATATTTTTAGTTAAAATACCAACACAGAGACGGTTGTCGCTGTTTACCTTGATGTTAGCAGCACAGCCGTGCTCCACAATGAAGAGGTCAACTCCATCCATGGCCAGTCGGGTCATGGTGTACTTCAGCTCCTCTGATGTGCGGCAGTGACCTGGCAGGCAGCTCATCTGAAAGGCAGCCGTCATTCAGTCCCAATTAAACTTTCTGTGCTCGCAAGGAAACAAATCTTTAATTTAGTCTGGCTATGCTTTACATACTGCTACATAGCCTGCAGCCACAGCTGCTCAGTCGTCAGAAACTAATGAGAGTTCTCAGGCAATTTTTAAAAATATCCTTGTTAGTATTCACTTACAAACAAGACATTTTGCGATGCAGACTTGTTTCCTCTTAATGTTACTTCGCACATCATGGTGTTGGCTATGTGTGCTATGTACGGCTGCTGCGAGGAGATCAATAGTTTTGTGTTCGAAGCTGGATCAGCTGAGTCATGAATCATGCATCATTAGAGAAAAGGTTCACAGTGGTCTATTATATCATCCGGTGCCATTTGTACATGTACTTTCTTACTGGACAGTTCCGACCAGCGTTCAAGTCTCACACACAAGAAACAACAGCCGTAACGAGCTAATTAAATAGCTTCAAGCGTTAGGTTCAGACACACGCAGTTGCTAACTAGTTCAAAGCTGGACAGCTTTAGCAGAGAAGATGTGAGAAATGAGGCTCAGACCTTGGGTGGCATTATACTGCCTGTTTGTACCTTGGCATCGCAGATGCGACGGTCAGCGCCGTGCTGGCAGATGACAGAGGGTTTGGGCTGTTCTAGCTGGAACTCTCGGGACACGCCATGGAAAAGGAAGGTCTCACCCCACTCTATCAAACTGGCCACCTGATAATCACAAACAGACACACACAGGCAGACACGTTTGTGCTTTTAATATCAATAAAAGCATTTACCGCAACTGCACAGAATCAAAAATGTGCAGCATCCAGTCATTGCGAAGGTGGGCAAAGCAGAGGGAATACATGAAAGCTGGGTTATTTTTGGATGGAATTATGTTGAACAAACGAGCACACTTTAGAAAACATGACTTGAAAAGTAGTCACATGATCATAATCCAAAGCTGCAAACATTTATCCCTTCCACATTCCAAACCGCTTTTTTACTTAAGCCAAACAAACATACATACCTGTGGAACAGAGACCCTGCCTGTCAGCCCCCCAGCCTGCATGTCGATGAGCCAGGCGTACTCCAGCGTGTCGCTGCCCAGTGGGAGGCCCTGAGCGGAGAACATGGCATGGGCCCTCATTTGTAGGCCTGACAGACTCAGGTGACCATCCCTCAAAACCCCATCCGCTGTCGGACGCTGTGGACATCAAACACCAGTCAAATATTTCTGCTTTCGTACTTCACTGGGTAACAAACAGAAAGTGCACAACATGAGGGACATTTCAGCTTCAAATCAAGTGAAATTCATTTCATTGTATCCCTGCAAGTGCCATAAAAAGAGAGCTTCTTGTCTCACTTGAGGAGCGAGATGAGGGTTACACATTCTTTGTCAGGGATTAGGGAAAGATATTCAACTCACGGCTAAAGCTTAGAAATCCTGTGCGGTTGTACAATATGCAGGTGCTTATGTAAACATGGCTGGTGAAAAGCATGTTTTAAATGATGCAACGCTGACCCTCAGGCTTTATTTATAGTGTTTTGTAAAGACTGAATCACCTCGAAGAGAAGAAGAGTTGTTTGTGCATGAATTATTTAACCTCTTCACAACACATTTTCAGAATTACACTGTCTTGATTACCCTGTGTAATTAGAAAGATGAATGCTGAGCACGACATGTTTTATTGTTGTTACGTTTTCTTGTGTGCTGCTTGACATAAACATCTTTTTCTCAAGCGATTTTCCTATAAGATCTAAGAAGAGGCAACGACTGCACCAAAATATTCATAACATCAGGCGAGTGTCGCTGTGTTCCGAACCTGGTAGTTGTCACTGATGAAGATGTGAATGGGAGACAGGAGCAGCTGAAGCATCGTCTCCTTGTAACCCTTTTTCATCTCAAAACACAGACGCTCCAGGAAGCCGGACGGACCTTCGGGACCCTCGCTGCTGCAGTGCTGCAGGCAATGAGAAACAGTGAGTAAACATGTGGACTCATGCATCAAGCTGCTTTCATAAACATGCATCAACTCAATGGGGGTAAATAAAGTAGACTTAATGATACATACAACAAATATATATATATATATATATATATATATATATATATATATATATATATATATATTTGTCTTCTATGTCTGTACTGCATCATTTTTATTTGACACTACTGATGGAATACATTAAGAATCATCTTTAATGCACTTCTCTCTCTCTCTTGCTCTTTTCTTCTCAAACCAAATCATTAAATAGACTTGGCAGTCATCTGTTTTACCATTGGCAGTCGGCCATGGACTTTGTAGAGGTTGATGTACACGGTGATGTCCCAGGGGCGCAGGTCCAGCGGATGGATGTCTAAGGTTTCCTTCTGTTCGCTGTCTTCCATTCCAAGAGGAGACCAACCGAGGCCTGAGGAGGTGGAGGTGGACAACACAGGGCTGGATACTGCCTCCTCAAAGTCTGTGTACATGTCGTCCTCACCAAAGTAGTTTTCCTGTAGCGACAGAGGAGAGGAAGGTTAGAAAAATGAGCTGTTTAGCCTTCTAATTGATTCGTTACACAAATTAGTTCGCTGTGGTTTCATTATCATCCAAAAACTTTAGCATCCCCACTATTAAATTAAACTACAGAGTGAAAAATGGTACCACAGTGACTCGAGCGTTTCTGTACCTTAATGGAGATCAGTGCTCGGAGCAAAGGTCCGTAGAGGATGATTTGAGAGTCTGGGGACATTTCCATCTCCACGTGAAGTCTGTCGGGAGGCAGCTCTGAGGGGTCAGTGGGCATGCGGCTGTGGGCAGCTGAAGCAGATGCGGAGGTGTAGCGCGGTTGGGCATTGTGGGGTGCTGAGGAGTGTTCTGGAGGACGCAGAGCTGACAGCATCGATTCCTCCATCTCTGACACTTCGGACACAAATCATAGGCAAGTTAGACATCATGCACGGCAGGTAAGATGACGTTTTTTCCACAGTCGACAGTGGTGTGAGCAAACTGATACTAAAGAAGTACGCTTACACGACTGTTTGAGTTGCTCATCAGCCTTCTGCGGATAAATAGGGTGCCAGGTGTAGTCAATGATGAGCAAGAAGTTGGGCACACTCCAGCAATCCACCCAGCCGGCTCTGATGTAAGGAAGAAAAACATGCACACTCAGTACACAGTCAAAATGCTTAGTCTATCATCATTTGAAGTGGATTTTCCAGCTCATCATTTGCTTTATGAACCGAGGATCGAGGACATATAGTCGAGGCGAATACACGGCAAATGGGTCGCGCCTGATCTCTCTGCAGCACAGAGTGCAGCGGTCCAGACAGAATTCGATCGTAACCTCCCAGGGGGGTAAGTGGGTCTCACAGTGCTACATCAGTGTAGTCTGGCTCTGAGCTATACATAATAAATGATCTAGATGTGGTGGATGTTGAGATATTATGTACAGAGCGCACAATGCGTGTGCTACCCAACTAGCACAAGTTCTCCAGCAGCTTTATGAACGTTGATGAACCTGCAGCGTGGTGCTTATGTGGAAATATGTTCTGTAACAAAAGGAATGCAGACTAAGATGGACACAGAACAGTAGAAAAAGACTGGTATGGCACCACTGGTGCAAGCTCTAAGAAAAAGAGCCTATACCTCCTATCTTTATCTCAAGCGAGGGATACCTCAACATTTTAAAAAAATGAGTTAAAAACATAATTTTTATACAACTGAGGGTGCTAAATAGAACTGATACAGCACAATTCAATCTGTCAAAATCAGCCTATTACACTTCACCTAAAACCAACAGAAACGGCAACTATCAAGCCAACAAAGCATACAAAGAGACAGTGAGTGGTACATTCACATGAAATTACCACCTACTACCTCTGCAACATTTCTTTCCTACTAAGCATCGATATTGATGTGCGTCAGTGTTACATCGATGAATCATCCTGCTCTTTGCTAACACGCTCACTTTTTTGCCCACAACTATAGAGACATAATTCCCAGGTTTAACTCACTCTGCGTGGGTGATGTTCCTCCAGCGGGACTTGCCAGGCTTGGGAGGGGGAGCACCTTGGTTCTCCCCCTGCATGAACATGTCCGGGGGCAGTTTGACGTTCTGGTAGTCTTTGGCCAGTGTGAGGAGGGGATAGCGGCTCGGGTGGCACTCTGGCAGGGACAGTCGCATGTCTGTGTCCTCTGCCTGAGGAGGACAGAACACATATAGGATACATGAATGGCACCCATGTGTATTTATGGTTGGTGTCAAAGAATAGAAAATACATCTGGATTGCAAAAATCTACATCTAACAAATACTAAAAACACACTGCGTATGCAGCCATACGTCTGGAATCAAAAATGTTTTCCTGACAACAATTTATTTTCTGAACAAATCAAATTCACTTAAAGCATGACTCACCTTTAAGCTGAAGCGGGTATGGCAGGTGGTTGGAACAAACTCATTGAAAGGCAGTGTGAAGTCTATATTGAGCGTCTCACCGCATGCTGCCAGGTAAACTACAGAAGATCAATAATGCAATTGATTAGTCTGCCCTGCTCTGGGATTAAGTGAAGTATATATTGTACAAGATATAATGATTTTATAGTATCCTGTCATGGACATCAGCTTCCAGAGGCATTAAGTTATCTATTGCTTTCATGGCCGGATGTGAGTATTTTGTATTAGTGCTCTTGCACTTACTTCAGAAAAGATACTTAAAAAAAACAGAAAATGTCCAAGGGAAGCAGCTTGTTAGATCAACTTGCTGTGAATGTAATTAGTCGAGAATTCTGTGGTGCCTCTTAATCTCTTTCTCTTTTTTTACATTTACATCACGACAGAATCATCTGTACATGTGCCTTAACTGAGCCAGTGATTTGAGGTCTGATTCATGATTGCAAATCATAACAGAAATCTGTTCTAGACATGAAGATGAGATTAAAGATGCAGAAAATGAAACATCTGCCTGAAGAATTGAATTTTTGGTGATTTGATCTGACACCTCTATCTTACTCACTGTAAATCATCATTGACTGTATAAAGTAATTAACTGGCATCAAAAAATATCCATATGTATTTCATTTTTAGTGAAACCTTTAGTCATAATAAATATGCGTTACGTTATTTACATCCAGAAGATCATCTTTCTTACCATTCTCTTGCTGCTTGGTGGAACAGTCGATCCAGTTGTGCTGGTTTGCCGCCCAGATCATCTCAAACTGGTGGAAAAGGATCTTGAACTTCCAGGAATACGGCACAAAGGAGTAGATGTCCGGGGCGCTGTCACTCGCCCAGTCCTGGATCAAATCTAAAAAAAAGAAAGAACAAACAGTGAGTGAATGAAATGGAAAGATACAACAAAGCATTAAATGCTCTGACAAGGTGTGTGCTGAACGACTCACCAGTGAAGAAGTTTTTCTGAGCGTAGATGAAGTGGTACGTCGCCTTGTACACCTCAATCTCACACTGCCACGACTGAGGCATGTTCCACACCCGAGGGTAGCTGGCTATGACATGGAACTGAGGGAACAGAACACGATTTCACTAATGGCAGAGCACTTACTATGTATGTGCATTTCAAAATCTGATTTGCAACTCGTCCTTGCATCTGTAAGTCAGCAGAGAAGCGATTTTTCAAATTTCTGTCCAAAACGTCAACTGAAAAGCTTCTTGTGTAATTGCCAGCTACTTACCGCCAGCATCTCAGCCTCCAGAAGAGTCCTGTACTGCATGCTGCTGGTGGTGTCCACATGGAGCAGCTGGCCTTTGATGGTGGGAGAGTAGCCTGAGGGCAGAGGAGAGAGACAGAGTAGCAGAGCTATCAGTTCTCAGAACCCAGAGCTAGGGCGAAGTTCTTGTAAATAATGTCATTTACCAGCAAAACTTGAAAAGCTACTTATGTTAACTACATTTCAGGGGGCAGAGGAGAGCATTGACTGATGACTGACAAAATATTATCAGCTCAGTGTGATCAATTATTACACATATCTCACAAACTATCAGTGCTGAGATGGTTGATGTTCCCTGAGGTCAGCGGTTTTATTCTGGATATGGCTTTGAATTGAATTTCTGATTGTTTAACTTGATCTTTTATCTGTATTACTATATAACAGAGGATAAACTTCAGTATTGAATTTAAGCTCATATAATACATTTTATTCAAAAGCGCTTTTCTAGATACTCAAAGACACCGTACATAAAACATGCATAGGGTTTTCATGTAGTAAAGTTTAGTCACAGCTTGCAGAGATGTGTCCATCATTTTGCAGTTTTGCGGTTTCCTCAGTTCAGTGGTAGTACTTCAGCATGACCCCTTGATGATGTCTTGGACGTTCTTTTAGTTTTGTGCCAATGATGACATGAGCTTTCCTTCGTCTCTGCCAATACTGGATGTTTTTTACGTGGCGCACAAACAATTTAAGATGACCCGATATGTGCATAACATTTAGAGTACAGTATAAATGTAAAATATTAATACAATAATTAGTCAAAAGCATGTGCTCTATATATCTGAAGTAAGAAAAAGCAGCTCCTGAATCAGTTTGCCTGTGCAAGGAAATACAAATTTGTACAAAAAGTTGAGTCAGGTTTCTTTCCATTTTTTCCCCTTACATGAATCAGTGCTCTAAAAACAGATTGTACAGCCACCAGAAATGATCTGTGATTTTGGCCTATATAAATAAAATGTGACTGAACCCAGTCATTAAAGACATTCTGTCTTACTAATGAGCAGGACTTTACTTAGGTGTCTGAATTCAGCTCAACCCCTCTCTGATCCTAGAACTGATTTACACTGACTGTCCCTGCTATGAATTGTTTGTGCAAACTTAACTCTTTATGCAAATAGATCACTGAAGGCTCAACCTTATTGGAAAGATTGATTTTGTTTTGTTTTTTATTAATTTGATAGTGACAGGTGAAGAGGCCAACGGACAAGGGGGAGAGAGAGGACCATGGCACTGGTCGGAATCGAACCAGAGAGTCAACTACAGACTCACTCCAACATGCTGATTTTTAACAATAAATGATCATTTTTGCATCAAATTTCTCCAAAGACTTTCATTTATTTTGATTTATTGTTGCCACACTCTGTAGTGCCATAGTCCGTAGCCTGTAGAGACAAAATAATTCAAAGTTCTGGTAACAGGGCTAATATTCTGTTGTGGGGATTTCAATGACCATTCATCAGTTATAATAACTGAAAGCAACTTCATGTTGCAATATACACATGTAAACATAATTTCCACAATGCTGAATTCATGTTGGGCTCACTATGGCAACAAAGACACGTTCAAATAAAGCACAGACACTTAATTAAATCTAAATATAAAACCAGCGATAATTGATTGTTACGGCGCAGCACAAACAAGAGGTGAACACAGCACTGACATAACATCATCATTATTGTGAACCAGCAGTTCCGAAGCAAAATGATCATTCAATTGGAGCTGTGTCTGACTCCTGAGGGAAATATCTGGCTCTTCAGCTGCTAAATGCTCCACTGTGTTTACCAGCTAGTCTCTAACTGTGTCTATCTGCTGTGGTGCTGAATAGGTTGTGTACAGTGGATTTTTAGAGCCCTTTTTTTTTTTTCTGAAAACAGCTTCCTGGTGCAGTTGGAAACGATCCTATGAGAGCAGTGACAGTGAGTCAAAACAGTAAAGTTGTGGCCCAACAGATAAATGATGAGCTGAAACTCATTAGAACGCTCTGTAAAGCCGAGGGGAGCTGTGGCTTCAGGTGATAACTGTGAATGACCCCGTTTGCACTGAATAAAAATATTTGTTATAGCCGTTTAATGAAGAATCCTACACAATTTTCCTATATGATATATTTCACTGGAAAATACAGAAAGATCCAATTGTACTGTGACCAGCAGGCACCGTAATTCTCATCATTCATATATCATTCTGGCTTAGTTCAGCCATTAAGCCGTGCGACAGCTGATCATCGAATGATGAGAAATCTGTTGATGTGAGCTTCTATCTGTCCTGAAGCCAGTGGGACCTTTGCTGCAGCAGCTGATTGAAGTTCTGACATTTTAGTATACTGATATTTCAAACAGACACTCACCATTCTCTCCTACAGTCATGGGGATGTTGACTTCCAGGTAAGAGCCTGCACCTACATTCACATGGATTGCATTGGTTTCCTAGTAACAGAGATGAAGATAGAGCACGGGGGGAGAGAGAGTGAGAAAGAGAGAGCAAACCAAAAAGTCATACATGCTGTCAAATCATTAGAGAGATTGCCTTAAAAATACAAGAAAGTCGCCTAAATTGAACAAAAATATGTTGAAAAGATGTAACAAAATGGCAATCTTCAGTGACGAGCCTTTTCATGTTTTTATTCAACGTGCATTTATGTTGATATTTAGTATGCACTTCACATGCTTAGCTTTGTGAAAATTCCTGCACCGCTCGAGGAGGAAAATTTGAAAAAGCATAAAACATGAACCAATATCAGCAGCTAAAACATGGTGAGGCATAAAGACAAAGACAAGGGGAGCAGCAGGGAGAGGAATAAAGATCACAGAGGTTATAAAGAAAGAAAGGCGAGGGAGAGAGAGAGAGAGAGAGAGAGAGAGAGAGAGAGAGAGAGAGACACACAGACAGACAGACAGACAGAGACAGAGAGAGAGAGAGAGAGAGAGAGAGACAGAGAAAGAGAGAGAGAGACAGAAAGAGAGAGAGAGAGAGAGAGAGAGAGACAGAGAGAGAGAGAGAGAGAGAGAGAGAGAGAGAGAGGGAGAAAGACAGAGCACACAAGAGTGAGAGTCACCCTGTTTTTGGTAAAAAGCAGATCGATGGTGGCGTCAGCAATGATGTTCATGCGGAGCTCGAACGCCTGGATCTGCCTGGGTTTTCCTGGCTGGGCGACCTCTGTGACTTTCATGGCCTGGTAGTCAGCCGGCAGGAAGAACTTCCACAGACAGTCCCTGAGAAAAGTAAGAGTTTATGCAAATGAAAGATGAAATCTGAAAAGCCCGAAGCTTTGAAAGTTTGAGCTGTTTGAAGACTCACTTGACCAGAACAGCATTCATCCTACATCTATTACATTTACATCTGTATTGATATGCTGTGCGGTCATGCAAAAGACATAAGAACAGTGCTATGTTTTACAAATTAGTGTCATTCATCAATTTCAAATGCTAACCACATTTGTGCCACTTATTTGATGTCAATAAATTCCACCGTTTGTGTAATATGTGTAGTATGGACAGCATCGTGGCAGGACTTACAAGAGATTTTCGTGCTGAAATTCTTTAATGAAACTTTGATGAAGTTTGTGTGTTCGTGCCTCATCATTACTCACCTCTGACGATCTGCCCAAGGGCCGTAGTTGAAGTCAGTTCCTTTTCCACAAACAATGTCCAGACCCCAGCACGGAGGCAGATCCTGAAGCTTATCGCCCTCGCTGCACGTCTCTGCCTCCTCCCCGCTCTCCTGCTCCACAGGGACCAGACCTGCACACACACATGCATTTCAAGCTCTAGAAGACGCTGACAACAAATGCTGAACAAAAAGATAAAAATGGACAATATTGCAGGCAATATTGAAACTATTTTTTCAATATTATGTAATATGTATTAGGGGTTAATAATAATAATATGTAGAGGGGTTGTTTAGGAGGAAAATAGAGAATGTCCCAATTATAAACATTTGTACATCATCTGTTTGTGTGTGTGTGTGCTTACCAGGTTCATCCTGGTAATAGTAGATGTCAACATCATTGGACTGCATGACCACAAAGCCTTCACCCATCAGTCTGGGAGGTCTGGATGAGAAATCCACAAAGTTTAGAGTCAAAGTACAGATTTTATGTAGAGGTTATGAACTCTGCAGCCCGGACATGTCACAGCAGGTTGGCAGATACCTAAAAGGCTCCAAAGCATGAATTAAACATCCAGTCGATACTGACGCTCGATTCTTGCACGAAGACACTCAGTTTTATAAATGCAGTGGCTTTCATCTCACTGGAAGTAAAAAAAAAAGCTTTAAGACCAGTCAAGGTCTGCTGGAGGTTGAAATCAGTGATGGCAACAACAGCCCCTGTGGACGCCAAGTTTTTTTTTATTGAGAGTGACTCTCTAATCGCGGAGGGCTAACGGAATTTACTCGCTGTGTCGTTTCATTTGGCCGAAGTGCAGATAATGGTTTATGGTATCCTCGCTTATGATGCGGTACATTTAAAGCTGCCAGGTAAAAACAATTAGAGGAGAAAAAAGGAGGCCTGATTCAAATGTTCTGCCAAGTTTTTGTTACTAAATCATTCACATGCTAAATCCAACAGCCTATTCCTGCACTCAACTGAAAAGCAGGGTCATCGGTTAAATGGCAAGTGCCTGAATGTACAAAAAAGAAGATGTTACTTGAATTTACGCATCACAAATGTGGCACAAAAAGCTACACTTCTGTGTTAATTTTCTGTTTTTGGCGTCTCCTGCCTTCAGATTCACATTATCACACATTACATATCGCAGTGCAGATTGCAGCACACAGCATTATCAATTTTAAACTGTGTAATGAATTTTGTGGTTATTATTTTTCAGGCGAGAGATTTATCTCCAAAATGTTTCGGGCAAAACAGTTTTAGTCGTGACAGCAATTTGACAAGAAAAATGATGTTTACAAGTTTCACAAAGTGCTTTGAATAAATAAATACCAAGAAGTCTGCAGAAGAATTTTACACTTGAATTTAAACTTCTTTTAAAAAAAAAGGGGTGATTTTACTGCAACTTAAATTCAAATTAAATTAAAAATAAGTCAATTTTTTTGACTTACTCATCATTCTGCATGCCGAGGTAGCGTGGACTGGGAACCAGCATGACGCGCACATTCTCCAGCGAGCCTTTGACGATGTGCATGTACTGGTCCAGGTGGCTGGATGGAGGCTTGGTGGCGTACGTCAGGAAGGCATCCTCAAAGTTCACGCACAGCGTTTGGGGGAGGCAGTGGTTACCAAAAGCCAGACGGCCCTACAGGAGAGCAAGCAAACATGTAATAAAGGAAGGCCCAAACACTTCAGAGACGTTCTGTTCTGCTGAAGTCATTTCTAGAACTTGAGTTGTGCTTCCTTTCTTAAGACCATTGACCAAATCCCATAAATATTTTGTTGAATTTCTGAGGTACTTACAGTGCTGATGTTGACTTTGATGACAGGAATGAGGGAGCGCCAAGACGACGTGGGGTCCTGACTCTCTGCTTTGATGTTCACACTATACAAAGACCAAAAGACATTCAGTCAATTTAATATATTTCCAGTCAGTACATTTAATCTGGTTGTCAGTACGGAATGACAATAGCTCTCCTCTGTGCCGACACTTCCAATGCATGTGGTGATAAGGGAGCGCGCCCATGTGCAGCTTTTTCAGATTGCTTGTCATCTAATCTTTATTCATCAATCATCTGTGATGGGAAATTGCTGATTCCTTTTTTTTTTTTTTTTGCAGTTTTGTTCACCGCTCAAACTTGTGGATCAGGCGATTTACCAAATGTCATTTTTATATCATCAAAAGGTGAGACAGCTACAGAAGCAAGATACTGTCGGTACTCAGCAATGAGGAGTTTCTATTAAAATTGAATTTTTAAGTAACTTCAGCTCAGCAAACTTCGAATGATAGAGAAGTTTGATTTTCCCAGAGGCATCGGTCATACCTACCTATCTAGGGTCTTGTTTCTGTCCTCTCGTCCCCTCTCCTCATCTTTCTTGGGTGTTAAGAGTGTGGGCTCTAGCCCGAAGGTCTCCTGCAGTCGGGCATAGAGGTCGGTCCGGTTGTAGACGTGAAATTCAAAGCCATTGACCGTCACGTAAAGCCTGGTCTCTGCCTTGGGGTCTGACGGAAAGACACAGAGAAGAAACACAACTCCTGTTGATGTTTCCCTACCATGACTGGTTCACTTAGAAAGCTTTTGCACCTTGAAAACAGACTGAAGAACTTTATACTGTTCTACAAAGTTGAAATATATTAAAAATACTAACAAATAAGCATTTGCCAAGACTATAAATCCAAGCAAAGCTTATTTAAGCTGCATTTATCTTCCGCATTAGCATAATTACAAGCTGCTAAACTATGTAAACACATATCCACTCTTCTCACCATGCTGTTTCTGTTTTGGGTTATACATTTTCCACCAACGAAATATGAGGAAGCCATCCTGTATCCTGTAACACAGAAAAGAAACATAACCGATAAGCAGGCCGTGCGATCATAGAGGAAGAGGAGGAGAGATGCAGCACGGGTCAGGTTACCTGATCGACATGTCTTGGTTGATGTAGTAGACGTCTCTGAACATGACTTTCCCCGACAGAACAGAGAAGGAGAAGGAGCCTGTGCCGGGGTCAGATACAGTTTATGTTATACAGACATAAAAGTATAATATTTACATATGAAGCTATATAAACCAGTTAGGGATTTGATCACAATGATGTGAATCCTAGCCAACAAAGCAGCTAATTAAAATGGATAAACAAAGGATGTCATTAGTCGGTTGTGCAAGCTGTGGTGAAAATAAACAGTCTGGATGTTGCTAGGATATTTAATCTCTCTGTCTCCCTCTTATCCTTTAGAAAAAAATATAATCTTAATTAGGATCTAATTGTACAAGAAGTAGGTCAGAGTCTGTCACTGAGAGAGAGAAATGAGCAAGAAAACTGAACATGATCTTCCACCATTAATCCTTTTTGGCTCACATCATCTTCTTGTGTTTCACTTATTTCACGCAGAGAGCGTCAACGCCTGTGCGGTTCAAGCCGAGTGGCGTCAACCCAGCTGACACTTCCTCATGTCTGTGTCATTTTTTGACTTTTCCTCTGACTGGCGGAAAAAAACAGGATGTGTACGCTTGTTTTGTTAGTGGTTGGTTTGTTATAAAGGTTCTGCTCTGGTGCTGTGCTCTGTTTATACAATTTATTTTAATGACGTTTGTACCGTAATAAAGCTTTTTGTGAATGCTACCCCAAGACACAAAAACAACCTCTTTCAGAACCCTGAATCACTTCAAGAAAGACAAAAAAAAATCAATACAATTTTAAAAATAGATAAGCAGGCGCACGGGTGACTGCTCGTTTTGTAGCGACACATGTTGCCAAAGAGTTGTTAACTAAGCCATGCCTTCCTCATCAAATCTTAATGTTGCCTTGGCAATCATTCTTGCACTTCCTATTTGCTCAAAGTCAGCGTGTTGCAGGTTTCTTTCAAACACACTCTGGTGTGAATTTGTCAATTCGCTGATAAAATATTCGACACAAACACGTCTCTTCGCAAAGTAGGCATCACCCTGTTTTTTTTTCTTTTTTGGTTAGAGCGTATGGTATTTAGGGCTGCGTCACAGAGCAGATGCACCTGCCAAAATCTGCTCTTTAGTCAAGAAACTGATGCGTTTCTGGTAGAAACAAATCACTTGCTAAAAAGTAATGACACATTTACGCGCGGATTTATGGCCTCAAGGTGCTGTAGAAAATTAAGTTCCGTGTCATTTATGGAGAGAAATTCAATCTGGTGTTGGTTGCAGTTTGCTGTTGAGACTCAATGGAGATAATCACTGAGAGAAGCCAGCTCATCATGAAATATTCAGCAGACTGGGTTAACGCCTTGAACTCGCAAGCTTCGGCAGCGCTCCTTCTCGCTATTCATCACAGTGTGACAGAGCTCCTGATGCACACACCAATATGAATGTAGCCATCCTTGTAGAGTCTGTTGATGATGAGGGTGAGGATGAGGCCAATGTTGCGGGAGTTGTAATAAGTTAAATAGATGATCCATCCACAGGACAGAATGGTGGCTGAAAGGGAAAAACACAACATGATCAACAACATTTGTGGTTTCTGAGGCTGGAGGAGTTGTTTACGTCGGCGATTTTTCATTTTGTGAATCTAACAGTGAGCGTGCATTCAGTGTGTGTTTGTGTGTGTGTCTGCATGTCTCGACCAGCGACCAGTCACACCATCGGACACAAACCAAGGGGAACTTCTTCATGTCGTTATTTTGCAGCGTTAACAGACACAGATTTAGAAGCTGGGTACACGAAATAATCAAATCCAGCTAACCGTCGCCCCGATGCTATTTTTTCTGACATGACACAGAGGAATATACCAAGACAGATGGAATTAATATAGTAACTCTTACTTATTCTTTCTCATGTGGGCTGATGGCTGAGTTAAGCACTAAACTTTTGTTTCTTTTTCCCCGAAGAGTGTTTGGGGAGAGAATGTTTTTTCAGCTTCATTCTGTGAGACACGCAATATTGCTGGCCTACAGAGAGCTGCACCTGGACTGAGCAAGAACTGGAAACCATCATTTGTCATACTTAAATTTAATGAAATCTTAATACAGTCTAAATTAAAAGCAAACACTAATTAAAATCTTTCATGAAATAAGATCTTTAACACTTTAGGGAATATTAGGGAGTTTTATCATACTTTATACCGTGCAGCTCAATGCAGCAGACCTCAGTTTACTTAAGAAAACTGCATGAATCAAAAGAACTTATTATGAACTGATATTGAAACAATTTGTCATGCTTACTATATTATCGAACGGGCCAAATGAGCACACTACTTTGGCCCTGACATTGAATTTTTCCTCATCATATTTTTAATGAGAATGAAAGAAGGTAATTAACATTTGTGTAGAGAACTTCATCAAAATCTGGACTGAATTAATATTATCACTCCTCCAAATAGTCAACATTTGTACCTGTAAAGATAACACGTTACAAATCTCTGTCTAATACATTACATGCAAATTAAGTAGTAAAAATGTCATACAGTAGCATATCTTCTACAACACTGCTATGGATCTAAAACGCAACCTGATCCACTGCTGACAGGTCAGCACTTTATATGCGACCGATTACTCGAAGTCAAGAAAATATTGCTTGATCTCCATATTTATCCACACGGCGATAGATACAGACTTACCAACGAGGAGCCAGATAAAGTTCGAGTTGTGCTTGGTAAGAAAGTTATCCAGATCCACTAAGCTGGGGAAAGTGCTTTCATTGTTTTTGGCAACATCCATGGCTACAGGCTCTCAGTCTGATGTCTAAAACTGAAAATAACAGACAAGTATCAGATCCATGGCAGAGGAACACAGGCAAGACAGAAAACAAAAAAACAAACCATGTGGACAGCAAAGAAAAACAAAAGATGAAGTTTTACAAAAAAATGCAATGCAATGCAATATTTTTATACATTTTTGATCGACCAATGGGTGCAGCACAAGTTTTCCAAGAAGGAACAGTTACTTAAGACTAAATTATAAACACAAGTAAACAATTATCTGAATTGTAAATAGACACAATAGATAAACAGTACTCAAAACAGCTGCTCCAACTTCACCACATGTTGATATTAAATAAAAAATAAAATGGGCAGCTTCATCTCCTGAACTATTTTAGATTTTATTTTTCATTTAGGAAAGAGAACAAAGATGTCTTCATGGTCAGCGGTGTGCTCGGTCTGTTCAATGTGTTACTATTTTTAATAAAATGAAGTTTGCTAAAGGTAATTCTGCATGAGAGGAATCATAAATACTAGTTAGATGAAGAGCTGTAGGCAAAAGGTGCATTCATTATTTCAAAACATTTTGCATATGGTGCCATCATGTTTAGAGATAAAGGTACATTATCTTAGTAACTAGATAACTGTATCATACAGTGTTTTTAAATCGTTGTTGAAGACTCTAAATCGTTTGTATAGTACTCTTCACAAGAGCTGAGCAGAGGGGGAAAATGTTTGCTATGCGTGGCAACACGTGACCATAATCGTGCAGTTATATGTGCACTGCACCAACTCTGCATGTCATGAGGACATAGGCTGCGTTTGGTGACGAGGACTTTGCCTCTGCAGGATTATTTTATTTTGTTTGTGTGCAGCAGCAGGGGGCTGATGGAACGTTGTTGCATGTGTATGTGTGTGTGTGTAAGTGTATGCTGTGATCTCAGTCAGCCCGTGCTTAGGAGCACAAAGCTTGAATACTGTTACATACACAAACAGACTCACACACACAAACACAAATCCTCATCTAATCCACTTTAAATGACGCTGGCTGTAAAAGCACTGAGATGTAACAAAACCCAGCAGTGCTCCTTACAAAAAACACTTTGTACTTGTGCCTTTTTTGACGGATATTACATTTTAAGAATCAGAATGTGATTATGTGTTCAATTTGACATTCTGCAATTAAACAAAACATCTGGCTCACACGGGGGACTTGACACGAGCTACCTGCCAGACGCTAATCCAATTTGTTGTGGCTGTTGTGTTTGTTTACTGTGTCAAATAAGACAGCTGGCAAACACAAATCATAACTTATGTGGTCAGCTTTACTTAAAAGAAAATAGCGTTTTGGAAACACACGCACAATAACTTCACCTAAATGTTAATTGCTGTGTGTGTGTGTGTGTGTGTGTGTGTGTGTGTGTGTGTGTGGGTGTGTGTCTCTTATGCACTGTCTAAGTGTGTCCATTTGAATGAATCACAACACAGATATTCCTGTAAGGCAGGTTCAGGTTTGAGTAATACAGGAGGTATTACGCTGCCATCTCAGAAAAATCAGAGCTGTCAGTGACTCTTCACAGTAACATTTTCAGTTTTGGTTTGGACGTGGTGACAGGTGATTAACTCCTAACTATCGACTTTTAATTAGCTACCACAGCCACATCCATATTTTTCATGTTATCGACCGTCCTGACAGACACCGATCATCAGACAGTTAGGACAGTTTTGGGACTGTTTATGCTATTGTTGCAGACATAACAGGGGGCCGGGAAACACACACGCATACTGGACACAGGTACAAAATCTAAGTACGAAGAACAGTAGTAGAATAATAAAAGTTCAAAACAACATGTTAGAACTCAATGAAAGAACAAAGTAGCAAGTACTAGCCTGTCACAAAGATTTAACCCTGCTCACGGCGCCAGAGTTTACTGAAAATATGCCCATTAACTTCAGTCTGATCTTGCCTATCAGCAAAATAAACAACTCGTTGAATATGACCGGAATGTTTTCACAAAGGGCACTTTAGAGACTTGTAACACACCCAACAGTCCATCCAAACAGCTTTCGTCGCTTCGGTTTGGGTGTTGTATGTTGGTCAACGTTAAACAAGACGACGAGGGTGTTAAGAGAAAGGAGAAGAGTGTCTTATCGAGGCTGTCTTCGGCTTTGTTTACATAGTGAACATGTAGAGCTAACATCGTCATGGATTACTATCTTCACATAATGCAGTCTCTTTACCTATAATTCATCCTGGCCATGCGTACATCCATTGATAAATTGACCATCCACTTGCAGTCCTGTACCTGACACAAACCATACAACACCTAGCCAGCTAATCCCAGGTCTTTAATTTCCTGAGCATTATCCTCAGCACTACAAACAATCACGTACTGTTATCTGACGTGTTTCATGTTTATGCCGTGTGTAACGTTACTGCAA
This sequence comes from Protonibea diacanthus, assembly GCA_028641955.1. NCBI lineage: Eukaryota > Metazoa > Chordata > Actinopteri > Sciaenidae > Protonibea > Protonibea diacanthus. The sequence goes on from CM053987.1 coordinate 15,785,673, forward strand.
GAGGCTGCTGACCCGGTCCGGTCCGGCCAGTTAGTTTTTTATCGCTAATGACGTGTTAGCCTGTGGATAATGCAGTTATTAAGCTAACTGCTACATATCATAACGTTAGCACTGGGGCTAGCTAGCAAGCTAATGACAGCAGGCCGCACCCTGTAACTTCTCCACTCTCAAACTGTGACAAACAAGTCACTCGCTTATCGTAAAATACCTTAAAGTCCTCGACGAAGCATGTGGTTTCATCTTTGCTCCAGTTATTCAGGAGTTGCTGTCCGTTTGTCGTGTCAGACATTGGCACAGCTAGCATCCTCTGTTGAATATTTACCTGGCAAACGGCCAGTTCACATCTCTTCCTGTTCTGTCGAGAGCGCTCACCGAAACCGACCAATGGAAAAACGGGAAAGTCAAAGACTGACCAATCAGAGGGAAGCGTGAGCGAGACCACACGCATAACTGACAGTTCTTTCAACCAATCAGCGTGAATGTTTTTATAGTAGTGGTTTGGTGAACCCGCAGCGGGGTCATTAGGACTCAGGTGTTACATTAAATATTCTCTGTCATTTGTCTACGTGTTTATTTGTTTATTTATTTGTTTATTAAAGTTACTTGGGGTATGAAAACGAAAAATAACAACATTGTATAAAAACTGGAAACAAAATACAATTACAAGGATTAATATACACACATTATATGCATATATGCAATAAAAAACACAAATAACAGACAAAACAGTAAAGTAAAAACTCCTACTTTACAAACTTTAACTTTAAAAAAAAACAAAAATTGCATGTACAGTAAATCGCTGTACACCAAACTGTTTACAATCACTGTTTACACTGTATACATCTTTTATTTTTGATAGACCTCACTGTTTATACTGCTGCTATATTTGCCATATTTATACTGCTTATATCCTTAAGATTTGCCATATTTAGGTAGATATCTTTTTACCTTGTATATATTTTTTTATATTTTATATTTTATATTTCATGTGTATTGCCGTTTGCACCAGGATTTGAGGGAAACGTCATTTAAATTCTCTGTATGTCTTGTTCATATGGCAACACTGACAAATAAAGTTGACTTTGACTTTTAAATAATAATAATAATAATAATAATAATAATAATAATAATAATAATAAAAACTGCAAATTCAGTTCCTGAAGCAGTGAAATGCAATGCTGGAGGGAGTACTCCATGCTTACATGTTATTAGCATATTAGTAGTTGGCAGGCAATAATTTAGACAAAAATTCATCCACTAACATTGGATCCCCAAATATAGCCTGTTCAAGAGAAGTTTACTTGTGTTCCTTCATGCTATCATATAGAAACAGAAAGTGCAATGTGTGCAAAAATTTGTTATATTTAGAAACACATTTCCATTAGGCTAAAAATGTTTCTTGGGAATGTGAAAGTTTATTGTATATTTATTTATTGTTTATTGTGTATTGTTTATTGTATAACTGTTAAGAATTATAACAGTCACTCTTTATTTTTCCTGCCATTTGATTATTTGTGTACGTTAATTTTGTAAATCTTTAAACATTCCTTTAAAATGTTCTTTAGTTAAATATCTGGAACAAAATGCATTTCAGAAGATGACTGAAGGGAAGTTGTTAGTTTAGTAGCTCATATGTAAACTTTAGATATTTTAAATTTTCTATATTGGTTCAGATTTGTACAGTCTGTTGAATGGAGTCTGAGGGTCTACAGCAATAGTGGCTCTGTAAGGCTGTTGTGAGCTAAATGCTAATGCTAGCGTGGCAACACGCTCACACCGACAGTGCTAACATGCTGATGTTTGGTTGGCATAATTCACTGACAGTATAAAGAATGGATTGTGTATGTGTTACAGGTTTCTGAAGAGCTGTTTTGAAGCTCAAAATCACTGGCTCTGGCCGCCGCCATGTTGGCAGCCCTGTTTCTTCAGCACTTCCACATAGGCTTCACATCACAGCCACTGAGGTTGCCCCTTGGTATAGTTCCTACATTAATTATGTTAGTTTAGTGCGTTAGCATGCTAACATTTGCAGTTACAAACAACAGATTTGCCATAAGTAGGCTTGCCACCTTCCATATGGAAAAATAAGGGACAGCTTGCCAACGGCCTGTCCGTTGCCTGTGGGATACAGATCAAGTGTGGGGTTCTGGGGGTCTTCCCCCATGAGATTCAGGGTGTCCTCTGATATTCGCAACATGGCTGTAAGGGAAATAAAGAGTCAGTAAGAGTAAACACAGTTGCATCAGTTAAGGACTAAAACATCAGATCATAGACATAGACACAATGTTCAGATTGTCAAAATAAACTATTTATTTGGAGGAAGCAAGAAATTTGGCAATGACAAAAGACCTGACAGACCACAGAGATGACAATGCTGGATGACTGAACGATACATTTATTTGACGAAACATAATATAAATAAAATAATATCTTACCAGAGCATCTCTCCTGGATTTAAGCACAGAAATAAAGCCTGTACCAGACTGAGAGAATGTAGCTTCAGGTCAGACAGTCCACTGACAGGATTAGTCCACTCGTCATCCATCTGCCATTCACACCTGTATTTGGACAGCCTCACTCTGCTTACAGCCTGGAGGTATTTGCAGTTGTTTTTTTTAAAGACCATGCATCTGAGTCTCCGTGACCAGGGCAACAATGACTTTGAGCGACAGACAACTTGCCTGTCTTCGTAGGTGTCACTTTCTTTCACAAATTCTGATTCTTCTGCACTATATCTCATGAAACTCTTTGGTTTTATCTTGTGTCACTTCAAGAATGTGAAAACATGTTTTAGAGTAGGAGTTGCACAGAAATACAGGACAAATCGCATCCTATATGGATTCAGTAATGGAGAGTGTATTTGGGATGATCTTAATTTTGCCGGACAGATAGAAACCATAGTGGACAATGAACATTTTGAACTGATTATAGGAATTCCATCACTGGAATCATTAGGGTCTATCCTCTAGGAACCATGAGTGTTCTACATTTTGTGCCAATCCATCTAGTAGAAGATGAAATATTTCATGACCCCACACAACCACAACTACGTCTGTGCAAAATTTCATGGCATCCAACAGTTGTTGGACTAAAGGGACAGATCAACTAGCCAACATTGATCTCCATGCTGCTGATCAAACAAAATGCTCAAATGCTTTGCCAACACTGGAGTTCATTTTTTTTATTTAGGCCACTACAAACTCCTAAAATGCTAAGCTTAATGCAAGTTAGCTGTTTTTTTTATGTTAAAAACATCTTATCTTCTGTCCTGAGAGCCAAAAGGAAAGACACTAGGGGCCATCTGACTTCTTGTTCTATTCAAAAACATTCTAATGTCAACACATCAGAAACATTTTAGGGTACAATATCAACTTTTTTGTTATCTCTAAGAATTGTCAGAACTTCAGGGTACTCTTTAATGTAAGAGGCTGCTGCCATGCCCTGATTTTAGTCAAATCACTAAAAAGATGCCAAACATCAAGCTCAAGGCTTTTCCCTGCCAATCACACCTTCCCCTTAAGACCAACCTATTTTGGCTGTGACTTTAAAAGAAACCATATCTCACCTGAGTTCTCTTTCCTGCCTCGTGAGTGTTATTTCAGTTAAATTCCTGAAGGAGGTCCTTGGTACAGTTGCTACAGATATTCTATTAGTAATTAACAGCTTCACTTTTGGTTCATTTCCCTCTCGTTTTAAATATGCAACAGTTCAAGGCCCTCTAGAGGACAACTAATTATAATTTTTTTGCTTGAGGCAATTATAGACAGCGAGCCGCCTTTTTTATCCAGTGATTTAGAGAAAGCGGCTTCCACACTGATGATATCACTTGTGGATAACCACCTCTCAGAGCAACTGCACTAAGGTTATGAAGGACTTTACAGTTCACAAACCGCCTCAGTTACAATGACTAATTATTTCTGGCTCTCTGTTAGATCTACTATTTTCCTATATTCTTTGACTGTTTGACATCCAAAGGCCAATTATTGAATGTTATTCAGCTGCATCTTGACAAGGTGGTTTGTCACAGATATTTCTCTCCCGAGCCAGATGGTGTTAATCTGATTGATTGATCTGATAAACGGTGTTCTTAGGATTAATTTAGGCCTAATGCTGCAGATTTCAACACATACCTCCACTTGGTCTTCACTTCCACCATGACACACACTTAGAGACACACACTTCCAGTGCCACACTGCCAGATCGTTATACCTTGACTTATAGAGCACTGAATGTCTAAAAACTTTAAAGAATACATAAAGCACATTTGGCATACTCAGTTCCGTTAACCTTATCAGATGGTACATGGTCAGCCAAAATTAAGTTTGCCAATGATGAGTCAGAATGATGTTTGAGTTGGATCTCTATTTCCATCAGCAGTGCTTTAAATGTAAAATGTAGGCGGTGAGTCTGAGGGCATACATAAATCCATAAATTAAGTTATAAAGGGCCAGTATTCCTAATGCTAAGCTAAACAACGATATAACTCTGCTCATTACTTTGGTCGTATTTCACCCAGCTTTATTGTGCCTGATGCATTCGTGGAAAGGCTCATAGTCCCTGAATACAGAGCTTTTTAAACTCATGGAGTCTGAGCTTAGCCCGAAGGTGATTGAATCTTTCTTATCAGGGCTCCTTCAGCACCAGAGCTGTTTGAGGAGCTAAGGCTGGCCAACTTTTACATCATTAGTTTTTCACGACTCTAATCTTATTTTATTCTTTTACATTTAGCCATGATAGAGAGGCGGCTCAAAGGATATCACTCTGTTGTCTGCTGTTCCATTCTAAAATATCTTCAACTAATGGATGGATTGCTATGGCAGTTTGACATTCAGACATTCATGGTGCCCAGAAGATGAACCCTAATGATGTTACAGTAGCAATCCCCTGACTTTTCCTCTTGTGGCATCACAAGGTCAACATTTGTGGTTTTGGATGAAATGTCTTGACAGTTGTTCGATGTCACCCAGGATGAACTGTCTCCTTCTTCTCTTCTAGCGCCACCATCAGGTCAAAATATTTTTAGATTGCTGGTGTGGAAAACAGGACATTCCCATTAGCCTCACCTTTACTTTCTGTTCAGTGCAAAATAGCAGATTTTGGTATGCTAGCACAATAAACTAAAGCACATAAATATTTGTGTAACAGTGTAATAGATGGTATATATATATTGTATTTAATTTTCATTGCTTCATCTGCATGGGTAGACAAAAGTTCACAGTTAAAAAAGAGAACCGATCATTTGATGCATTTCTGATAACTGTAAAACGATATGTAATATAGTTGTAGGGAAAATGGAGAACGGCAGATGATTATCTGTTCAACATATAACATTGTCAAAACAATTTGCATTTTTGGAAGCAATACTCAACGCACATAAACTAGATTGCTTGAATTTAAGGTCACAGCAGATGTTTACAGTAAAGATGGATAATCCTAATGGCAAATAGCTGGGTTGTTGTTGTTGTCTTTTTCCCCAAATGAAACCACCAAGTTCACCATTACTCACAACCAGACTAACAGTCTGCATCACTCACATTCAGCACACAGGTTTAGTAATTTAATTTTTTTAAAGTGAAATGTCAAAATGTTCAGAGGCCAGCTGAGCTGGTTGTGTAACATAGGCAATGAAGAAACTAATAACTCATGTTTTAATAAATATAAGTTTTAATTAAATTGCAAATGTACTGGTGGACGCCAGTTTTAATACCATAAATTAATACAGACCCACTATTAACAGAAGGCAAAGAATACATGAATAATTCATGCCGCTGATAATAATTTAAAACTTAAACATTCAACTCACAACGTACTTACAGCTGATCAAGGCAATATCAAAACTTTAATTCTAATGGCTCATAACAGCAGTAACAATCAGTGGATCAAGACAACAGGAAGGCAAAATGTTTTGTTTTTCATTTCAGCGAAGCAGAAACAAATAATCAGGCTAATAGTAGTCTTGCCTTGAAGAGTACACGTGCATGCATTAGCAATAAAATAATACAACAAAATGCCTGTTTCCAAAGTGCAGGTGAAGAGGGAAGTCAAAAGCTCATGAGTACATCTCGTTCATGCATGCTCGTGTAAAATGGCTTCCCAAACACAAATGAGTGCAGTCCTGCCCTCAGCTTCTCAGCGAAGGCCATTACTATGTTGAGGTCTCCTTCTACTGTCAGATCCAGGTCGTTCTTTAAATTGCGCAAGGATCGAAACGGCTTCTTCCCTTTTTGCCTGTAAAGGGAGGAGGACAGACATTGCAGCGTAACTGTTAACAACCTACAATAGTCAGGGTCTGAGGATTTGCATTAGCATCTAGTTGAGTTGCAGCTGTGCGCGGGAATGCCATGCCACGATGAATTATGTATGCTGCTACTGGATGGCAACTGAGCATAAACAATCTTGTCAAGGCACCTGTAAAATAGTATGCCCTTAGACCTCAGGCTGTTAGCAAAGCCATAAACAAGACTGCTTTTATGCCTTTGCACGAGCACCTAAATAATGGTTTCGCTTGTGTAGTTAGTGTTGTCTCTGGAGTGAGATATATTCAGGCATTTACTATGTATGGGAACAATTCGCTGGGATGTCAAGTATTTTAGACATTGCAGGTAAAATTATGTTTTGTAAAATCATCCTGTTATATTTAGTCAAAAATCTATTAAATTAATTAATAGTAATAATACATGAAATTTGAAGAATTTAAAACAATGGTATACTTTTTGTGATATACAGATGAACACACTAGAGTGACCCCCAATGATAATGTTGCCCTTTATTATCTTTGATTGTACTGTTGTACTATCTATTTTTTCTCTGTTTGTTTCACTCTTGCCCGGAAGTGATGCTGATGAGATCTGTGAGAGTGAATCAAAGCAAAGTTGCAGGCCGTAAAACCAAAACAACCAACTGAAAGTCGCTAAAATGTTGCGGGGAATTTCGGAGTGATCATTTTCATTCATCAGCAACACCTGTCGCATTACACATGATCAATCTATTTAATATAAAACTGTTAATTGGTGCAGCGTTAAAGGGTTTTATATGAGGACACAAAATGAACAAGCAGTTTCGAAAAACAAAGACAAAAAAATCTGGTGGAGCTGCTTCTCTTCTAGCAGTATAATATTTGGGGTATAAGCGCTTTGTGTGCACGCAGGCTTATTTGCATTTACTGATGCAACAGTGTAAGAACTTTTAGCAAGCCTGGTGCCACATGTGATGCTGTGTCGTCTGGTTTGTACTGTGCAGTTCACTTTGAGTCTAAATAATGTCAAAATAAGTCACTGCTTACCAAGACATTGATAATGGTTTATATTTAAATATTTTAGGAATATAATGTTTATCTGCAGTTAAAAGTCAAATAAGAGGTTTTAAATATTCCGGGGCTCTTTAAAAGGCTTCTGCGAGAAGCATTTGCATAAGTCTTCAAATCTCTTTTGTGAAGGAGACAAAAGACAGATCATGTAGAAGTAGAAGAACAGGGAGTGACTTCTGTCCTGCACGGAGTAGGAAGGTCAGTCTACTGTTGCTGAGCACAGAAGGAGATGAGTCAAGTCCAGATGGAGCGATGACCAGGGCGCCACAGGGAGGGTGGCATGAAAAATAAATAAATAAATAAATAAATAAATAAAAATTCTGAAGACACAGTGTTTGGGATGAAGAAAGTGCTTTTGGATCCAAGCCAGAAGGTGGTTACTGTAACCCTGATGGGGCTGGAGCGTGACTAGAGGTACAATTATTTCTAGTTCTTTTACAAGGAAGTGAACAAGGTCCCTGAAGAGGAGAATAATCAGCGCTACTAGTGTCTAACTTGTTTTATCTTTTATACTCTGTTCCGGAAAGTGTCTAAATGAGAGACGCATTAATGCAAAGTCTGATGTGAGGCCATCTCAAGCCACCGGGTCACCTTGCAACCTGGCATACAGTCTCATTTCTATGCCTGAGGGGGGCAGAAAAATGAGAATTTCTTGTCAGTGATCAAATGGTGATCATAAAAACATCATTTAGTGTTTTGATGATAACGAGGGAAAACGGCACCTCTGGCACCGCTCCAAATACAGACGAAGTTCAGCGGTGGTGACTGGGAAAGCCACACGGCACGTGTTTTGTACCATTTTCTTGCTCAGCGTATCATTCACCAAACCCTTGTGCTGTGTCGATGGGGAAGCTGTCATTCTGGGATGATGCTCACCCCGTGTAGCTTGACAAACCAGCTGCCTCTCCCCAGTTTCATCCCCAACACCAATCACCATCATAAACCAGTCCTGTAAGCCTGGCTCACCGTCTTCAGCCAATAATTCTAGCACCAGTACAATCCTAATTCTGTGCTTTCATAACTTAAGTAGGACCAAAGCTGCTACACTTTTTCTGTCCTTCCTTCCACGCTGCATGAATAGCTTATTCATATTCATGTTAAGTCCAATATTCTACCGTTTGATTTGCATGCACAAGGACTCTAAACTACAAAAGGTCTGCAATGGACACACTTTCAGCATACTCAATAGCTTTTTTTTTCTTTACACCTCTCTTTCTTTCACCAGGCAGTAAAGTGCTAAGATCACCCCTGGTTGTTTGTGAAGTTTAACAGTGGAACATGCATGTGAGAGCATGACTGCTATTTAATTGTTGCAGAGATAGAGGCAGATCATGAAAATACCTGCTGCTATTAGGTTAGCATGAAAATATGTTATCTTTATGCACTGTTGGCTTGAAACATGGCTCCCACACGTAAATGTGTTATATTCTGGCAAATTTTATGCATCTATGTCACTACTGCGACATTAAAAATGAACAAGGTGCCCCTTACGTTTTAAGTGTATTAAAGAGTTTGTCAAGTGTTCCACTTCTATTAGAGCATGTTGCCAATAGGCTGTCTGAATAAAAATAGAGGTAGTCTTCATGACGTCGCTCACACATTTTCGTTGTGAAGCTCAGAGTGTGGTGGCTCTGGCCATCGCTATCTTGCCAGTCCCGATTCTGCCCAGCCAACTTAAAAAATGGGCAGAGGGGTGCCTCAGTAGCTGGTCCCTGGTAGAGCGAGCACAACAGGTCATGCCAAGGCTAAATCCTCAGCGCAGCGACACGGATTCACTTCCAATCTGCGGCCCTTTGCTGCATGTCATCTCCTTTCTCTCACCCTACTTTCCTGTCTGCCTTCAGCTGGACCATCAAGTAAAGGTGAAAAGACCTGAGGCGGGCTGAATGAAGCCTCACCTATGATGAAGCCCCCACCTATCAATCAAAGTATCAATGCTCCAGATTATACATAACTAAAATTTTATTTAACAAATAAAAGAATTGTTTAAAAATTCACACCATGTACAGTTGTCTTCAACAGAAAAATTAAATTAACACCATCTATTTGTGTTTATTCTCATTATGTTAGTTATGGAGTTGGGCATTATACTATGGAGGCTTATGGAGATTGAATAGTTTTGTAGCCAGCCTCAAGTGGCCGTTAAAGGAACTGCAGATTTTGGCAGTTTCATGCGGGCTTTACTTCACAAGATCCCTCATCAGTCAGTATGTTTACATGCAAGAAATTCGAATTTCCGATCCTATCAGACTTAGTTTGGACTTTTGTCTTGTAAACACCTTAGTCCGATCTAGTTTGGACCTATTTTGGAACACATCGGACATCTCAAAATCGGATAAGAACACCTAGATAATTCGTTCATAGTTGGATATTTAACGCCATGTATACTCAGCAATCAGATCTGAAGCGGATTTTGCATTCTGCACATGCGCGACATTTTCTGCTGGGGCTTTCACCTGGACGCCAAAAGATCCATTGTTCTTTCTATATGCATTAGGACTAGGACAAAAATAATGCACGAAATGTACGCAGCTGTAGCATCGTCCATCTCCTCGTATGTTATCTTTGTTTGAATGCCTTCAGATAGTTTGTTGTTGCTGATAAGCAGAGGTCAACCTCTTTGTTGCTCTTTGTTGAGAGGGCTACAGCGACACCTAGCGTAACGGAGTCAGCCATGCTCCAGCCATTTATTGGATTCTCTGAACGGCATATATACTCAGACAAGTGATCCGGTCTTATGCATGTCTCATGCATTATCTCATACGATCAGAAATTTGAATTTCTTGCTGCATGTAAACATACTGAGTGAAAAAATGTAATCCTGCAGAATTCCTTTCTAATTATTGCCATTTACCCACGTAAAGCAGGGGAGAGTGTACCATTTGCTATCGTCGACCAACAGTATGCAGATGTCATGAAAACACTCATTTTATATATCAATAAGGCCATCTGCAGTCGTGTTTGCGATGATCATGTGAGTTTTCTCGGTAGCAGAACGGTGCCTCTGTTCTTTGTACTACTACTTCTGCCTAAAAAAAAGAAGCCTGCATGGTCCCCCAACCATATATTCTACTTTGAGTGTTTCTTGACACGCTGCTATTCATCTTGATTTAAGTGTCTGCTACCTCCGTGTCCAAAACATTGTTCCGCTTTTGAACCCTGAGGGTGTGTGCTCGTCGTGCACATGCGTGCCCACCCCCTCCGCCTCCTGCAGCCACACTGTCCAGCTACCTAGTGGTGTTTCAGAGTCATCATCCAGGGCTAACAGATGTTTCTCAACTGGTGCTAATGTTGTCAGCTCCCCATCGTTCTGTGTTTGCCATACGGTTGCCCCTGTACAACAAAATCTTGGGGATGACATTACCAGACACAAAAGAACACTGACAGGACTGTTTTCACTCCAATTTAGGAAAGTGTGTTTCATCAGGCTGTTGACTACAAGGCTTTAGGGTGTTTCTGGCTGTGTGCCCTGTAGGGGGGCCCAGGGACGATGTCGCTATCAGAGCAAGGTCAGTGACTGCAACTGCGTCTGAAGCGGCTGAATTATCAGCTCTGGTATTTAGATTTTTTTTTTTTTTTTTTGAAGTTTTTCTGTGGAGCGTGATGTGTGAATGTAGTCTGTTGCCATGGAATAATCCTTTTTGTTATTTGGATTAGAGACAGCTCTTACGTTTCGTCCTCGATGTACTTGAGCAGCGCGAGGGCCTTCCTGTGGAGTAACAGCAGGAACTGGGCCAGATATGTGCTCCGCAGGGACAGGCCTGGCTTCAGCATGAACACCTGGGTACGACACAGGATGTCAATTAGTAGTCAGGGCTAAGGCTCTGCTGGAAAAAAATAAGAGGTTGGAATAATACACTCCGCCCTCCTTTGTGCTAACCTTGAGAAAGAAACATATTGCCGTTGTCACGAGAAAAACCTGTAACCGCAAGTCTGGGAGCACTTTCATGGGAACGGAGGACGGCCTGTGCCCCGTGGGAATAATATTCTATTTGTTTTGTATGTACGGGCTCTAGAGGCTACATCAGTGAGGTGGGAGCACCATCGTTCAAGTGTTCTGAGCTGCTAGACACTGTGTTCGATGGCTTTTTCACCTCAAACAAAATATAAAACAGCATCTGTCACTTTAAACTTAACTGTATAGTGCATTAAAAAAAAAAACAAGGTTAGTCATGCACAGCTACGGAGAGGCAAAAACACCAGAAAAGATGTGATCTCACCGATTCTTGGTTCTTAGCTTCTTCTTAATAAGTATCAGCTGATTGAATGAGTACTTTATAAGAACTTCATATCACTGCAACAACATTTTGTAAAAATGAACGCAACAGGCATTTACATTTTTAATTCCTGTCTTTGTAAATGTAGTTTAGAATCACTTTGACTAATTCTTTTTAAGTTGCTTTTCAGAGGAGACTGGGTTTAATGGCCTGGTAATGATCAAAACGGAGGAATTTTATTTTGGCTACGTCACATGAAGGGTTGTGCAGTAAGAAGGGGTTGCTACTGACATCTGTGACATCAAATATGCCTCAATTTGGTGTGGACGAACACATTTCGTTGAAAGTGAACCGACCTCTCATTTACCAGCCATTTACAGAACACATCAGGTGTCAAAGGACAATTACAGAGGCAATTTTAATACTTTTCATAATGTAACTAACATATTCCTGTTGTGAGCTAAAAAGGGACTCATGCCTCTAAAACTCCCTCTTTGATTTAAATAGGAAATGACTGCATTTATATAGCGCTTTTATCCGAAGCTCTTTGCCACTTATCAACAGCAGGGTGTTCAGCGTTACACCCAAGAACACCAAAGTATTTTACACACAGGGTATAATATTAGGGTATCATTCAAGACTCTATAAGGGTTTCTATGTTCTTGTTTTTGTTTGTTTTGGCTGATGAAGTACATGTTAATGGATGGTCCTTAATGTAAGCAGATTGTTAGTGTGTATGGTTGTTCTCCATTTATGGTTATTGGAGTTATTCTTACATGTTTTAATTTAGATTTTTCATGACAACAGTGACAATAGTAAGAATAGTTGGTTGTTTTTTTTTTTTTTATTGTGCTCCTGTTTGGATACTATTTTTGTCAACTTCGTGCAGGGTTTATTTTTTCCACTCCTGACTCTGCTAGGTGAGTTTTTTTTTTGTTTGTTTGTTTTTCATTGGACACAAAAAATAATAATATGACAAGGAGTGTTGCTATATTCTTACCTCATCTATAAATGACTTCACCAATGTGTCTTTATGCATGACGTCTTGAAATATATTCCTGTGAAATAAAAGTGGTTATGAGATTTGAGAGAAAATCTTTTTAAGACATAGTGCAAATAAGACAAAGTGTATTAAAAATGTAGAAATGCAGCTCTCATGTGACACAGAAGTAGAACAGATACTGTGCGTGCGTGGCTTACAGGTCAGGAGTGAATGTTTCATCTGTGTGGATGACTCTGTCAGGGGGAATGTCCTCCTCACTGTCCGTCTTCCAGAGCGCACTTAGCTCAGACCGCATGTAGCGCCGCTGGTTGTACGTGTGCTCATGGCACGGCGGCATCTGCTTGACCGTGTTGATGTCGACGTCAATGTGCGTGGTCGGGTAAGGCGAGTAGAGCACCTGGCGGAAGGGCAGGACGAAGCTGCCTGTGGAGTCCTGGGAATGGACGAAAAAGAGCCCGTATTGACAACCTGTCAACCCTCAGGTGATCTCTCAACCTGGTCTTATTATTGTTTTATGTAATGTGTAAAAGCATGTTTATATCATAGTGCCCAGTGATGTAGAAAATCTGCTCCCTCCGCCCTGTCCTGTCTCAATTTAAAGAGCAGACAGCAAGAGATAAAAATAATTATTTACTAGAACTTCTGCTGAGGGAAGTGAAATACAATACATACGCAAAAAACAAACATCAGAATATCCCTATTAAAACATCCTACATCGGCTTGTTTCTCTTATTTTACGTGGAAATCTATAAGAAGATCCTGCAGGAGCTGATGTGTACCACATTGACACTTTATAATTAAACTAACAAGCACTAACAAGTTTTATGCTGCTTCCTTCGCTGTTCTCATTTTGTTCTTTGTTGACATAAACTGCCTATGAAGCCTCTTGCCTCGCAAAACAGCAAGCAGAAGTAAAACTTGCTGCTGATGTTCACGAAACTCTCAGTTCTACATTTGAGCCCAAACAATGAGTAGAAAGCACAAAACACAACACAACAGAACAAAAAGGAAACATTTGTAACACATAAAGATTAGTTGGTGGCCAACTAAAAAAAAACCTTATGAAGACAAGACAGAAAGCTGCATGCGTTAAAACCTGAATGTTATGCAGTGTGGTAAAATAAAACATATTTTGCTGCAATAATTTCAGGTCAGAAAAGAAATCAGGTCAGAGCAACAGACCGGGGTGACAGGAAACAAGCAGGCACGCAGAGGAACAATAACTAGTCTCTCATTTCAAATCACGTTACACCGTATCATGAGAGGGAAGTGGTGGCTACCTTGAGCAGACCCTGAACAAACAGGCCTGTGTCGTATTTGAAGGAAGAATCGGCCTTGCAGAGGCGAGAGCACTTCCTCTCGGCCGGGGTGAGGAAGAGGCAGAGAGTCCGCACGATCTGCCAGAGAACAAGAATCAGATTTCAACACCTGACGGTAAACCTGAGAAGCCTTCAGAAAAATGTCTGCTCGGAATTATTTACACTGCGCATTCATTTGAAAAACAGTTCAGGGCACACTTTGGAACAAAAGAAGAATTTCAGATAATTGCGACTATTATAAAGTGGCGTGCAAATTTTTGCAACTCTGCTGTATTAGATTTCCCTTTGTAAAATGTGCACAGAAAATAAATGGCCTTTTGTTTTCACCTTGGCTTTCCAAAGGTGGATTCCTGCACACCATCAGCACAAAATGTATTAAAGAAGCTACACTTCAGCACAAAATTTACTAAAGAAGCCACGTTTTGGTTAGTCACCCTAATCTGACGTACAGTTGTGAGATACAAATACTCAGGTGAAGCCTGAAGCCAACAAAACTCCAAATTAAGACCTCTTCGATATTCACTGGCCAATATATTTTCTGCTGTAGATCTCTATAGAAATCTATGGTGTGCAATATAAGCGTTCTTTCTCTGTAAGCGCGTCCATTCTTTCTTCTTTTAATGTCCATTTTGAGTTGCTTATATATTTTCTCATAACTTCTATCATTTTGGAAGCAGTTGCAGCTATAAAAGACATTCAGAACACTGACACAAGCAGTAACAGCGACTGGAAAAAAAAAAAAAGCGCTCAAGTGCCTCATTAAACTCAAAACAACAGTGAACACACTTCAAAACATTCTAAATTATGTAGATGCATTACAAAATTGTGTGTGTGCAGCCGCTAATCCGGTAAATTTACCTTATTTACTTTCTCTGGGTTGCTTCCAACCACTATTGAGCAGCCGCAAGTCTGCAGATGAGAGCTGATGGCCCTGAACCACAGAGACAAAGCCATGCAAATTAGAGCCAATTAGCTTCATTAGCATTGCTCTAATTATTAATGACAGCTTTTAGGAATAATGATTGAGAGAAAGGAGCTGAGTCCAAAAAAAATTATATATAACAACAGAGGAGGAATTAAGATGGTAACAGGCAGTTTGGTTCATTTTGAATTATCTTAAATCATTTGATGACGTGGCACAAAAACTTGATTTTACATTACCTTGAATATTCAACTTGTCTCTCCTTATTAAAAATCTCCATCAGCTATAAATATCCTTTAGATTCAAGTCAATTAATTCCAATTTACAGATGCTCTGTCATCTCCACAGGACACCAAACTAATCCTGTTCTACCCTGAGCAATCGGGAGCTTCATTGCCGAATTGGACTTTCTGGACTCTCAACACTAACAGCGATTTAGCTTTTGTCCTTTCTCTGGAGGAAACTTCGACTAAGTGGAGAGCCATTACTCATCATTGGAAGGTTGATGGGTGTTAAATGGGCATTGTTCATCATCTGTCTCCATTACCCTGTACCGGAGTGCTTACTTGTGGAGGAAATCCTCGTGGCAGCTGTCCCCGATGTCATCATCATTTAGCACGGTGTCTTTTATCTACTCAGCGGGAGTAAAACAAATGAGTCATTTTTAAAATTGGTCTCAACAAAAGATAAAAGTGCTGATAGGCACATTTGCAGACACTGTGATGAAAATAAGATGCGTGGAACAGCGCAGGAAAGATTCAAGGGAGCTTCTGATATGCTGTGTTTTTTATTGCATTTGCATATTAGAAGGGAACAACTGTGTTGCATCACATCGGGTGGTAGTCTATGCAGAAAGAATTCAATCCCCTTGGAAACAGAGTGAAATAATGAAACAAGTAAAATCTAACAAAGTTGGAAACAAAGTTTTTTTTTCTACATGTTTGTATTCATTAAAGATATCCGCATCTTTTCAGTCAGTCACTGAAACCATGCCGTCTAGAGGATAAGCTCTGAATTCAAACATCTTTTTGTTGTTCATTGTACGGCTTTGAAGCACGACAGGATGAGGTAATGTGTGTGTGTGTGTGTGTGTGTGTGTTTGCTGCTCACATCGATATCTTCCGGCACACTATGCGTCTTCATAGAGGCCAACAGCTCCATGATAGGTACAATCTCCAAGCTCAGCACTGAGATAATGTTGTAGCCCTGAAGTTGGAGGAAAGTGGGAGCGGTTAATTCAAGTGCAGTGCAAACACTAAAAGCCAGTCGACTTAGGGGACCGGCGACATTCACTTTTGGGCCAGCGGCTAGGATTTGTGGCTTTCAAATGGCAGGTCATGCATTTTAATGCGTTTCACTCTGTTCACAATAAAAGGGTGTTACAAGCTGTGAAAGCTGGAAGTCTAATCCTCAAACTGAAAAATATAAAAAGGAAACAACTGATAATATTGGTACTACTGAATTTTGCACAAAGATATAGATGAGACAAAATAAAACCCATCCACTAGGCCGTGAAATCAGCTGGGTCTAGCTGTATATAGTTTGACCTTCTTCTTTATGTTATGTAGAAGTTAGTCGATGTCAGTCTTGGAAAGTCTTTCCATAAGAGTAAAAGTGTCTAAATAAAATACCATCAGGAAATATCTGTTCAAAGAATGAGTAAACAAAATTACTCTTCTGACCAGACGTCCAATGTCAACCTGTCTTTTGGTAGTTGTCAATGCTTACTGGTGCAAATACATTTTGGTCGGTGCCAAAAATCTGCTAAAGATCAATACCAAGCCCTAAGGCAAGTAAGCAGTGTTTGTCTGCTGTAAGACTCCAGGCAAAGGAACACAAGATGACTAACAGAGCACTAAAAAGGGTCAAACTGCAGGTGCATCAGGCAAAATATATAACCTACTAAAATATTTACTATGTCAAGGGGAAACAGCCTGACATGAGAAACGGTGTTTGAAAGGTAAAACTGACAAACGGGGATTTGATGAACGTATGCAAAAACATGGGAGATTGATGAATACGAGTTCAACCTAACAGGCCTGCTTTTACAGCAGTGTCTGCCATGGTGATGCATCTCGAAGCCGTTGTGTGTCGCCTTAATTTGTCTGCCCCCATTATTACCTGCTCACCAGCTTCCTCTGTAGGAGCTCTCAGGCCTAATTAGCCAACTTACTCCTCTGTGTTGGGAGACTGCAACTTTATTATTCTGCCAATGTTGTTGCAATCCCAAATGGGTAAACCAGAGGTGATGGATTGCTTAATATGCCTTTAAAATCAGGAACTAAGGCTAGATCGGGTTTTAAAGCACATTTTATGAGTATAAAGGGGAATACTTTGCCGACACTTGTCTGAATACTAAGCGCATGTCCAAGAGTGAGGAGATCAGCAAGAATAGCTGGTTACCTTCTGCATCCAAATGCGGCCTTTGCGGATGACATGCTTCAGCCTCTCCACACAGATGGTGTGTAGAGGCAGGTAGAAGGCCAGCTCTGTCTGAGGGAGGATGATGGACAAAGCGCATGTGTTCTTGTCCCCCTTCAGCTCGCCGTCGAAGATCAGAGACACAATGATGACGCCCTTTTCCGCCAGAACAAAGAACTTCACATCCACAGCGCCACACTCAGCACTACGCAGAATCTCCCCATTCAGTGTATGATTGGCCAAAAATGTGACCTCTCCATCGCTGAGGAACATCACCTGGTCACCTTTTGGTGCCCAGATGTGGCGCACCCGTGGACCCAGGATGTTGTCCCAGTAGGCAAAGGTGGCAGCCAGCAGCGGGCATTCTCCCTCTACTGCTACCTCGGACTTTGCCACAGCAGGGGACTGGGGTGGACAGCCAGAAGACATTAGAGAGGCCTGGAAATGGCACCAGCTTGAATGATAATAGATCTAAATCAGAAACACAGAAAACAACAGTTTAATTTGTAGTGCACTGTAAAAATAGTTTCATGTCAGTATAATCTACGTCAGTTCCAAAGGTCTCTAAAGCAAGCAATCTGATTTGCCATTTGTAACTGCATAATGAGCAGAAAGACCAGAAACAAGAAATCTAATAAGTCTGAGTGGAAGTGAAACAAGTGACGGGATGTTGTTTAGATCAGCTGACACTTCCACCCAAAAGCAGCTTCTCTTTCTCACAAAGTCGTGTTTGACAAACATTTAAAAAAAAATACTGTTTTCACCAAACACCTTTAAAAATAAGTGGCAAATGAATGATTAAAGGAGCAGTGTGTAGAACTTAATGGGATCTAGCGACGTAGCTGCAAACCGTGACCCCCTTTACAAGTGAAGAAAGACAAACTACAGTGAACCCTGAAATGCGAGACATGTTGCTCAATATAGGGTGTAACACCCAATTACTGAGCAAGTGTTCGGTTTGTCCCTTCTGGGCTTATGTAGAAACATAGCTGTCCAACATGGCGGACACCATGTAAGAGGACCCACGGCTTCTGGAGACTCATTCTCAGGTAACAAGACTTTTTTAGGTGTTTATACACCAATGAAAACATAGTTATGAATATTGTATTATACTAGTCTGTCATATTCTGTAAACAGAGACCCCTAAATCTTAGATACTGCACCTTTAATTGATTTTACTGGCTAAGTATACATCTAAAGCACTATAGCTTCCTACGTTGGGTGTTTCGAGGCGTTATAAGACAAACAGCGTTGTGTTTAACCTTAAATAAGAAATCCAGCTGCTTCTTGAATGATTATATGTAAGCCGAATATACCTGTAACTTCTGCTCATTTAAGTTTTGTGTCTGCTTTGTTGCCAGGTAGCTGTGTATATCCGCAGCAAGCGATGTAGCTTCATATTGACAGCTTTTACAACATAGTTTGGTGTCACAGAGCATGTTTGACGTTAAAAAAAAAAACAGGCGTGCAACTCTTTGCGTGTTGTAAAATTAAGCAGCATTATAGAGGGGGGTTGGCATACACGGCTTAATGTCAGTAACAATAGGTATTGTTTATTATGAGTCGATATTTTGTAGCTTTTGAACCCAGCCTAGCTCGCCCAGCTAGCCTAACAAAGCATAGGAATGACATCGCCATAACTTACTTGTCCCGTCTTAGTTGGTGCCAAATCGCCACAGCGTTTCTACAGGAACACTTTTAATTGCTGCTGAGAAGTCATCATCGCGTGTGTTTCCCTGTTGTTGCCGCAGCGTGTAATAGTTCACTCGTGATTTAGCCAGCTGCAGTTTTGTTGTCTTCCAAGACACTTCCTGCTACGTCATCCTTACGTCCACTGACACGGCTGCGCAGCGTCCTCTAGCGAACGACGCGCGGCAGTGACTCAGTGATGTCATTTTTTTTTTTTTTCCAGGCGGTCGCCTGCAGAAAATGAGCTGCTGTTTGCCTCTTAATTTCATCTTCTGTGGGGAGGTCCTGTGGGACCTCATAACTGCTTTTGTTCCTTTCGCCCCTTTTTTTTCAATCATACCACCTTAAATTGCATTCACAGCATCTCCCAAGAGTGCCTTGCTGCAGGTCTCCACCAGGGGAACCATAGCTGTGTCAACAGGTGTTAACATGATTGTGTTATTTTCCTTGTGGGTATATGTAATATTTTCAAACTTACAGGAATTTGAAACACCCTTGGTCCTCCTTTACCTTGAGAATGAGCTCATCTAAAAGTCTTTCACACACCCACAGAAGAGCACATTGTGATGACAATGGAGCGCTTACCCGGTGACCCACTCCCATCACAGAAATTTATAGGACCATAGATACCTTCACGCCTATTCTTAGCACTGCATTTCCCCCTACACTCTGCATGCACAGTTGAGCTTATACCTAATTCACGGTATTATTCGTACTAAGACACTAATGGGATGGTTAACTCTTCTGGCTCTAAATCCACAATTCAGACACCGAACAGTCATCTCTAGTTATGTAACGTAATTACCAAGGGAGTTGAAAATGGTGCTATACTCAGTTGTGCCACCATCAAAGACATCTGTGGTGTCCAGTCCATTTTAGGAAATATGTTTATACACTTTTACTCCAAGTCCATGGCTATGAAATGAAGCCAAGGTGGAAGGCCCAAAAACTGCAGTTCCTCAAACGGCCACTTGAGGCTGGGTCAAAAACGAGTCAGTCTCCGTAAGCCCCTATGTTAAAATGCCTAACTTCACAGCAGAAATAAACATGTTTACAGCCTGGTATAAAAAACTGTTTTGGTCTCTATAGCTAATTTCCCCATTCATGACAGCTTTCACCAGGGGTGATTTTGTTTTTATATAACTCACCCTTTCAAATTTTATTAAGGCTTAAACTTATGCATAATTAACAGTGTGGCTGCTTTGATTGGCAGGTGGGTACAGTCACAGATGGGTTGTTTGAGCACCCAGGTGGATTAGATTAGCGTGAAGGCTGCAGAGGCTGAACTGCCAAAATGGTGGTGGCCAGAGACATCACACTTTGAGCTTCACAACGTCTCTTCAGAAACCTGTAGGTGATGATGATGATGATCATGTCTATGTTTTATACCGTCTACAGATTTTACCTGGCAAACTCACAATGACGGTGATATTGTAAGAAGTCACTACTCCTGGCCTAGAAATACTCTAGCACATAGTCTAGCTAGCTGTTTTCAGGCTTTATGCTAAGCTAACTGGCTGCTGGTTGTAGCTTTATATTTAATGGATAGACTTGAGAGTGGTTTATCATACAATACTCCCATATATCTCTCTGCAGGAGAAATAATAGGTGCATTTCCCCAAATTTCAAAGTATTATTTTAATATTTTTTTATTTGTTTGTTTTCTGGAGCATTTTTTACCATATTGCTTGAAAACCTCTTCATGACCCCATCGCAGCCAGTAAAATAAAAGGTTTGTCAAAAAACAAAATGTTTTACTCTAGTCTAGAAGGCGAAATCATGGGAAAACACCGTCCAATCACATTGATGAGGCTGCACATTATGATTGGATCCTGACATGTCCATCAAACTTCAGTCCGCTTCTCCCTCCCTCCTCTGCACGTCCACCCATTCGTGAACGAATAGAGACCCTTCCATTGCTTTGAAGGCGTGGTTTCGAGGGGAGGTCTAAAGAAAAGGCATGGGTGTGTATTTTCAAAATATAGCTTGCTGGAACCGTTTTCCCAACATCTCCTACCCCACCTTTAAATGATTTTGGTGGAGTATAAACACATGGTTGTGTAGCAACTGGACTGAACTAATTGCGTCCACACAGGAGGTGACAGGATTGCTGCTCTCTCTGAATATTTAGGACATTATTCGACACATTCATATTCTTTCATTGCCAGTATTTCTCTCTATGACTGAACCTTCATGAGCCACAGGAGAACAAGGCACTGAAAGTCTTTTTTTTTTTTCTAAAGAGCTCAGCCACAGCACATTTGGACAATGTGTCGACAGTCAGCCAGCGAGTCAGCTGAAGAAAGTGGGCTCCAGTTTTCAAGTTTTCAAGGTCATTGCCCATCAACAGCCATTCCACATTGTGTCTGGCCACCCTACTGATGTGAGTGCACTCCATGAGCTAAAATGCAGCCTTAATTAACAGAGGTGAGTTTCCCACATCTCTTTTACAAAAGGGTAAAAATGATCACAGATGACCTATGGTATATTAGTATAACCATTTTTAACATGAATGCAACACAGTAAGTTATTTCTTGTGGGAATTTACTCTTGGTGGATGTCTAAAAATAGAAGGTACCTTCTATAATTATCTATGCTCTGATGAAGCCCCTGTGAGGTCAAAAGCAGTCTTCATTTTTAACCATAATCATGCCCGATTTAAAAGGTTTTAATCACCTCGCTTTACATAAAAGTGCCTCAAGATCTTTTCCCTTCCCGTTATAATTCTTTTCATCTTCAAAAGCACCTTAAGGGTCCTAGATCTCAATTCATGATTAATTGATTGAGCACTTGCATTTTTTCATCTTTTGAATCCTCACAAATGCCATTTTTGAGAACACTTATCGCCATTGTTTGGGTCAAGGACAATTTTCTCCCTGTTTATTTTAGGCTAAACCACTGGCTTTTTACCACTTGCCAGAAACCTACTATGTTGCTATAACAATGTAACATGATGATAGGGCGGTGAAAATACATTACATACATATTAGATTTACCTTTTCAGGCACTTTGCGGCTGCAGACCACCAC